>LR738715.1:94441474-94498110 GCA_902687465.1 Secale cereale
GCTACCGGGAAGCTTCTGGAACACTGATTTTTTATATAATTTTTCCGGGATTTTTCTGGCAGTTCTCGTAATGGGAAAACCTGAAATACAAAAACAGCAGAAAACAGAAACTGGCACTGGGGTGCACTGAGTTAATAGGTTAGTCCAAATATGATCAAAAGTGTATGGAAGTGTATAAATAACATAGCAATATCACCCAAAAGAGGCATGGAGCAAGCAGAAATTATAGATACGTTTTGGACGTATCAGTGACAAGCAAGCAATACAACACACACAAGCAAACAAGAAGCAAGCGAACGAGAAACACACGGCGGAAGAAGGGCGAATAAAACGGCAAAGATGAAGTGGGGGAGAGGAAAACGAGAGGCAAATAAATGTAATGCGAAGGATCAGGGTTTGTGATAGGTACTTGGTATATGACTTTTGCGTAAGCTTCCCCGGCAACGGCGTCAGAAATTATTCTTGCTACCTCTTGAGCTTGCGTTGTATTCCCTCGAAGAGGAAAGGGAGATGCAGCATAGTAGCGTAAGTATTTCCCTCGGTTTTTGAGAACCAAGGTATCAATCCAGTAGGAGACCACGCGCCAGTCCCTCGCACCTGCACAAACAAATAAGAACTTCGCAGCCAACGCGATAAGGGGTTGTCAATCCCTTTACGATCACTTACGATAGTGAGATCTGATAGAGATGATAATTATATTTTTGGTATTTTTGGTATAGAAACAGAAAGTAAAGAAAGCAAATAAACAACGGAGGCAGAAATTGGCTAGTTGACGGGAAAGTAATATGATAGAGATAGACTCGGGGGCCATAGTTTTCTCTTGTGGCTTCTCTCATGATAGCGATATTCTACGGCGGGTAAACAAATTTCTGTCGAGCAATTGATAGAAAAGCGAATAATTATGAGACTATCTAGGCATGATCATTGTATATAGGTATCACGTCCGAGACAAGTAGACCGAAACGATTCTGCATCTACTACTATTACTCCACACATCGACCGCTATCCAGCATGCATCTAGTGTATTGAGTTCATACGAACAGAGTAACGCCTTAAGCAAGATGACATGATGTAGAGGGATAAACTCAAGCAATATGATGAAAACCCCATCTTTTTATCCTCGATGGCAACAATACAATATGTGCCTTACTGCCCCTACTGTCACTGGGAAACGACACCGCAAGATTGAACCCGAAGCCAAGCACTTCTCCCATTGCAAGAACTATAGATCTAGTAGGCCAAACCAAACCAATAATTCGAAGAGACTTGCAAAGATATTATGAGCACACATAAAAAGTTCAGAGAAGAACCAAATATCTTTCATAGATAACCTTGATCATAAACTCACAATTCATCGGATCTCGACAAACACACCGCAAAAAGAGATTACATCGAATAGATCTCCTCGAAGACCGAGGAGAACTTTGTATTGAGATCCGGAGAGAGAGAAGAAGCCATCTAGATACTAGCTATGGACCCGAAGGTCTGTGGTAAACTACTCACAACTCATGGTGAGGGCGATGATGATGATGATGAAGGCCTCCGTGATGGATCCCCCTCCCAGAACAGGCTCCAAGATGGGATCTCCACGGGGACAGCAGCTATGGCGGTGGAATTAGGGTTTTCTCTCTGCGTATGGAGTTTCTGGGGTACGTAGGCATATATAGGAGGAAGAGGGGCACCAGGGGCCATCGGGCCTGCCCTCGAGGCAGGGGGCGCGCCCTGGGAAGGGGGGCACGCCCCCACCCTCGAGGGTGGGTCCCCTATCCTCTGGCTTGGCCCCGAAGTTTATCTCGCGTGATTTTCTCCAAAAATATCTCATGCGAAGGTTTCATTCCGTTTGGACTCCGTTAGATATTCCTTTTCTGCAAAACCCTGAAATAGGCAAAAAAACAGCAATATGGACTGGGCCTTTGGGTTAGTAGGTTAGTCCCAAAAATGATGTAAAAGTGAATGATAAAGCCCATTAAACATCCAAGACTTCATAAATAATAGCATGGAACAATAAAAAATTATAGATACGTTGAAGACGTATCAGGGGGGCGCGCCCCCCACCCTCGTGGGCAGCCCATGGATTGTCTCGTCCCCCTCCGGCACTTCCTGGGCTTCTTTAGGTCCAAAAACGTCCTCCGTTGAGTTTCGGGTCAATTAGGCTCCGTTTGATATTCCTTTTCTGCGAAACCCTAAAACAGGAGAAAAATAGAAACTGGCACTGGGCTCTGGGTTAATAGGTTAGTCCTAAAAATAATATAAAAGTGTATAACAAAGCCCATTAAACATCCAAAACATCATAAATAATAGCATCGAACAATCAAAAAATTTAGATACGTTGGAGACGTGTCACCACACAGCAAGGTTGTCAGAATCGCGATTTTGAATCAGATCGGAGCCCTGATGGTAGGATCGCAAATCATGGAATCTTCACTATCAGGATCGTAGAAACGTAGATTCTATGAACTAAAGTCGTAGAATCAGAGGGGTTAGTTTGGATCGTAAAGTCGTAGAATCGTACAACAGAATCGCGATTCTGACAACCTTGCTACACAGGCTCCAATCACCATTACTGGTACTCTTATTTCGTCTTCCATGACAATCTCCGCCTCTGACTTCACCATGAAACTAAACATATCCCTTGATAGCAACAGATAGCAGAGCTTCGCACCGCTCCCTTCTTAACGGAAAACCAGTGGGCGCGACCAAATCCCACCCGATCCAGCAATCTTCAGGCATAACGCGCCCATGGGAGTTCATCGGCGGAGCCTTCCGGAACCCGACACTTCGACCAGATCAAGAAGGACATGCGTCAGACGGATCTTCGTCCTGTCACTTGAGGAACCCTAGGGCTGCCCTCTTAAATCAGGCTGAGCCTAGAGCCCCTCGCGTCGCTGTGGCACCCCGGATCAGATCGAGGATCGGTGCGCGGATCTGGTGCCGCATCGGGAGCAGCAGGGGCGCCGGGAAAGGGTGCCTCGCCGGTAACCAACAGCGCGCCACCGTGCATGGAGGAGCAAGCCACACAAGCGCCATGGTCGGTCGCCGTCTCGGCCTTGAATCTGAGGGGAAATCGACACGCCGCACGCGAGAGAGAGCTCACCCCGCCGCCACCATCTGCGGCACGGGCTTAGCCCTGTCGCCTCCTCCGGTGACGGCGAGGGGGGTGTAGGAGTGGGTCTTGCGGTGGACGGGTGTTGTGTCTTCCCCCGTGTCGCCCGTGAGAGCAACACGGGGTTCATACTGAGCGGCTGGGTTCTTGTTATTTAAAGTGGACTTGTTTTTGTGTCTCTTAAAAAACCTATGTTGTTGGAGCTCTTGTTATTTTTCGTGCATGTGTTCTTGTTACGCATGTGTGAGGGATGGATTTGAGATGGGTCCTCCTCGTGGTGTTCACTATTGGCTGAACTACCTCTTAGTTTGGTTTATTTTGTATTTGGGCTGGACTTTGTTCCATTATGAAATATATTAGAAGTCGGTTCCCTCCTGAGAGGCATACGATTTATTTTTGCAATGGTCTCCCGCACTATTTTCTTTCCTTGACTTGCCAACCCCTACGAGGAACCCCTCTGCATTATTACTGCCATTCTTAAAAACTTCATGCTCGGGCTTAGCCAACTGGTCAACAAGTTGATGAAACTCAGCCTCCGGGGCCGGCAAGGGCGTAGTAGGGGGGGGGGCAGCGCCCCCCTAGCTCGTACGCATCCACCATTGGACCGAGTCGATGACACCACATCACAACCGCTAGGCTATGAAACACTTTTTGTCTTTCTTGATGGTGATGTACAACGTCTCTTGCGCCGTTTACCATCATCAGTAAGTAGCTCGGGTGAGTAGGCCACGAGGTGCGTGCAATAGCATGATAAGTGAATTCTTGTAATCTTGTATTGTTGATCCACTTCCGAGTGTGGTTCTTGCGGGCGCCTCAAATCGATGGTTGTTGTGGAGACGAGCAACACGAGCATGGTATTAGATGTACCATTTTAACTAGCCAATTGCACTACGAGAGCAAGTCATCAGAGATAGGTACTCTACAGCTCAAAGATATCATCCAACTATTGGGCTTTCCTAGGTGTATCACATTTTGTCGATAATGACGGCCCTGACTGCTCCTGCATCTTGACATTTTTTAATTCCTTTGATGAGTAAGATGAAGGAGATTCCTAAGAAGAATCATTAAACTACTTTTCCTTGGCGGGAGCACCAAGATTTAGCACTGGTTTTTCGCCAGCTTACATTTGCATTTCAATAAACATCCCACTTATTTTCACGTATCTCATTTGTAAATGAGATTCGGAGGAAAACACATTTGCATGTGTGAAATCCCTAGTCTCGTCTCTAAGACTATCTCATGTATTATTGATGATCAAGTTTTCTTGGTGAGGGGCATTGTTAAAGTAACAAGGATGCCATAAATAATGACAGCACATTGTTGGTAGAACGATGGTTCTGGACATATCCAACTAAATGATATATTTCAAGATCACATCGTCATAATGTTATAAGTATAAGCGTTGGCGTATGCTTAATTCCTTACTACCTCCGTCCTGGTTTATTGGTCCTCATTGTATTCAATGCGAAAGTTTGACCATAAATTTAACAAACAAAGTGTCCATGCATGTCATAAAAATATATATCAATGAAAGCTACATTCAAATATAAATCTAACAATATATTGTTTGTTGACATGCATTGGCGCTGCTACGCGTCGGCCGGCGGATCTTCTAAAAAGATCCGCCTCCTCGCGAACCGTTGGATGCGACGGATTGAGCAGCGAGCATCACGTTCTATCATCGCAACACATATAGTGTTGCAAGAAATTTCTGCAACACGGATCATGTTGCAGATTTTTTTGCAACAGATGTCTTGTTGCAGAAATAATTTTGCAACAGAGGTCTTGTTGCAATTTTTTCTGCAACAAAGGTGTTGTTGCGGGAGAAAATATATCTTCACTTTTATTTTGCAACATAAGTGTTGTTGCAGAAACTTTACAATAAAAATTATGATTCAAAACACCATTGTCGTCGTCGTTCGCCGTTGCCGTTTGCAACTCCGTCCTCGCCATTACAACACGGAACGATCAATGATGGTCGGGGATGACTGGAGGAGGTTGGCAGCGGCCGTACCGAGAAGGTCGTGATAAGCCGGGGAGTGGTCTCACAGCTACAGCCTCACCGCCGGATCTGCACTAGCCCATGGTGGCAGAGCTGCAGACCTGAACGGAGGTTGCCGGCAGCAGCCTTGCCGAGCGGCCAAGACGCTTGCAGGTGGGCAAGAGAACGACCAAAATAAAGAACAAGTCATTGATGGATAAGGTAGATAGGAAACTGAGAGGAGCTAGAGGCACCATGTGACGCCCGAAGACCGACGTCCCAGAAGATTCCAGATGTTCCGGGTTCTCCCGTGTGTTTCAGTTGTGCTTGCTTTATTTATTTTGCATTGCATCATATCATCATGCCATCATGTCTTTAATTCTGCATCTCAACTAAATAAATCGTGTGGACCTTCGGTCCATTTAAATCGAGGGAAGTGTGTTTTCTCTTTAAAACATATCCTCCCAATATTTAGGGAGCTATTATAATAAATATTCCATTCTTTGGAATTAAGCATAACACACTTGCAAAAATTCCCATGCCTATTCCATCTCAAGTTTGACTTCAAAACCTTTGCCAACAACCCATATCTTTTTTTTCGAGGTTCCTTCAAGAATTCAAGTCCTAGTTCAAACCCATTTGAATTAAATTCAAATAAGTTTGAATCATATCTCGATCTTGTCTTTACTATTTTTCTCGGACCGCGCTTATTGTTATGAGCCCGAGAAAAATAACCTCTTGTGCATTTTTTCCCTAACCCCTCTCTTTCTTTCTTCTTTCTCTTTATTGTTTTCTGCTAAAAAGAGAAAGAAGGGAAGAGCCGGCCTCCCTGGCCATCTGGGCCTCCCTAAGGCCCATCTGTAGATGGCCTAGGCCCATCTTTTCCCCAAACCCTAAGCCCGACGCAGCTCTCCCCTTGTCCTCACAGAGCCGCAGCTAGCCTCGTTTCCCTCGATCCCGCGCAGCCCCATCTCCACCCGATCCCCTCGATCTCCCGACTCCCTTTCTCTCCCCGCGCCTCCGTCTCCAACGCACCGGCCCCTGCCTCGTCTCCTCATCGCCGCCATGCGCGCCTCCTGCGCCATGGCGCCCGTCCTGCTGCCTCACCGAGTTCGAGCCCCGTCGGTGGCCTCGTCGCCCCCGTGCTGCCTTGCCCTGTGTTTTTTTGTTTTTTTTTTGTTTTTGTGTTGCCTTGTGCTGTTGAAATTGCCAAGGACCCGTGTACGACTACCCGACGAGACGGCAAGACCCGTAACCGGACCGTCAAGCACCGTTGTCGTGGATTGCGCCAAGTGCACGGAGACCCCAAGTACCACGACGATGCGTCAAGTTCCTCTCTGATGCCCAAGTTCGACTACACATGGCGATGCGTCAAGTTCCACTACACCAACATGAGTACCGCGACGCCCGGAGCCATCGGAACCGTCAAGTACATCTACGAAACGAAGTTCAACTACTTCCACTACCGTCGCCGACGAACCGTGTACCACTACCGTCGCCCGGAAGACGTCCGATGCCACGACAAGTACCTCTTCGGAAACGTGAACGACTACGAACGGAACAACTATTTCCCTCTACGAACGTGTACCCCGACCGCCTCGAGAACGTCTACTTCCACTACTTCCACTACGTCCCTCGACGGCTCGAACCGCCCCGAAACGAACGTTCCGAAGCTTCGGTTTCGTTCCGGAGTTGTGAGAATTCGCTCGGCTATGTTGCTCCGTCTACTTCATGGATCCGTTCTTCTCCCTCGCGGAATCCCAGGCAAGATGATCATACCCTTGGATACCTTTACTACCATTGCCATGCTTAGTTGTCTCGATGCTATCGTTACATGTCGCGCTACCCATCTTTTATGTCAGCCTCTCCTTGTTGCCATGAAACCTCTAACCTTGAAACCTTCCTAGCAAAACCATTGTTTGGCTATGTTACCCGCTTGCTCAGCCCCTCTTATAGCGTTGTTAGTTGCAGGTGAAGATGAAGATCGTTCCAGGAGGGAACTTGTTGTTGGTATATCACAATATCTATTATTATTAATAACACACCTATATACTGGGCATGGGTGGAAGGCTTGGCCTTTTGCTCGGTGTTTTGTTCCACTCATGCCACCTTAGGCGCCGATAAACCGGCATTATGTTCCTTGATTTTGCGTTCCTTACACGATGGGTGGATGGGGACCCCTTGACAGTTCGACTTTGAATAAAACTCCTCCAGCAAGGCCCAACATTGGTTTTAATTTGCTCATAATAACAACTTAATTAATTAATTAAATTTGCATAGGGGATCGCGTCCCCGGGTTCTTAATTCTACATAACAGGGGGGCCAGTGCTCATGGTGTTGGTCCCAAACTAGAGCCACTTGCGGTGCCACCCAGTTATCTGGGGTCTTCGGTTACTGTACGTAGCGCTCATTCGGACGTGGCCTGAGACGAGATGCGTGCGGCTACCATCAGGGTGTCGGCACGCCGGGAGGTCTTGCTGGACTTGTTTTACCATTGTCGAAATGTCTTGTGCACCGGGATGCCGAGCGTGATCGGATTTCCCTAAGATAAGGGGTGATGATATTATATTTATCACTTCAGCTAATCGTGAGAGCTTGTGATGGGCTAAGTTGGGACACCCCTACAGGGTTATGATCTTTCGAAAGCCGTGCCCGCGGTTATGTGGCAGATTGGAATTTGTTAATGTCCGGTTGTAGAAAACTTGACAGAGGATCCGAAGTAAAACACACAACTATGTGAGTAACCGTGACTGTCTCTTTTCACTTTGAGAAGAGGACACGGTGGGGTTATGTTTGATTCATATGTAGTTCAGGATCTTTAGCGATCACTACTAGTTGCGACCGTTTGCGTAGATGCTCATCTTATTCTTGTACTCGTAAGCTAGCCACCATATTATGCTTAGCCGCTGCTACAACCTCACCACTTTACCTCTTCCTACCCATTAAGCTTTGCTAGTCTTGATACCCATGGTTATGGGATTGCTGAGTCCTCGTGGCTCACAGATACTACAACACCAGATGCAGGTTCAGCCGAGAATGATGCAGGAGCTGGTTCAAGTACTTCGCTGGGAGCTCGATGAAGAGTGTGGCCGTATGCTTGTGACGTTTCGACGATCAGTAGTGGTTTCTACTAGGGGCGATTCAGACCTGTGGCTTTATGTTTTGGTATCTTTCTTTTAGATCTTCGCACGTAGCCGGGTTGTGATGTTTTGAATGATGTTTTGCTTATGTAATGTATTGTGTGAAGTGGCGAGTGTAAGCCAACTATCTCCTTTTGCAATTTCATCCCTAATTTTTACATGAGTCGTGCAAAGATACCAAACTTGAGATCATTCCAGAATGGGCTTATACCTTTAAGTCGTGCCTCGACACGTAGGAGGTATAGTCCCATCCTTTGCATTACAAGTTGGTATTCAGAGCCTTCTCCGACCTAGAAGCCCCCACTGATTGATCGAATCGTTGACGGTTGAGTCTAGGCACACACTTAAAATGTTTTGAGTCCTATATATATATCGGAGAGTAGGATTTCTTTTGCTCCTCATCTCTTTTCACTCTGGTGAGGACTCCTGACGATTACTTTTGTCTCTTCTACTCTCAAAAATTCACTAATTTTTTTTAGGATCTCGCGAGTATTGTTTGGATTGTTTCGATGTCTTTGTGACGAGAACATTGTTCTCGATGCCTCCTGTCATTTAGGGGTTGTGGCAGTGTCCCGGGGAGTTGAGCTCCGAGGTGTTGTCGTCACAAATATATCGCATCAGTACTAGAATACTTAAGACGGCCGACATCGAAAACTCTCCTATGCGGTTAGTGGCAAGATAACCCCGACATCACCCAGTACTGGGGAGGTAGTTCGGGAGTATTGCCATAGCTTGTATAGTAGATGCGTTTCGAAGGTCCGAGGTAAAAGGTTTCCGGAAATAACTGGTTATGTGTTGAAGGATGGATACAGCTGGATGTAGGATTAGAGTTGAGTGCGCGGTGCTTCCCCTGTATTCCCAACACCTGATTGCATAACTGGAAACTTTCGGAAATTAATAGGTGGGTTTATCTAGTAGTTCTAGGCATTCTTCCAACGAGTGCATGATACGAAGTTCGGGGTTCTACATTGAGTGAAGTGGTTTTATGGGCTTGTTCCGATCGGGAGTTGCATCTTAAAGGGTCCTTGGCTATGTGATGGCTTCTCGCCCCTCGTTGGTTACCCCAAGTAGAAGGTTTGAGATGTAGCGTAGCGGTAGTTTTCCCTTGGCAAAGATACCAAGGATCGAATCCCGTGAGACTCCGAGGGTCGACAAGAAGGTGTCAACTGCTAACGGCGCCAGATACTTAGCGATTGACAGGACCTGCACACAGATACAAATAACTTTGCTCCCAACGAGTACAGAGAGTTTGTCAATCCCTCTGGCCTTGTCGTTTACAAAGGATCAAACACAAGAGATAATAGTGATAGGTATGACTGCAACTAGTAAATAAGAACAGGAAGTAAATAACGGGTGTGATCAGTGATGGTAATGTGGACCGGGGTCCCATGATGTTCACTAGTGATGTCTCTCTCCCAAAAGACGATAAAACAGCTAAGCGAGGTAAACGAATTACAGCTGGGCAATTGACAGGATTATGTGCGCAAACCAATGCTAACTATGCTGCAAAGAAAGGTAGAGGCTCAAAAGCATGGGCGGTACGCCAGGGCAAGTAGACCGAAATCCATTTGCATCTACTACTAATCATCCACCTTGAGATATCTATCCAGAACATCTCGCTGGTATTAAGTTGCGAGTCCCACCCATAGTGTAAACTCAAAGCAACAGACAACTGCATTAAAAGAACTTTGCGTAAAGTAAACAATCCTTGCACCCGCAAGCACAAGCATCGTTGTTTTCCCCCTTGTGGCAACAACACATCCCCTAGACTCATGTTTCTGTCACTCAAGCTAGTCATCGAGGGGCATGAACCCACAATCAAGCATAACGTTCCCTCTTGGAGTTACTACCTACTACTTGGCCAAAGCAATAAACAGCAACGGAGAACATGCAAGAATTACTCAATAACATAAATATAAAAGAGGTAAATCAAATATATTACTCGCACACAATCTGAACATAATCTCATAATCCATCGGATCCCAGCAAACTCATCATAGCAACAGCATAAGGATTACATATGTGCCTCGATCATGTAGGGCAGCTCACGAGGTCTAATCGGTGAAGAACAAAGAGGAGAGGAGAACATCACATAGCTACTGGTCATGGACCCATGGTCCAAGGGGGACTACTCACAACTCATCCGAGAGGCGTCCATGGTGGTGGAGAAGCTCCCGGTGGTGGTTCTCCCCTCCGGCACGGTGCCGGGAAGAGTTCTCCTGGCGCTCCCGATCTTGGAAGCGCGGCGGCGGCGGAACAGAGATGAGATCGCGAAAAAGGGTTCCGTCCTCGAGGGTTTCGGGACGCGATGTAAATATATGCCAAAGGGGGGCACCAGCGGAGGTAAGGGGGGCCCAGGCGGCCTAGCGCGGCGGCTAGGGGTGGGGCCGCCCCCTCTGGGCGCCTGGAGCCCCTCTGGCCCCCTCTGGCCCTACTTCGTCCGCATGGAAGCTTCTGAAGCGCTGAATTTTTATATATTTTTCCCGGAATTTTTCTGGCAATTTACGTAATGGGAAAACCTGAAATACAAAAACAGCAGAAAACAGAAACTGGCACTGGGGTGCACTGAGTTAATAGGTTAGTCCAAATATGATCAAAAGTGTATGGAAGTGCATAAATATCATAGCAATATCACACAAAAGAGGCATGGAGCAAGCAGAAATTATAGATACGTTTTGGACGTATCAACATCCCCAAGCTTAATTCCTGCTCGTCCTCGAGTAGGTAAATGATAACAAGCATAATTTCTGTGGTGACATGCTATCAACCATATAAGAACTTTTCACAGTCACATGACAAATGCTTACTGAGATAATGAATCTGTAGTAATTAAGTTGCCTCATGAGAATATCAGAAAGAACTGAAAGTTTTACAATATGATACTGAAACACTCAATAGATTTGTAGTGAGCATGGTGTGCAAACATGACAAAGTGACACCTCGCTTGCCCCCTTTAGTGAAGCAAAACATAAATGCAGGGGCACCTCTAAGGTTTAAGTGACGACTAGATACAATGATTTCAGAATAAACGATATCATAATCATGCAGAAGACAATGGTACTTTGGGACAATGCACATTACACTCAGAATGACAATCATGCTCTCAATAGTTGGTGCTTTGAAGAAAGAAGGTGGAGACTCTCGAACCATGGCTTTTGATGGCAAGGTTGAAAACCCAAGGTTGGAAGCAAAGACTAAACATGTACCAGAGCTCTTGGTTTTTAAAAAACAGAGGTAAAAATTATTTTTGGGATATGCATATTTCGTCAACGAATGCTAGTAGATAACTCAATTACTTCCCGAGCTGGACAAGTTTCGAGGAACGGCTCCCGCACGGGGACGATCACATCCCCTTAATCTCCTTTGTTTATCACTGCCAAAGTTTTCTGATTTCTCATGAACAAAGCATGAAGGAGGGTTTGTTTGTTGTATTATTTTTTAATGAGCCGGGCGCACTCTTTGCCAGTTCCTTCTCGTATTAGGGGTTTGCAGATTAGACATGCGATCCCGGGGTGAAACTTGTCCAACTTAAAAAGATCATGAATTAACTACTACTTCCTCATGAGCTAAAACAGAGGCACAAAAGAGAAATGCTTTTTTGAATAATTTCAAGATGGTACAAGGTAGTCTTTGTTAGGAATGGCAAGTAAATACCATGTATAGGAAGGTATGGTGGACTCATATGGCATAACTGGTTTAAAGGATTTTGGATGCACAAGCAGTCAGTCCGCTTAGTACAGGCGAAGGTTAGCAAAAGACTGGGAGCGACCAACTAAGAGAGCAATGATGGTCATAATCATGCAGAGCGACAAAGCAACATTGAATCGGGCATGGAAGTTATATCGCTACTCAGAAATTAAAGATCATCAAGGCTTGATAGACTTTCTTTACAGTCTTAAATATGCGTGAGCATATGCCAAGTCAATCAAAATAAATCCTTGGAGGAAGATATCACTAAACCATACCACATCATAGGCAAACAAATCATGTTGGTACTTCAATAACACATTAAGAACCCCCCAGCTATTTGAGACTAACCATAAGAAAACATGAACTACTAAGCACCATTATGCACATAGCATTTTTATCATAGACATATCAACCAGTGCAACAGAAGCCAACTCTCTTAACAAGATAAACATGAAAACTCAAGAGAGTTCAGCAACCAACTAAACAAAAGCTCTTTAAAAAGAAAAGCATGAAAACTAAGAGCTAAACATGACAGTAGCTATTGAAAGACAAAGAACATACATAGCAAAGATAAACATGAAAATCCTATGTTGTGTTCTAGGTTGAAGTGGAGCGTGTTTCTCTCCCACACAAAGAAAGCTGGGTTCTAACTCGTTATGAACAGTAACCAAAGCTAAAGAAAACTAAAAGGGAAACTAAGAGCAAGACGCTCCAAGCATAGCACATAACCCATGAAGTGATTAAAATATAGTGGAACGAAAGACGAACTGATAATTGTTGATGGAGAAGGGGATGCACGGGGGCATCCCCAAGCTTAGACGCTTGAGTCTTCTTGAATATTTCTTGGGGTGCACGGGGGCATCCCCAAGCTTGAGCGTTTGACACTCCTGAATCTTTTTATCATCTTCCCTCACACACTTGAAAACTCCCTTCATACATAACTCATCATAATCTGATTAGCGAGGTTAGTACCCATAATAAAATAATTTTTCCTTGCTGGAAATAAGGATAATCTTGAAGAGCTACTGTTTCTCAAGATTGCCAAAAGGTTTTTGCAAAGAAAAAGCAAGCTTAAGGTTTGCAAAACGAAGAAAAGGCAAAACAGGACAGAATCTATGAAAAACAGATCAGCAGGTAGTAAATAATTTTTTCGGGGCACTTCTGCAACTCAAATCAAAAAACTCAGAACAGACGCCCGAAAGCCAATTGTATAGAGCACGCTGTAGAAAAATTCAGACCAAAAATATGATCTGGTGATTTTATACGAATTTTTCTGTCCAAGGACAGAATCTGTTTCCTGGACAGCACGTCACAACTTTTGAACTTTCTTGCAATCAGAGGCTAAACTTGGCACAAAGCTGAAAAGAAAAGATACAATGATGATGCTACTGTAGTAACAAACATCAAGACCACTAAAACTGAAAGAACAAACTGAAAGCAAAGATAACAAGGGTTGTCTCCCTAGAGCTCTTTCTTTATAGCCATAAAGATAGGCTTAAGACTTTAATGATGCTCTTGTAGGAATAAGAGTTGGAGAACAAAAGAGAGCATCAAGAAGCAAATACCAAACACATTTAAGCCTAACATGCTTCCTATGCATAGGAATATTGCAATACAATAATTCATTGAAGCACAAAGCAATAAGCATAGGAAGAAAAAACAAGTGCAGCTTCAAAACCTTCAACATAAAGAGAGGGAACTTGATATTATTGAAATATCTATAAGCATATGTTCCCTTCTCATAATAATTTTCAGTGGGATCACGAATAAACTCAACATTATAAGCATCACATAAAGCATTGTTACCATGATCCACATGCAAAAAGGTATCATTACTCTTCATATAAGCAAACTCTTTCTTATTAGGAATAGTGAGAGTAAAGCAATCATAACCATCATGGTAATCATTGTATTTAGGAGGCATATCATAATCATAATAAATTTTATCCTCAATAGTAGGTGGACTGAAAACATCATATTCATCATTGTAATCATATATAGGAAGCAAAGTATCATCAAAGTAATTTCTCTTCAAAAGTTGGGGGAATAAAAATATCATGTTCATCAAACGTGTCATCCCCAAGCTTAGAGCTTTCCATGTCATTAGCAATATTGATATTCAAAGAAAGCATACTAATAACATCACCACCATCATGATTGTTATGCAAATAATAAAGTTCCATAGGTTTTTTAATTTTCTCTTCAAACACATCATGTCCCAAAGCAAGGTAGAGCTTATAAAGCTCTCTCATATTTTTGTTGTTTTCCATTAAGCAAAACTAGTGAAAAGACATAAAGAAAACTGAAAGGTAAACTAACAAGACTAAAAAGCAAAGATAAAAGATAGCGTGCAACTCCCCTATCTTGAAGAGTGGAGTCCCCGGCAACGGCGCCAGAAAACTTTGCTTGATGGCTTCTCGCCCCTCGTTGGTTACCCCAAGTGGAAGGTTTGAGATGTAGCGTAGCGGTAGTTTTCCCTTGGCAAAGATACCAAGGATCGAATCCCGTGAGACTCCGAGGGTCGAAAAGAAGGTATCAACTGCTAACGGCGCCAGATACTTAGCGATTGACAGGACCTGCACACAGATACAAATAACTTTGCTCCCAATGAGTACAGAGAGGTTGTCAATCCCTCCGGCCTTGTCGTTTACAAAGGATCAAACACAAGAGATAATAGTGATAGGTATGACTGCAACTAGTAAATAAGAACAGGAAGTAAATAACGGGTGTGATCAGTGATGGTAATGTGGACCGGGGTCCCATGATGTTCACTAGTGATGTCTCTCTCCCAAAAGACGATAAAACAACTAAGCGAGGTAAACGAATTACAGCTGGGCAATTGACAGGATTATGTGCGCAAACCAATGCTAACTATGCTGCAAAGAAAGGTAGAGGCTCAAAAGCATGGGAGGTACGCCAAGGCAAGTAGATCGAAATCCATCTGCATCTACTACTAATCATCCACCTTGAGATATCTATCCAGAACATCTCGCTGGTATTAAGTTGCGAGTCCCACCCATAGTGTAAACTCAAAGCAACAGACAACTGCATTAAAAGAACTTTGCGTAAAGTAAACAATCCTTGCACCCGCAAGCACAAGCACCGTTGTTTTCCCCCTTGTGGCAACAGCACATCCCCTAGACTCATGTTTCTGTCACTCAAGCTAGTCATCGAGGGGCATGAACCCACAATCAAGCATAACGTTCCCTCTTGGAGTTACTACCTACTACTTGGCCAAAGCAATAAACAGCAACGGAGAACATGCAAGAATTACTCAAGAACATAAATATAAAAGAGGTAAATCAAATATATTACTTGCACACAATCTGAACATAATCTCATAATCCATCGGATCGCAGCAAACTCATCATAGCAACAGCATAAGGATTACATATGTGCCTCGATCATGTAGTGCAGCTCACGAGATCTAATCGGTGAAGAACAAAGAGGGGAGGAGAACATCACATAGCTACTGGTCATGGACCCATGGTCCAAGGGGGACTACTCACAACTCATCCGGGAGGCGTCCATCGTGGTTGAGAAGCTCCCGGTGGTGGTTCTCCCCTCCGGCAGGGTGCAGGGAAGAGTTCTCCTGGCGCTCCCGATCTTGGAAGCGCGGCGGCGGCGGAACAGAGATGAGATCGCGAAAAAGGGTTCCGTCCTCGAGGGTTTCGGGACGCGGTGTAAATATATGCCAAAGGGGGGCACCAGCGGAGGTAAGGGGGGCCCAGGCGGCCTGGCGCGGCGGCCAGGGGTGGGGCCACCCCCTCTGGGCGCCTGGAGCCCCTCTGGCCCCCCCTCTGGCCCTACTTCGGCCGCATGGAAGCTTCTGGAGCGCTGATTTTTTATATATTTTTCCCGGAATTTTTCTGGCAATTTACGTAATGGGAAAACCTGAAATACAAAAACAGCAGAAAACAGAAACTGGCACTGGGGTGCACTGAGTTAATAGGTTAGTCCAAATATGATCAAAAGTGTATGGAAGTGCATAAATATCATAGCAATATCACACAAAAGAGGCATGGAGCAAGCAGAAATTATAGATACGTTTTGGACGTATCACTATGCTGATCCGGGGATTGCAAAACCCTTTTGTAACACGTTCCATGAGCTTTCAGCACGAATATGTGGGACGAAGCTTCTATCTTGTATTTGTTCTATCCGCTCCTTGTTGCTTTTATTTACCTTTTGTTCTCCAAGTGGCTTCTCGACAAGTTGATGTACCTGCGGAATTCAATCGTTCAATTCTCCGTTCGAATGATATTGTGAAGATAATGTTGCTACATATCTATCCGTTGTTTTTGTTTTGATTCTGGTATTCGAGTTGCTTCGTCAAATGTTGATTCCATACCTTTCCTAATCGGTGTTCTCATATTTCTATGGGAGTGCTAATCCTTCTTGATCAATCAAGATTTTCATGTTAATCCTTTTTTCAACCGTTGTGCCTTCTCTTCAAGTTATTCCATACGGACACCGTTGAGAAATCTGACGATTGTCTGTTTCATTCATCCCAAGTTGTCTTTGTTTTCCCCACCCTCCCACCCTTCTTCTTCTCGGAGTCACAAATTCTAAATGAAATATCCACTTTATACATGTGATGTTCTTCATTCATTTCCTTCAATGTTCATCCGGTGATTTATCGTGAAGATGCTCGAGAGTTTCAAGTTCATCATTCTTTTGTTCTCAAATTCTGTCGGTGGATTTAATTCAAGATTTCGGTGTTGATCTTATCCTTTTTTCCTCATTTCACAATGCTTTCTTATTCTGGTGCACCAATTAATCATTCTCCTCTTGCTATTTTTATCCAGAGTGTACAAGGTATCTCAGAAGATTCATAATTCCATTCTTAATCCGTTCAAACTATTTTGAGGATTGTCATCTTACTCAAGCCATTTAATTCAACCGGTGCTATATCTCTTAAGCAATCTTTTCCAACGGTGATTCCTTTTGGAGTGGGCCCTAACCCACAGGTCTTTTCCCAGGATCTTACCTGACTCTTCCAATTTTTTCCGGAGTTATTCTAAGATTCTTTTCAAAGTGTGACGTAAGTATGAATCCCATCAGTCACAATCCTTCTCCAAGATCGCTTTCAAATTCTTTTTCACCTTGGCTCAACCTTTTAATTCTTCATTACGGAGTGCCTATACAATTCATGGTGGTGTATCTCATCGTCTTCTCAGTTTTTGAAGACCCGAAGACGAGTTCCTCTTGAATCCTTATCCGTTCTCTCAAGATTCGTGGTTCTAGCTTCATGCCATCCTCATTATTGTTCCGATTGTGAGGAATTCTTTTATACCCATCCGAAGCATTTCATGAATTCTTTTCTTTGTGATCCTCCGAAGGCCATCATTTCAGAATATTTCTTCGTTCCTAGTTTTCAACTTGTCCTTTAAATATTCTTCATTGATGCCTCTTCGTTCGTCTCCCTATTCTTACGGTGGTTCATTCAAGTTTACTCTTCCGTTGTTATCGTATTAATCCATTTGTTCTTTTCATAATCCTACCGGTGGTTCGTTGAAGATTTATCCAAGGTTGTACTAGATCTCTCTTTAATTCTTCCCAACGAGAATAAGTAGGATGCCAAATCCTTTGGTTGTCATCAATTTAAATTGGTGAAGGAGATGCATGACATAATTCTTATTCTTGTTCCTTCAAGTGTTTAATTCCTTTGTCGGGAGTTCGTTCATGATATCAAATTATTGGTTGTTCATTTTTTCTTCCGGAGTTCCAAACTCTCTCAATTATCTTGTCACGGACCTCCATCTAATTCATTGTATGCCTTGAATCTTATTCTTTTCATCTTTCGCTTCTCATGCTTTTTGTTACCGGAGTTCTTCATGGTGGTTCATTATGATTTAATTCATCCTCGAAGTCTTCATCAAGATTCTTGTTGGAGCTCAAGCATTCTTCATCATGCTTTCCAATTGCAATCCTTTCTACCTTATCTTTTCAGATGGTGTTATGTCATTCTTGACAATTCCTTCATGAATTATGATTCACGAGTTATCAAGAATGAGATATTTAAAAACCATCATTTTCCTGTTCAGGAGATCTTTTCAACCCTTTAATTATTCGTTGGAGTTATCTTGGGTTGTATTTCACCTAAAGCCTTCCCTAAGGATTGTTGCTATTATGGTGCTTATAAATGACCCAAGTTCTTTATTTATCCTTCTGGTGAAATAAGTTTATCGTCTCCTTGTTGATCTCAATGCAATCAATCATTTCCGTTAGTGGCTGGTTGTCACCTCATAATTTTGAGATGTTTTCCATAAGCCCACATCAAGCTTATTCGTTTTCGTTGTTGATTTTTCCAACAAATCCATTCAACCCTTCTTTGTAAGGAGGATTTCCTAATTCATTCGTGGGAGAAGTTGTCTTTTTCTTCTCCGTTCAATTCTTTCATTGATTTATATGCTATTCTTTCATTCCGGAGGCATTGTGATGTTGCTCTCTCCAAACCCTCATCTCGTTTTATCGAGATGATGTTCTTGAAGGAAATATGCCCTAGAGGCAATAATAAAGTTATTATTTATTTCCTTATATCATGATAAATGTTTATTATTCATGCTAGAATTGTATTAACCGGAAACTTAATACATGTGTGAATACATAGACAAAACAGAGTGTCCCTAGTATGCCTCTACTAGACTAGCTCATTGATCAAAGATGGTTATGTTTCCTAGCCATAGACATGAGTTGTCATTTGATCAACGGGATCACATCATTAGGAGAATGATCTGATGGACAAGGCCCATCCGTTAGCTTAGCACTATGATCGTTTAAGTTTTACTGCTATTGCTTTCTTCATGACTTATACATGTTCCTATGACTATGAGATTATGCAACTCCCGAATACCGGAGGAACACTTTGTGTGCTACCAAACGTCACAACGTAACTGGGTGATTATAAAGGTACTCTACAGGTGTCTCCAAAGGTACTTGTTGGGTTGGCGTATTTCGAGATTAGGATTTGTCACTCCGATTGTCGGAGAGGTATCTCTGGGCCCACTCGGTAATGCACATCACTATAAGCCTTGCAAGCATTGCAGCTAATGAGTTAGTTGCGGGATGATGTATTACGGAACGAGTAAAGAGACTTGTTGGTAACGAGATTGAACTAGGTATTGAGATACCGATGATCGAATCTCGGGCATGTAACATACCGATGACAAAGGGAACAATGTATGTTGTTATGCGGTTTGACCGATAAAGATCTTCGTAGAATATGTGGGAGCCAATATGAGCATCCAGGTTCCGCTATTGGTTATTGACCGGAGACGTGTCTTGGTCATGTCTACATAGTTCTCGAACCCGTAGGGTCCGCACGCTTAAGGTTTCGATGATAGTTTTATTATGAGTTTATGAGTTTTGATGTACCGAAGGAGTTCGGAGTCTCGGATGAGATCGGGGACATGACGAGGAGTCTCAAAATGGTCGAGACGTAAAAATCGATATATTGGACGACTATATTCGGACATCGGAAAGGTTCCGAGTGATTCGGGTATTTTCGGAGTACCGGGGAGTTACGGGAATAGAGGAGAGAGGCCAAAAGGAAGGAGGCGTGCACCCCCCCCCCCTTCTGGTCCGAATTGGACAAGGGGTGCAGCCCCCTTTTCCTTCTCCCTCTCCCCCTCTTTCCTTCTCTCCTACTCCGGAAAGGAAAGGGGAATCCTACTAGGACTTCGGAGTCCTAGTAGGACTCCCCACACTTGGTGCGCCCCCTCTAGGGCCGGCCTCTCCCTCCCTCCTTTATATACGGGGCAGGGGGGCACCTCTAGACACAACAATTGATCTCTTGGTCTCTTAGCCGTGTGCGGTGCCCCCTCCACCATAGTTCTCCTCGATAAATATTGTAGCGGTGCTTAGGCGAAGCCCTGCGACGGTAGAACATCAAGATCGTCACCACGCCGTCGTGCTGACGGAACTCTCTCTCGACACTCGGCTGGATCGGAGTTCGAGGGACGTCATCGAGCTGAACGTGTGCTAGAACTCGGAGGTGCCGTAGTTTCGGTGCTTGATCGGTCGGGCCGTGAAGACGTACGACTACATCAACCGCGTTGTTCTAACGCTTCCGCTTTCGGTCTACGAGGGTACGTAGACTCACTCTCCCCTCTCGTTGCTATGCATCTGGTAGATAGATCTTGCGTGATCGTAGGAAAATTTTAAAATACTACGTTTCCCAACAGTGGCATCATGAGCCAGGTCTATGCGTAGATGATATGCATGAGTAGAACACAAGTGAGTTGTGGACGATACTAGTCATACTTCTTACCAGCATGTCATACTTTGATTCGGCGGTATTGTTGGATGAAGCGGCCCGGACCGACATTACGCGTACGCTTACGCGAGATTGGTTCTATCGACGTGCTTCGCACACAGGTGGCTGGCGGGTGTCAGTTTCTCCAACTTTAGTTGAATCAAGTGTGGCTACGCCCGGTCCTTGTGAAGGTTAAAACAGCACATACTTGACAAAATATCGTTGTGGTTTTGTATGCGTAGGTAAGAACGGTTCTTGCTAAGCCCGTAGCAGCCACGTAAAACTTGCAACAACAAAGTAGAGGACGTCTAACTTGTTTTTGCAGGGCATGTAGTGATGTGATATGGTCAAGACATGATGAGTTATACGGTTTTGTATGAAATGATCTTGTTTTGTAAAGTTATCGGCAACTGGCAGGAGCCATATGGTTGTCGCTTTATTGTATGAAATGCAATCGCCATGTAATTGCTTTACTTTATCACTAAGCGGTGGCGATAGTCGTAGAAGCAATAGTTGGCGAGACGACAACGATGCTACGATGGAGATCAAGGTGTCGCGCCGGTGACGAAGGTGATCATGACGGTGCTTTGGAGATGGAGATCGAAAGCACAAGATGATGATGGCCATATCATGTCACATATTTTGATTGCATGTGATGTTTATCTTATTATGCTTCTTATTTTGCTTAGTTCGACGGTAGCATTATAAGATGATCCCTTACTAAATTTCAAGGTATAAGTGTTCTCCCTGAGTATGCACCGTTGCGAAAGTTCGTCGTGCCGAGACACCACGTGATGATCGGGTGTGATAAGCTCTACGTTCAAATACAACGGGTGTAAGCCAGTTTTGCACACGCAGAATACTCGGGTTAAACTTGACGAGCCTAGCATATGCAGATATGGCCTCGGAACACTGGAGACCGAAAGGTCGAGCGTGAATCATATAATAGATATGATCAACATAAGATGTTCACCATTGAAACTACTCCATCTCACGTGATGATCGGACATGGTTTAGTTGATTTGGATCACGTGATCATTTAGATGACTAGAGGGATGTCTATCTAAGTGGGAGTTCTTTAAGTAATATGATTAATTGAACTTTAATTTATCATGAACTTAGTCCTGGTAGTATTAGCATATCTATGTTGTAGATCAATAGCTCGCGATGTTGCTCCTCGTTTATTTTTTTATATGTTCCTAGAGAAAACTAAGTTGAAAGATGTTAGTAGCAATGATGCGGAATTGTTCCGTGATCTGAAGATTATCCTCATTGCTGCACAGAGAATTGTGTCCTTGATGCACCGCTAGGTGACATACCTATTGCAGGAGCAGATGTAGACGTTATGAACGTTTTGACAAAAGCTCGGTATGATGACTACTTGATAGTTTAAGTGCACCATGCTTTATGGCTTAGAACCGGTACTTCAAAAACGCTTTGAACGCCACGGAGCATATAAGATGTTCCAAGAGTTGAAATTAGTATTTCATACTCATGCCCGTGTCGAGAGGTATAAGACTTCTGACAGTACTTTGCCTACAAGATGGAGGAGAATAGCTCAACCAGTGAGCATGTGCTCAGATTGTTTGGGTACTACAATTACTTGAATCAAGTGGGAGTTAATCTTCCAGATAAGATAATAATTGACAAAGTTCTCTAGTCACTATCACCAAGTTAGTAGAACTTCGTGATGAACTATAATATGCAAGGGATGACGAAAGGAATTCCCGAGCTCTTCGCAATGCTGAAGTCGGCGAAGGTAGAAATCATGAAAAAGCATCAAGTGTTGATGCTTAACAAGACCACTTGTTTCAAATAAAGGGCAAAGGGATAGAAGGGGAACTTCAAGAAGAATGACAAGCAAGTTGTCACTCCCGTGAAGAAACCCAAAGCTAAAACTCAAGCCTGAAACTAAGTGCTTCTACTGCAAAGGAAATGGTCACTGGAAGTGGAACTGCCCTAGATACTTGGCGGATAAGAAGGATGGCAAAGTGAACAAAGGTATATTTTGATATAAAGATTATTGATGTGTACTTTACTAGTGTTCATAGCAACCCCTGGGTATTTGATACCGGTTCAGTTGCTAAAATTAGTAACTCGAAACGAGAATTGCAGAATGAACAGAGGCTAGTTAAAGGTGAAGTGACGATGTGTGTTGGAAGTGGTTCCAAGATTGATATGATCATCATCGCACACTCCCTATACTTTCGGGATTAGTGTAAAACCTAAATAAATGTTATTTGGCATTTGCGTTGAGCATGAATATGATTTGATCATATTTGTTGCAATACGGTTATTTATTTAAAGTCATAGAATAATTGTTATTCTGTTTACATGAATAAAACCTTCAACGGTCATACACCCAATGAAAATAGTTTGTTGGATCTCGATCGTGGTGATACACATATTCATAATATTGAAGCCAAAAGATGCAAGGTTAATAATGATAGTGCAACTTATTTGTGGCACTGCTGTTTAGGTCATAATGGTGTAAAGCGCATGAAGAAACTCCATAGTGATGGACTTTTGGAATCACTTGATTATGAATCACTTGGTGCTTGCGAACCATGCCTCATGGGCAAGATGACTAAAACTCCGTTCTCCGGAACAATGGAGCGAGCAACAGATTTGTTGGAGATCATACATACAGATGTATGTGGACCAATGAGTGTTGAAGCTCGCGGCGGGTATCGTTATTTTCTGACCTTCACTGATGATTTGAGCAGATATGGGTATATCTACTTAATGAAGCACAAGTCTAAAACATTTGAAAAGTTCAAAGAATTTCAGAGTGAAGTGGAGAATCATCGTAACAAGAAAATAAGAGTTTCTACGATATGATCGTAGAGGTAAAATATTTGAGTTAGCGAGTTTGGCATTCAGTAAAAACAATGTGAAATAGTTTCACTACTCACGCCACCTGGAACACCATAGTGTAATGGTGTGTCCGAACGTCATAACCGTACTTTATTAGATATGGTGCGATCGATGATGTCTCTTACCGATCTACCACTATCGCTTTTGGGGTTATGCATTAGAGACAGATACATTCACGTTAAATAGGGCACCATCTAAATCCGTGGAGATGACACCGTATGAACTGTGGTTTGACGAGAAACCTAAGCTGTCATTTCTTTAAGTTTGGGACTGCGATGCTTATGTGAAAAAGTTTCAACATGATAAGCTCGAACCCAAATCGGAGAAGTAAATCTTCATAGGATACCCAAAAGAAACTGTTGGGTACACCTTCTATCACAGATCCGAAGGCAAGGTCTTTGTTGCTAAGAGTGGATCCTTTCTAGAGAAGGAGTTTCTCTCGAAAGAAGTGAGTGGGAGGAAAGTGGAACTTGATGAGGTAATTGTACCTTCTCCCGAATTGGATAGTAGTACATCACAGAAACTGGTTCCAGTGATTCCTACACCAATTAGTGAGGAAACTAATGATGATAATCATGAAACTTCGGATCAAGTTACTGCTGAACTTCGTAGATCAACCAGAGTACGTTCCGCACCAGAGTGGTACGGCAACCCGGTTCTGGAAGTCATGTTACTGGACCATGATGAACCTACGAACTATGAGGAAGCGATGATGAGCCCAGATTCCGCAAAATGGCTTGAGACCTTGAAATCTGAGATGGGATCCATGTATGAGAACAAAGTGTGGACTTTGGTTGACTTGCCCGATGGTCGGCAAGCCATCGAAAATAAATGGATCTTCAAGAGGAAGACTGACGCAGACAGTAATGTTACTGTTTACAAAGCTCGACTTGTTGCGAAAGTTTTTCAACAAGTTCAAGGAGTTGACTACGATGAGACTTTCTCACCCGTAGCGATGCTTAAGTATGTCCGAATCATGTTAGCAATTGCCGCATTTTATGAAATCTGGCAAATGGATAACAAAACTGCATTCTTTAATGGATTTATTAAAGAAGACTTGTATATGATGCAACCAGAAGGTTTTGTCAATCCTAAAGGTGCTAACAAAATGTGCAAGCTCCAGCAATCCATCTATGGACTGGTGCAAGCATCTCGGAGTTGGAATATACGCTTTGATAAGTTGATCAAAGCATATAGATTTATACAGACTTGCGGTGAAGCCTGTATTTACAAGAAGTGAGTGGGAGCACTACAACCTTTCTGATAAGTATATGTGAATGACATATTGTCGATCGGAAATGATGTAGAATTTTCTGGAAAGCATAAAGGAGTGTTTGAAAGGAGTTTTTCAAAGAAAGACCTTGGTGAAGCTGCTTACATATTGGGCATCAAGATCTATAGAGATAGATCAAGACGCTTGATAAGACTTTCGATGAGTACATACCTTGATAAGATTTTTAAGTAGTTCAAAATGGATCAGTCAAAGAAGGAGTTCTTGCCTGACTTGTAAGGTGTGAAGTTGAGTAAGACTCAAAGCCAGACCACGGCAGAAAAATATAGAGAGAATGAAAGTCATTCCCTATGCCTCAGCCATAGGTTCTATAAAGTATGCCATGCTGTGTACAAAACACGTTGTGTACCTTGCCATGAGTTTGACAGGGAGGTACAATAGTGATCCAGGATTAGATCACTGTACAGCGGTCAAAATTATCCTTAGTAATTGGATGACTAAGGAAATATTTCTCGATTATGGAGGTGATAAAGAGTTCGTCGTAAAGGGTTACGCCGATGCAAGCTTTGACACTAAATCCAGATGACTCTAAGTATTAATCTGGATGCGTATTGAAAGTGGGAGCAATTAGCTAGAGTAGCTCCATGCAGAGCATTGTAGACATAGAAATTTGCGAAATACATACGGATCTGAATGTGACAGACCCGTTGACTAAACTTCTCTCACAAGCAAAACATGATCACACCTTATTACTCTTGGGTATTAATCACATAGCGATGTGAACTAGATTATTGACTCTAGTAAACCCTATGGGTGTTGGTCACATGGCGATGTGAACTATGGGTGTTATTCACATAACGATGTGAACTATCGGTATTAAATCACATGGCGATGTGAGCTAGATTATTGACTCTAGTGCAAGTGGGAGACTGAAGGAAATATGCCCTAGAGGCAATAATAAAGATGATTATTTGTATTTCCTTATATCATGATAAATGTCTTTTATTCATGCTAGAATTGTATTAACCGGAAACTTAGTACATGTGTGAATACATAGACAAAACAGTATGTCCCTAGTATGCCTCTACTAGACTAGCTCATTGATCAAAGATGGTTATGTTTCCTAGCCATAGACATGAGTTGTCATTTGATCAACGGGATCACATCATTAGGAGAATGATGTGATGGACAAGACCCATCCGTTAGCATAGCACTATGATCGTTTAGTTTTACTGCTATTGCTTTCTTCATGACTTATACATGTTCCTATGACTATGACTTATACCCAAAAGAGACTGTTGGGTACACCTTCTATCACAGATCCGAAGGCAAGATATTCGTTGCTAAAAATGGATCCTTTCTAGAGAAGGAGTTTCTCTCGAAAGAAGTGAGTGGGAGGAAAGTAGAACTTGATGAGGTAATAGTACCTTCTCCCGGATTGGAAAGTAGTACATCACAGAAAATTGTTCCAGTGATTCCTACACCAATCAGTGAGGAAGTTAATGATAATGATCATGAAACTTTGGATCAAGTTTCTGCTGAACGTCGTAGATCAACCAGAGTACGTTCCGCACCAGAGTGGTACGGCAACCCAGTTCTGGAAATCATGTTACTAGACCATGATGAACCTACGAACTATGAGGAAGCGATGATGAGCCCAGATTCCGCAAAATGGCTTGAAGCCATGAAATCTGAGATGGGATCCATGTATGAGAACAAAGTGTGGACTTTGGTTGACTTGCCCGATGATCGGCAGGCCATCGAAAATAAATGGATCTTCAAGAGGAAGACCGACGCAGACGGTAATGTTACTGTTTACAAAGCTCGACTTGTTGCGAAAGGTTTTCGACAAGTTCAAGGAGTTGACTACGATGAGACTTTCTCACCTGTAGCGATGCTTAAGTCAGTCCGAATCATGTTAGCAATTGCCGCATTTTATGATTATGAAATCTGGCAAATGGATGTCAAAACTGCATTCCTGAATGGATATCTCAAAGAAGAGTTGTATATGATGCAACCAGAAGGTTTTGTCGATCCAAAAGGTGCTAACAAAGTATGCAAGCTCCAGCGATCCATCTATGGACTGGTGCAAGCATCTCGGAGTTGGAATATACGCTTTGATAAGTTGATCAAAGCATATAGATTTATACAGACTTACGGTGAAGCCTGTATTTACAAGAAGTGAGTGGGAGCACTACAACCTTTCTGATAAGTATATGTGAATGACATATTGTCGATCGGAAATGATGTAGAATTTTCTAGAAAGCATAAAGGAGTGTTTGAAAGGAGTTTTTCAAAGAAAGACCTTGGTGAAGCTGCTTACATATTGGGCATCAAGATCTATAGAGATAGATCAAGACGCTTGATAAGACTTTCGATGAGTACATACCTTGATATGATTTTGAAGTAGTTCAAAATGGATCAGTCAAAGAAGGAGTTCTTACCTGACTTGTAAGGTGTGAAGTTGAGTAAGACTCAAAGCCAGACCACGGCAGAAAAATATAGAGAGAATGAAAGTCATTCCCTATGCCTCAGCCATAGGTTCTATAAAGTATGCCATGCTGTGTACCAAACATGTTGTGTACCTTGCCATGAGTTTGTCAAGAGGGTACAATAGTGATCCAGGAGTAGATCACTGTACAGCGGTCAAAATTATCCTTAGTAACTGGATGACTAAGGAAATGTTTCTCGATTATGGAGGTGATAAAGAGTTCATCGTAAAGGGTTACGCTGATGCAAGCTTTGACACTAAATCCAGCTGACTCTAAGTATCAATCTGGATGCGTATTGAAAGTGGGAGCAATTAGCTAGAGTAGCTCCATGCAGAGCATTGTAGACACATAGACATTTGCGAAATACATACGGATCTGAATGTGACAGACCCGTTGAGTAAACTTCTCTCACGAAGCAAAACATGATCACACCTTAGTACTCTTTGGGTGTTAATCACATAGCGATGTGAACTAGATTATTGACTCTAGTAAACCCTTTGGGTGTTAATCACATGACGATGTGAACTATTGGTGTTAAATCACATGGCGATGTGAACTAGATTATTGACTCTAGTGCAAGTGGGAGACTGAAGGAAATATGCCCTAGAGGCAATAATAAAGTTATTATTTATTTCCTTATATCATGATAAATGTTTATTATTCATGCTAGAATTGTATTAACCGGAAACTTAATACATGTGTGAATACATAGACAAAACAGAGTGTCCCTAGTATGCCTCTACTAGACTAGCTCATTGATCAAAGATGGTTATGTTTCCTAGCCATAGACATGAGTTGTCATTTGATCAACGGGATCACATCATTAGGAGAATGATCTGATGGACAAGACCCATCCGTTAGGTTAGCACTATGATCGTTTAAGTTTTACTGCTATTGCTTTCTTCATGACTTATACATGTTCCTATGACTATGAGATTATGCAACTCCCGAATACCGGAGGAACACTTTGTGTGCTACCAAACGTCACAACGTAACTGGGTGATTATAAAGGTACTCTACAGGTGTCTCCAAAGGTACTTGTTGGGTTGGCGTATTTCGAGATTAGGATTTGTCACTCCGATTGTCGGAGAGGTATCTCTGGGCCCACTCGGTAATGCACATCACTATAAGCCTTGCAAGCATTGCAGCTAATGAGTTAGTTGCGGGATGATGTATTACGGAACGAGTAAAGATACTTGTTGGTAACAAGATTGAACTAGGTATTGAGATACCGACGATCGAATCTCTGGCATGTAACATACCGATGACAAAGGGAACAATGTATGTTGTTATGCGGTTTGACCGATAAAGATCTTCGTAGAATATGTGGGAGCCAATATGAGCATCCAGGTTCCGCTATTGGTTATTGACCGGAGACGTGTCTCGGTCATGTCTACATAGTTCTCGAACCCGTAGGGTCCGCACGCTTAAGGTTTTGATGATAGTTTTATTATGAGTTTATGAGTTTTGATGTACCGAAGGAGTTCGGAGTCCCGGATGAGATCGGGGACATGACGAGGAGTCTCAAAATGGTCGAGACTTAAAAATCGATATATTGGACGACTATATTCGGACATCGGAAAGGTTCCGAGTGATTCGGGTATTTTCGGAGTACCGGGGAGTTACGGGAATAGAGCAGAGAGGCCAAAAGGAAGGAGGCGTGCACCCCCCTTCTGGTCCGGATTGGACAAGGGGTGCAGCCCCCTTTTCCTTCTCCCTCTCCCCCTCTTTCCTTCTCTCCTACTCCGGAAAGGAAAGGGGAATCCTACTAGGACTTGGGAGTCCTAGTAGGACTCCCCACACTTGGTGCGCCCCCTCTAGGGCCGGCCTCTCCCTCCCTCCTTTATATACGGGGCAGGGGGGCACCTCTAGACACAACAATTGATCTCTTGATCTCTTAGCCGTGTGCGGTGCCCCCCTCCACCATAGTTCTCCTCGATAAATATTGTAGCGGTGCTTAGGCGAAGCCCTGCGACGGTAGAACATCAAGATCGTCACCACGCCGTTGTGCTGACGGAACTCTCCCTCGACACTCGGCTGGATCGGAGTTCGAGGGACGTCATCGAGCTGAACGTGTGCTAGAACTCGGAGGTGCCGTAGTTTCGGTGCTTGATCGGTCGGGCCGTGAAGACGTACGACTACATCAACCGCGTTGTTCTAACGCTTCCGCTTTCGGTCTACGAGGGTACGTAGACTCACTCTCCCCTCTCGTTGCTATGCATCTGGTAGATAGATCTTGCGTGATCGTAGGAAAATTTTAAAATACTACGTTCCCCAACAGTTCTTTCCTTGTTTGTCCATTTAACCGGAGTGTTGTGTCCTCCATTCAAGTTCCGTCATCTTATCTAGCCTTTCCTCTCTTTTTAACCGGAGTGCTGTCTGAATCCTTCTTACCCGTTGTGCCATTCTTTCGATTGTTTCAGAGGCTGTGTTTTGTTGATTTCATCAAGTATCACTTCATCTCCTCAAGTTCATGTTAATTCCTTCCATTTTTAGACGGAGTGCTGTCCAAATTATTTCGTTCTTATTCCTTCTCAATCTTGGTTAACCGGAGTGGTTTTGAAATTCTTCCGTCATCCGTGAGCTCTTGTTTCATGTCTTTCAACCTTCAAGGTTCTCATTGTGTTCCTTGTTCCTCCTTTTACCGGAGTGTTTTCATCTTCGTCCATCTATGTTGCATTGTTTTTCCAACTTGTTTAACCTCTCAAGGTTCTTTGGTTTCTCTCGTCTGTCAAAGAAGCAACTTTGTTTTACCTCTTCTTTTTCGTTTTTACCCGGTGCCATCTCTAGGATCTCGGGTCGAGATCCTCTGTTAGTGTGGGAGAGTTGTGACGCCCGAAGACCGACGTCCCAGAAGATTCCAGATGTTCCGGGTTCTCCCGTGTGTTTCAGTTGTGCTTGCTTTATTTATTTTGCATTGCATCATATCATCATGCCATCATGTCTTTAATTCTGCATCTCAACTAAATAAATCGTGTGGACCTTCGGTCCATTTAAATCGAGGGAAGTGTGTTTTCTCTTTAAAACATATCCTCCCAATATTTAGGGAGATATTATAATAAATATTCCATTCTTTGGAATTAAGCATAACACACTTGCAAAAATTCCCATGCCTATTCCATCTCAAGTTTGACTTCAAAACCTTTGCCAACAACTCATATCTTTTTTTTTCGAGGTTCCTCCAAAAATGTGAACATTTTTGGACACTTCAAAAATTCAAGTCCTAGTTCAAACCCATTTGAATTAAATTCAAATAAGTTTGAATCATATCTCGATCTTGTCTTTACTATTTTTCTCGGACCGTGCTTATTGTTATGAGCCCGAGAAAAATAACCTCTTGTGCATTTTTTTCCCTAACCCCTCTCTTCTTTCTTCTTTCTCTTTATTGTTTTCTGCTAAAAAGAGAAAGAAGGGAAGAGCCGGCCTCCCTGGCCATCTGGGCCTCCCTAAGGCCCATCTGCAGATGGCCTAGGCCCATCTTTTCCCCAAACCCTAAGCCCGACGTAGCTCTCCCCTCGTCCTCACAGAGCCGCCGCTAGCCTCGTTTCCCTCGATCCCGCGCAGCCCCATCTCCACCCGATCCCCTCGATCTCCCGACTCCCTTTCTCTCCCCGCGCCTCCGTCTCCAGCGCACCGGCCCCTGCCTCGTCTCCTCATCGCCGCCCTGCGCGCCTCCTGCGCCATGGCGCCCGTCCTGCTGCCTCGCCGAGTTCGAGTCCCGTCGGTGGCCTCGTCGCCCCCGTGCTGCCTTGCCCTGTGTTTTTTTGTTTTTTTTTTGTTTTTGTGTTGCCTTGTGCTGTTGAAATTGCCAAGGACCCGTGTACGACTACCCGACGAGACGGCAAGACCCGTAACCGGACCGTCAAGCATCGTTGTCGTGGATTGCGCCAAGTGCACGGAGACCCCAAGTACCACGACGATGCGTCAAGTTCCTCTCCGATGACCAAGTTCGACTACACATGGCGATGCGTCAAGTTCCACTACACCAACATGAGTACCGCGACGCCCGGAGCCATCGGAACCGTCAAGTACATCTACGAAACGAAGTTCGACTACTTCCACTACCGTCGCCGACGAACCGTGTACCACTACCGTCGCCCCGAAGACGTCCGATGCCACGACAAGTACCTCTTCGGAAACGTGAACGACTATGAACGGAACAACTACTTCCCTCTACGAACGTGTACCCCGACCGCCTCGAGAACGTCTACTTCCACTACTTCCACTATGTCCCTCGACGACTCGAACCGCCCCGAAACGAACGTTCCGAAGCTTCGGTTTCGTTCCGGAGTTGTGAGGATTCGCTCGGCTATGTTGCTCCGTCTACTTCATGGATCCGTTCTTCTCCCTCGCGGAATCCCAGGCAAGATGATCATACCCTTGGATACCTTTACTACCATTGCCATGCTTAGTTGTCTCGATGCTATCGTTACATGTCGCGCTACCCATCTTTTATGTCAGTCTCTCCTTGTTGCCATGAAACCTCTAACCTTGAAACCTTCCTAGCAAAACCATTGTTTGGCTATGTTACCCGCTTGCTCAGCCCCTCTTATAGCGTTGTTTGTTGCAGGTGAAGATGAAGATCGTTCCAGGAGGGAACTTGTTGTTGGTATATCACAATATCTATTATTATTAATAACACACCTATATACTGGGCATGGGTGGAAGTGTTGGGGAACGTAGTATTTTAAAATTTTCCTACGATCACGCAAGATCTATCTACCAGATGCATAGCAACGAGAGGGAAGAGTGTGTCTACGTACCCTCGTAGACCGGAAGCGGAAGCGTCAAGTGACGCGGTTGATGTAGTCGAACTTCTTCGCGATTCAACCGATCAAGCACCGAACGTACGGCACATCCGCGTTCAGCACACGTTCAGCTTGATGACGTCCCACGAGCTCTTGATCCAGTTGAGCTTCACGGGAGAGTTTCGTCAGCACGACGGCGTGGTGACGGATATGATGTATCTACCGGCGCAGGGCTTCGCCTAAGCACTGCAACGGTATGACCGAGGTGTGTTTCTGTGGAGGGGGGCACCGCACACGGCTGGAACAATTCAATTGTGTGTCTTTGGGTGCCCCCCTGCCCCCGTATATAAAGGAGCAAGGGAGGAGGGCCGGCTGGCCTCCTATGGTGCGGCTAGGACAATCCTACTAGGAATAGGATTGCAATCCTATTCCTAGTAGGAGTCCACCAAGAAGGAAGAGAGGGAAAGGAAAAGAGGGAGAGGTGGCGCCCCCCAATCCTAGTCCAACTAGGATCCCTAGGTGGGGCGCCGGCTAGCCTCTATGGGCTGCCTCTCTCCTTTCATCAAGGCCCACTATGGACCATCCCCCCTCGTAGGGGGTTCCAGTAACCCCCTCCGGCAATCCAGTTAAATCCGAAACTTTTCCGGAACACTTCCGATGTCCGAATATAGTCGTCCAATATATCAATCTTTATGTCTCGGACATTCCGAGACTCCTCGTCATGTCTGTGATCTCATCCGGGACTCCGAACTACCTTCGGTACATCAAAACTCATAAACTCATAATACCGATCGTCATCAAACGTTAAGCGTGCGGACCCTACGGGTTCGAGAACTATGTAGACATGACCGAGACTCATCTCCGGTCAATAACCAATAGCGGAACATAGATGTTCATATTGGCTCCTACATATTCTACGAAGATCTTTATCGGTCAAACCGCATAACAACATACGTTGTTCCTTTTGTCATCGGTATGTTACTTGCCCGAGATTCGATCGTCGGTATCTCTATACCTAGTTCAATCTCGTTACCGGCAAGTCTCTTTACTCGTTCCGTAACACATCATCTCGTGACTAACTCATTAGTCTTTTTGCTTGCAAGGCTTATTATGATGTGTGTTACCGAGAGGGCCCAGAGATACCTCTCCGACACTCGGAGTGACAAATCCTAATCTTGATCTATGCCAACACCATGAATACTTTCCGAGACACCTGTAGAGCATCTTTATGATCACCCAGTTACGTTGTGACGTTTGATAGCACACAAGGTGTTCCTACGGTATTCGGGAGTTGCATAATCTCATAGTCATAGGAACATGTATAAGTCATGAAGAAAGCAATAGCAGTAAAAATAAACGATCATAGTGCTATGCTAACGGATGGGTCTAGTCCATCACATCATTCTCCTAATGATGTGATCCCGTTGATCAAATGACAACTCATGTCTATGGCTAGGAAACATAACCATCTTTGATCAATGAGCTAGTCTAGTAGAGGCATACTAGGGACACTCTGTTTTGTCTATGTATTCACACATGTACTAAGTTTCCGGTTAATACAATTCTAGCATGAATAATAAACATTTATCATGATATAAGGAAATATAAATAACAACTTTATTATTGCCTCTATGGCATATTTCCTTCAGTCTCCCAATTGCACTAGAGTCAATAATCTAGTTCACATCGCCATGTGATTTAATACCGATAGTTCACATCGTTATGTGAATAACACCCATAGTTCACATCGCCATGTGACCAACACCCAAAGGGTTTACTAGAGTCAATAATCTAGTTCACATCACTATGTGATTAATACCCAAGAGTAATAAGGTGTGATCATGTTTTGCTTGTGAGAGAAGTTTAGTCAACGGGTCTATCACATTCAGATCCGTATGTATTTTGCAAATTTCTATGTCTACAATGCTCTGCATAGAGCTACTCTAGCTAATTGCTCCCACTTTCAATACGCATCCAGATTGATACTTAGAGTCATCTGGATTTAGTGTCAAAGCTTGCATCGGCGTAACCCTTTACGACGAACTCTTTATCACCTCCATAATCGAGAAACATTTCCTTAGTCATCTAGTTACTAAGGATAATTTTGACCGCTGTACAGTGATCTACACCTGGATCACTATTGTACCCCCTTGACAAACTCATGGCAAGGTACACAACATGTTTGGTACACAGCATGGCATACTTTATAGAACCTATGGCTGAGGCATAGGGAATGACTTTCATTCTCTCTATATTTTTCTGCCGTGGTCTGGCTTTGAGTCTTACTCAACTTCACACCTTACAAGTCAGGCAAGAACTCCTTCTTTGACTGATCCATTTTGAACTACTTCAAAATCTTATCAAGGTATGTACTCATTGAAAGTCTTATCAAGCGTCTTGATCTATCTCTATAGATCTTGATGCCCTATATGTAAGCAGCTTCACCAAGGTCTTTCTTTGAAAAACTCCTTTCAAACACTCCTTTATGCTTTCCAAAAAATTCTACATCATTTCCGGTCGACAATATGTCATTCACATATACTTATCAGAAAGGTTGTAGTGCTCCCACTCACTTCTTGTAAATACAGGTTTCTCCAAAAGTCTGTATAAAACCATATGCTTTGATCACCTCATCAAAGCGTATATTCCAACTCCGAGATGCTTGCACCAGTCCATAGATGGATCGCTGGAGCTTGCATACTTTGTTAGCACCTTTTGGATCGACAAAACCTTCTGGTTGCATCATATACAACTCTTCTTTGAGATATCCATTCAGGAATGCAGTTTTGACATCCATTTGCCAGATTTCATAATCATAAAATGCGGCAATTGCTAACATGATTCGGACAGACTTAAGCATCGCTACAGGTGAGAAAGTCTCATCGTAGTCAACTCCTTGAACTTGTCGAAACCCTTTCGCAACAAGTCGAGCTTTGTAAACAGTAACATTACCGTCTGCGTCGGTCTTCCTCTTGAAGATCCATTTATTTTCGATGGCCTGCCGATCATCGGGCAAGTCAACCAAAGTCCACACTTTGTTCTCATACATGGATCCCATCTCAGATTTCATGGCCTCAAGCCATTTCGTGGAATCTGGGCTCATCATTGCTTCCTCATAGTTCGTAGGTTCATCATGGTCCAGTAACATGACTTCCAGAACCGGGTTGCCGTACCACTCTGGTGCGGAACGTACTCTGGTTGATCTACGAAGTTCAGCAGTAACTTGATCCGAAGTTTCATGATCATCATCATTAGCTTCCTCACTAATTGGTGTAGGAATCACTGGAACCAGTTTCTGTGATGTACTACTATCCAATTCGGGAGAAGGTACAATTACCTCATCAAGTTCCACTTTCCTCCCACTCACTTCTTTCGAGAGAAACTCCTTCTCTAGAAAAGATCCACTCTTAGCAACAAAGACCTTGCCTTTGGATCTGTGATAGAAGGTGTACCCAACAGTCTCTTTTGGGTATCCTATGAAGACACATTTCTCCGACTTGGGTTCGAGCTTATCAGGTTGAAGCTTTTTCACATAAGCATCGCAGCCCCAAACTTTAAGAAATGACAACTTTGGTTTCTTGCCAAACCATAGTTCATAAGGTGTCGTATCAACGGATTTAGATGGTGCCCTATTTAACGTGAATGCAGCTGTCTCTAAAGCATATCCCCAAAACAATAGTGGTAAATCGGTAAGAGACATCATAGATCGCACCATATCCAATAAAGTACGGTTACGACGTTCGGACACACCATTACGCTGTGGTGTTCCGGGTGGCGTGAGTTGTGAAACTATTTCACATTGTTTTTACTGAAGGCCAAACTCGCTAACTCAAATATTTTACCTCTACGATCATATCGTAGAAACTCTTATTTTCTTGTTACGATGATTCTCCACTTCACTCTGAAATTCTTTGAACTTTTCAAATGTTTCAGACTTGTGCTTCATTAAGTAGATATACCCATATCTGCTCAAATCATCAGTGAAGGTCAGAAAATAACGATACCCGCCGCGAGCTTCAACACTCATTGGTCCACATACATCTGTATGTATGATCTCCAACAAATCTGTTGCTCGCTCCATTGTTCCGGAGAACGGAGTTTTAGTCATCTTGCCCATGAGGCATGGTTCGCAAGCACCAAGTGATTCATAATCAAGTGATTCCAAAAGTCCATCACTATGGAGTTTCTTCATGCGCTTTACACCATTATGACCTAAACGGCAGTGCCACAAATAAGTTGCACTATCATTATTAACCTTGCATCTTTTGGCTTCAATATTATGAATATGTGTATCACCACGATCGAGATCCAACAAACTATTTTCATTGGGTGTATGACCATCAAAGGTTTTATTCATGTAAACAGAATAACAATTATTCTATGACTTTAAATGAATAACCGTATTGCAACAAATATGATCAAATCATATTCATGCTCAACGCAAATGCCAAATAACATTTATTTAGTTTTTACACTAATCCCGAAAGTATAGGTAGTGTGTGATGATGATCATATCAATCTTGGAACCACTTCCAACACACATCGTCACTTCACCTTTAACTAGTCTCTATTCATTCTGCAATTCTCGTTTCGAGTTACTAATTTTAGCAACTGAACCGGTATCAAATACCCAGGTGTTGCTATGAACACTAGTAAAGTACACATCAATAATCTGTATATCAAAATATACCTTTGTTCACTTTGCCATCCTTCTTATCCGCCAAGTATCTAGGGCAGTTCCACTTCCAGTGACCATTTCCTTTGCAGTAGAAGCACTTAGTTTCAGGCTTGAGTTTAGCTTTGGGTTTCTTCATGGGAGTGACAACTTGCTTGTCATATTCTTGAAGTTCCCCTTCTATCCCTTTGCCCTTTACTTGAAACAAGTGGTCTTGTTAACCATCAACACTTGATGCTTTTTCATGATTTCTACCTTCGCCGACTTCAGCATCGCGAAGAGCTCGGGAATTCCTTTCGTCATCCCTTGCATATAATAGTTCATCACGAAGTTCTACTAACTTGGTGATAGTGACTAGAGAACTTTGTCAATTACTATCTTATCTGGAAGATTAACTCCTACTTGATTCAAGTAATTGTAGTACCCAGACAATCTGAGCACATGCTCACTGGTTGAGCTATTCTCCTCCATCTTGTAGGCAAAGTACTGTCAGAGGTCTTATACCTCTCGACACGGGTATGAGTATGAAATACTAATTTCAACTCTTGGAACATCTTATATGCTCCGTGGCATTCAAAACGTTTTTGAAGTCCCGGTTCTAAGCCGTAAAGCATGGTGCACTTAAACTATCAAGTAGTCATCATACCGAGCTTTTGTCAAAACGTTCATAACGTCTGCATCTGCTCCTGCAATAGGTCTGTCACCTAGCGGTGCTTCAAGGACATAATTCTTCTGTGCAGCAATGAGGATAATCCTCAGATCACAGAACAATTCCGCATCATTGCTACTAACATCTTTCAACTTAGTTTTCTCTAGGAACATATAAAAAAATAAACGTGGAGCAACATCGCGAGCTATTGATCTACAACATATATATGCTAATACTACCAGGACTAAGTTCATGATAAATTAAAGTTCAATTTAATCATATTACTTAAAGAACTCCCACTTAGATAGACATCCCTACGGTCATCTAAATGATCACGTGATCCAAATCAACTAAACCATGTCCGATCATCACGTGAGATGGAGTAGTTTCAACGGTGAACATCTTATGTTGATCATATCTACTATATGATTCACGCTCGACCTTTCGGTCTCCAGTGTTCCGAGGCCATATCTGCATATGCTAGGCTCGTCAAGGTTAACCGGAGTATTCTGCGTGTGCAAAACTGGCTTACACCCGTTGTATTTGAACGTAGAGCTTATCACACCCGATCATCACGTGGTGTCTCGGCACGACGAACTTTCGCAACGGTGCATACTCAGGGAGAACACTTATACCTTGAAATTTAGTAAGGGATCATCTTATAATGCTACCGTCGTTCTATGCAAAATAAGAAGCATAATAAGATAAACATCACATGCAATCAAAATATGTGACATGATATGGCCATCATCATCTTGTGCTTTTGATCTCCATCTCCAAAGCAACGTCATGATCACCTTCGTCACCGGCGCGACACCTTGATCTCCATCGTAGCATCGTTGTCGTCTCGCCAACTATTGCTTTTACGACTATCGCTACCGCTTAGTGATAAAGTAAAGCAATTACATGGCGATTGCATTTCATACAATAAAGCGACAACCATATGGCTCCTGCCAGTTGCCGATAACATTACAAAACATGATCATCTCATACAAACCGTATAACTCATCATGTCTTGACCATATCACATCACAACATGCCCTGCAAAAACAAGTTAGACGTCCTCTACTTTGTTGTTGCAAGTATTACGTGGCTGCTACGGGCTTAGCAAGAACCGTTCTTACCTACGCATACAAAACCACAACGATGTTTCGTCAAGTATGTGCTGTTTTAACCTTTACAAGGACCGGGCGTAGTCACACTTGATTCAGCTAAAGTGAGAGAGACAGACACCCGCCAGTCACCTTTAAGCAACGAGTGCTCGTAACGGTGAAACCAGTCTCGCGTAAGCGTACGCGTAATGTCGGTCCGGGCCGCTTCATCTCACAATACCGCCGAAGCAAAGTATGACATGCTGGTAAGCAGTATGACTAGTATCGCCCACAACTCATTGTGTTCTACTCGTGCATATCATCTACGCATAGACCTGGCTCATGATACCACTGTTGGGGAACGTAGTATTTTAAAATTTTCCTACGATCACGCAAGATCTATCTACCAGATGCATAGCAACGAGAGGGAAGAGTGTGTCTACGTACCCTCGTAGACCGGAAGCGGAAGCGTCAAGTGACGCGGTTGATGTAGTCGAACTTCTTCGCGATTCAACCGATCAAGCACCAAACGTACGGCACCTCCGCGTTCAGCACACGTTCAGCTTGATGACGTCCCACGAGCTCTTGATCCAGTTGAGCTTCACGGGAGAGTTTCGTCAGCACGACGGCGTGGTGACGGATATGATGTATCTACCGGCGCAGGGCTTCGCCTAAGCACTGCAACGGTATGACCGAGGTGTGTTTCTGTGGAGGGGGGCACCGCACACGGCTGGAACAATTCAACTTGTGTGTCTTTGGGTGCCCCCTGCCCCCGTATATAAAGGAGCAAGGGAGGAGGGCCGGCTGGCCTCCTATGGTGCGGCTAGGGCAATCCTACTAGGAATAGGATTGCAATCCTATTTCTAGTAGGAGTCCACCAAGAAGGAAGAGAGGGAAAGGAAAAGAGGGAGAGGTGGCGCCCCCCAATCCTAGTCCAACTAGGATCCCTAGGTGAGGCGCCGGCTAGCCTCTATGGGCTGCCTCTCTCCTTTCCTCAAGGCCCACTATGGACCATCCCCCTCGTAGGGGGTTCCGGTAACCCCCTCCGGCAATCCAGTTAAATCCGAAACTTTTCCGGAACACTTCCGGTGTCCGAATATAGTCGTCCAATATATCAATCTTTATGTCTCGGACATTCCGAGACTCCTCGTCATGTCTGTGATCTCATCCGGGACTCCGAACTACCTTCGGTACATCAAAACTCATAAATCATAATATCGATCGTCATCAAACGTTAAGCGTGCGGACCCTACGGGTTCGAGAACTATGTAGACATGACCGAGACTCATCTCCGGTCAATAACCAATAGCGGAACCTGGATGTTCATATTGGCTCCTACATATTCTACGAAGATCTTTATCGGTCATACTGCATAACAACATACGTTGTTCCTTTTGTCATCGGTATGTTACTTGCCCGAGATTCGATCGTCGGTATCTCTATACCTAGTTCAATCTCATTACCGGCAAGTCTCTTTACTCGTTCCGTAACACATCATCTCGTGACTAACTCATTAGTCTTTTTGCTTGCAAGGCTTATTATGATGTGTGTTACCGAGAGGGCCCAAAGATACCTCTCCGACACTCGGAGTGACAAGTCCTAATCTTGATCTATGCCAACACCACGAATACTTTTGGAGACACCTGTAGAGCATCTTTATGATCACCCAGTTACGTTGTGACGTTTGATAGCACACAAGGTGTTCCTACGGTATTCGTGAGTTGCATAATCTCATAGTCATAGGAACATGTATAAGTCATGAAGAAAGCAATAGCAGTAAAACTAAACGATCATAGTGCTATGCTAACGGATGGGTCTAGTTCATCACATCATTCTCCTAATGATGTGATCCTGTTGATCAAATGACAACTCATGTCTATGGCTAGGAAACATAACCATCTTTGATCAATGAGCTAGTCTAGTAGAGGCATACTAGGGACACTCTGTTTTGTCTATGTATTCACACATGTACTAAGTTTCCGGTTAATACAATTCTAGCATGAATAATAAACATTTATCATGATATAAGGAAATATAAATAACAACTTTATTATTGCCTCTAGGGCATATTTCTTTCAGGAAGGCTTGGCCTTTTGCTCGGTGTTTTGTTCCACTCATGCCACCTTAGGCGCCGATAAACCAGCATTATGTTCCTTGATTTTGCGTTCCTTACACGATGGGTGGATGGGGACCCCTTGACAGTCCGACTTTGAATAAAACTCCTCCTGCAAGGCCCAACATTGGTTTTAATTTGCTCATAATAACAACTTAATTAATTAATTAAATTTGCATAGGGGGTCGCGTCCCCGGGTTCTTAATTTTACATAACATGGGGTCCAGTGCTGATGGTGTTGGTCCCAAACTAGAGCCACTTGTGGTGCCACCCAGTTATCTGGGGTCTTCGGTTACTGTACGTAGCGCTCATCCGGACGTGGCCTGAGACGAGATGCGCGCGGCTACCATCAGGGTGTCGGCACGCCGGGAGGTCTTGCTGGACTTGTTTTACCATTGTCGAAATGTCTTGTGCACCGGGATGCCGAGCCTGATCGGTTTTCCCTAAGATAAGGGGTGATGATATTATATTTATCACTTCAGCTAATCGTGAGAGCTTGTGATGGGCTAAGTTGGGACACCCCTGCAGGGTTATGATCTTTCGAAAGTCGTGCCCGCGGTTATGTGGCAGATTGGAATTTGTTAATGTCCGGTTGTAGAAAACTTGACAGAGGATCCGAAGTAAAACACACAACTGTGTGAGTAACCGTGACTGTCTCTTTTCACTTTGAGAAGAGGACACGGTGGGGTTATGTTTGATTCATATGTAGTTCAGGATCTTTAGCGATCACTACTAGTTGCAACCGTTTGCGTAGATGCTCATCTTATTCTTGTACTCGTAAGCTAGCCACCATATTATGCTTAGCCGCTGCTACAACCTCACCACTTTACCTCTTCCTACCCATTAAGCTTTGCTAGTCTTGATACCCATGGTTATGGGATTGTTGAGTCCTCGTGGCTCACAGATACTACAACACCAGATGCAGGTTCAGCCGAGAATGATGCAGGAGCTGGTTCAAGTACTTCGCTGGGAGCTCGATGAAGAGTGTGGCCGTATGCTTGTGACGTTTCGACGATCAGTAGTGGTTTCTACTAGGGGCGATTCAGACCTGTGGCTTTATGTTTTGGTATCTTTCTTTTGGATCTTCGCCCGTAGCCGGGTTGTGATGTTTTGAATGATGTTTTGCTTATGTAATGTATTGTGTGGAGTGGCGAGTGTAAGCCAACTATCTCCTTTTGCAATTTCATCCCTAATTTTTACATGAGTCGTGCAAAGATACCAAACTTGAGATCATTCCAGAATGGGCTTATACCTTTAAGTCGTGCCTCGACACGTAGGAGGTATAGTCCCATCCTGGGCATTACACACCATGTCATGTGGACACGCGTCACACCAGCGAAGTGGTGGATAGGAGCCTAGAAATCAGTCGCTTGATTTCAATCATTTCCCTTAACATTTTGTTAGTTAAATCTTTGATCAAACTTTGACATAAATTACAAAGGGGACCTATAAACCAGGACGGAGGTAGTAGACCATTAGAGTACAAGTACCTTTATAACAAACGGTGTACTTTGGGGTTCGTCAAACGTTACACGTGACAGGGTGATTACAAAGACAACTTTTGGGTACATCAGAAAAGTATGCCTAGGGACTTGTAGCTCAAGATTAGGATTTGCTCCTACGACGATGGGGAGCTTCGGGCCCTCTCGATATTTTGGTACCCGTCATCGTCTATCCAAATAAAGAGTGATATGATCATAGGGGTGTTGTAATACGAAAACAAGAAAAGAGAATAAGTTGATAACGAGGATAACTCGGTGTAGTAATCAAGTTGTTGCTTCGCAAGGATACCGATAAGTATTGCATCGGGTTTTTCTATGCATCGCAAAGCAAAGGGAATGATGTACGTGAACAAAGGTTCGCTCGATATGTATTCATGTAAGTGTAGGAGTCAATAAGGATGTCCAGATCCCGTTATTGATTATTGTCCACATGGAAGTTATTGGTCATGTATGCACTTTTCAAAACCTAGGGTCACATGCTTAAGGTTCATCGGTTTGTTGAGTACTTATAAGTGTTAGCAGCTTGAGAGAAAATCATTAGAGAAGTTTTGGAGAGATAAAAAATTATTCAGAGAGAGAATTAAAAGTGTTCCGGAGAAAACCGGAGCAGTTTACTAAAATCGGGAAAGTCATGGACACGTACATCATGCAAGTTTCGAAAAAGCTGCACGTGCGGGGCGGAGGTGGCTGGGTACTACCGCTGATGACCGGGTTGATTGGCGGCATAGCGGTATGGTGGTTGCAGCTGCTCCGGACAGGTAGGCGAGTGCATAGGCGGCAACGCAGCCCCCTCCCCACCCACCAACTTTGTTCGGCTTAAAAGGTAGTGCTTGACCAGTTGCTGCATCTGCTACCTTCCTGCTCCTCTATTTGCGGCGGTGCATGCTGCGTGTCGCCGAGTTGATATTTCGGGCGGCCACCACCACTGGATCCTCCGCCTCCGGCTCCAACGACTGTCGGACATCTCGATCGGGTCCATGCGGTGATGGGCGACGAAAAGGGCGAGAATTGGAGTGGAGGGCGGCGGTGATTGGAGCCGAGAAGATGAAAAGCGCAGGCTTTAATGCAAAAACAATTTGGAGCGGTCCAAATACGCGGGATCCGCCTTGGTCCTCAACGTGTTTGGCAATATTTGGGAAGGGGAATAGGAGTTTAGAGCAGGGAGTTGTATTGAGATTAGACATGGGATGAGTCATTTTATTCTCAATCCTCTGTTTGGTGCATGATAGGAGTTTTCTCGAAAAGGAGGCATGCCCCCGACCTCTGCATCTTTCGATGCACACAACCATATATTATTAGAAGCAAGTCGTCCAAATAGGTTCCAAAAAGAAGTATCAAAGTGCATCAAAAAGTCTAAAAGTGATAAAGGTAAAGTGCCACAACCGGCGAAAATCGGATAATGAGACTAAACACATATCCTATTATTGGACCGCCATCCAAACCGGTTGTATGTATCCCATGCAACCATCTCCCATCGGCTGCACCCAGTATCCATATGCTCCCTGTGGTCCGCATGGCTGAGTAATGACCACGTACGGATCCAAGTAGATGCTCTGAAGATGACCTGCAAAAAGTTTTTGATGGTTTGTCTGTTAAAGGTAACATCATTCCGACAATTCCAAATAGCCTAAAGTAAAGCACAAGCTCCCATACGGATCTGTGCCGCTATCTGAGGCTCCACCCCAGACAACCAATTATCGAATATGTGTGCTATCGTTAATGGTGGAATGACATTAAACGTTACGTGAATAGTTCTCCAAAGCAGCTTAGCAAGCGGACAGGTAATAAACAAATGCTCAATTGTTTCATCCTGATCGCAGAAGGCACACCTTTTACTTCCTTCCCACTTTCGCTTGGCTAAATTATCTTTGGTTAGAATTACGCATTTATGTATAAACCATATAAACACCTTTATTTTTAGGGGAACTTTAATTTTCCAAATATGAACTGTTCTCGGGATAGTCCCGATATTAATCAAATCCTCGTACATTGATTTGACTGAGAAGACTCCTCACCTGAATAACTTCCATTGCAGAGAATCTGGAGCATCTGAAAGGTTTACTCTCATTAACCTACGCACAAGATGTATCCATCTATCCTAACGCTCACTTATAACCGACCGCCTGAACCGCATGTTAATTGGGATGGATCCCAACACTGAGGCAACAGAAACCTCTTTCCGTTGAGCAATGTTGTATAGAGAAGGATACTGCATGATAGGAGTTATGTGTGAGGATTTTAGAAGTTGTATTCTCTTGTTTGGTTCGTGGGAACTGACGAGTGAATACACAAAAAAAATTAATGTAAGTTATGATGAAGAGTTAAGATTGACTTACTAAAACAATTACGTACCAACTCCCACCCCCTCCTCTGTTAATAAAACCATGGGAGTTAGGGCCAGTTTTTTTGCTGGCTTCTAGAATAAGCTGAAATAAGCTGCCCCCTACCCAGCTTATTCTAGAAGCCCAAACCAAATTATTATTTAAGAAGACTAGTAGTTAAGACTTCACTAATAGGCTTCTTAAAGAAAAATAATAATTTGGGCTTCTAGAATAAGCTGGGTTGGGGGCGGTTTATTCTGGAAGCCCAAAAAAGCCAGCAAAGAACTGGCCCTTAGAGTCTTAAGTCCCATAAAAAAAAAAGTCTCATGACTATTCCCTTATGAATTCCTATTCTCTCTAATCAAACAATAGATTTGAAGTTTCGTACCCCTTTAATTCCCATTCTCTAACTCTAAATACCCCAACCAAACAAGCTATTGGTGTCGGAGACCCACAAACCTCTCCTCGGTTTGGTGCCGGTTTGCGGGAATTCTGACTTTTGCGGCACAGTGCTGGACGGAAGACATCAGAGCACCGCGGCCCTAACATTTACGGGCTGTTTTGGGATAGGGAGTACCTAAAACTCATCTAGATGAGATATAATTTGATCGCATTCATCTGGAAAATAAAAACAGATACAACCCACGTCAACACACACGCAACTTATAGCATCATATCCAATGGCTATAAAAGGTGAATGAGACTAAATTACATCTCATCTAGATGAGTTCTAGCAAGACTGTTTGGGATATGGCGTTGGAGCTGCCGCTATGTTACGTGACTCGGTAGTTTGTCTCGAAAAAGGAAAACGTGACTCCGTAGTGAGAGTGGGAGGAACTCACGTCATTTACCATGAGCGACCGGAGAAAACAAGACGGCCTGCCCGCGGCACAGTGCACAAACTCGCGCTGTTCACTTGACGATCAGTCTCAATCAGAGACAAGCTCCCGCGCCCTGATCCCGTCGTGGGGCGCGACCAGATTTGCATTTGCTACCGACGTCTGCGGCGGCACGGCAGAGCCAGAGCGTGCGTCCCATGGCTGATGGATCCCACTTTGCACAAGCGCGAGCGGGAGGATCTTCTCAGGGGTTTACCGAATTACCGTTGGTTTGCGCGTATGTGTGTCAGTGTGTGCATGCTGAATCTGTGATCACACTGTCTCCCTAAAGACACCTCTGCGCCGTGCTTGACCGGTGGGAGCACGCAGAAATGTTTGACGATTCGCTTTCGGACATGGAGCTGCTATACTCGTGCTATCAGCTTTGTGTGTGTTACTGTCTGGTCATCTGGTGTAGTAGTAACATGCACGAGTAGAAGTAGTAGAATAATAACGTCGTTTTTTTTACGTCTGGAAATGGCCATGTGCATGGTCTGGGGCCGCCTGCCAGATGGGCCCGGGAGAGACTCCTCCCCTCTGCACGGCCATGTGGTGTGGGTGCGGCGGTCAAGAGCTGACTCGGAGGGATAAAACTTGCCTGCTCCCTCCTCATGCTCCCATCCGTGTTCCCACTTCATCCTACGGGGCAAAGCTTTGCCGTGTCCTATTTACACGTCGCTTAACTGTCTACAGGCATTCACCATCTACTCCCAAACCCAGCTCCAAGTCACGAGCTCCATATTTCGTACTCCCTCCATTCCGAAATATAGTGCGCCCGCGTTTTCCGAGGTCCAACTTTGACCATAAATTTAACCCACGAGACCGACTGCGGCGGGAGAAAAAATTACACGATTGAAAACTTCTTTTGAATACGAATTCATTGATATAACTTTTGCTCCCGCCGCAGACGGTCTCGTTGGTTAAATTTACGGTCAAAGTTAAAGCACGAGGATAGAGAAAGCACTACATTGTGGAATGAAGGGAGTACTCAGGAGTCAGGACCACATACATACACATGTCGACCACGATCGACGCGTCCACACAGCTCTTCCTTTCCTGTTTGAAACGCCCGGCGCTGCTCGTGACAGCACCAAAATATGGCGTACGCAAATGCAATGCACGTGACAAGATACATGGAAGGGATGGGACGGCCCAACGGACGCTCACGAGTGATCGATCGGCCCCGCACCGCCTCGTCCTGTTGCTCGGATACTGGTCAACGACTCGACGTGCGCCGCAGCCTAACGTACACGCGCGCGTGCCGCGCCTGCACGCCGCGCCCTCCGTTTCCAGGCGCCTCCAACCGCGCCGTCCACGGATGCCCTTGGCGCCGAGCGTGCGCGCTGGGCGGCGTGACGCGCCACGCCGGCCACCGAGCAGGGGCGGGCCCAGGCCAGGCCACCACGAGACGAGAGCACCGCACCGCACTGCAAAGGACGCAGAGCGGATATGGGCGCAAATGGCTGGCGTACGCGCGCACGTACGTCTTCCGGACGGATACGAGGCGAACGCGCGCGAGGGAAGCTGGGTCTGCCGCTCTGGTGGTTGGGGCTTTGGGATCACGGGGCCTAGGCGCGCTCCGTTGGAGGTTTCGGCGGAAAACACCGTGACCACACCTGGGGGGCTGGGCGTTTCGGGTGTGACCACGGCACGGACGGACGCGATGATCGATCATGGGGAACGGCGTGCACTGCCTTTGCGACGTGCTTTGGGTCGTTGGTTCAGCAGAGCTTGGTGGGCGCCATCCTCGCCTGTGCCTCCACTAATGAATCACCTCCGATCTTTCTCTTTTTCTCCTTTTAATCCGCCCCGCCCCGCCCCGCTTTGCACAAAGGCGCTCCATCCTCTCTGGTGTTTGTCGTCAGCGGCCGGGGATCGGTGGGCGCATCCGCGCATGCGTGCTGTACTGCTGTTTCGGGTGCATCTTCGCGATGGGAACTTGCATCCGCCCTGATCCGATCCATCCTCGTATGTTCGTCCACTGACGCCTTTGCCTTTGCCATGGCCTGGCTGCCGCTACACACGCCTACATCGGTGCAACGTAACCTGACCTCGACCTGCATTTCCAGGCTCGCTCGGCCACGACGAGTGAATTCAATGCATTTATCACATAACGACCTCTCTAGCAGTCTACGTTCTCTCTAGGCTCCTGTGCCACCGTTCAGCGTCCCTCTCTTCCTTCATCCAACAACGCCCACTGCGCTCTGCTCACTCGGTCACTCTCCTCCCACGTGCCCTCTCCCAGCCAGAGAGAGGCCTCGCCGTACCGAAAGATGCCTTTCTCTTTTTTTCTTTCGTTTCCGTTGCATCAAAACGGCCGGTAACCAACCAGTCAGACCTCCCAAAGCGGAAGCAGCAGCAGCAGCGAGAGCTTGGCTACACCGCCGTCTGTGTAACAGGCAGCAGAGCCGCTGCTTTCGCTCGCCACTTTCTTTTGTTGGAATGCAACGAAAGTGTGGTCCGGACCGGTGCCAAACACTCAACGAGCATGGCATGGCATGGCATGGCATGGCTTCCATTACAGCAAAGCTTAGCTCCTAAGCTACATGCTCCCGTGCTGGCCCTGCGTGTATGTAGCACGGCAGTACGTTGCAGCCTCGTGGAGGCTGCATGCATCTTACATGGGCTACACTCAGAATATCCACGCGTGACATGCTTACAATCAGTTGCCACTAATCATGTTCTTGGTAGGCACACACAACGCAAGCAGGTGTGAAGCTCCTTTTAATAAACAGTGTACGTGTACGTACGCCTTGTGACGGAAAGACGAGCCCAATGTCAGTCCGGAGCTGGCCACGTCTATCAGGTCATCACCATCACACACGGTCCTGAGAGGGAGGCCACCATGGCAATGCATGATGAGCTGCCATGTTTGTACCATTGCTGGTGCCACTACTCCCCGCTGTCCCACACATACACACGCCTACAGTGGGTGGGACTCTTCTCTTTTCTACCCTTTTCTTTCTCTCCCTCTCTCTGGTCCAAGTAGTTTCGCTCGCTCTGAGGGAGAGGAGAGAGACGGGGGAGAGAGATTATGGTGGCGTTTGGTTTAGAGGCTATCCACCATAGGGACAGGGATAGCCATTTTTTTAGGGGATATCACTTGTTTGGTTTACCGGCGAGGAAGGATAAGGATAGCCAGATACCAGAGAATATTCCTTCAAAACATGGTTGACGAGAGTCGCGAGATTATGGCGGATGAGGGCAGCCACCCGCGCTTGCGTGACACGTTTTTCGCCCTTTATACAAAGAAGAACATGTATACATGTATGAATATCTGGTAAATAGTGACTAGTTCATGGTATTTCATTGCATGGACAGTCACGTGTATGATTATACAAAGAAGAAATGAATATGTATTTTTTGCATGGAAATATATATGTATTTTTTTTACATAGAAATATACATGTATTTGATTGTGCAAAGAAGAGCACGTATACATGTATTTGATTGTACAAATAAGAGCATGTATTTTTTATTTTTATTTTTTTAAGGGAAGAAGAGCATGTATTAATATTGCATTGTAGATGAACCAAAAAAAATAGCTAATGACTATTCATATCCATCTTTTATCCTTGCAACCAAACAATAAAAAGCGGTTATCCATCTCATCTAATCCTTCGCAACCAAACGGCAAAAAATGGCCATCCTCAACCAAGTGGTTAAGGATATCCTCAGCCAAGTAAACCTCGCCCGTGAACCAAACGCCACCTATAATAACACGGTAGCCAAAAAGCTCCAGTGAGCCGCGACGCTGCCCCCACTGGCCGACGCTCCTCCCAAGAAGCTCGCCAAGGGATCCTAGAATCCAAGAAACCCACCAACAAAACACAGGGCAAGGGAGGTCCGTCCGTGCCGTTGTGGAGGGAGGAAGACCAGTGAAGACCACGCAAGGCACAGCCGCATTTGCGTGTGCCCGTCCGTCCTCGCGTGTGTCTTCTCCTTCCTCCTCCTCCGACCACCTTCCCGGACAGCGGGGAGCGGGGAGTGATGGCGCGGCGGTGGGCGGCTGCGGCCCTGCTGTGCCTGGCCGTCTTGGCGGCGGCGGCGGTGGGGTCCGTTCTGGCGGCCGCCGTGGAGGGCGCGGTGACCTACGACCGGAGGGCGGTGCTCATCAACGGGCAGAGGAGGATCCTCTTCTCCGGATCCATACATTACCCCCGGAGCACCCCAGAGGTAGCCCACCTGCGTTCCTCGGAAAGCGTCTTCTTTTCCTTTTCTGTTCTTACTTTTCCGGGGAAGGGGACGGGAGTTTCGTGTGTGGGTTAATGGCGCGGTTCGCGGTTTCTTGGTGGAGCTGCCATGAAAGAAAAGTGAAATGCCGCCTGCTTGCTTGCTTGCCCGGCCCGTACGTTTCTTTTCCCCTCTTTTGCGCCCAATGTTTTCCAGCGGCAGATATCGACATCTCCCTATCCTTGCGGTTGCGGGTTCCCTTTTCTAGATTTTCTTCAAATGCTGCTCATTTTGATTGCTCATGCGACCATTTTTGGGGGCATTTTGGTTCCAATAATGTATACTAGCTTCTTGTTACTAGATTTTTGTTCACATATTTCCGAATCTTTGGCTGATTGACCGACCACTGACTGACCATTGACGCTGCTCCTGTCCATCAGATGTGGGAAGGGCTGATTCAGAAGGCGAAAGACGGAGGCCTGGATGTGATCCAGACCTACGTATTCTGGAATGGCCATGAACCAACCCCTGGAAACGTACGACATTCACACTTATTATCACCTACTGTACCATTCAGTGCGAGCTGCTATAATAAGAGATATGGAATTCCAATGGTAATTTTCTCGCTTGGTGCAGTACAACTTCGAGGGGAGGTACGATTTGGTCAAGTTCATTAAGACCGCCCAGAAGGCCGGGCTGTTTGTACATCTCCGCATCGGTCCCTACATTTGCGGGGAGTGGAATTTCGGGTATGCATATTTACTCCATCACTTGTTAAGATGAATCACCAGCACAGTAGAAATGGCATTGTTTACTGGCATTGTGCTGCTGCCTCCAGTTTGGTGAATGCGTATGATCTGCTTTTGTTTGTCACTTGACTTGTGTCTGTCGCCGTGCAATTTATGCAGCGGCTTTCCGGTCTGGCTGAAGTATGTTCCGGGCATCAGCTTCAGGACGGACAACGAGCCTTTCAAGGTCCGTGGGAGTCCTCCATAATTTCTGGATCTTGTCTGGGCTGCAGGTCTTCTTTTGCTTAGGTTTGTGGCAATGCCCCTTTGTTTTGTTTTTGCAGGCGGCAATGCAGGGGTTCACCGAGAAGATTGTGGGCATGATGAAGAGTGAGGAGCTCTTTGCTTCCCAAGGCGGCCCTATCATCCTTTCTCAGGCAAGTGTATACATTCTCTTCAAACTAAATGCAAATGTTTGACATTGTATGGTTGTTTACCGTGTGTTGAGATAGTTGCCAATTTGCCATGTAGGAGTAGAGTGCACGACATCGAAATTAAGAAATTTTCTTCCATGACATGCAAAACTGCTCATTTATTTGTTGCAAGTGCTATGCTTATGTTTTGTCCCTTTATTCTTGACTGAAATTAGTGAGCGAAATTTCTCAACGTGGTTCGTCTTAATCTGCTTATATTTTCCGGTTGCTCATGGTGTTTCCTGTTGTTATTTGGTGTGCAGATTGAGAACGAGTATGGGCCAGAAGAGAAAGAGTTTGGAGCTGCTGGCAAGTCATACAGTGACTGGGCGGCAAAGATGGCCGTGGGATTGGACACCGGTGTGCCGTGGGTGATGTGCAAGCAGGAAGACGCACCAGATCCAGTGGTATGTTAATCTTGTCCCATGACGAATTAAAAAGATCATGGCACACATCAATTCAAATCAGTTTGTATGCTACATCTTGTCGAACGCATATTGCATTTAACTTTTCCTTTGTACAGATAAACGCATGCAATGGTTTCTACTGTGATGCATTTACACCGAACACGCCTTACAAGCCTACGATGTGGACTGAAGCTTGGACTGGTTGGTAAGTTCTCTTTTGAGGGAAATATCCAATCTACTGGGAAAATTATACAGCTACATTTTTCATTGATGCAGTTCACATGTTCATCATTCGGATTCTGTTGATCCTAGTGTTTCTTTGTACAATTGCATTAAATATGAACAATAATGTAGGTTTACCGAATTTGGTGGGACCATCCGTAAACGACCAGCTGAAGATCTTTCATTTGCTGTTGCTCGCTTCGTGCAGAAGGGTGGTTCTTTTATCAACTACTACATGGTATGACAGAAAATAAGTTGTAGATATGCTTATTACCATTAGTAAGTTTTCTTGAAGCTTCCCGCGGGGAGATACTCACGTTTTTTTTTCTGAACGAAGTATCATGGTGGAACAAATTTTGGGCGTACCGCTGGAGGCCCCTTCATCACCACAAGCTATGATTATGACGCTCCACTTGATGAATATGGTAAGTTTAGAAATACAGAGTTTTGCTGTCAGTATGATCACCATCTGTATCTATTATTTGTCTATTTTGAGCATAGTGGCAACTTTTGACATGTAAAGAATTGAAGTTTTCTTAAATGGGCTAGATAATTCTTACCTAAACTCTTCTTTGTTACTAACCAGGACTTGCAAGAGAACCAAAGTATGGACATCTTAAAGAACTTCATAGAGCTATTAAGTTATGTGAGCCGGCATTGGTTTCTGTTGATCCAACTGTGACTTCCCTTGGAAGTATGCAAGAGGTTTGTCTTGATTACCTTTTCCCATCACTGAAGTGCATATATCCTATATGGCTTGATCTGTCACTTACATCAACAACCTATATTTCAGGCCCATGTCTACCGATCTCCATCTGGTTGTGCAGCTTTTCTCGCAAACTACAATTCTAACTCTCATGCAAAAGTTGTCTTCGACAATGTGCATTATAGTCTTCCACCTTGGTCAATCAGCATCCTTCCTGATTGCAAAACAGTTGTTTATAATACTGCAACAGTAAGTTTCACTTGTGCTTATGCGTATGGTATTATGTCGTTCTCCGGTCTTGTTATTTCAATCCATTATGAGGAGGTTGTTTAGCTGGTCCAAACTGCTATTATTTCCACAGGTTGGTGTTCAGACATCTCAAATGCAAATGTGGTCCGATGGGGCCTCTTCAATGATGTGGGAGAGGTATGATGAGGAGGTTGGTTCACTCGCAGCTGCTCCTTTGCTCACGACAACTGGTCTACTGGAACAGCTTAACGTCACGAGAGACACCAGTGATTATCTTTGGTACATGACCAGGTAATTGCGACACTAATAAGTTACAGGTCTCTATTGTCTCTATTTTTTTTACAGATCTTTAAATTTAACTTCATTGGAGTTTCATCTGTTTGTAAAACATTTGTTTGGTTTTCTGTTTATGAAAAAACGAGGGACATGTCTTTCATGCTTTTTGTTTTAGAAAAGGAGGATTACCCCTGGTCTCTGCATCCTTTTCACGCTGAAACATAATATGCTTCAAATGATTATTGTAGTGTGGATGTAAGCCCCTCTGAGAAGTTTCTACAAGGTGGCAAGCCTTTGTCTCTCAGTGTGCAATCTGCTGGCCATGCCTTGCATATCTTTATCAATGGACAGCTACAAGGTTTTGCACTTGAAACTGCTCTCTTGTCTATACAACACCAGCGCTATGGAGAGTGAATAGTGAATAAAATAATGTTTATCCTTGTGTAGGTTCTGCTTCTGGAACCAGGGAAGATAAAAGAATCTCATACAAGGGCAACGTTAACCTTCGTGCCGGTAGTAACAAAATTTCACTGCTGAGTGTTGCTTGTGGGCTACCGGTTCGTTCCCTCATCGCTGCATGAATTTATAAACTTACAGCTAATAATCTTGCATATATGACTGAACTATTCTTGTCCCTGTAGAATATCGGGGTTCATTACGAGACATGGAATACTGGTGTCAATGGTCCTGTTGTGCTTCATGGTCTGGACGAAGGTTCGCGAGATCTGACCTGGCAGACATGGACCTATCAGGTGAGTGCAGCATCTAATAACTTCTTTGTTGACTAATTTCTGTTCAAGTAAGAAAGAAGGTAAATAAATGTACCTTTATCCATTCTAGGTTGGTCTGAAAGGTGAACAAATGAACCTGAACTCCTTAGAAGGTGCAAGTTCAGTTGAATGGATGCAAGGATCATTGATAGCACAAAACCAAATGCCATTGTCATGGTATAGGGTAAGGAAAAAAAATCAATCTATGATAGGAACCCTTTAGGGGTTTAATATTTTCAATCCCACTCTTACAACTGCTTGTTTTAATAGGCATACTTTGATACTCCAAGTGGTGATGAACCTCTGGCTCTGGATATGGGTAGCATGGGTAAGGGACAAATCTGGATAAACGGACAAAGCATTGGACGGTACTCATTAGCATATGCAACTGGGGACTGCAAAGATTACAGTTACACTGGGTCATTCCGGGCAACAAAATGTCAAGCAGGTTGCGGTCAGCCGACACAACGTTGGTAAGACCATTTACCACAACATTTGAATTAGAGATAATCAGCGTGCTGCCTCATATTTTTATTAGTATCCAAAATCATACTACTTGATACTTGTTTTCCTTCACCATTAAAATTGGAGCATTCACTTCCAATTACTTTTTGTTTTTTGCCCTTTGTTAGTAAAGTATTGTTGCTACTGCATTGACTAAACTGTTCAAACTGTTATATTCAGGTATCATGTGCCAAAATCCTGGTTGCAACCATCTAGAAATCTGTTAGTTGTTTTCGAGGAACTTGGTGGGGATACTTCGAAGATTTCCCTTGTGAAGAGATCAGTCTCAAGCGTCTGTGCTGATGTATCAGAGTTCCATCCAAGTATCAAGAACTGGCAGACTGAGAGCTCAGGGGAAGCTAAGCCTGAGTTACGGAGGTCGAAGGTGCATCTAAGATGCGCGCCTGGGCAGTCTATTTCTGCCATCAAATTTGCAAGCTTCGGGACGCCCTCTGGGACTTGCGGAAGTTTCGAGCAAGGGGAGTGTCATTCAACTAAGTCACAGACTGTTCTTGAGGTCAGTTAATTTTCTACTACTTGAATTTTCGTCTCACACGCCCCTGCTTTGAACTGAAGGACTTGCAAGGAAACATATAACTCTGCGCCGGAATGCCGCAAATTGCCCATGTTTTTCACATTGTTATGCTACTTGCTGATTTTTCCTGTGTTCATTTGAACAGAAATGCATTGGGAAGCAAAGATGCATCGTCGCCATCTCCCCCGATAACTTTGGTGGAGACCCCTGCCCAAATGTGATGAAGAGGGTGGCGGTCGAGGCGGTGTGTTCTCCCGGTACATAGGCGGCTCCTTCTACTAGACTAATTTAAAGACGGCGTGGCCTTGTGCGTGGCCGATCGAGCACACGGGAGGTGGTGTGGAGGCGAGAGTTCAACTGTAAAGTACTACCGACTCGATGTAGACGTGGCTGGAGGGTTAGAACTTAGAAGGCCATTTATCTAGCATTGTGATTCAGATTAGGGTTCGTGCTCTGCTCTGCATCTCCATGAATTGTTCAAAAGCGACCAGCTGGTAATTTGTGGTTGGTCCTAGATGGAGTGCAGGGGGGCAGAGGCAAAAGATTGATGCATTCTTTTGCTGGTGTCGCTGTCGCCGGGGTATGTTTTGGATGTGTCATCTTTCTTGAAGAAGAGAAGATGCTGTATTGTATCTTTCCTTTTGAAATACTTTGCGCATGTTGTGAGCATGAAATATGCTGCTGGTCACTTGCTCCTGGTTCTTGAGTTGTGTTTTGCTGGTGATTTTTTTGCTTGAAATTGAATAGCCTGAAATCTGAAGGAGATTGTATTGCCATGTACAGTACGTACGTACTTTGGGACTGTAGAAGAGCAAATGGTGAATGATCAGCATGACAATGTCCTGTCTGAACAAATGTGGATGGTAGGAATATCTCTCAGTCCCTGTCTGAACAAATATGAATGAATGGTGGCTCGGCCTTAAAGACAGCGGACTGGCTGCATACTGGTCCTTGCTAATGATCTTTGCAGTGCAGAGGCCGGTGCCAGACGGCCTCATGACCGACAGAGCATTATACTGGAGACCACGGAGAGAGTGGACCAAATAATTAAGCGGATTACTGACAGGCGTGCCGTGGTAGCTGGAGGTCGAAGAAGAAGAATTCGAGGGCGACACGATGACAGAAATGATTATGCCCAAGAGTATATACAGAAATGATTATGCCCAAGAGTATATATCAAGAGAACGGAAGGAACCCGCCGAAGCTACCACGCCCAACACAACACAATCATGCATGCGCTTGGGGTTGGGGTTGGATGCCTCTCGTCTCTCTTCTTTTTTAGAGGATCATCATGCGTTCAGCGCTAGAGTGTGAGTATGTGTGCTACACACACGGGAGCAGTGTAGAACGCAAAGGGGTGATTGAAAGGGGAAAAAAAAAGATTCTAGTAGGAGCAATGCAGTACGGCCGCGCAGGATTTATCTGTCCGACCCGTAAACTAAAGCAAAGCATGAAGAACCCTAAATCTATCGAAAGACACAAAGGCGGTGTGCCGCGGCGGGCGGACCTCCGGTGGCGGTGCAGAGCAGGCGCGATCAGGGATAGGAAAAGGAGCTAGGGTCCTTTTGACGATGTGCCCCCTCGTCCTTGGGCCGGCGTCTTCGGCTCAGGTCGTGGTCACCGACGCGGCTCATCCGCCGTCTCATCTCCGGAGTTCTTTTCCTCGGTGCGTGCGTACGGTGCAGGGCATGGACTAGTGGGTTTTGGCTCAGGCCCTCGTCTCATGCATATGTTTGGTAGTAGATGGTAAACAATTGCTTGCTCTCGGACTCTCAGTCGTATCGTATGGTTAGCAGGCTTGCTCCTGCAGCTCTAAATGTCAAGTAGTAGTATCCACATCTTCATGTGCATCTGCTGTCAGCGTGTCAGATAGTTTAGACAATACACTCAAATATATTACCTTCGTCCTAAATTACTTGTCTTACATTTGTTTACATACGAATATATCTCACACTAACGTGTCTAAATACATCGAGGGAGCAGTTTTGTAGTATTTGTAAGGTAAATGTTTGCAGCCGGTGCACCGGCTGATGCACGGGCTGAGTTTTCGGCTAGTCGCACCGCACTCTTGCTCGTTGTCTTCTACACGCAAGCCACATGTCCTAGTTGGGCCCATGCGCCGCCCCCGCAAATCTTATCTATTCAGGCACAATCCCGTCCACTTGGTTCTCCTCGCAACGACCCCTCTTTCTTCTTCGACCAACACATCACACACCATGTCTCATATTGTTCCTTCTTAGATCCCTGCGCTGCAACCGGCCACAAGAAAGATACAGCCAGCTGCGGCCATGCCATTTCCTTGCTTTCGATGGCGGAGCTGCCACCGGCGAAGGGGGAGGTACAACCACGCCCCGAGATGTTGGAACCGTTCTGCGTGAATGGTACAACCATGGCCTAATTCTGCCGGATCTAGTTGTGTCATGCTACATCCATGGCCCAATTTTTGAATTTTTGCTACCAATGGCATTTTGGTTTGCTGGAACCATCTTCCATTTTTGCTGGAACACTACCTAATTTTGCATTTTTGGCTTCCATTGGGATTTTTTGCTGGAACCATAGTAAATTGTTGCTGAAACCGATTGTTTTTTTTTTCATTCTAAAATCGAATTTGATGGAGAGTTGTTGTCTTTTGCATTTTTTTGCTGGAACCAATGGTTGCGGATGCTGGAACCGGCATCGGCAGGAGCTGGAACCGGCCATGGGGTGTTTTGGAGTTGATCCAACGAGGAGGGGGTGGAACTGGAATGGAGGCGGTGTCGCTGAGAACCAGTGGTTGCGGATGCTGGAACCGGCCATGGGATGTTTTGGAGTTGATCCAATGAGGAGGGGTTGTAACTGGAACGGC
>LR738715.1:94498195-94524270 GCA_902687465.1 Secale cereale
CGGGATGCAAGGGGGTAGGTGCTGGAAAACTCGAGCGAGCTCGCCAGCGGAGGGGGTACTTCAAACTCGCCGGTGGTAGAGGTGGCCGATAAGTGCGTGCGTGCGCGGAGCAGCCAGTGGGGGAGGAGCGGGTATCGCGTTGTGTTTGCTATTGTCATTCGAGGGACAAGGGATGCGGGAGGAGAAAGACAAGGCTCGGGGGAATAAGACCTGAACGGCCCATGATGCGCTAATCGGACGGTTGCTAGGTGAAAAGCCGACGCCTATCACTGCCCTATTTGTAAGCACTGTCACATTCCGGTTACCATAATCTAATAATGGGACATGTTGATGTTCTTTTGTTATTTTCTCTTGTTTTCATCATTTCTTATTCTTGTTTCCACACACAATGGTATATTAATATTTCAACTTTTTTTATAGGTTCATTATAGTCAACAGAGTATGGGTTAGTCCTATGTTAAAAGGCGCCGAGAGATATTTAGTTACCGGTCCAAGTCGTATGGGACTCCTCAGCGCTCTCTCCAAATTTTCTTTTCCTCAACATCGGGCCAAATCATACTAGACTCCTAGAACTTGATCTTAGAGTTCTTTAAACGGGTATGGGAGTTGTAGTGCTCTTTGCGCGATTTCATTCAAGTGGTGAATGAGTTACATACCTACAGGGTTTATGTAGACTAAGGTTACCACAGGGCTTATGCAGCTACCATGCATGTCGGCTCTACCTTTAGCTCTGACAATTGAAACGGAAAAAATAGCCTTATTCGTGTCAAAATAGAAGATATTAGCACGACCATACAAAACATATTCCTCCTTCCTGCCATTTCCTTTGTTAACCCCTCACTCTGCCTTCGACTCTATCCCGCTTTGTGGTGAAAACTACATCCTCCCTTTCTATCAATGGCAGCTACATGAAACTTCATTCCACGTCTTCTATACGATTCTTTGTACATAACTAATTAAAAGGTGAAAGATTTATTGGCATTGCTAGTTTAACCATGGCAACAATACCAACCGATACCAATGTTTTTTTTTGAGAGAACGTCAGCCTTTATTACTTAAGCAAACAAATTACATAGAGTCTCCTGGATGCAATCCGGAGCAAAATGAAAAACACAAGGACTCATAGAGTTCAGACTAGATCTAGCTAGAACATGAGCTAAAATATTACAATGCCGACAAACATGCATAAAAGAGACATAAGACAAAGATCGACATGCCATCTTGATATCAGCGATGACCGAACCTACTATATATGGAGCGGTCCCGGATTGGAGAGTGAATCCTTTGAACCACTGAGAGGCAGTCGGACTGAAAGATCACCCGGGCATAATTCTTCTCGCCCGCCAGCAGCACCACCCGACGGAGAGCAAGGGCCTCGGCTACTTCTGGAGACGAGACACCAGGCAAAGGCTCGGAAGCAGCCGCCACACACTGGCTAGAATGGTCCTGCACCACCACCACTGTCGCAGAAGAAGCATTCTCAGGGGAGACCGCAGCATCAGAAGACACCAGAAGCGTACCTTGCGGCGGCGGAGACCAACAGAAGCCAGACGTAGAAGTCTGACGCCCAGAGGCAGCAGCAAGCTTGAAGAGATGCTGGAAGATCATATCCACATAAGCTCTCGTCCTTGCAGCAGTCCGCTTTGGGTGAGGAGGATCCGGCTCGTTGCGAGCAGAATTACGGGCTTCCCACATGTGCCATAACGTGACCGTGATGATAGAGATATCCCTGTCAGAACCCCGGCCAAACAGATCGAACACCCATTGCTTTGGAGAAGTGAAGGAGGAACGAAACAACTTGAGTCCAAAGACGTCCTTGATCGCCTCCCAGATTGATCTTGCATAGACACAGAAAAGCAACGCATGCTCAATATGCCTTCAGACCGTCCACAGAAAACACAATCAGTCCTTGTTGGGACATGGCGTCGTTGCAGTTGTTCTCCCGATGGCAAACAATTGTGAGCAAATCTCCACAGCAGAATTTTCATCTTGTTCGGTGCCTTAATGTTCGAGAGCTTCTTCCACTGCTTTTCCTCTAAGGACCAACCGGAGTGCTGACCCCCACCATTTCCACTTCGAGCCGATAGAAACATGCTCGTCCTGGCCATGTTGTAGGCCGAGCGGACGGAGTATTGACTGTATTTTGTGAAAGGCCAGTGCACATAGTCCGGACCTCCCGCCAGATCAACATGGATCTTGAGAATGTCATTAGCCACCTCTTCAGGAAAGAAAGCTCGCACAGATTCCTCGTTCCAGCCCCCATTTTCCTCGTCAAGCAAACAATGGACCGTTGCTGAACTTGGAATGGGGGAGCGAGTTCGAAGCATAGCAGGAGGAGTGGAGGGAATCCAATGATCTTTGATAATGTGAGTACTCCTGCCATCTCCTATCCCCCATTGCACACCTTTCTTGAGCAGGTCCCGACCATGCAAAATAGCACGCCAAGTGGCCGAGGTAGAACGAGGAGCAGAAGCATTCCAGAAGTCACCAAAAGGAAAATACCTTCCCTTGAGAACGTGAGCGCACAAAGATCCGGGGTCAGTCAGCAGCCTCCAACCTTGTTTGCCCAACATAGCTTTGTTGAAGAGCGCCATATCCCTGAAGCCCATGCCCCCAAGGGCTTTCGGCGTAGATAGCCACTCCCAAGAGCGCCAATGCATTTTCTTCTTGCCATCCTCGCGACCCCACCATTGGTCAGACACAATTTGCCTGAACTTCTCACAGATCGCCACAGGCAAACAAAAACAGCTTGATATGAAGGTGAGAATAGCTTGAGTCTTTGATTTCTGTAAAGTTTCAGTCAGCGGCGGCGGCAGGTGTATGCCTCTGTATTCACAGGAATACCCAAGATTTGAACGAAAAAAAATATATATATATATACATGTATTGTCAGCCCAGAGCAAACGCAGGCCCATGTGTCCAGCCCACCAAATAACATCTCCTCGCACCGACGCCTCCACATCTCAACTCCTCTCCTCGCACCCAGCCGCCACAGGCATGCACCACGTACCACGCACCAACGCACGCAGCCGCCGTTGTAAGCAAAGCAGGCACGCAGCGTCGCAGCCGGAGGCCGATGTCAACCGGTGGAGGCGACCCTGGCGGCGGCGACCCGCCCCCCCGCGCCGACGGAGCCCAGCCCTCCGTCCGCCCCTCCTCTTCGGCCTGAAGGGACCAGCAGCCGAGCAGGGACGGGCGACCGCGCCGGCGACGCCCTGCCACCCGCGCCGGCGGCGCCCGCACCCTCGCCCGCCCCTCCTCTTCGGCTCGTAATCGGAGGGAGCAGCAGCACAGCAGGCCGTCCTGGCCGCGCTCCCCCATTCCCTGCAGCACATAAACAGAAGGTGCGATGACTTCCGTCCTGGCCCCCAATTTGAGAATTTCTTGATTTGCTCCAATTTACTAGATGCAATTTGTCGATCTATTTAACAGATGCAAGTATTTAAATTTATGTTTCCCTTGTTTTCCTAATGTAGAAGAAGAGGAGTGGAATTGTTGGCAGTAGCATATTTGCAATGTGGGAAAAAGCTTCAAAGGCAAGGAAAACGGATGAAGTTTCAACACCGAATCAGACAACAACTGCATCTAGTACTTGCACTTCTCCTGTTCATCTTGAGAGCAATTTGCAATTGGTGTTATGGCAAGAACGAGAAAGTAGAGGAGAAACCTCAACACCTCATGTAGAAGATGATGAATCTATTGATGAAGATGATGAACCGATGCAAGCAGATTTGGAGGCACTCGAACATGATCCTGGAAAGCGGATTCCCATCTCAGTGTATGCTGTCAATGACCAAGATAGAGTAAGAAGGAGATATATTGAGATGGGGTCATGTCAACCAAAGAATCATAAGTTCAAGTTTACAAATAAAAGCGGAAAAGAGCGTCGCTTTTGCCGTGTTTGGTTTAAAGAATTTCCATGGATTGAGTATAGTGTGGAAAAACATAGAGCTTTCTGCTTCGTTTGCTATTTGTTCAAGGATAAGACAAGATGTCCCGGTGGAGATGCTTTTGTGAAGAAGGGATTTAATAACTGGAACATGAAGTCGAGATTGAAGAAACATGAAGGTGAGGTTAGTAGTGCTCATGCTGAAGCTCAAGAGAAGTATGATAGGTTCACTACACCACAAACATCAATTCGGGAGTCTATTGCTTCAAACACCTCACAATACAAGACTTTGTATAAACAACGTTTGACATGGACACTCAAGTGTGTGAGATTTCTGTTGCACCAAGGCTTGGCATTTAGAGGACATGATGAAAGTGAAGACTCACTAAATAAAGGAAATTTCCTTGAGCTTCTAAATTGGCTAGCAGGAAATTTTGAAGAGGTTGACAGGGTTGTTCTCAAGAATGCTCCACGGAACTGCAAGATGACTCACCATGATATACAACAAGAGGTCATAAAATGTTGTGCACGGGAGACTACTAAACTACTCATTGAAGAACTTGATGGTGGTCATTTTGCAATACTTGCAGATGAGTCTAGTGATGTGTATCAGAATGAACAGTTGGCTATTTGCTTGCGTTATGTTGATAAGAAAGGAAGGGCGGTTGTAAGATTTCTTGGTCTTGCTCATGTTGAAGATACTACCGCTTTGACACTAAAAGCCGCAATTCAGAAAATGCTTATGGAATACAATTTGACCTTTGTAGTGGTTCGTGGGCAAGGATACGATGGAGCTAGTAATATGAGAGGTAATGCTAATGGCCTGAAAAAACTGATTATGGATGAATCCCCTTCTGCCTACTATGTTCATTATTTTGCCCATCAACTACAGTTAACTCTTGTTGCTGTTGCTAAGGAGAGTGGTGATTGTACTTGGTTCTTTCAGCAGCTTGCACACTTGTTAAATGCTCTTGGCATGTCTTGTAAAAAGATGAGAATGCTTCGGATAGCTCAGGCTGAAGAACTCATTGATGCATTGGAATTGGAAGAATTAGAAACAGGGAGTGGGCTGAATCGGGAAATGGGTTTGGGAAGGCCATGTGATACACGATGGGGCTCTCACTTCAAAACTGTGAACCATGTCATCTCTATATATGGTGCATTACGACGAGTCCTTCGCAAGATTGGAGACGAGTATCATGGTGCGGAGGCAAAAGCGGCTCTATCCATAGAGACAATATTTCGATCATTTGAGTTTGTTTTCATGACACACTTGATGCAAGAAATATTTGGATACACAGATGAGTTGTGTAGAGCTTTGCAAAAGCAAGACGAAGATATTGTTCATGCTATTGAGCTTGTTAGTGACACGAAGTATTACTTGGAGGCTTTGAGGACCGATGTTGGATGGGATGATTTTCTCACAAAGGTCACAGCTTTTTGTACAAAGCATAAGATCAAAGTTGTTGATATGGAGGGTCATTACTTTCCTGTTGGCCGGCATAGAAGGGGTTTATGTAATGGTACGACCAATTACCACCGCTTCAAGGTTGATATGTTTGTGGGTGTCATTGATAGGCAAATCAGTGAGCTAAATGGCAGATTTGATGAGGTGAACACAGAGCTACTTTCTTGCATGGCAACATTCTGTCCACTTCATCTATTTGCTGCTTATGACCAAGAGAAGTTGGTTAGGCTTGCTACAAAGTTTTATGCTTCTGATTTTACAAGGGATGAACTGGCAAGACTTCCATGGCAACTAAACATGTATGTTACTAATGTGCGTAGAGATGAAAGGTTTCAAAACCTGAAAAATATGTGTCAGCTTTCAGTTATGCTTGTTGAGACAAATAAGCATGAACAATATCATATTGTTTACAAGCTTCTTAAGTTGGTATTGATTCTGCCAGTAGCTACTGCTAGTGTTGAAAGGGTATTCTCTTCAATGAGCTATGTGAAGAATAAGCTAAGGAGCAAAATGGGTGATGAATATTTGAACAATTATTTGGTTACATTCGTTGAGAGAGAATTTTTCAATCAAGTGAAGGATGAAGATGTCATCAATCTGTTCCAGAAAGGCGACCACAGAGTTATATTGTAAGAAGGATATCACCACTTTATCGATCAAAAGGTACTTATGTATTCATGTTGTTATGGTCTGATACATTGAAATATTGCTATTGTCGTTATGCTAGTGTTGTTTTGTTCATATATTGCCAGTGTTGTCTTGTTTGGTTCATATACTACATTTAGAGCAAAAACAATTTTGGATGAATACCCATGTCAGGACCCCGATCCTAAGTCACACAGGTCTAGCATGTAACACATCATATCACTTTGCGGCCTCACGCACGGTATCCCCACGGGTGCCACCTTACCTGGCCCGGGACCGTTTGCGCATTTTGGCACACGTATATGATAGTGTCGCTAGCATCCATATGACAGAGAACCCGGGCCGACATGACTAGTTATAAACCAAAAGTGGCACTAAATTACAGAGACATGCATACATGACCCAACAATGAACGTGTCGGTCATCAACGTATGAACCCAAGTTGTAGCAAGCTACAGGGACTTAAAGGAACAACGCGTGACATTTCCCCTAAGGGACAGACACATGAACGAAGAAGGACACATGCCGGCCAGCCTAAGTGTTCCGGAGCAGTAGCAAGCTACCAAGGCTCAGTGGAAGCACTAGGAGACATTTCCTTGTAAGATAGGCTACCAAGGGTAAACAACTAGGTGTCGGATCCCACACATAGCAATACACATTACACGTACGCATAACATGCAAGTATGTGCTGTACAACATGGCATCACAACATAACTCAACAACTCATATAGATAAAGGCCCAGAAGAGCCATCATAGCATTTATTACAAACAGAGGTCATATGACCCAACATACAGAGCATACAGGCAACGAAAGCATAACATGACTGAGTACAGACAACTACAAATGAAAAAGGCTGAGAAGCCTGACTATCTACAAGACCCTCCCAAGGTACAAGATCGTAGATGAGTTAACAAGCTAAACGTCGAAGTCCACGCGGAACCACTAGTGAGACTGGAGTCTCTCTGCAAAAACATAAATTAAGCAAACGTGAGTACAAAGGTACTCAGCAAGACTTACATCAGAACTAGCTACATATGCATCAATATCAACAAAGGGGTGGTGGAGTTTGACTGCAGCAAGCCAGCTTTGACTCGGTGGCTATTCTAAACTACGACTGCAAGTAACTCTTTTGAGGTGGCGCACACGAGTCCACATATTCACCAATCAATACACCACTATGGATCCATTTCCGTCTCCCTACGAGAAGGCCATCCATAGCACTCACGCTTATCTTGCGTGTTTTAGAGTATCCACTTCCACTTGTCTATGAACTGTACAGGTAACCCAGAAGTCCATTACCGCGGACACGGCTATTCGAATAGATCATATATAACCCTGCAGGGGTGTACTTCTTCACACATGTTTCCACCACTTAGCGTCTGCACACGATATGTGCTCGGCAGACTTCAAGCGAAAGCCGATGTGGGTGTAGACCACGACCTAACCAACCACTCAAGTCTCTCATCCAGGTTTATCGCCTATTTGGGTTCCATCCGTGGGGAGATCCGGCCGGGGTGTCGCTCACGGCCCCAAACGATGTGTACAGGGTTCCCGAGTCACCAAACGGGCGACCGGTACACCGTGCCACGTACCTGCCGCGTCACAGCCCACCCCGAGGGTCAGCGCTGCGCACGACCTCCAGTAAACTACAAACACCATAAACTAGTTGCAACTCCTGGACAGAGAACAAGGGCGGTCAATAAGTCGAGCGGGGTCATATTTCAGGGCCCAACGTGTGGTAGTAGCTGTTCATGGATCAACCAACACAGAACTCAGTTCCTGAGGACGGTTTCAATGAGACAACCCACCATGTACTCCTACATGGCCTCTCATCGCTACCTTTACCAAATCGTGTTCACACACTTAGCTCACACACAGTAGGACATGTTCACCATCCTTCCAATTCATCCCCGATGAATCAGACCTGACACAACTCTAAGCAATAGCAGGCATAACCAGAAAGCATGAATGAGTAGGCACAACATGGCTCAAACAACTCCTACTCATGCTAGTGGGTTTCAACTATTTACTCTAGCAATGACAGGTCATGCAGTGGAAAGGGGTTCAACTACCGCAGCAGGTAACAGTTGAAGCGTTGTTGTCCTAATGCAGTAAAAGAGAGTAAGAGCGAGAGAGTGGGATTGTATCGGAATGCTCAATGGGGTTTTGCTTGCCTGGCACTTTTGAAGATGGTATTGTGTCTTCATCAGTGTCATCGATCACATCGTCGGAACAGCGTCTACTGAGAGGGGATAAACACCGGCAACAGATAAAAAACACAATCAATGCAATGCTACAATATGATGCATGATCATGATATGGCAATATGTTGTTGATTGGGCTAATGCAACTAGCAACCATATGAAATGAAGTTGGTTTGAACCAAAGGTTCAAATTCAAACTCCATATGTGATTATTTAATTGTCATTTAATTGATTTGACCTGATCAGCAGGTTTAACTTGTTCAAACATGCATGAAAATGCCATGAACAGATTCCTTGAATTTTTCTGATCATTTTCATATATAAATTATTTTCATTGGAGTTATAGATTATTTTTTGTGATTTTTAGAAGTTTTAGCTATTTTCTGAAATAAATAAATCATTTCTGATTTATTTTAAAATCCCAGAAAACATTACTTTGTCAGCATGACATCACTAAGATGTCAGCAGTCAACAGGGGCTGGTCCATGTCAAACCTGACCAGTGGGACCCACTCGTCAGTGACACAACTGGCTAACCCTATTAATTAGTGCTAATTTAAACCTAATTAAAGTGTCAGGGGGGTGGCCCACATGTCAGTCTCTCAGGGCCTAATTAAGTTTAGTTTTAAACTGAACTAATTTAATAGGGGCTGGTCCCACCTGTCATTGACTCATAAAACTAAGCACCGTAATTAGCACTTAATTAACAACCTAAGCTAAATTAGTCCATCGCCGGCCCCACATGTCATTGACACAGAGGGGGGTCCAGCCGGGGTCAAAGGTGGTCAAATCCACCGGCGACTCGCCGCCGGCGTCTTCAAACACGGCGGAGGAGGGCGGGATTTGCCTACGGTCGACCAAATCGACCGCCGTTTGGTCCTACGCGTAGCTGGGGCTCGCGCGCATCCGGTAGGGCAAGCGGGAGGAGCTGGGGCGGCCGGAGCTCGTCGGGACGGAGCTCGCGGCGGCGGCCAGCGTTCAGGTGCGCGCGGTGATGAGGCTGCGGTGGTCTTCGCGGCGCGTGCTTGGCACCTACGGAACCTACGAGAGGCGGTGAGTGTTTTGGACAAGACGGCCGGACCAAAAGATGGCCGAGGGCATGTCGGCGGCGAGGCCAGGCGGCGGCGCGTGCGGTTGCCGACGGTGCAGTAGCTACGACGAGCGAGAGGGAGAACGGGGTGGGGGAAGACAATCAGGGGCTCACGGTGGTTGCAGTGGTCGTCGAAGCGGGCTCGGGAAGGCACCGGAGGCGAAGAATCGACGGCAACCTCCGGCGGCCAGATGCGGCGGTGATGAGCTCGAGGGCGTCAATTCCGGGCATCCGAGGGCGCGTGCTTCAGCTTGGAGCTTCAAGGCATCGGGGCGGAGCTTAAGGACAGGCTAGCTAGGCGAGGGAGACTCGGTGGGCGCGGCGGCAGCGAGCGGCGGCGACGAGCTCCGCTCGGGCTGTGCGAGGGAGAGAGCCAGGAGAGGGGAGAGAGATCGAGGGAGAGTGAGAGAGGATCCAGGGAGTGGCGTGGCGCTGCGAGAGACGTCCAGGGGGAGGAGGAGACAGCCAGGCAGGGTGGAGGTGGCCGGCGTGCGGCGACCACGCGCCGGGCACGCGCGCTCATCCTCCTGGCAAGGAGGAAGACGACAGGGAGGGGGCGGTGGCGGGCTGGGCCTGTGGGCCGCGCAGGAGCTGGGCCAGGTGGGCTGCTAGGTGAGCGCCAGGTAGGTCTCTCTCTCTCTCTCTGTTCTCATTTTTGTTTCTGTTTTCTATTTTTGCTTCTGTTTTGAATTTGGTTTACTAACCAAATTATTTTTGCAGCTTCTGGATACTTTTGTGGATGTAAAAAGGTTTATCCCAGAGCTCCACAAGAAGTCTCAGAATTATTGGGGCAATAAAAATATTTATTATATTTATTTGCTCCAACTCAAATACATTAGTGAATTAAATCAAAGCCCAAACAATTCCCCAAAAATGTTCAATATTTTTGGTTTGGATCAAAACCCTTGCCAAAATTATCAAACATTGATGAAAGCATTTTTGGGTTTATTGAAAATATTTTTAGGTTGGACCTGTTTGGTTTGCTTTGGTGCTAGGGTTTAGTCAACCCCATTTCAAGTTTCTGAAAACTTAAACATGATGCAACAGACAAGTGCTAGCCTAGTGCAAGGTGAATCTAGGGGATGTGACAACTCACCCCCACTAAACAAGAATCTCATCCCGAGATTCAAGCGTAGGGTAAGATGAAGGGGGGACGCAAACTAACACAATCTTCATGATCCAACTGTCCTTCATATGAATGTTGATTGCTTTCATCATGTTGATCTTGACATCCTTGCTTTCGAGGTCTATGTCCAACACGGTGACAACGAAAGAAACTCTACAAAATTGATCTCCAGAAAGATCGAGCAACTCAAGATCAACTCATGGAGTGAGACATTGGAACATCTCTTGAGCTGAGACACGGAACACACATCCAGAGGGATGGAGTGAAACAAATGCTGAAGATTCACTTGGCGGCAATAATTCCACACCTAGGAAGATGGTGATCGAGGTCACCAGACGGGGCACCTTAGAGAAGGTGACTCGTAGAATTATTCCCTTAAGTGGCAAAAAAGAATTACTTTTGATATAGAGATCATTGAAATTCTCTATACCAGCCTAAGGTAATCACAAACGATCGTTTGACGGAGTCCGAAAGAATGACATTCTCGGGCCAGAATGGATGATGTGGACTACCTTGTTGAAGACAACACAAGGGATGATTTTGGTTATTATCGGAAATGGATGGGACCCATGGCAAGTCCACTTCTGAAGATAATCCTGAACAACAGTGGCTGAGAAAGGCAACCCATGGAAAATTGGCACATTGGCGGTGCAAGCTGGGAACAAAATGCAAATGCTGGGAATGATTCTGGTAACTGGGGTGAATCCCAACAGTAGAGAGTAAATCTACTCTTGAGGGGTTATAGCATAACAAGAACACTGGGAGCAATCCCGGTTAGTGTCGAGGATAACACCTAGTGCTTGTGCGTGTTCTCAAGAACTTGAGCATTCCCATATTCATCTAGGTTTTACCAATATCCGTGCCAAGGATCCTGGCAACACAACATACGACCATGATGAATAGCGATGGACGATGCAGATGCAAAGGAAGATAACACTTTCTCAGCTTTCACCTTAGCGGTGTCAAGGGGCAAAATCTGGATGATCGACCGAGAGACATTTAGCACTCCGCTTCTAATGTTCTCCTTGATGTGCTAGCGCAACCCATTTATTAAAATGGTTTGGTACCTAGAGCGTCAAGTAAAAGGTCGGACTTCAGGAGCACAAAAATCCATAAGGAACAACTAGGGAGTAAATCCTACGAAGTCCTTATGGGGAGGTGGCAAACTTCTTCAATCAAGATACTACAACAATAGGTCTTCCGGCTGGGTGTGTTGGCCACGACATCCACTTTACCGGTTATCGAGAGACCAATATTATAGTTCTTGGAAAATGCTCCAACCATCATATCTGCCTGAGATTCAGTTCTGGTTGGTGTCAGGATATTCCAGACGTCATGTCTGGAAATGAAAGTTTGCAACACAAATCGACGAGATGGCGTTGCGAGATTATCGGGGAGTGAACTACGATAGCAAGCGCCAAAACATGAGCTGGCTCTGCTACACACACTTTAGCATGTTGTCCCAGACAAACATGACCACATGGTAGTCTTACAACAAAACACTATCGAGTTCTGGTAGGGAACCATCATCGAGGATGTCGAAGTCCTTACATAAGTCTGGATTAGCTCTTAAGAAGAAACTTCTTCTCCTTGAACAAATCAATCAATGGCTTGGTGTGCTAGGGACACCTATAGAATGGAGGCGGCCAACCTATCATACCATAGAGTACTTCGCACATGTGTGACTGACTTGGGACGATTCCAGAGGAAGTAAAACAACTTTCTCGAATTCACGGTGGCAACTTACATCGAGTGCGCATGAATTCGAGGAAGTCACTTCTTCCATCCGAACATATGCTTCATGAACGGGACATGAAGATAATGCTTATAAAAGTTTCCAACACTAGCTAGATGTTCAACACGAATCATGGAGGAGATAGAAAATGTTGTTGATGGGCTCAACAACAATTCATCCAGGTTTCCAAAAAAATGGAATTCCATAATTAAGAGAACAAGTGATAGTATTGGTCAGACCGAAGGATATAATGGAGTATGCTCGAGGAGGAACCACGAGTAAGACAACATTACGAACATCGTTGGTTCTGATTTGATTTGAGAATAGCCCACACTCAAATCAAAGTTTTGATAAGATAATAGATCCAACAACTGATCACAAGGATCAATCGATGAAGATATCATCTTTCTCCAACAAACACACAAACACCAGGATATCCCTTTTACAATGAACTATGTTAGATCAAGCTTTTATCTTCCAACTCTCCAAGTTGTTGTTTAGCTTAACCAACTAGTTCAGGGTATCCAACACAGATTCTCGGAGAAGGGGTGGTTTATAAGAAAACCAACTTGATCACGAACTCAACATAGCGGTCAGGGAACAACCTGGTAATACTTCCGAGAAGATATTCGGAAAATCACGAACCTCCGATATGTTACTAAGCTCGAGAACAACCTTACTTTTCAGGGCAAGATGATATGATCAAATGAGCGAGGACTTAACAAAATCCTAACTCATCAATCAAGGAGTGCTCCAGGAAAGTGGACTAGGTAGCACGATCAACCTTAGGGTGATGATTCAATAATCAACTCGCTAAGGATGAGGTTATTGTCCATTTAACTACCAAGCAACGGAGTTGCTAGGAGTATTGATTTCACACATCACAATTCACTTGTCGGTATTCTGGGTACAATAGCACGGTGGCCGAGAATGAACGATGATGGCGAGATGTATTACTGTCTCAAGAGTTCATAGGAGGTGGTGCAATCCCCATGATATTCTTGACATAAGGATGGTAATACTCCAGGATATAACAGATTAGAAGCTGGATTAGCATTCTTCATCTACGAAGTACAACTTCTTTGACCCAATCCTGGATAGGGATAAGGTACTGGGGTTTGTTTCTCCTAGTCATTCCGAATATAATGGCTTGACGGACCACAGAAGTAAAAGGCATTGATGAACACGAATGCACGACTACTCCTGACTATCAATTGATAGACGAAGGTCAGAATACAACTAAAAAGGGACAACTCAAATGAACATATAACTTTCCGAGTTGTGGAAGCATAGACTAGCATGTCAAACTCTCAACATACTTATTCCGGATAGTCCATGCAGAAAGGTAGAACTGGCAGAGTCACAATATGAATGGAGTACTACTCGAGAGCACTCTGGTTGTGATCTTTTGGTTCAGGAGAACTTCTGCCAAGTATGGTTCATGGTATCTGGAAGAATGATATACCACGGACCTCGAGGACTATCACAAGGTTACTAATATCCTAAAGGAACGAGAAAATACTACTAACAGGAGGTAAGTGGAGTGAGTCTTGGGTTCAAGAACCCAGGAATAGAATGCCTACTAACTAAATGGCATCACGGGATGCTCTCGAGAATGATGGCCAGAATGATCACACTGGGAACACAATACATGGCTAGATTACTAGGTGATACTCTAGACACCTAGGGTCATAATAATAACTCCAACATATGTGTCGAGGTAACAGAGTACCTCAACACAACGACTAGTGTGGTTAATCTGGCCCAAAGGAGCATCGGGAACAGGAAGAAGGGATTTGCAAATGCATCAGACCATTTAGAAACCTGGGATGACTCGGACAGCATAACGGTTGTAAATGCTCGAAAATACTTTTGAGATCCAAGCAAAAAGGGTAGCATATCCACTTAACATCATAATGTCAAGGTTCTGAGACCAACAGTTGAACAAACGGAAGTAGTAGAAACTGAACCGTGGGTTGAATCCACCATTAACGTGATCCTGATAAATAGAATGAGAATCCTAGTTCTTAATCCCCGTAAAAAGAAGAAGGTGACTCAGATCAGAAGGTCATAGGGTAAAGGAGTAAAAAGAGCCTTACGTTCCCTTCCGCAAACAATTCCCTTACATAACTAAAGAATTTCTAGACACGACTTCGACCAGTTTGGCTTACTAATCCTGCAGGCAGTCAGGCTCTGATACCAAAGCTGTCAGGACCCCGATCCTAAGTCACACAGGTCTAGCCTGTAACACATCATATCACTTTGCGGCCTCACGCACGGTATCCCCACGGGTGCCACCTTACCTGGCCCGGGTTCTTTGTCATATGGATGCTAGCGACACTATCATATACGTGTGCCAAAATGCGCAAACGGTCCCGGGCCAGGTAAGGTGGCACCCGTGGGGATACCGTGCGTGAGGCCACAAAGTGATATGATGTGTTACAGGCTAGACCTGTGTGACTTAGGATCGGGGTCCTGACAACCCAGCCTTCATTTCCTGGAGCCGCCACTGGTTTCAGTGCCAGGTCTAGACATAGGGCGATCAGACCAACCAAAGATGTTCTGCCACGCCTTATCAGCAAGAAACTTGAAGGTACTTGTAGGCGAGTTACGAACCTCCATCGGCTTACCCAAATATGAGCCATGAAAGGACTCGCTACTGATGCCCAATTGAGCTTTTACCCTATCCTTGACAACTGTAGGACAGTGCCTGCCAAAGAACAATGCCGACTTGTCCTTGTTGATAGCTTGGCCCGATCCCGAACAATATGCATTGAGGGTAGACTCTAATGATGCCACACTTTGAGAATCACTCTTCGCAAAGAAGATGCTATCGTCCGCGAAAAGGAGGTGTGAGATAGACGGGCCATGAAGGCCGTTTCGAATCCCATGTAGCTCGCCACAAGCCTCCTTTTGAAATAGCAGACTAGACAAACCTTCGGAGCATAAGAGAAAGAGATATGGGCTTATTGGACCCCCTTGACGAATCCCACAAGAAGGAACCACCGGTTCAGTAAGCTACCCATTAACTCGCACAGCATACTGACCATTTGTCACACATCGCATGACATGCTCAATCTAAGAATTAGCAAAACCCAGTTTGGTCAGGCACTGATGTTGATAGCTCCATTCCACTCGATCATAAGCCTTCATTATATCGATCTTTAGGGCAAAGAATGGTTTCTTCACGCGTTACTTCCGGATAGTGTGAAGGCACTCATAAGCAATAATGGTGTTGTCCGTGCTCAATCTGCCAGGAACAAAGGCACTCAGACTCTCCGAAACCACAATAGGCAGAATTGATTTCAGACGGTTGGCTAAGACCTTGGAAGCAATCTTGTAGAGTACGTTGCAAAAATTGATAGGGCGAAAATTCTTCAAAAGCTTAGCTTTGGTAGTCTTTGGAATCAAAACAATGACCGAATCGCAGAAACCTTCCGGGGTCGGTATTCCTTCCAAAAAATCACGAACCGCCTGACAAATGTCCTCGCCCAAGAATTGCCAGTGGGTCTGGTAGAAGAGAGTCGGGAAGCCATCTGGGCCAGGGGCCTTGGTCGGTCCCATCTGGAACAAAGCAGCCCTAATTTCCTCATCTGAATAGGGCCTACACAAGTCAACATTCATTTCGTTGGAAACCTTGTTTGGGATCGCCTGCAGAACCTCATCAGCAGAAGTGCGCGGTTTGGAAGTGAAAAGCTGCTCATAATAGGACTGAACCAAGCTTTTTATCTGACCTTGAGAGGAGCAAACCGATCCATCATCCCGGAGAAGCGAGTGAATCTTATTTGTTCTTCGTCTGGCTGTCGCCCTAGCTTGGGAAAACTCCGTGTTGCGATCACCGGCTTTGAGCCAATCCACCCGAGAACGTTGTCTTTCCATAATCTCTTCCCGCTCAAATAGCTCGCAGAGTTGACTCTCAATGTGCTTCTCCTCCGAGAGCGAAGACGGGGAGGGCGGTGATGCCCTAACGGTAGCAAGTCAGCGTTCCATCTTCCCAATGTTCTTACGAATAGAGCCAAAAGCTTCCCTGCTCCATGTACACAAAGAGCTAGCCACCCCTTGAGGTTCGCCCAGGTCGAGTTCAGAGTCAGAAGGCCGTCTCTGCCCGCCGACCAAGCCTGCTCGAGAGTGTCTCTTTACTCAGCCGCCCGTAGCCACATAGCTTCAAATCTGAAACCCTGCTGCACTGGAACCGGGCGATGCGGCTGGAAATCTTCGCCCAAGCGAACAAGAACCGGATAGTGATCAGATGTGGTGGCAATTACATTCTCCACATTGCAAGCCTCGAATAAGTTAGAGAAGGCATTGTTAGCCATGGCTCGATCCAAACGACATCGGACGTTGCTACTAGGGTCTTGTCTATTACACCAAGTGAACTTAGGACCCGAAAACCCCAAGTTAGACAAACCACAATCCATCATACAGTCCTGGAACGCAGCCATTTGTGAGTCAAGTCGATCCCTGGGGCCACAATGTTCATCACTTGTAAGAACCTCGTTAAAATCACCGCAGCAAAACCAAGGACCCGTCCAGGAGTGGTGCATACGCCGGAGGAGCTCCCAGAAGAGGTGTCTATCCTCTCTCCTTGGTTCCCCGTAAACGAACGACGCCCGCCACGGCAAACCATCATCAAGTTTCACCTGAACGTCAATGCATCTCTTATTGGCTGCCTTAACCATCACGTCCGCAACATGTGTCCAGAACAAAACGAGGCCGCCACCGAGCCCCTCGCTGCTGACATCATAGCAACCAGAAAAACCCAAAGACCACATGGAATTCTTCACTCTCGAATCCCTCATCTTCGTTTCAGGAAGAAAGAGGAGGGAGGGTTGGTAGAGTTTCACAAGCCAGCGAAGCTCGCCAACTGTCGAGTCCGACCCCAGGCCTCGACAGTTCCAGCAGATGATACTCATTGCGTCTGGCGGGGCTACGTCGCAGCCGTCGCCGGATCCGCCGATCGAGAGTCTGATGTGCGTTGTTTCTTGCTTGAATCCTCATCAGTGAGCTGCTCCACACCAGCAAAAGAAGCTTGAGGGTCCGACGCCAAGACCAGGGCGAGAGCATTTGCATCTGAAGACGCCCAGTCACATACCAACACTGGGGCCGGTGCTTTTACCGATTTCCTCTTTTGCCCAGACGTACCAACCTTTTCCTGGCTGCCCAAGAACAGCTCCCTGTTGGTAGCCGTACTCCTTCCTCTACCACGCCCACGCGATGAGGGAGCACGGCCACGACCCCTTCCAGCTCTTTTGACGGGAGAGGAGACCTCACCCTCGGCCACTGCCGAATCCAGAGGAGCAGCAGCCCCAGCACGACCAGAGGGAGCTGGCCAAGGTCCTCCTGCTTTGTCATCCGAGCCCGCGGACGTAGAAGCCGTAGAAGATTTTGATCCACCGGACTTTTTGTGGCTCTCATCCTGGACACGGATCTTCTTAGCCGCATATGGCAGGTCCCCATTCACATCCCTAAAGCCTGGAGATGGGCACAAGACTGAAGAGTGGCCAAGAAGTCCACACCAGAAGCAACGAAAGGGCAGTCTCTCGTACATCACCGAATAAGTGTCCGTTGATTGAAGCTTGACTGAGGTCACTGTCACATAATGCACGAGTGGCTCGTCAACAACAATCTCCACCCGAACACGCATATATCCACCCCAGCAGCGTCCGTCAGAATCTGCATCGACCTTGATGATACTGCCAATGGGCTTTGCGAATTCCATACCGAGCTTTGCCCTCATCAACCTTGGTGGCAAGTTCATAATGCGGGCCCAGATAGCCAAACGATCAAATTTGACATGAAGAGGTTGGATGTTCAGATCAAAAACCTTGAGAAGAACAGCGTGCTTGCCCACCATCCAAGGCGAGCCCTTGATCACCCTGGTTCTATCTGCCTGGGTACCAAATTCAGCAACAAAAACATTGTCCCCGTAGGGATGGAGTAGCAAACCCCTCGGGTTGCCCCAATCTGGCCTCATAGCAGAAGAGATTGTCTGAATATGGAGGATGTTTCATTGAATTCACTAATATACTTTTTATGGCAATACATATCAGTAGTCCTTGGTAGGGCTAACAATGATATGTACAAAACGGTAATTAAATCACAAGTGGGATGGGTAATGGAAGCAATCTTTGATCCATAATTCCATGATGGAGTAGGTGAGTCGATAGCTCATGGTGGACCAATACCTCTCATCTATCCACCATGGTGGTTTCTTTTCTTGGGCTTACTTATTGATTTGGGCCTATTTTCCATTAATTATTTCTTTGGCTTAGTCTTATTATTTTTCCTCCATTGATCATAGATGGTTACTTCACTTAACCTTGATGATTTGTCAATTATATGTTTGGTAGGACTAATTAGAGCCTTGAGTAATCTTAACTGCTCTGCAATCAGACATCACTAGTCACTAATAATTAGCCAAGAAAAACATGAAATGTTTTCTCAACGAACCGGTCTTAAATAGATATACAAAATTAAAGATGACTCAAAAATCAAATGTGGACTATTTTTCGCCACTAATGACGAGGCATTTACATGACACTCCTCGATCAAACAAGGCGTGAGCACAAGAGACAAGCATTTGCTCTTCACATGGTAACCCCAACCTTCACCCAACCCTTCAAATCCCCACTTATCCACAATCCACTAGGTAGGTATATTGTATTTGGTATTGAGAAAAATGCATTAGAATTTGGAAATTTATGGAAAAATGTGGGGCTGAAACATGTCAAATACACTAGAACCAAAGTACCAAAGGGTGTTTTGGGATATATGAGGATTTAAGGTTCGACCAGGATAATCCTCACCAATTCCCAAAATAAGTGCCTCAACTTTGTACTAACTGTAGTACAAAGTTGTACTAAGCTTCAGACACTTATTTTAGGACGGAGGGAGTACTATGTTGGATGATTTCCTCCTCTCTTCTCGAGATGTGAATCAGCTCAGCTCCCTTACGAGGTTTACTCTTAACCTTGCACGACCATGCTTTTCTTAATCTGATCACTTGGAGAGGGCCTTCAGAGATACATCTCCAAGTTAAGAGGGGCAAGATCCTGTCTTATCCACTATGGCTTGCAGCTGGAAACGCAACATGCCCACAAGACACCTCCAGCAACATCCATCAGATTGAGATCTCCATGACCTATGATCCTAGCCATTTGTTGGTAGACATACCTTAACGAAAAGGGACATTAGCAAGAAACGTAGGTAAGGATGGCACAATCCTGGCGAGGAGTTCAGTCGGGTGTGCAGGTTGAAAAGCCACATTTAGTTACAAGAAAGTTATGTTGCACTCTAGTCCGTGCTAATGAAGGAATGTTGCTGGGCAGATGCTCGCTCTACGTTTCTCATCTTCTTCACCTTCTAGGTGATGAAAGACAGATAAATGAGATTATATGGCCAAGACATAGCAGTACCAAACACTGAACACTGTCAAGAGAATGCAGCAGGCTATTACTGCTACATAACAAGAACCAAACTTAGATATCACCAAGCAGACAGACAAACAGAAGAACCAACGACAGGCGAATCAAAAGTGCATGACATAGAACACGTTGCTACAACTTTCAGGCTGGCAAACGGGCAAGCATAATTAACAAAATTTGACCAGTACACATCGAGGATAACTAGTTACTTGAAAAGTAAGGTTCAGCAGGGCTTCATTTTCCCATAAACAGGCGTGCAGCTTAGTCGCCCTTCCGGCGGAAGGAGCATCCCTCGGTGAGCCTCGCCTTTCCGCCAGTGGGTTGGCAGAGCACCGTCTGGCAGCCGGGGCACACCACGACGGTCTGGGAGTGGCTGAACACAGTCGTTCTGTGATCAAGGCAATACAAAGTTGGAAACATCAATCATCACAAAAAATTTCCATGGAACAGATATATGATATGTGAATGAAGCAGAGCAAGCTTCAGTCATAATGTTTAAACATACATAAAAATCAAGTCAGGGGCAGACAAACAACATTGATACTTAAGGAGGCGACGAGGAATGAACTTTGAAATTAGTAATCGGATCATCATTTGGAGCTGACCTATAAGGCGACATGTGTATGTTTTATAACTGCAGGCAAACTAATCAATTTGTCAAATTAAGCATAATAACCACTCGTTCACGTTCAGAGCACATCAACGAACCATGACATAGTACAAGATGCACATGTTGCTAAATCTACATATTTTCTCATACATCAGGCAGTTTCTATGTGCATAAACCTGGCTTAAAGCAGAGCAAACTACTAAATCATTGGTAGCAATTATTAAAAGCAAGTTCCAAAGCCACGAATCTAATCCACCATCTTAATGTTACTGTGTATAGTATATTAACTAGGAGCACAGGTTCAAAGAAGAGATCATAAGGTCTTACATGTTGAAGCAGCCCTGGCACTTGACATCCTGCACACAAGGAACAGAAAGACAAGCACATAATTAGGTGCCGGCGGAGGAGAGCAACCAAAGGAACGGGAACCCCCAGATCGACCCTACGTGATCTGATGCGCACGTACCATGAAGAACGAATTGGGGGACTGCACGAGGCGCTTCTTCTTGTGCTTGAGCTTCTCAAGCTCGGCCGGCGGGTTGAGGAGGTCGATGTCGTTCTGCAGCACCTGCTCCGTTTGATTCCCAACCGAGACCACAGACAGATTAGATCACAAGGGATGCACAAACCTCGGATCAAACGAGAGAGCAAACATTCGGAAAAAATCGAAGGGGATCAAAGACGCCATGTATCCTCGCCGTACCATCTTGACGGTCGGCGGCGGCGGTCTTCGCGTGGGAGAGGATGCGGGGACGGGGTGGCGGCGGGGGGAGAGGAGTGGAGGCGCTAGGGCTGGAGGCCGTGGGCGTGGGGACTTCGTGGCTTTATGAGTAGGCTCGGTGCATCTGGGGCGTCCATCGTGCTACCCGTTTGATCTGGCTTCGTACGGCTGTGCCGCCATACCTGTGGAGTTGCTGGGCTGGGCAGTTAGGGATAAGGGCCCATGCTCATGGGTTGCTGTGGCCTGCAGCGAGCTCCATATTGGGCGGGCCCATCGCGCCGCCGACCACAAACCACAGTACATATTCTCGTTTTTTCTAAATTTATGGTTTCGTTTTTTATTTTCTTTTACTTTATTTATATTTCCAGATATTCTATATTACAAAAATACTTTACGTAAAATAATAAATAATGTTAATCAGGCATTTAATTTTTTTTAATGTGTATAAAAAATGTTTCTCATGCATACAAATAAATTACAATGGGAAATGTGTATAGAAAAATTGTAGACCATTATTTAAAAGATGTTAATCCAAGCATTTGAAAGAAAAATGTCGAACAAGTGTTACAAAAAGGGAAATGTTTTACGCCAGTGCGCCGGCCAAAACGTTCGGCCGGTCACAGGCGCAACGTTCTATGCCCACCAGATCGTAGCCCCGTCTCCCTGCTTTCACCTTTTTTCTGTCTTATCTTCTTCCTCACCTCCCTCCCTTATCCTATTCCTCAGTCACGCCCATCCCCTCCATCTCTCTCTCTCTTTCTCCAGCGAAAGAAATCCCTTCATGAGATTCATCAGCTGGGAGGAGTGCGCAGCTGCGCCCGCTCATCGCCATGGGCCGCCCGCAGCTGGGTGCGCCGCTCTCCATGGCCGGCGCAGCCGGATGCGCTAGCCACCACGGGCGAGCTGCAATCGTCCACGTCAACGGCGATTTTTCACTGCAACCATGGTTTTGGTTTGCTGGAACCGCCCCATGTTTTTGCTACCAGCAACCCCCGTCGGAAATCTGCTTCCGTTGTGTTTTTGCTGGAACCGGCGATCGATTTTGCTACAATCGTTCTATTTTTCTGTTACTATCGGTGTATCTCGTTTTCTTGCTACATCCCATCTTCATGACATATGAGACCGGCGACTATGCTTTTTTGCTACAACAAGGTTTTGAGTTTTGCTGGAACCGAAGACAAATTTTGCTACATCCATGTTTTGATTTTGCTGGAATCGCACCGCACCCAGTTTTTGCTACATCCACCCACTGCGGTGTTGGTCGACGAAGGCGATGGCTATCATTTGTTGCAACCGTCTCTGGGTTTTGTTACTACCGGAGATGTCATTTGCTACTACCAAAGTTTTTTCTGTACCAGCAATTTTTTGCTACAACCACAACTTCATTTTGCTGGAACCAGGATTTTCAACTGATTCAACTGGGTGCGGCGACACAGAGCTATTTTTTACATCTTTTTTTTTTGTTGCGAGCGTCGACGGCGAGCACAACACGGCGACGAGCATGACACGGAGCTGCAACCGGCGACTGGCCTTGGCTGAGCAGCGACCATCACCAGCGAGGGAGGCTGCAACCCACAGGGCGAAGTTTTTGTTGCATGCATGGATCCCGACGAGAAACATGAGACAAGACGGCGGCAGCTGGTGGCGAGTGTGGCTTCCAGCAGCACAGAGGCGACGGAGAGATGAGGTCCTGGTGAGGGGGTTACAGCCGGCGGCCAGAAGGATGGCCAGGCGATGTGGCTTTGTGAAGAGAAAGGAGAGGAGAAGTCAACGCGGCCACGCGGGGATCGAATGACTCTTGGTCGTTGGATCGAGCGGCTGGGGCTAGTCCGGCCCAACCGTTCAGCCGGACTGCCGACGGCTATCACTGCCCTTATAAAAATGTTAATATTATATTGAAATTGTTAAATCTGTACAGAAAAAATATTGACAATGTATTAAAAAATGTTAAATATGTATAGAGAATTTTTTTGACCATGCATTAAAAAAAATGTTAAACTCGTCTTTGACAAATGATAAAGGTGTATAGAAAAAATGTTGATCATGAAAAGTGTTAAACTTGTATTTGAAAAATATTAATCAAGCATTTTGAAAAAAAAAGTTACATATGTATATATAAAAAGAGAACCACGTATCCAAAAGACTGTTAAATTGTTATTTGGAAAATATTAATCAAGCATTTGAAAAATGTTAAAATGTGTATATAATTTTTTGACTATGTATTCAATCTATGTTAATCTTGTATTTGAAAAATGCTAAATATCTATTAGAAAAATGTATTAGATATACACCTAAAATGTGTATAAAAATAGTGAAACCCAGAGAGAAAACAATAGAAAACTGATGAAAACGAGAAAAGATAAAACAAAACCGAGGAAGAAAGGAAAAAAGAAAAGGAAAGGAAGAAAGATGTTGAAAACCAAGAAAAATGAAGAAAAACAAATGAAAAACCGAGAAAGAAACAAAGTAAAAGAAACAAAGAAAAAACATAAAAGAAACAAAGAAAACCCAGAAAAAAAGAAAACGAAAAAGACCGAAAAAGCTAATAGAAAACCATCTCATTTCCTTTAACTAGGTCGCGCCCTGGTAACAAACAAACACAAACCTGGAAGGTGAAGCAATGCCGAGCTTGTTACGTAGTGACCATTTGATCCTATGATGAGTCCCCGCTTGCACCATTTTGTCTACTTTTAAATATGCTATAGTGGGTCAGCCTAATTACTGTAGACACTTAAGTGATAGAGATCCTTTTATCTCGCTCAATGCGAAATATAGCTCCTGCGGCTGGGAGCGCCAATTCGCTGCACCGAGTCTTGATGTATTGAGGGGAGAGCAAGGGGTCAATCCTATTCGGCGCGAATGTCGCTGGATAAAGACCTGGTGCGGTTCCCTACTCCAGCAACATACACATTTTGTGTCGGTCCAACAAGTTCTTTCTAGTTACACGAACATCCTAAAACCTTCCCAGACAAGTTTTTTTGGGGGATTTTTCTATTTTCTTTGTCATTATTTGATTTATTTTTTACCTTTTCTTTTATATTATGTTTTTTCTTGTTCTTTCCTTTTTTATGTATTTTTTCTTTTCTTTTCCTTTATTATTTCGTTTTTCCTTTTCTTCTTCATTTTGCGAACATCTTTTCAAATTCATGATTTTTTTTAAAAATTGTGAACATTTTTGGATTTCATGAAGATTTTATTATGAACTTGAGATCATTTTGCAAATTCACGAACAGTTTTCACAAATTCATTTACATTTTTTATCATGTATATTTTTCGAATTCACTAATATTTTAAAATTTGGTATGTTTTTTGAAATTGTGGAAAATAATAAACTCGTGAACATTTTCTTGAGTCCTTGAACATTTTTAAATTTTTTGATTTTTTTAGAAATTAATGATCATTTGTCCTAATTCATGAACATTTTTAAATTAACGAACATTTGGGAATAGATGAAGTTTTTTTAGTTCATAATCATTTGATTTTTGTGAACATTTTTAAAAAAAATTCACAAACATTTTGAATACACGATATTTTCTTGAAACCACAAACTTATTATGATTTCTTGAACATTTTTCAAAAATCATTTTTATTAAAAAATGCATCTTTTTTGAAATCCAGAATATTTTAAAGAATAAAAAAATGAGAAGAAAAAAACAAAAGGAAAATTATGAAATGGAAAAATCAGGGTGTGATCCGTCCCGCTCCGCACATGGGCCGAACCAAAAGGGCGTGTGAGGGAAGGAGGAGCGCGCTCGCTCGATCACCAATGCACAGTGCGCCAAATAGGTTGACAAGGACTCGTACCGCCTGTCAGTGTCAAAACCGACAGACCTCGGTGTAGGGGGTCCCGAGCTATGGATCTAGGATCAATGGGGAACAAGGGATGATGAACACGGTGTTTACCCAGGTTCGGGCCCTCTCGAAGAGGTAATACCCTATGTCTTGCTCGGTTATATTGGATGTGTATATGATTACAGAGTTGATCTACCTCGAGATCAGCATGAGCTAAACCCTAAGGTGATGAGGTGATATGGGAAGCTCTTGTCCTAATGACTACAACCCTCGGTTTATATAGACACCAATAGGTTTAGGGTTTACCGGAGATATATTACAACAAGGAATAAAGAGATCCTGCCTATCCTTGACTTGGAGGGCACACCATGGCTTCATAGGTCTCCCGTCACTATACCGCTTCACCAGTCCGGCCCATACTCAATGGGCCGACTAAAAGATCGTGGATGTCGCCTAGAGGGGGGGGGGTGAATAGGCACTTTAAAATAATTACGGTTTAGGATTGAACAAATGCGGAATGAACCTAGCGGTTAATTTGTCAAGCACAAAACCTACAACAACTAGGCTCACCTATATGCACCAACTACTTATGCTAAGCAAAATAAACAACTTGGTGATAGCAATATATATATCAAGAAACTATATGCCTATCACAAAGTAAAGTGCATAAGTAAAAGGCTCAGGTAAGAGATAACCGAGGCACACGGAGATGGCGATGTATCCCGAAGTTCACACCCTTGTGGATGCTAATCTCCGTTTGGAGCAGTGTGGAGGCATAATGCTCCCCAAGAAGCCACTAGGGCCACCGTAACCTCCTCACGCCCTCGCACGATGCAAGATGTCGTGATTCCACAAAGGGACCCTTGAGGGCGGTCACCGAATCCGTACAAATGGCAACCCTTGGGGGCGGTCACCGAACCCGTACACTTTGGCAACCCTTGGGGGCAGTCACCGGAACATGTCCAATTGCTCGGGGCGATCTCCACAACCTAATTGGAGACCCCGACGCTTTCCCGGAGCTTTATACCACAAAGATTGAGCTCCGAACACCACCAACCGTCTAGCGCACCAAGGCACCCAAGATGAACAAGCTCAAGGGTACCAAGCACCCAAGAGTAATAAGCTGCTCAACTTTACTTCCACGTATCATCGTGGAGAACTCAAAACGATGCACCAAATGCAATGGCAAGGGCACACGGAGTGCCCAAGTCCTTATTTCTCAAATCCCACCAAAGCAACTAATGCTAGGGAGGAAAATGAGAGGAAGAACGAAGAAGAGAACACTAAGAACTCCAAGATCTAGATCAAAGGGGTTCCCCCCACATATACGAGAAAGTGATTGGTGGAAACGTAGATCTAAATCTCCTCTC
>LR738715.1:94524350-94543174 GCA_902687465.1 Secale cereale
ATCTCCTCTCTCCCCCCCCCCCCAAAACTAGCAAGAATCCATGGAGGGATTGAGAGATAGCAAGCTCAAAGAAGGTCAACAATGGGGGAAGAACACGAGCTCAAGAGATAGGGTCCAATGGGGAAGAAGATCCCCTTTTATAGGTCCCTACAAATCTTCCCGTTATGTGCAGAAAACTGCAGGACCGGTACAACCGCTAAGAGGAGTGGTACAACCGGAAAACACGGGAACCCTGCAGAAATCCTACAGAGCGGTACAACCAACGGCGCGGGCGGTAGTACCTGTTGAAATTGGTAACCGGAACAACCGCTCCACCACCGCTCAACAACCGCTTAAAACAGAGAGGAGTCACCCCTGAGCGGTAGTTGAGACGGTGGTTGCACCGGCGCAACTGCCAGGACCGAGCACGGGTAGTGGCTAATTCCCAACTGATACAACCGCTCCGGACACCGGTAGTTCCACTCAAAACTAGTTGACCGGACTAACCAGGCCACCACCACCCAAGAACCGCTCCATAACAGAAACCGGTCCGATAGTGGGCTGGTACAACCTCCTAGCCGCAGACCTTTAGTTTTCCAAGCACCAGACGGTACAATCGCCCAGGGGCAGCGGTACAACCGCTTGGAAAACTCTTGGAGACAGCAACTCTGGGGTATCACCCCCTAGGGCGGTACAACCGCTCGGGCCCGTGGTACAACCGCAATGGCAGAAACCAGAACAGACATAACTAATGCAAATGAGCTCCGAAATGAGCAAACACAAGCTTGTTGGATAGATGAGGACGAATATTATCCAACGGCTAGTTATAGTTAGAAGAAGTAGGGGAGGTATGCCTAAGATATAGAGGAGAGAAACCTCTAAAAGAGAAGAACCGACATAACCTCCAACATCGAAAACATCATAACGATGCAAGTGAACTCCGTTTTCGATGAACTCGAGCTTGTCATCAAGATGACCATAAGCTCCATATCTCACAAGGAGAAGAACCAAACAAGAACAAATAAAGATGATGCAACGATGCGATGGTTTGAGCTCTCTACGAACGATACGATCAAGCTACTCATCGAGAGCCCCCTTGATAGTACGGCAATCGATCCTATAACCCGGTCTCCAACTACCACCATGAGACCGGTAAAATAGAGAACCTATCAAGGGCAAACCTTTGCCTTGCACATAGTCCACTTAAGATGGATGATGACGATCTTGACTTCCTCAACTTGGACCACCTTTCTTGATTGTGTTGGCTCGATGAATACTAGTTGATTGCTCCACCATACCCCACTATGGGTGAGCCACTCTTTGGCATATCTTCACAAGTCCATTGACACCACAATGGAAGACAAGCTTCAAGGATGATCTCTTCGTGATGCTCCACTTGAACTTGCACACGACAATCTTGATGACGATCACCACTTGATGTCATCCTCCATGGGTTGTATAATATCTTCCTCTTGACGCAAGCCCATGGAAACATATCGAACCCCACATAGAACTCCCACGTAGACCATGGGTTAGTACCAAAAGCATAATTGACAATGCTTACCATACCATGGGATCTCTTGATCCCTCTCGGTACATCTTCTATGCTTTGTGTGTTGGTCAACTTGATTCACTCTTTGACTTAGTCTTGACCAACATTGAATCTTTCCAACTCTCATCATTTGGATGATGTCTTGAAGGCAAACATGAATGATCACACACTATTCTTCTTCAAGACATGCTTGCAATAAGCTCAGCACTCACAAGACCAATCTTTGGATAATTCCTTAATAACACCTTGGTCTTCACAAACTCTCGTTGAAACCAACAAATGGACTCCAAGAAAAGCCTATGGACAAACCCTTCAAATATAACTCAAGGCAACCATTAGTCCATAGAGATTGTCATCAATTACCAAAACCAAACATGGGGGCACCGCATGTTCTTTCACCTACGTCTCGAGGATCCCCTAGTCCATGAATCCCTCAGTAGCCCCCGAACTTGCCTCCAATGCTAGAACTTGTGTACGGCATCTGCTCAGCTAACAGTATTCGGCTTGCAAGGTGAGTTCTCTGATTCGCTTCATTCATGCTCGAAGCCAAGGGGTGTCCGGAATCTAAAACAACAGTCTTCCTTAGCAACGAAGGCAAAAATTGTTCAAGTGTAAATACTGCATTCGTCTGACAACTTTTTCTCTTTCAACGAAGAGTCGTGTCCGGCTATAAAGCCGAATGGTTAGTGTTTCTCGAAGCGCGGCTCGAGGTTGATGCCAGGTCTGGCATGTATCATCAAGGAGGAGATCGTGCCCCGCCTTTCGGGGGATATGATAAATGATTTCGATTCCCCCCCGCACATAACGTTGCGGGCGTATCGGGAAGTGGAGAAGACAACACATGAAAAAGGAACCCCTGGCTTGTCAACAGCCTATAAAGAGGGAGCCACTATGGTCAGCATCCCACGCCTTCTTCCACCTTCCGCCCACGCAGATCCGCAGAGCTCCAGTGCCTCCTTTCTTCTGCTCCACAATGCATCCCACCCCGTCCCCTCCAGCCATGGCCGGATCCGGTGCCAACGAAAGTGGGATGCCTCCATCGTCACCGACAGCGACATCCAGAAGCTGAAGAGGGTCAGCTATTTGTCGGCCAACATCGCCCATCGGGCCCCTGAACAGGGCCAGATCATCCCCACGCCCAGACCGGGCAAAAGGGTTGTATTTCTCTCTCATTTCCTTAGGGTGTTGGGGTTTCCCCTACACCCCTTTGTGAGGGAGTTAATGTTCTTCTATGGGATAGAATTTCATGGTCTAGCCCCCAACTCCCTCCTCCATATCTCGACATTCATTGTCGTCTGTGAGGCGCTCCTCTGAGTCCGGCCATACTTCATCATATGGCTGAAGGTGTTCAACGTTAATCCCAAGGTGGTGGGCGGCAACCACGCAGACTGCGGTGGGGCCATGATCAGCAAGCTGACGCGGGTCTAGTAGCTGAAGGGCAAGTTCATTGACACCATTAAGGGGTGGAAAAAGGAGTGGTTCTACATCACCGAGCCAAGGGATGCCGCTTGGGGAGCGCCCCGTGCATTCAGATCCGGACCCCCTACCAGACTGTCCTCATGGACCACCAAAAGTCCGGACTGGGGGTCCGTTGCCCATGTGGCGGCACTGCAGAAACGCACATTAGCGTGATGGAGACCGACGCGAAGCTGGTCGACGTGGTCCAGTTCATGCTCAATCGTCGGCTCCTCCCCTACCAGGAGAGGGCCAAGCCGATGTGGGTGGCACGAGACCGAAGACCTAGCCACCGTGCATCACCTCTTCGGCATTACCCACGATAAAATATGGGGCCTATTATTCAAGCCTCAAGAGGAGTGGCCACTCGAGGGAAAATATATTGGCCTTGACGTCGCGAATCCTCTGAGGGAGGTGAGTGGTATTCGTTTTTAATATGTGTTCGGATATTGACACCGCGTATGATCCGGTCTGAACCTCTATGCGGATTTTGCAGGGCTAGGTCACCAAGACCAAGAAGATCAACGGCCCAACGCCGTTGCCCAAAGATCCCTGATGAGAGCAGCTAGAGAAGCTGTTGGTCGTGGTGCCTTACAAGGCGCCTGACAAGAAGAGCAAGAAGAAGGAGGTACCAGAGGCCAGGGAGGGCCTCCGTTACAGTGCTCGTCCGAACAACCGGTCCAGAGACGATGCAACCCCGTCCGCACAGGATGGGGACGAGGATGAGGATGAGGAGGAAAGCGCCTCCTCACACTCCAGGAAGAGGGTGGCATCCGAGGACATCGAGAAGGTTCAACCCCCACAAGCCCTGAAGAGGCGGCACCGGCCTAAGCTGGTTCTGCCTGACAGCTTGGACGAGGAGTCTGAGGCGTCCGAAGAGGTTCCAAAGAAGGGTCCCAGGGTCAAGCCCCGACCGGTAGGTATGGAGCTGGTATTTCTAGCTACCTTGTTTTAAGTAAGTCATTATGGTCGGGAGCTAACTCTTCAAAATCGCAGCCCTCCACGTGACCTCCCCATCGAGCAGACCTCGGAGCGGACGTCTTTGCCCGTCGAACTAGCGGACAACGGGTCTGCGTCATGCTTCGCGCGTGCCCTAATCCCTGAAGAGATCGGGGAGGTGTTGTCCCGAAGGACCCCTCCTCCTCCGAACATGGAGGAGGAGGTCGACACCATCATGGATGATGTTCACACTATTGGGGAACGTAGTATTTCAAAAAAAATATCCTACGATCACGCAAGATCTATCTAGGAGAAGCATATCAACGAGCAGGAGAGTGTGTCCACGTACCCTCGTAGACCGAAAGCGGAAGCGTTTAGTAATGCGGTTGATGTAGTCAAACGTCTTTGCGATCCAACAAATCAAGCACCGAATGCACGACACCTCCGCGATCTGCACACGTTCAGTTCGGTGACGTCCCTCGAACTCTTGATCCAGTTGAGGCCGAGGGAGAGTTTCGTCAGCACGACGGCATGGTGATGGTGTTGATGAAGTTACAGACGTAGTGCTTCGCCTAAGCACCACGACAATATGACCGAGGTGTGTAACAGTGGAGGGGGCACCGCACATGGCTAAGAAATCAACTTGTGTGTCTATGGGGTGCCCCCTGGCCACGTATATAAAGGAGGCGATGAGGAGAGGGCCGGCCCTCATAGGGCGCGCCCAAGGGGGGAGTCCTACTCCCACTAGGTGTAGGTTTCCCCCTTTCCTAGTAGGAGTAGGAGAAGAAGGAAGAGGGAGAGAGGGAGAAGGAAAGGGGGGCTGGCCCCCACCCCAATTCGGATTGGGCTTGGGGGGGGGGGGCTCCACTTGGCCGCCTCCTACTCTCTTCCACTAAGGCCCAATAAGGCCCCTCCCCGGGGGGTTCTGGTAACCTCCCGGTACTCAAGAAAATGCCCGAACTCATCCGGAACCATTCCGGTGTCCAAACATAGCCTTCCAATATATCGATCTTTATGTCTCGACCATTTAGAGACTCCTTGTCATGTCTGTGATCACATCCGAGACTCCGAACCACCTTCGGTACATAAAAACACATAAACTCATAATACCGATCGTCATCGAACGTTAAGCGTGCGGACCCTACGGGTTCGAGAACTATGTAGACATGACTGAGACTCATCTCCGGTCAATAAACATTAGCGGAACCTGGATGTTCATATTGGCTCCTACATATTCTACGAAGATCTTTATCGGTCAAATCGCATAACAACATACGTTGCTCCCTTTGTCACCGGTATGTTACTTACCCTAGATTCGATCGTCGGTATCATCATACCTAGTTCAATATCGTCACCGACAAGTCTCTTTACTCATTCCGTAATACATCATCTCGTGACTAACTAATTAGTCATTTTCTTGTAAGGCTTATTACGATGTGTATTACCGAGAGGGCCCGGAGATACCTCTCCGACACTCGGAGTGACAAATCCTATTCTCGATCTATGCCAACACCACAAACACCTTCGGAGACACCTGTAAAGCATATTTATAATCACCCAGTTATGTTGTGACATTTGATAGGACACAAGGTGTTCCTACGGTATTCGGGAGTTGCGTAATCTCATAGTTAGAGGAACATGCATAAGTCATGAATAAAGCAATAGCAGTAAAACTAAACGATCATAGTGCTAAGCTAATGGACGGGTCTTGTCCATCACATCATTCTCCTAATGATGTGATCCCGTTGATCAAATGACAACTCATGTCTATGGTTAGGAAACATAACCATCTTTGATTAACGAGCTAGTCTAGTAGAGGCATACTAGGGACACTCTGTTTTGTCTATGTATTCACACATGTATCAAGTTTCCGGTTAATTGATGACCCACAAGTATAGGGCATCTATCATAGTCCTTTCGATAAGTAAGAGTGTCGAACCCAACGAGGAGCAGAAGGAAATGATAGGCAGTTTTCAGTAAGGTATTCTCTACAAGCACTGAAATTATCGGTAACAGATAGTTTTATGATAAGGTAATTTGTAATTTGTAACGAGTAACAAGTAGTAAAAGTAAATAAGGTGCAGCAAGATGGCCCAATCCTTTTTGTAGCAAAGGACAAGCCTGGACAAACTCTTATATATAAAGGAAAGCGCTCTCGAGGACACATGGGAATTATCGTCAAGCTAGTTTTCATCACGCTCATATGATTCGTGTTCGCTACATTGATAATTTGGTATGTGGGTGGACCAGTGCTTGGTTACTGCCCTTCCTTGGACAAGCATCCCACTTATGATTAACCTCTATTGCAAGCATCCACAACTACAAAAGAAGTATTAAGGTAAACCTAACCATAGCATGAAACATATGGATCCAAATCAGCCCCTTACGGAGAAACACATACTAGGGTTTAAGCTTCTATCACTCTAGCAACCCATCATCTACTTATTGCTTCCCAATGCCCTCCTCTAGGCCCAAACAATGGTGAAGTGTCATGTAGTTGACATTCATATAGCACCACTAGAGGAAAGACAACATACATCTCATCAAAATATCGAACGAATACCAAATTCACATGATTACTTATAGCAAGACTTCTCCCATGTCCTCAGGAACAAACGTAACTACTCACAAATCATATTCATGTTCATAATCAGAGAGGTATTAATATGCATAAATGATCTGAACATATGATCTTCCATCGAATAAACCAACTAGCATCAACTACAAGGAGTAATCAACACTACTAGCAACCCACAGGTACCAACCTAAGGTTTTGGGACAAAGATTGGATACAAGAGATGAACTAGGGTTTGAGAGGAGATGGTGTTGGTGAAGATGTTGATGGAGATTGACCCCCTCCCGATGAGAAGATCGATGGTGATGATGACGGTGATGATTTCCCCTTCCCGGAGGGATGTTTCCCCGGCAGAACAGCTCCGCCGGAGCCCTAGATTGGTTCCGCCTCGGGACGGCGACACTTCATCCCGAAAGCTTCCTTTTGATTTTTTCCAGGGCAGAAGACACCTTATACCAGAAGATGGGAATCGGGGGGCTACCAGGTGGCCCACGAGGCAGGGGGCGCGCCGAGGGGGGTGGGGCGCGCCCCCACCCTCGTGGACGGTGGGTGGGCCCCCTCTGGTGCTTTCTTCGCCCAATATTTTTAATATATTCGAAAACTCACTTTCATGAAGTTTCAGGACTTTTTGAGTTGTGCAGAATAGTCTCCAATATTTGCTCCTTTTCCAACCCAGAATTCCAACTGCCGGCATTCTCCCTCTCCATGTAAACCTTGTAAAATAAGAGAGAAAAGGCATAAGTATTGTGACATAATGTGTAGTAACAGCCCATAATGCAATAAATATCAATATAAAAGCATGATGCAAAATGGACGTATCAACTCCCCCAAGCTTAGACCTCGCTTGTCCTCAAGCGGAAGCCGATATCAAAAAATATGTCCACATGTTTAGAGATAGAGGTGTCGATAAAATAAAATACGGGGCATGAGGGTGCTACTTCTCGAACTTGCGTTGTTTTCCATCGAAGAGGAAAGGGTGATGCAGCACAGTAGCGTAAGTATTTCCCTCAGTTTTTTAGAACCAAGGTATCAATCCAGTAGGAGACCACGCGTGAGTCCCTCGTACCTGCACAAACAAAGAAGAACCTTGCAACCAACGCGATAAAGGGGTTGTCAATCCCTTCTCGGCCACTTGCAAAAGTGAGATCTGATAGAGATGATAAGATGATATTTTTGGTATTTTTGATATGTAAACTGAAAGTAAAGAAAGCAAAATAAAACAACGGCGACAGAAATTGGCAAGTTGACGGGAAACTAATATGATGGAAGATAGACCTGGCGGCCATAAGTTTCACTAGTGGCTTCTCTCATGATAGCAGATTTCTACGGTGGGTGAACGAATTACTGTCGAGCAATTGATAGATAAGCACATAGTTATGAGAATATCTAGGCATGATCATTGTATATAGGCATCACGTTCGTGACAAGTAGACCGAAACGATTCTGCATGTACTACTATTACTCCACACATCGACCGCTATCCAGCATGCATCTAGAGTAATAAGTTCATAAGAATAGAGTAACGCCTTAAGCAAGATGACATGATGTAGAGGGATAAACTCAAGCAATATGATATAAACCCCATCTTTTTATCCTCGATGGCAACAATACAATACGTGCCTTGTTGCCCCTACTGTCACTGGGAAAGGACACCGTAAGATTGAACCCAAAGCCAAGCACTTCTCCCATTGCAAGAACTAACGATCTAGTAGGCCAAACCAAACCAATAATTCCAAGAGACTTGCAAGGATATTTAAATCATGCATAAAGTTTTCAGAAAAGAATCCAATATTGTTCATAGATAATCTTGATCATAAACCCACAATTCATCGGATCTCGACAAACACACCGCAAAAGGAATTACGTCGAATAGATCTCCAAGAAGATCGAGGAGAACTTTGTATTGAGATTCAAAGAGAGAGAAGAAGCCATCTAGCTAATAACTATGGACCTGAAGGTCTGTGGTAAACTACTCACAACTCATCGGAGAGGCTATGGTGTTGATGTAGAAGCCCTCCGTGATCGATGCCCCCTCCGGTGGAGCTCCGGAATAGGCCCCAAGATGGGATCTCACGGGTACAGAAGGTTGCGGCAGTGGAATTAGGGTTTCGTGGTGCTCCTCGATGGTTTCAGGGTACATAGGTATATATAGGAGGAAGAGGCACGTCAGGGGAGCCACGAGGGGCCCACGAGGGTGGGGGCGCGCCTACCCCCTGGGCGCGCCCCTACCCTCGTGGCCGCCTCGTTCACTTCCTGGCGTGTACTCCAAGTCTTCTATGTTGATATTGTTCCAAAAATGACTCTCCCGAAGGTTTCATTCCGTTTGGACTTTGTTTGATATTCCTTTTCTATGAAACACTAAAATAGGCAAAAAAACAACAATTTGCACTAGGCCTTGGGTTAGTAGGTTAGTCCCAAAAATAATAGAAAAGTGTACAATAAAGCCCATTAAACATCCAAAACAGATAATATAATAGCATCGAACAATAAAAAATTATAGGTACGTTGGAGATGTATCAAGCATCCCCAAGCTTAATTCCTGCTCGTCCTCGAGTAGGTAAATGGTAAAAACAGAATTTTTGATGTGGAATTCTACCCAACATAATTGTCAATGTAATTTTATTTATTGTGGCATGAATGTTCAGATTCGAAATATTCAAGACAAAAGTCTATATTGACATAAGAATAATAATACTTCAAGCATACTAACAAAGCAATCATGTCTTCTCAAAATAACATGGCCAAAGAAAGTTCATCACTACAAAATCATATAGTTTGGCTATGCTCCATCTTCATCACACAAAATACTCAAATCATGCACAACCCCGGTTTTAGCCAAGCAATTGTTTCATACTTAAATTTTTTCAGACTTTTTCAACTTTCACGTAATACATGAGCGTGGGCCATGTATATAACTGTATAGGTGGATTAGAGTGGTGGTTGTGGAGAAGACAAAAGAGGAAGATGGTCTCACATAAACTAGGCGTATCAATGGGCTATGGGGATGCCCATCAATAGATATCAATGTGAGTGAGTAGGGATTGCCATGCAATGGATGACTAGAGCTATACATGTATGAAAGCTCAACAAAAGAAACTAAGTGAGTGTGCATCCAACTTGCTTGCTCACGACGACCTAGGGCATTTGAGGAAGCCCATCATCGGAATATACAAGCCAAGTTCTATAATGAAAATTTCCACTAGTATATGAAAGTGACAAAACAAGAGACTCTCTATCATGAAGATCATGGTGCTACTTTGAAGCACAAGTGTGGAAAAAGATAGTAACATTGTCCCTTTTTTTCCTCTTTTTTGGGCCTTTCTTTTTTGGCCTTTTTTTATTTGGGACAATGCTCTAATAATGATGATCATCACACTTTTATTGATTTACAACTCAAAGATTACAACTCGATACTAGAACAAAGTATGACTCTATATGAATGCCTCCCGCGGTGTACCGGGATGTGCAATGAATCAAGAGTGACATCTATGAATAATTATGCATGGTGGCCTAGCCACAAATACGATGTCAACTACATGATCATGCATGGCAATATGACAATGATGAAGCATGTCATAGTAAACGGAACGGTGGAAAGTTTCATGGCAATATATCTCGGAATGGCTATGAAAATGCCATGATAGGTAGGTATGGTGGCTATTTTCAGGAAGGTGTATGGTGGGTGTATGGTACCGGTGAAAGTTGCGCGGTACAAGAGAGGCTAGCAATGGTGGAAGGGTGAGAGTGCGTATAATCCATGGACTCAACATTAGTCATAAAGAACTCACATACTTATTGCAAAAATCTACAAATCATCAAAACAAAGTACTACACGCATTCTCCTAGGGGAAGGGTTGGTAGGAGTTAACCATCGCGCGATCCCGACCTCCACACAATGGATGACACCCAATGAAATACCTCATGCTTCAAATTTGTCACACAACGATTACCATACGTGCATGCTACGGGACTTGCAAACCTCAACAGAAGTATTTCTCAAATTCACAACTACTCTACTAGCATTACTGTAATATCACCATGCTCATATCTCAAAACAATCATCAAGTATCAAACTTCTCATAATATTCAATGCACTTTATATGAAAGTTTTTACTATACCCATCTTGGATGCTTATCATATTAGGAATAATTTTATAACCAAAGCACATTACCATGCTGTTCTAAAAGACTCTCAAAATAATATAAGTGAAGCATGAGAAATCAATAATTTATATAAAATAAAACCACCACCGTGCTCTAAAAAGATATAAGTGAAGCACTAGAGAAAAACTATCTAGCTCAAAAGATATAAGTGAAGCACATAGAGTATTCTGATAAATTCCGATTCATGTGTATCTCTCTAAAAAGGTGTGTACAGAAAGGATGATTGTGGTAAACTAAAAAGCAAAAACTTAAATCATAGATGAAGCTCCAAGCAAAACACATATCATGTCGTGAATAAAAATATAGTCTCGAGTAAAGTTACCGATAGATGAAGACGAAAGAGGGGATGCCTTCCCGGGGCATCCCCAAGCTTAGGCTTTTGGTTGTCCTTTACCTTGGGGTGCCTTGGGAATCCCCAAGCTTAGGCTCTTGCCACTCTTTGTTCCATAGTCCATCAAATCCTTACCCAAAAACTTGAAAACTTCACAACACAAAACTTAGCAAAAATCTCATGAGCTCCGTTAGTATAAGAAAACAAACCACCACTTTAAGGTACTGTAATGAACTCATTGTTTGTTTATATTGGTGTTAAACCTAATTTATTCCAACTTCTCTATGATTCATACCCCCCGATACTAGTCACCGATTCATCAAAATAAGCAAACAACACACAAAAAACAGAATCTGTCAAAAACAGAAGAGTCTCTAGCAATATGTAACTTTTGAATACTTCTGTAACTCTATTTTTTTGAAATAAATTGGAGGACGTGAGGAATTTGTCTATTAATCATATTAAAAAAGAATCAACTTAAAATCACTCTCCACTAAAAAATGGTAGCTAATCTCGTGAGCGCTAAAGTTTATGTTTGTTACAGCATGATCGCATAAACTTCACCCAAGTCTTCCCAAAGGTTCTACTTGGCACAAACACTAATTAAAACACAAAACCACATCTAAACAGAAGCTAGATGTATTACTTATTACTAAACAAAAGCAAAAGCAAAGAAAATAAAATTGGGTTGCCTCCCAACAAGCGCTATCGTTTAATGCCCCTAGCTAGGCATGATACAAGAATAGATTTAGGTATTGCCATCTTTGGTAGGCAATCCATAAGTGGCTCTCATAAAAGATTCATATGGTAATTTGATTTTATTTCTAGGAAAGTGTTCCATGCCTTTCCTTAACGGAAATTGGAATCTAATATTTCCTTCCTTCATATCAATAATTGCACCAATCGTTCTAAGGAAAGGTCTACCAAGAATAATAGGACAAGTAGGATTGCAATCTATATCAAGAACGATGAAATCTACGGGCTCACAATTCCTATTGGAAACAATAAGAACATCATTAATCCTTCCCATAGGTTTCTTAATGGTAGAATCCGCAAGGTGAAAATTTAAAGAACAATCATCAAGTTCATGGAAACCTAACATATCACAAAGTTTTTGGGATTGTGGAAACACTTGCACCCAAATCACACAAAGCATAGCATTCATGATATTTAATCTTAATTTTAATAGTAGGTTCCCATTCATCATAGAGTTTTCTAGGGATAGAAACTTCTAATTCAAGTTTTTCTTCATAAGATTGCATTAAAGCATCAACTATGTGTTTTGGTAAAAAGCTTTATTTTGACTATAAGCATGCGGATAATTTAGCACGGATTGCAACAAGGAAATACAATCTATTAAAGAGCAATTATAATAATTAAATCCCTTGAAATCCAAAATAGTGGGTGCATTGCTATGTAAAGTTTTGACCTCTTCAATCCCACTTTTAACTGTATTATCATCAAGATCTAAAAACTCCGAATCATTGGGACGCCTTTTTACTAAAGTAGACTCATCTCCAGTCCCATCTTTATCAAGATTCATACTAGAAAACAAGGATTTAATAGGAGACACATCAATCACTTTCAGATCTTCATCTTTATTTTCTAGATCTTCTCGTTTAGCGGCCATCTTATTAACTAAGGTGGCTTGCTTGTCCGAGATTTGGGCTATTAAGTTTTCAAGATGAGCAAACTGAGATTTCAAACCATAAAATTCTTTAGACATATCATCCAGCTGTTTATTCATGTACTCCATAAAACTTTTATGTTCTTTAAGCTCGTTTTGAAGAAATTTTTATGCTCAAATTGCACAGACATAAAACTTCTAACATAGTTTTCAATTTCTTCCAACCTTCTAAGGTGAGGATCAACACTAATAGGTAGAGCCGCTGTGACGAACAACCAATCCAACACTCAAGCAAACAAGAAGCAAGCGAAAAGAGGCGAACAGAAAAAGGGCAAATAAAATGGCAAATGTGAAGGGGGGGAGAGGAAAACGAGAGGCAAATGGCAAATAATGTAATGCGAGGGATAAGTGTTTGTGATAGGTACTTGGTATATGACTTTGGCGTAGATCTCCCCGGCAACGGCGCCAGAAATTCTTCTTGCTACTTCTCGAGCTTGTGTTGTTTTCCCTCGAAGAGGAAAGGGTGATGCAGCACAGTAGCATAAGTATTTCCCACAGTTTTTGAGAACCAAGGTATCAATCCAATAGGAGACCAAGCGTGAGTCCCTCGTACCTGCACAAACAAATAAGAACCTTGCAACCAACGTGATAAAGGGGTTGTCAATCCTTGTCGGCCACTTGCAAAAGTGAGATCTGATAGAGTGATACGATAATATTTTTGGTGTTTTTGATACGTAAACTGAAAGTAAAGAAAGCAAAATAAGACAACGACAACATAAATTGGCAAGTTGACAAGAAACTAATATGATGGAAGATAGATCCGGGGGCCATAGGTTTCACTAGTGGCTTCTCTCATGATAGAAGATTTCCATGGTGGGTGAACGAATTACTGTCGAACAATTGATAGAAAAGCGCATAGTTATGAGAATATCTAGGCATGATCATTGTATATAGGCATCACGTCCGCGACAAGTAGACCGAACAATTCTGCATCTACTACTATTACTCCACACATCGACCGCTATCCAGCATGCATTTAGAGTATTAAGTTCATAAGAACAGAGTAACGCTTTAAGCAAGATGACATGATGTAGAGAGATAAACTCAAGCAATATCATATAAACCCCATCTTTTTATCCTCGATGGCAACAATACAATACGTGCCTTGCTGCCCCTGCTGTCACTGGGAAAGGACACCGCAAGATTGAACCCAAAGCCAAGCACTTCTCCCATTTCAAGAACTAACGATCTAGTAGGCCAAACCAAACTGATAATTCGAAGAGACTTGCAAGGATATTTAAATCATGCATAAAAGATTTAACAAAAAAAATCCAATATTATTCATAGATAATCTTGATCATAAACCCACAATTCATCGGATCTCGACAAACACACCACAAAAGGAATTACATCGAATAGATATCCAAGAAGATCGAGGAGAACTTTGTATTGAGATCCAAAGAGAGAGAAGAAGCCATCTAGCTAATAACTATGGACCCGAAGGTCTGTGGTAAACTACTCACAACTCATCGAAGAGGCTATGGTGTTGATGTAGAAGCCCTCCGTGATCGATGCCCCCTCCGATGGAGCTCCGGAACAGGCCCCAAGATGGGATCTCACGGGTATATAAGGTTGCGGCGGTGGAATTAGGGTTTCGTGGTGCTCCTCGATGGTTTCAGGGTACGTAGGTATATATAGGAGGAAGAGGAACATCAGGGGAGCCACGAGGGGCCCACGAGGGCGGGGGCGCGCCTACCCCCCTGGACGTGCCCCTGCCCTCGTGGCCGCCTCGTTCACTTCCTGGCATGTACTCCAAGTCTTCTGTGTTGATATTGTTCCAAAAATGACTCCCCCGAAGGTTCCATTCCGTTTGGACTCTGTTTGATATTCCTTTTCTGCGAAACACTAAAATAGGCAAAAACAGCAATTTGCACTAGGCCTTGGGTTAGTACGTTAGTCCCAAAAATGATATAAAAGTGTATAATAAAGCCCATTAAACATCCAAAACAGATAATATAATAACATCAAACAATCAAAAATTATAGATACGTTGGAGATGTATCAAGCATCCCCAAGCTTAATCCCTGCTCGTCCTCGAGTAGCTAAAGGATAAAAACAGAATTTTTGATGTGGAATTCTACCCAACATAATTGTCAATGTAATTTTATTTATTGTGGCATGAATGTTCAGATCCAAAAGATTTAAGACAAAAGTCTATATTGACATAAGAATAATAATACTTCAAGCATACTAACAAAGCAATCATGTCTTCTCAAAATAATATGGCCAAAGAAAGTTCATCACTACAAAATCATATAGTTTGGCTATGCTCCATCTTCGTCACACAAAATACTCAAATCATGCACAACCCCGGTTTTAGCCAAGCAATTGTTTCATACTTAAATTTTTTCAAAGTTTTTCAACTTTCACGTAATACATGAGCGTGAGCCATGGATATAGAAGTATAGGTGGAATAGAGTGGTGGTTTTGGAGAAGACAAAAATGGAATATGGTCTCACATCAACTAGGCGTATCAATGGGCTATGGGGATGCCCATCAGTAGATATCAATATGAGTGAGTAGGGATTGCCATGCAATGGATGCACTAGAGCTATAAATGTATGAAAGCTCAACAAAAGAAACTAAGTGGGTGTGCATCCAACTTGCTTGCTCATGAAGACCTAGGGCATTTGAGGAAGCCCATCATTGGAATATACAAGCCAAGTTCTATAATGAAAATTCCCACTAGTATATGAAAGTAACAAAACAAGAGACATATCATGAAGATCATGGTGCTACTTTGAAGCACAAGTGTGGAAAAAGATAGTAACATTGTCCCTTTTTTTTTCTTTTTTTTTTCTTTTTTTGGCCTTTTTTTCTTTAGCCTTTCTTCTTTTTTTTTTCTTTTTTTTTTCTCTTTGGGAAATGCTCTAATAATGATGATCATCACACTTTTATTGATTTACAACTCGAAGATTACAACTCGATACTAGAACAAAGTATGACTCTATATGAATGCCTCCGACGGTGTACCGGGATGTGCAATGAATCAAGAGTGACATGTATGAAAAATTATGCATGGTGGCCTAGCCACAAATACGATGTCAACTACATGATCATGCATGGCAATATGACAATGATGAAGCGTGTCATAGTAAACGGAACGGTGGAAAGTTGCATGGCAATATATCTCGGAATGGATATGGAAATGCCATGAGAGGTAGGTATGGTGGATGTTTTGAGGAAGGTATATGGTGGGTGTATGGTACCGGCGAAAGTTGCGCGGTACAAGAGAGGCTAGCAATGGTGGAAGGGTGAGAGCGCGTATAATACATGGACTCAACATTAGTCATAAAGAACTCACATACTTATTGCAAAAATCTACAAGTCATCAAAACAAAGTACTACACGCATTCTCCTAGGGGAAGGGTTGGTAGGAGTTAACCATCGCGCGATCCCGACCTCCACACAAAGGATGACACTCAATGAAATACCTCATGCTTCAAATTTGTCACACAACGATTACCATACGTGCATGCTACGGGTCTTGCAAACCTCAACACAAGTATTTCTCAAATTCACAACTAATCTACTAGCATTACTGTAATATCACCATCCTCCTATCTCAAGACAATCATCAAGTATCAAACTTCTCATAATATTCAATGCACTTTATATGAAAGTTTTCACTATACCCATCTTGGATGCCTATCATATTAGGACTATTTTTATAACCAAAGCACATTACCATGCTGTTCTAAAAGACTCTCAAAATAATATAAGTGAAGCATGAGAGATCAATAATTTCTATAAAATAAAACTACCACCGTGTTCTAATTCCACCGCCGTACCTTCTGTTCCCGTGAAGATCCCATCTTGGTGCCTATTCTGGAGCTCCACTGGAGGGGGATCCATCACAGAGTTCTTCTTCATCATCATCATTGCCCTCACCATGAGTTGTGAGTAGTTTACCACAGACCTTCGGGTCCATAGCTAGTATCTAGATGGCTTCTTCTCTCTCTGGATCTCAATACAAAGTTCTCCTCGGTCTTCGAGGAGATCTATTCGATGTAATCTCTTTTTGCGGTGTGTTTGTCGAGATCCAATGAATTGTGAGTTTATGATCAAGGTTATCTATGAAAGATATTTGGTTCTTCTCTGAACTTTTTTTGTGTGCTCATAATATCCTTGCAAGTCTCTTCAAATTATTGGTTTGGTTTGGCCTACTAGATCTATAGTTCTTGCAATGGAAGAAGTGCTTGGCTTTGGGTTCAATCTTGCGGTGTCCTTTTCCAGTGATAGTAGGGGCAGCAAGACACGTATTGTATTGTTGCCATCGAGGATAAAAAGATGGGGTTTATATCATATTGCTTGAGCTTATCCCTCTACATCATGTCATCTTGCTTAAGGCGTTACTCTGTTCTTATGAACTCAATACACTAGATGCATGCTGGATAGCGGTCGATGTGTGGAGTAATAGTAGTAGATGCATGCAGGAGTCGGTCTACTTGTCCCGGACATGATGCCTATATACAATGATCATGCCTAGATAGTCTCATAATTATTCGCTTTTCTATCAATTGCTCGACAGTAATTTGTTTACCCGCCGTAGAATATCGCTATCATGAGAGAAGCCACTAGAGAAAACTATGGCCCCCTGGTCTATTCTCAACATATCAATCTACATCTACTTTAATTTTATCGCTTTTATTTGCTGTTCTTATAAACTAAAAATACCAAAAATATAAACTATCATCTCTATCAGATCTCACTTTCGTAAGTGATCGTAAAGGGATTGACAACCCCTTATCACGTTGGCTGCGAAGTTCTTATTTGTTTGTGCATGTGCGAGGGACTCGCACGTGGTCTCCTACTGGATTGATACCTTGGTTCTCAAAAACTGAGGGAAATACTTATGCTACTGTGCTGCATCTCCCTTTCCTCTTCGAGGGAATACAACGCAAGCTCAAGAAGTAGCACAGTCGATCGCTTTTATTGCTTCCATATCACAAGATCATATAAAGCTTATTTTCTCCACACTAATAGATCATACATATTTAGATAGAAATTTTTATTGCTTGCAACAATGACAACTTACTTGAAAGATCTTACTCAATCCATAGGTAGATATGGTGGACTCTCATGGCAAAACTGGGTTTTAGGATATTTGGAAGCACAAGTAGTATCTCTACTTGGTGCAAAGAATTTGGCTAGCATGAGGGGGAAAGGCAAGCTCAACATGTTGGATGATCCATGACAATATACTTTATTTCAGATATAAGAAAACATAACCCAATACGTTGTCTTCCTTGTCCAACATCAACTTTTTAACATGTCATATTTTAATGAGTGCTCACAATCATAAAAGATGTCCAAGATAGTAAATTTATATGTGAGACCTCTCTTTCTTTATTACTTCCTATTAATTGCAATGATGACCAAAACTATGTTTGTCAACTCTCAACAACTTTTATTCATCACACTCTTTATATGTGAAGACATTACTCTCCATAAGCTCAATATGATCTCTTTAATTCTTTTTATTCTTTCTTTTATTCTCTCAAGATCATAGTAAGATAATCAAGCCCTTGACTCAAAACTAATCTTTATTATATATAGCTCACGGACTCGGTTACATAGAGGGATCATAAAGCAAAGCTCAAAACTAGATCATACAAAACTTTATTATACTAAATCAAGATATAACCAAAAGGACCGAACTAAGAAAAACGATAAAGATAGAAGTGTGATGGTGATACGATACCAGGGCACCTCCCCCAAGCTTGGCAGTTTCCAAGGGGAGTGCCCATACCCATGTGTTTATGTATCTTCCTTCGGAGGTGGTGATGATGGAGTTGTTGATGACATAGGCTTCTGATACGTCCAAAACGTATCTATAATTTCTGCTTGCTCCATGCCTCTTTTGGGTGATATTGCTATGTTATTTATACACTTCCATACACTTTTGATCATATTTGGACTAACCTATTAACTCAGTGCACCCCAGTGCCAGTTTCAGTTTTCGGCTGTTTTTGTATTTCAGGTTTTCCCATTACGAGAACTGCCAGAAAAATCCCGGAAAAATTATATAAAAAATCAGCGTTCCAGAAGCTTCCCGGCACCCGAAGTACAGCCGGAGGGGGCCACCAAGGCTCCAGGCGCCCTGGTGGCGCGGCCCCCCTCCTGGCCGCGCCGGGGGGGG
>LR738715.1:94543222-94602360 GCA_902687465.1 Secale cereale
GGGGGGCGCCTGGGCCCCCCAGGCCTTCGCTGATGCCCCCCTTTGGCATATATTTATATCGTGTCCCGAAACCCTCGAGACGGGAACCCTTTTTCGCGATCTCATCTCTGTTCCGCCGCCGCCGCGCTTCCAAGATCGGGAGCACCAAGAGAACTCTTCCCGGCACCCTGCCGGAGGGGAGGATCATCACCGGGAGCCTCTCCACCACCATGGACGCCTCCCGGATGAGTTGTGAGTAGTCTCCCTTGGACCATGGGTCCATGACCAGTAGCTATGTGATGTTCTCCTCCCGTTCTTGTGCTTCACTAATTAGTCCTCGTGAGCTGCCCTACATGATCGAGGCACATATGTAATCCTTATGCTGTTGCTATGATGAGTTTGCTGGGATCCGATGGATTGTGAGATTATGTTCAGATTGTGTTTGAGTAATATATTTGATCTACCTCTTTTATATTTATGTTCATAAGTAATTCTTGCATGTTCTCCGTTGTTATTTATTCCTTTGGCCAAGTAGTAGGTAGTGACTCCAAGAGGGAACGTTATGCTTGATTGTGGGTTCATGCCCCTCGATGACTAGCTTGAGTGACAGAAACATGAGTCTAGGGGATGTGCTGTTGCCACAAGGGGGAAAACAACGGTGCTTGTGCCCGCGGGTGCAAGGATTGTTTACTTTACGCAAAGTTCTTTTAATGTAGTTGTCTGTTGCTTTGAGTTTACACTATGGGTGGGACTCGCAACTTAATACCAGCGAGATGTTCTGGATAGATATCTCAAGGTGGATGATTAGTAGTAGATGCAGATGGATTTCGGTCTACTTGCCTTGGCGTACCGCCCATGCTTTGAACCTCTACCTTTCTTGCAACATAGTAAGCATTGGTTTGCGCACATAATTCTGTCAATTGCCCAGCTGTAATTCATTTACCTCACATAGCTGTTTTATCGTCTTTTGGGAGAGAGACATCACTAGTGAACATCATGGGACTCCGGTCCATATTACCATCATTGATCACATCCGCTATTTACTTTCCTTTTTTACTTAATATTGCAGCAAAACCTATCACTATTATCACTTGCGTTTGATCCTTTGTAAACGACAAGGCCGGAGGGATTGACAACCTCTCTGTACTCGTTGGGAGCAAAGTTATTTGTATCTGTGTGCAGGTCCACGTTGATTGCTAATATCTGGCGCCGTTAGCAGTTGACACCTTCTTGTTGAAACTGGGAGTATCAGGGAAATCGATCCTTGGTATCTTTGCCAAGGGAAAACTTCCGCTACACTGCATCTCAAACCTTCCACATGGGGTAACCAACGAGGGCGAGGAGCCATCATCTTCTTCCTTAATTTGCGCTTGAGGATATAATTTTCCTCCCTTAGGTCATCGATCTCCTGCTCAAGGCTTAATATCTTTTTGCATAGTTCCTCTTTGTTCTCCTGCAAGAGGCGAAAAGGGATAAACTCGATCTTAGGTTTCTTTGCTCTATCAGGGAGGCTTGACTTTTTGAACTCCACATGCATGTCCGCAGGTTGAGGTAATGGGACTTCATCTTCATCTGAGCTCGTCTCCTCCTTTCCCCTAGGATCATAGTCTTATTCTTCCTCCATGGTCCAACCACAGCGCTCCAAGTCCCCGTAGACCTTAGGGTCTACAAGGTAATTAGCCACATAGCTTTCTCCCTCCAAATCCTGGGACAACATATTGCTCTAATTTGCGGCAGAAACAACTCAAAACAAAAACAGAGGATTTTGTCGTGGTACTGTGGTCAAAACCTTCGGGAAGTTATATAATGAATTTTTACCGACTAAAAGAAGTATCTTGCAAGAAAACGGAGTCCGGAGGGCACACAAGGTGTCCACGAGGCAGGGGGCGCGCCGGGCGCAAGAAAACGGAGTCCGGAGGGCACACGAGGTGTCCACGAGGCAGGGGGCGCGCCGGGCGCACCCCCTGCCTCGTGGACACCTCGTGTGCCCTCCGGACTCCGTTTTCTTGCAAGATACTTCTTTTAGTTGGTAAAAATTCATTATATAACGTAGGGCGCGCCCTCCACCCTCGTGGATGCCTCGTGTCCCTTTCGGACTACTTCTTATTTTCCTATTTTCTTAAATATTCCAAAACGGAGAAAAAATGCTATTAGAACTGTTTTGGAGTCGGTTTACTTACCGTACCACATACCTCTTCCTTTTCGGAGTCTGAAACGTTCTGGAAAGTGTCCCTTATGTATTCCTCCGGGGTTACGGTTTCAATGACATTAGTTTCAACATTTATGGGATTACGTGAGATATAATGTTTGATTCTTTGCCCGTTCACCACCTTTGGATTTATGCGTTCGAAGTTGTTGATTTTTATGGCACCGGAATGATAGACCTCCTCGATAACGTAAGGGCCTTCCCATTTAGAGAGAAGTTTTCCTGCAAAAAGTCTTAAACGAGAGTTGTATAGCAAAACATAGTCACCTACATTAAACTCACGCTTTTGTATCCTTTTGTCATGCCATCTTTTAACTTTTTCTTTAAACAATTTGGCATTTTCATATGCCTGGGTTCTCCACTCTTCAACTGAGCTAATGTCAAATAGTCTCTTCTCACCAGCAAGTTTGAAATCATAATTGAGCTCTTTAATGGCCCAATATGCCTTATGTTCTAGTTCGAGAGGTAAGTGACATACTTTTACATAAACCATTTTATACAGAGACATACCCATAGGGTTTTTATATGCAGTTCTATAGGCCCATAATGCATCATCAAGTTTCTTGGACCAATTCTTATTAGATCTATTAACAGACTTTTGCAAAATTAATTTCAGCTCTCTATTACTCAGTTCTACTTGACCACTGGACTGTGGCTGGTATGGGGATGCAATTCTATGATTAACATCATACTTAGCAAGCATTTTACGAAAAGCACCATGAATAAAATGTGAACCACCATCAGTCATTAGGTATCTAGGGACTCCAAACCTTGGAAAAATAATTTCTTTAAGCATCTTAATAGAGGTGTTATGATCGGCACTACTAGTTGGAATAGCTTCTACCCACTTAGTAACGTAATCAACATCAACTAAAATATGTGTATACCCATTAGAGGAAGGAAACGGTCCCATATAATCAAAGCCCCAAATATCAAATGGTTCAATAACAAGTGAATAATTCATAGGCATTTCTTGACGTCTACTAATATTACCGATTCTTTGACATTCATCACAAGACAAGACAAACTTACGGGCATCCTTAAAGAGAGTAGGCCAATAAAAACCGAATTGCAATACCTTATGTGCAGTTCTATCTCCAGCATGGTGTCCTCCATAAGCCTTGGAGTGACACTTGCGTAGGATTTGTTCCTGTTCATGCTCAGGTACACAACATCTAATAACACCATCTACTCCTTCTTTATAAAGGTGTGGGTCATCCCAGAAGTAATGTCTTAAATCATAGAAAAACCTTTTCTTTTGCTGGTATGTGAAACTAGATGGTATAAATTTAGCAACAATGTAATTAGCATAATCAGCATACCATGGAGCAGTATGAGAAGCATTTATGACAGCTAATTGTTCATCAGGAAAGCTATCATCAATAGGTAGTGGGTCATCAAGAATATTCTCTAACCTAGATAAGTTGTCTGCAACAAGGTTCTCAGCTCCCTTTCTATCAATAATATGCAAATCAAATTCTTGTAGTAGGAGAACCCATCTAATAAGTCTAGGTTTAGCATCTTTCTTTTCGATAAGATATTTAATAACAGCATGATCAATGTGAATAGTTACTTTAGAATCATCAATATATGGCCTGAACTTATCACAGGCAAATACTACTGCTAAAAATTATTTTTCAGTGGTAGCATAATTTCTCTGGGCACTGTCTAGAGTTTTACTAGAATATTGGATAACATTCAATTTCTTATCAACTCTTTGTCCTAGAACATCACCTATAGCATAATCACTAGCATCACACATAATTTCAAAGGGTAAATTCCAATCAGGTGGCTGGACAATAGGTGTAGAGATCAAGGCTTTCTTAAGTATTTCAAATGCTTTACACAATCATCATCAAAGACAAAAGGAACATCTTTTTGAAAGAGATTAGTCAGAGGCCTAGAGATTTTTGAGAAGTCTGTAATGAACCTCCTATAAAAACCGACATGACCAAGGAAACTTCTTATACCTTTAATGTCCTTAGGACACGACATCTTTTCAATAGCATCAACATTAGCTTTATCAACTTCAATACCTCTTTCATAAATTTTATGCCCCAAGACAATACCTCCATTAACCATAAAGTGACACTTCTCCCAATTCAAGACAAGATTAGTTTCGTCACATCTCTGCAAAACTCGATCAAGGTTGCTTAAGCAGTCATCAAAAGAAGTTCCATAAACGGAAAAATCATCCATGGAAACCTCAACAACCTTTTCACAAAAATTAGAGAATATAGCCATCATGCATCTTTGAAAGGTAGTAGGTGCATTACATAAGCCAAAAGGCATACGTCTATAAGCAAAGGTACCGAAAGGGCAAGTAAAAGTGGTCTTTTCTTGATCCTCTTTTGACACAAGTATTTGAGAGAAACCAGAATAGCCATCTAGAAAGCAAAAATGTGTGTGTTTGGATAATCTTTATAGCATTTAATCAATAAAAGGTAAAGGGTAATGATCCATTTTAGTAACTTTATTTAATTTGCGGAAATCAATTACCATTCTATAACCTGTAACAATTCTGTGTGGGATCAGTTAGTCTTTATCATTAGGAACAATAGTAATACCTCCCTTTTTAGGGACACAATGGATAGGACTTACCCACTAACTATCAACAACAGGATAAATTATACCCGCCTCTAGAAGCTTTAGTATTTCTTTCCTTACCACTTCTTTCATCCTAGGATTTAACCGTCGTTGATGATCGACAACTGGTTTAGCGTCTTTCTCCAATTTTATTTTGTGCTGGCACATAATGGGACTAATGCCCTTAAGATCATCAAGAGTATATCCAATGCAGCACGATGCTTCTTTAGAGTTTTCAATAATTTCTCTTCTTCCTGCTCTAAAAGGTTAGCACTAATGATAACATGATATATCTTCTTTTCATCAAGATAAGCATACTTAAGGGTATGAGGTAATGGTTTGAGCTCAAACACAGGATCACCCTTGGGTGGAGGAGGACCCCCTAGAATTTCAATAGGCAAGTTGTGTTTCAATAAAGGTCCCTGTTTAAATAATACTTCATCAATTTCCCTTCTCTCATTCATAAACATACCATTTTCATGGTCTAGCAAATATTGTTCTAAAGGATCGTTAGGAGGCACGACAATAGAAGCAAGACCAATAATTTCATCCTTACTAGGCAATTCTTTATCATGGGGCTGTCTACGAAATTTAGCAAAGTTAAAATCGTGAGACATATCCCCTAATCCAATAGTAACAACATCCTTTTTTGCAATCTATCCTAGCATTAACAGTATTCAAGAAGGGTCTACCAAATATAATAGGGCAAAAGTCATCTTGTGGGGAACTAAGAACAAGAAAATCAGTAGGGTATTTAACTTTCCCACACAAGACTTCAACATCTCTAACAATCCCAATTGGTGAAATAGTATTTCTATTAGCAAGCTTTATCATAACATCAATACCTTCTAACTCAGCAGGTGCAATATCATGCATAATTTCTTCATATAAGGAATGAGGTATTGCACTCGCACTAGCACCCATGTCACATAAACCACGATAGAAATGGTCTCCTATTTTAACAGAAATAACAGGCATGCCTACAATAGGTCTATGTTTATTTTTAGTATCGGGTCTAGCAATTCTAGCAGCTTCATTACAGAAGTAAATAACATGCCCATCAATATTATCGACCAAGAGATCCTTAACCATAGCAACACTAGGTTCAACTTCAATTTGCTTAGAGGGTGTAGGTGTTCAAGTATTACTCTTACGAACCACAGTTGAAGCTTTAGCATGATCCTTTATTCTAACAGGGAAGGGTGGTTTCTCAATATAAGTGGTAGGAACAATATGATCAACATTATAAGTGATAGTCTTTTCTTCAACTTTAACAGGTTCAACTACTTTTACTTCAATGGGAGGATCATATTTAAACCACTTCTCCTTAGGGAGATCAACATGAGTAGCAAATGATTCACAGAAAGAAGCTACTATCTCAGAGTCAAGTCCATATTTAGTGCTAAATTCACGGAAAGCATCGGTATCCATAAAAGATTTAACACAATCAAACTTAGGTGTTATACCTGACTCCTTACCTTTGTCGAGATCCCAGTCTTCAGAGTTGCGTTTAATTCTTTCCAATAAATCCCATTTGAATTCAATAGTCTTCATCATAAAAGAACCAGTACAAGAAGTATCGAGCATGGAGCGATTATTGAGAGAAAGCCGAGCATAAATTTTTTGAATAATAAATTCTCTTGAGATCTCATGATTGGGGCATGAATATAACATTGACTTAAGCCTCCCCCAAGCTTGAGCGATACTTTCTCCTTTCCGAGGCCAAAAATTATATATATAATTCCAATCACGATGAACCAGATGCATAGGATAAAACTTCTGATGAAATTCCAATTTCAATCAGTTGTAGTTCCATGATCCAATATCATCAAATAGCCTAAACCATGTCAATGCCTTTCCCTTCAAAGATAAAGGGAAGACCTTCTTCTTGATAACATCCTCGGACATACCTGCAAGCTTAAATAGTCCACAAACTTCATCCACATAGATTAGGTGCAAATCGGGATGCAATGTTCCATCTCCTGTAAAGGGATTAGCTAGCAGTTTCTCTATCATACCCGAAGGAATTTCAAAGTAAACATTTTCGGTAGGTTGAGTAGGTTGAGGAGCAACTCTTTTGTAACGCCCCGGACACACCCTGTCAGGACCGGTCCTTCGGTAAAATAGTTACCGGAAGACCGACCTTTTTATTAAACCAGCGAGGAATATTATTTCCTGCTGGCAGACAATTCCTTGATACAGAAATCCAGTACACTGAATATTATACAAGGTTGAGCTGGGGGTTGCTCAAAATTTTTATTACAAGTGTGCCAATATAATACATAGAGGCGGATATGACATAAGGTAGGGTGGCATACTAATGACTCGTAATAAAAGGTGGTGGAATATGTCACAATGAAGTGGGTGATGTGACTCCAAAATACTATAGCTCATCGGGTATCGGAGTGAGACCCGATGAATTTATTTGGTGGTAGGCGGAAGCGATTATAAAACAGTGATCAACTCCAGGATCGCAAGGGACTGAGTGGGACTCCTCTAAGCGTCGGACTCGCTATCAAACACTTCATCCATGAGATCGCCTTCGTCCACATCTGGCCAAATCAACAAGCCAGGTGAGTACTTTGAATGTACTCGCAAGACAGTTCGGACTTAAGATATAATAAATGCCAACATGATGCATATGAGTATTCCAGCAAAAATGCGACCGGAATAAAAATATTAATGTGCTGTATGTAATGATGGAAGTCGGGCGGTAATCCTCCCGAAATCCATAAGATACATATAAGGAGACCAAACGAGGGTCTGAGTGACACCTCGTAAGAAAATCATAAATAATAGCAGGCCACAGTCGGGCGTCTGAGCGACAGCACATAAAGGGCTTATAGCAAAATAAATAACAAGAATGCCTCAGTCGGACGTTTGAGCGGCATCACCTAAAGGGCCTATAAACAAAAGGAATGCCACAGTCGGATGTCTGAGCGACATCACATAAAGGGCTTATAAATAAAAAGAATGCCATAGTCGGACGTCTGAGCGACATCACATAAAGGGCTTATAAATAAAAAGAATGCCAAAGTCGGACGTCTGAGAAACATCACATAAAGGGCTTATAAATAAAAAAAATGCCACAGTCGGACGTCTGAGCGACATCACATAAAGGGCTTATAAATAAAACGAATGCCACAGTCGGATGTCTGAGCGACATCACATAAAGGGCTTATAAATGAAAAGAATGCCACAGTCGGACGTCTGAGCGACATCACATAAAGGGCTTATAAATGACAATGATATAATGATGAATACTTCTGAAAGTAAATCAATATAGAGATAGTCTGTGAGTTCATCTACCAAATGAACTTGATGAAAACACAATTCTGGTTACCAACAAGGGTATACTAGAGACAGTCACCGGGTTGATATGAAGATTGACCCTAGGCCATAAACATGGCTACTGAAGGAATTTAACTCTGCAGAGATTGTACTATTAATTCATAGCCAACGGGTTTTACTAGCCACTTGGGCTAGTCCCGTCTACGGTGTTTTAGTAGAAACCCAACTAACCAGTACACACCCATTTAACATCCTGTCGTCCGGAATCACCCGCGACGACATTCACGGAAAACTTTAAGACGGGGAGGCTACAACCTCGAATAGCATGGGATCAAATTTATATATGCGCGCTCTAAGGGGTGCCCCCCTCTCAGTCCCAACCGGAAACACCCATGCCCCCTGACTGGATGACGGGCTTTAATCCAGGGCCATGGAACCCTCATCCCGGCCCCTCTACTTGGTGTGTACTCAAGAAGTGGTTTACAACTGACTAGACCGTAATCCCAACGGACGGCCTATGATAGTACTGAAAAAGGAGACGAACGTAATCATGACATAATCTCCGTTGATACTGAGTTAACCAACTACTGGCACGCTCCAACAATACCAGCATTTCCACCCATCATATCATCATATGGTCGAGGTGGTTCAAACATTATCCTTCGGGACTCACCCGAAGCTTACTTGCATGTAATATGCCATACACATATGCCCATATGATCATGCTTATGAAACGAACTACTCGAGCAAACATGCAACACACTCATCATATCAAGAGTTCAAACATGCTTGCCTGGTTATGAAAAGTCGGAGCCTAACTCGGTGTGGTTCGCCTCTCCGTCACGGCCTCCGGTATCTATGTATTCAAACAAAATACATACTAACATAAATACCGCGCGTGCAAATAAAGTTGCTCCAAAATTTTCCACATAAATATGAAAAAAAACTAGGCAGAAAACTAAAGAGGACAGAAAAAGAATCAACTCAAAATCACTTTTAGTTTAAAAGATATTAAGGTTTCTGTCCAGGGACTCATCTGTAATGAAACAGAAAAGTTCCAGGGGCTAGAACAGAAAACAGCAAAGCGAACCGATACGTAGTACGTCAACCGCAGAGGGGAGACGTATTTTGCCGAATGCGCTAACAGAAAACGGTTCGGAGGAGGAGATGTGAGGCTGACAAAGGGCCCCATGCGTCAGGTTTGAAAATGGAAACAGAGCCGCGCCGGCGCCGGTGCTGCGGTGATCGCCGGCGTCGATCCACGGCGAGTTAGGGGAGGGGAGTGGTACGTATGGCTTCACGGTGGTCTTTCGCGTCGAACAGTGGTGGAGTTGGGTGTCGGCGAGCCCCACGTCGACGGCGACCTTGTCTCCGGCGGACGGCGGCTCGGGTGGTCGTGGACCTCGTCGGAGAATGTTCCTGGGGTCAAATTAAGGTGGGGGTTAGGTCTAGGTGGGTGCCAGGGTGCTACGCTCGAGTTCACGGCGGCGGAGAAGCTCTCACCAGAGTGAACGAAGCCGGAGCCCGAGGCGGAGGGGGTTGGCCGGAGCTGGGGAAGGAGGGCCCCTCGAGGCTCTTCCAGAGGTTGGGCGTGGTCTAGGGAGGTAGTGAAGGTGTGTGTGCTCGAGCACGGGCTTGGGGGTGCCTTTTATAGGCGGCTCGAGGTGGCTGCCATGAACGGATAAGTCCGGCGAGTCGATTACGGTGCTGCAGTGGTCGGACGGCGGAGTTAGGGGCTTGAGCATCATCTAGGAGCTGCAGGGGTTCCATTCCCGCACCTAACTCAGCAGGAGAGGTGGAGTTACGGGCTGTCCCCGAGGGAACGGCAGCGCGGCACGGCGGCGGCAGGAAACGCGCTCTGCGCGCGCCAGGCCACGACGACGGCGTGCCAGGCGTGTGCTGGCACTGGAAATGGACACGCGGAGTGCTGGGGTGGTTTGGGCGGCGCTAAACGGCGTCGAGCTGCGGTGGTAGCTTCTGTCAGCCGCCACGGGCGGCGCTGTTGCCGTGGCAGTCGCCGGCGTGGTCGGGCCAGAGCACCACCGACGCCCAGAAGCGGCCAAGCGAGCGTGCAGCGTCTGGATAAGAAGAAGCTGCAGTGCAGCGTCGAGCCAAGGAGATACTGGCGAGTTTTGTCGCTGCGCCTGACGAACTGTCGAAACTAACGAACTGTCGAACTGTCGACAGTTTCAGTTAACAGTTCTGAACTTGACAAAACAGTGTAGGCTAGGTGTTTGATGAAATGATTCTGGTGTGTGTGTGCAATGTTTCTGGGGCTGATTTTTGGTGGAGTGGCCTCTTGATGTATCTAGAGGCTGCCTGATTTTTCACAGAATTTTTGGAAGAAGATAAATATGAATTTCACCAAATTTTGCAAATCTGGTCCAAACTTGCAGCAGGTGAAATTTGAAAATTTTGAACTATGGATCAGTGAAACAAGATGGATCTAGGTTGTGGGTACTAAAGACTATCTAGGAGAGTTGGTTTGAAATCAAACAACAGGCCAGGCATGGTAGTTTCTTTGTAAATCACCAAGGCCCACTATAAAAGACAGAATTAGTTTTTGGAGGAAAATAAATAGAAAAAAAATCCCAATAAGGTTAAAACTTACTGGAATTGATGAGAGACTTGTCTTAAGGTGTGGAGAGGGTCTTGGAGATAAACATTTCTGTTGGGGTCATGACAAGATGAAGGATGGAGAGGGAGATAAGTCCAAGGTTAAACTTGAGAGGTTTAAATCAAGAAGGGGAGAATTCAAACAAACACTTTTGAAACTCAACTTGTGCTTGAACCAAACACAAGAGCAAAACTTCAAGGCCAAAAACCAAGCTTGAGAAGAAGAGGTAAAAGAAAAGATCAAACAATTCCTCTTCCAAAAGGCCAAAAGTTTGGAAGAAAGCCAACTCAAAAATTTGGGGTGTTACAACACCTACCCCATTAGGAAAAATCTCGTCCCTGAGATTTTAGCTGATCCTCAAATAGGTGTGGGTGTTCTGTCCGAAGGAAATCTTCCCTTTCCCACGTTGCCTCATCTTTTGTGTGATTACTCCACTGAACCTTGAGAAATTTAATTGACTTCTGACGTGTCCTCCTTTCAGACTGCTCCAAAATCTTCACTGGGTGTTCTCGGTAGGTGAGATCTGGTTGCACATCAAGGTTTTCATGTGACACATGTTTCTCTGGGTTGCTTACACGCTTCCGTAGTTGCGAGACGTGGAACACGTCGTGGACGTCTGACAGGTCCTTGGGAAGGTCCAGGTGATAGGCCACTGTGCCTCTTCGTGCAACTATACGGAAGGGTCCGATGAATCGAGGTGCCAGTTTCCCTTTGACTTTGAATCGTTGTAGTACTCTCATTGGTGACACACGCAAATATACGTCATCACCGGGCTCAAAACTTATTTCCTGATGCTTTTGATCGTAATAGCTCTTTTGTCGGCTTTGGGCGGTTTTGAGTCGATCCCGTATTATTTTTACTCTTTCCTCGGCTTCTTTTAACATATCTGGGCCGAATATGCGACTGTCCCCTGTTTCTGACCAGTTCAATGGAGTACGGCATCTTCGTCCGCACAAGGCTTCGAAAGGTGCCATCTGCAGGCTAGCTTGGTAACTATTGTTGTATGCAAACTCGGCATATGGTAAGCTTTTCTCCCAACTGGTCCCATAGGTGAGGACACATGCCCTTAGCATGTCTTTGAGTATTTGATTTACTCGTTCCGTTTGTCCTCCAGTCTGGGGGTGATAAGCTATGCTGAATGTTAGTTGCGTTCCGAGGGCTTGCTGCAATTGGTCCCAAAATTTGGAGACGAACTGAGTGCCTCTGTCGGATATTATAGTCTTGGGAACCCCATGTAGGCATACTATACGGGCGAGGTAAAGTTTGGCGAGCTTTTGAGTGGTATGGGTTGTCTTGACTGGTATGAAATGTGCCACCTTGGCCAGTCTATCTGTGATGACCCATATGGCATCATTACCGTGTTGTGACCGTGGTAGTCCAACAATAAAATCCATTCCAATATCGTCCCATTTCCATTCTGGTATCTTGTTTGGCTGTAATAGCCCTGCGGGTTTTTGGTGCTCGGCTTTAATGCGTTGACATGAATCGCAGCATGCAATAAATGTGGCTATATCCCTCTTCATGCCGTGCCACCAAAATCTTTCCTGAATATCCTTGTACATTTTCGTACCTCCAGGGTGAATTGAGTATGGAGCGGTGTGGCTTTCAGCTAGAATCTGCTATTTAAGGTCGTTGCTATTCTGTACACAAAGTCTGTCTCCGAACCATAATATTCCTTCACTGTCTATGGTGAATTCTGAGGCCTTGCCCTGACTTACTTTTCTTTTTATCCCTTCGATGCTGGGGTGTCCATGCTGAGCCTTCTTTATTTGCTCTATTAGCGTGGGCTGTATTTCTAGCTTGGATACTTCGCCTTCCATGACCATCATTAGGTTGAGTCTGGCGAATTCTTGCTGAAATTCGGGTCTCAGGTTCTGTATGATGCCGCTATTCGGGCTGGGGTTATGGCTGAGAGCATCTGCTACCACGTTTGCTTTCCCTGGGTGATAGTGGATACCAACATCGTAATCTTTTACTAGTTCCAGCCAGTGTCGTTGTCGTAAATTGAGCTCTGGCTGTGTGAAAATATATCTGAGGCTCTTATGGTCCGTATATATTTCACATCGATTTCCAAGCAAAAAGTGCCTCCACTCCTTGAGTGCATGGATGACTGCTGCCAACTCCAAATCGTGAGTAGGATAATTTTCTTCATGTTTTCGTAGTTGCCGGGAAGCGTAGGCGACTACTTTGCCTTCTTGCATTAGTACGCATCCGAGGCCTTTCCGGGAGGCGTCGCAATATACTTCAAAACTTTTGTGTATGTCTGGTACAATTAATACTTGGGCTGTTGTTAACCTCTTTTTGAGCTCTTGAAGCTTTTCTCACATGCTTCGGTCCACGCGAATTTCTTATCCTTCTTGAGTAGCTGTGTCATTGGTTTGGCTATGGTGGAAAATCCTTCAATAAATCTTCTGTAATATCCGGCCATACCGAGGAAACTGCGTATATCCGTTACACTAGCTGGCGACTTCCAGCCAAGTACAGCCTTGACTTTATCTGGGTCCACAGCAATTCCTTTTTGTGTTAATACGTGTCCTAGGAAACCCACTTGTCTCAACCAAAATTCACATTTGCTAAATTTGGCGTAAAGTTGGTGTTTCCTTAATTCTCCCAGTACAATGTGGAGATGTTCAGCATGATCTTCTGGTGTCTTAGAATATACCAAGATATCATCAATAAATACCACCACAAATTTGTCCATGAATTTCATAAATACCTTGTTCATAAGGTGGACGAAATATGCGGGGGCGTTGGTCAGTCCAAACGGCATTACTGTAAATTCATAAAGTCCGTATCTTGAGGTGAATGCTGTCTTTGGGATATCTTCTGTCCGGACTTTTAGTTGATGATAACCTGACCTTAGATCAACCTTTGAGAAAACCTTGGCTTGCGCGAGCTCGTTAAATAAATCATTTATCCGTGGATTCGGATATTTGTTCTTGATTGTGACCATGTTGAGTGCTCGGTAGTCTATACACAACCTCATGGTGCCATCCTTCTTTTGGCAAACAATACCGGTGAACCCCAAGGTGAGGAGCTGGCCCGTATAAATCCTTTGTCTAGCAGTTCCTTTATTTGCTTCTTTAATTCAACCAACTCGGATGGTGCCATTCTGTATGGTTTCTTGTATATGGGGGTGGTTCCCGGTGCTAGCTCCATAATGAATTCTATTTCTCTGTCTGGCGGCATGCCTGGTAATTCTTCGGGAAATACGTCCGGAAATTCACATACAACTGGAACCTTGCTTAACTCAGATGTATCAACTTTGTTTAATTTTGGTTGCCGTGACACCGGTCTTTCCTGAGCTGCGACTCTTATTGTCTTTCCACGATGATGAGTAAGAATCACTGTCCTGTTGAAGCAGTCGATAAATCCTTTATTGGTGGTTAGCCAATCCATACCCAGGATAACATCCAGTCCCTTGTTTTCCAACACGATGAGGTTTGCGTGAAACTTTAATCCCTCAATTTCAATGGTCAAACCTTGGCAGTAATTCTGAGTGATCTGCTTACTTCTGGGGGACTTGATGGTCATTGATTTTCCCAAGGGAAGCATTGAAAAACCATGTTGCAAAGCGGAACTCTTCGAAATGAACGAATCAGAAGCTCCAGAATCAAACAAAACCGTGGCAGGTATTGTGTTGACAGGAAACGCACCGAGTATGATATCTGGGGCATCCTGGGCTTGCTCCTTGGTCACATGGTTCAGGTGGCCTTTCCTGTGATTGTTATTGGGGTTGAAGTTGTTACGCTTGGGCGCGGTATTGTTTCCGTTGCTGTTTGGCTTCGGTGCTGAGTTTCTTGGCTTAGGGCACTGTTTAGCATAGTGTCCCTCTTCTCCACATGCGTAGCAGGGAACACCCGGGCGATAGGTGAAATCCTTGTCTCTTGCATGAAATTTTTTATTTGGACATGCGTCATTGATCGTGGGTCTGTTCGTCCCATTCCTCTGGAAACTCACCTTATTTTTGTTGTTGCGGGGGTGGTTGGTCTGATCCCTTTTTCTCTTGCGAATGTCTTCCAGACTGCGACGTTCATTTTCCAACGTAATGGCTTTGTCTACGAGTGTCTTGAAATCTGGAAAAGTGTGTACGACTAACTGGCATTTTAGTGCTGGTGCTAGTCCGTCCAGGAATTTCTCCATCTTTTTATTTTCTGTCATTCGCTCTTCGTTGGCATAACGTGATAACTGCGCAAACTGACTGTTGTACTCCTGTACTGTCATGCCTCTTTGCTTGAGGTCATCAAATTCTCTTTTCTTGATCTTCATAATACTCTTAGGGATGTGTGTCCCACGAAAGCCTTCCTTGAAATCTTCCCAGGTGATATTATTTATGTCGGGATGCATAAGCAGGAAGTTTTCCCACCATGGCGCGGCTGCTCCAGTAAGGTAATGTGGTGCGTACAACACTTTTTCACGGTCTGAGCATTGTGCCACAATGAATTTCCTTTCAATATCTCGAAGCCAATCATCGGCCTCAAGAGGTTTGTCTGTGTGCGAAAACGTTGTTGGACGTGTCTTATGAAATTCAGACAATTTTGAGTCCTGCTGGTATGGTTCACGGTGATTTCCCATGTTAATGACATGGTTCATCATTTCTTGGTGCTGTTGCTGACTTTGCTCGTAAAGACGGCACACTTGAGAAAATGCTGTCTCACTGCCCTGCTGACTTGATTGCCCCTGTGAGAAATTGTTGTTTGTCTGTGTGCCATAATTTTCTTCCGGCGGGCTTGGCATGGAACGTGTCTAGGGACGAGTCATTTCTTACTCTGGGGTAATAAAGCAGAAAATTTGAGAAGAACCGAGCAGCAAAATAAACCAAGATTTTGCAAAAGCGATCAAACACGAGCTCGATTTTTTTTTTGAAAATAACTGGTTGATTGCGCACGGAGAAGGGCTGCTAGTACATATTTTACACGCCGGTTCTAATTATACATATGCCACTCAGGGTGTGCGTACACATCCTGACATGTTATTTAAAACTAGTGCACTCCTCCAAGATCCTACATGATGCGCAGACAGACTACTCCCATCAACCTATTTTACATAACGCACAAATATTACAAGCGAGCGCGGTGCATCGCGGAATAACGCTCTAGTCGGAGATGTCGAAGATTTCCCTCGGCCTGCCGAGGGTAAGGCCCAGTGGTGCAGGAGACTCAACTTCCTCCTCACTAATGGGCTCTAGGCGCGGAGTATGAGTACGAGGTGTCGAAGCAGGTGCAGTAGGCGGTGCAGCTCTGACTGGAGTAGGAGCAATGACTTGGTCAAACTCCTCAGTGGTAGGCAGACGGCGAGCGGTGGCTATGATGGAAGGAGCATAGGATGCGGCGGACGAGACAAATGTCATTGGTGGTACAGTATGGAGTAGCTCCCTCCTGTTGCCGGAGCCACTCTGGACCATCTCCATACGGGTGGCCACCAGGTCGTCCACCAGATTATCAAAGGCTGCCTCAAGTGCCTTGAGGTACTCAACCATTGATTCAATGGCTTCGTCACGCTCCCCATTTGCGCATGCAAATGCATAGTGACACGTATATGGCACGTGGCATGGGAGGTAACGGAAGGGACGAGTCTTCATCGAAGGAAGGATGTCCCGGAGACGAGCTATCGCCTCACGGGCAGCCATCTGCATGGCATGCCTCTCCGTAGGCATGGCTTTGCCCACAAATCGAAGGCGGCGCGCTTCAGAACGCCCACCTTTGAAGTGTACCACAGCCTGATGCATAGACACGCTGTCGTTGAGCTTGTGACGGTAGAGAGTAAACTCGGGGCGGGTGGATGGCCCGATCGCGACTTTAGTGATGGCGAAGAGGAGCTTGACAAACCCCTCAGGAATGTTGGCGAACACCTGTGCATCACAGTCGTTGCTGGCCATCTACAAAAGTAGACAAAAATTCCGAATAGTCAGGCCATAAATTTATGCTGACCAACAGAAAATTGCTACAGATGTGAAAATGTTGAAAAGCAAATTTTTTGCTAATAACCGATTAGCGAGCGCACCTAGTGGCTTCCTACAGTCAGCCTGGCTCTGGTACCAAGGTTGTCAAGACCGGTCCTTCAGTAAAATAGTTACCAGAAGACCGATCTTTTTATTAAACCAGCGAGGAATATTATTTCCTGCTGGCAGACAATTCCTTGATACAGAAATCCAATACACTGAATATTATACAAGGTTGAGCTGGGGGTTGCTCAACAATTTTATTACAAGCATGCCAATATAATACATAGAGGCGGATATGACATAAGGTAGGGTGGCATACTAATGACTCGTAATAAAAGGTGGTGGAATATGTCACAATGAAGTGGGTGATGTGACTCCAAAATACTACAGCTCATCGGGTATTGGAGTGAGACCCGATGAATTTATTTGGTGGTAGGCGGAAGCGGTTATAAAACAGTGATCAACTCCAGGATCGCAAGGGACTGAGTGGGACTCCTCTAAGTGTCGTACTCGCTATCGAACTCTTCATCCATGAGATCACCTTCGTCCACATCTGGCCAAATCAACAAGCCAGGTGAGTACTTTGAATGTACTCGCAAGACAGTTCGGACTTAATATATAATAAATGCCAACATGATGCATATGAGTATTCCAGCAAAAATGCGACCGGAATAAAAATATTAATGTGCTGTATGTAATGATGGATGTCGGGCGGTAATCCTCCCGAGATCCATAAGATACATATAAGGAGACCAAACGAGGGTCTGAGTGACGCCTCGTAAGAAAATCATAAATAATAGCAGGCCACAGTCGGGCGTCTGAGCGACACCACATAAAGGGCTTATAGCAAAATAAATAACAAGAATGCCTGAGTCAGACGTCTGAGCGACATCACCTAAAGGGCCTATAAACAAAAGGAATGCCACAGTCGGACGTCTGAGCGACATCACATAAAGGGCTTATAAATAAAAAGAATGCCATAGTCGGACGTCTGAGCGACATCACATAAAGGGCTTATAAATAAAAAGAATGCCACAGTCGGACGTCTGAGCGACATCACATAAAGGGCTTATAAATAAAAAGAATGCCACAGTCGGACGTCTGAGCGACATCACATAAAGGGCTTATAAATAAAAAGAATGCCACAGTCGGACGTCTGAGCGACATCACATAAAGGGCTTATAAATGAAATTGATATAATGATGAATACTTCTGAAAGTAAACCAATATAGAGATAGTCTGTGAGTTCATCTACCAAATGAACTTGATGAAAACACAATTCTGATTACCAACAAGGGTATACTAGAGACGGTCACCGGGTTGATATGAAGATTGACCCTAGGCCATAAACATGGCTACTGAAGGAATTTAACTCTGCAGAGATTGTACTATTAATTCATAGCCAACGGGTTTTACTAGCCACTTGGGCTAGTCCCGTCTACGGTGTTTTAGTAGAAACCCAACTAACCAGTACACACCCATTTAACATCCTGTCGTCCGGAATCACCCGCGACGACATTCACGGAAAACTTTAAGACGGGGAGGCTACAACCTCGAATAGCATGGGATCAAATTTATATATGCGTGCTCTAAGGGGTGCCCCCCTCTTAGTCCCAACCGGAAACACCCATGCCCCCTGACTGGATGACGGGCTTTAATCCAGGGCCATGGAACCCTCATCCCGGCCCCTCTACTTGGTGTGTACTCAAGAAGTGGTTTACAACTGACTAGACCGTAATCCCAACGGACGGCCTATGATAGTACTGAAAAAGGAGACGAACGTAATCATGACATAATCTCCGTTGATACTGAGTTAACCAACTACTGGCACGCTCCAACAATACCAGCATTTCCACCCATCATATCATCATATGGTCGAGGTGGTTCAAACATTATCCTTCGGGACTCACCCGAAGCTTACTTGCATGAAATATGCCATACACATATGCCCATATGATCATGCTTATGAAACGAACTACTCGAGCAAACATGCAACACACTCATCATATCAAGAGTTCAAACATGCTTGCCTGGTTATGAAAAGTCGGAGTCTAACTCGGTGTGGTTCGCCTCTCCGTCACGGCCTCCGGTATCTATGTATTCAAACAAAATACATACTAACATAAATACCGCGCGTGCAAATAAAGTTGCTCCAAAAATTTCCACATAAATATGAAAAAAAAACTAGGCAGAAAACTAAAGAGGACAGAAAAAGAATCAACTCAAAATCACTTTTTGTTTAAAAGATATTAAGGTTTCTGTCCAGGGACTCATCTGTAATGAAACAGAAAAGTTCCAGGGGCTAGAACAGAAAACAGCAAAGCGAACCGATACGTAGTACGTCAACCGCAGAGGGGAGACGTATTTTGCCGAATGCGCTAACAGAAAACGGTTCGGAGGAGGAGATGTGAGGCTGACAAAGGGCCCCATGCGTCAGGTTTGAAAATGGAAACAGAGCCGCGCCGGCGCCGGTGCTGCGGTGATCGCCGGCGTCGATCCACGGCGAGTTAGGGGAGGGGAGTGGTACGTATGGCTTCACGGTGGTCTTTCGCGTCGAACAGTGGTGGAGTTGGGTGTCGGCGAGCCCCACGTCGACGGCGACCTTGTCTCCGGCGGACGGCGGCTCGGGTGGTCGTGGACCTCGTCGGAGAATGTTCCTGGGGTCAAATTAAGGTGGGGGTTAGGTCTAGGTGGGTGCCAGGGTGCTACGCTCGAGTTCACGGCGGCGGAGAAGCTCTCACCAGAGTGAACGAAGCCGGAGCCCGAGGCGGAGGGGGTTGGCCGGAGCTGGGGAAGGAGGGCCCCTCGAGGCTCTTCCAGAGGTTGGGCGTGGTCTAGGGAGGTAGTGAAGGTGTGTGTGCTCGAGCACGGGCTTGGGGGTGCCTTTTATAGGCGGCTCGAGGTGGCTGCCATGAACGGATAAGTCCGGCGAGTCGATTACGGTGCTGCAGTGGTCGGACGGCGGAGTTAGGGGCTTGAGCATCATCTAGGAGCTGCAGGGGTTCCATTCCCGCACCTAACTCAGCAGGAGAGGTGGAGTTACGGGCTGTCCCCGAGGGAACGGCAGCGCGGCACGGCGGCGGCAGGAAACGCGCTCTGCGCGCGCCAGGCCACGACGACGGCGTGCCAGGCGTGTGCTGGCACTGGAAATGGACACGCGGAGTGCTGGGGTGGTTTGGGCGGCGCTAAACGGCGTCGAGCTGCGGTGGTAGCTTCTGTCAGCCGCCACGGGCGGCGCTGTTGCCGTGGCAGTCGCCGGCGTGGTCGGGCCAGAGCACCACCGACGCCCAGAAGCGGCCAAGCGAGCGTGCAGCGTCTGGATAAGAAGAAGCTGCAGTGCAGCGTCGAGCCAAGGAGATACTGGCGAGTTTTGTCGCTGCGCCTGACGAACTGTCGAAACTAACGAACTGTCGAACTGTCGACAGTTTCAGTTAACAGTTCTGAACTTGACAAAACAGTGTAGGCTAGGTGTTTGATGAAATGATTCTGGTGTGTGTGTGCAATGTTTCTGGGGCTGATTTTTGGTGGAGTGGCCTCTTGATGTATCTAGAGGCTGCCTGATTTTTCACAGAATTTTTGGAAGAAGATAAATATGAATTTCACCAAATTTTGCAAATCTGGTCCAAACTTGCAGCAGGTGAAATTTGAAAATTTTGAACTATGGATCAGTGAAACAAGATGGATCTAGGTTGTGGGTACTAAAGACTATCTAGGAGAGTTGGTTTGAAATCAAACAACAGGCCAGGCATGGTAGTTTCTTTGTAAATCACCAAGGCCCACTATAAAAGACAGAATTAGTTTTTGGAGGAAAATAAATAGAAAAAAATCCCAATAAGGTTAAAACTTACTGGAATTGATGAGAGACTTGTCTTAAGGTGTGGAGAGGGTCTTGGAGATAAACATTTCTGTTGGGGTCATGACAAGATGAAGGATGGAGAGGGAGATAAGTCCAAGGTTAAACTTGAGAGGTTTAAATCAAGAAGGGGAGAATTCAAACAAACACTTTTGAAACTCAACTTGTGCTTGAACCAAACACAAGAGCAAAACTTCAAGGCCAAAAACCAAGCTTGAGAAAACTCCAAAAGAACCTTGGCCAGAAAGATTTTAGAAGAGGTAAAAGAAAAGATCAAACAATTCCTCTTCCAAAAGGCCAAAAGTTTGGAAGAAAGCCAACTCAAAAATTTGGGGTGTTACAACACCTACCCCATTAGGAAAAATCTCGTCCCTGAGATTTTAGCTGATCCTCAAATAGGTGTGGGTGTTCTGTCCGAAGGAAATCTTCCCTTTCCCACGTTGCCTCATCCTTTGTGTGATTACTCCACTGAACCTTGAGAAATTTAATTGACTTCTGACGTGTCCTCCTTTCAGACTGCTCCAAAATCTTCACTGGGTGTTCTCGGTAGGTGAGATCTGGTTGCACATCAAGGTTTTCATGTGACACATGTTTCTCTGGGTTGCTTACACGCTTCCGTAGTTGCGAGACGTGGAACACGTCGTGGACGTCTGACAGGTCCTTGGGAAGGTCCAGGTGATAGGCCAATGTGCCTCTCCGTGCAACTATACGGAAGGGTCCGATGAATCGAGGTGCCAGTTTCCCTTTGACTTTGAATCGTTGTAGTACTCTCATTGGTGACACACGCAAATATACGTCATCACCGGGCTCAAAACTTATTTCCTGATGCTTTTGATCGTAATAGCTCTTTTGTCGGCTTTGGGCGGTTTTGAGTCGATCCCGTATTATTTTTACTCTTTCCTCGGCTTCTTTTAACATATCTGGGCCGAATATGCGACTGTCCCCTGTTTGTGACCAGTTCAATGGAGTACGGCATCTTCGTCCGCACAAGGCTTCGAAAGGTGCCATCTACAGGCTAGCTTGGTAACTATTGTTGTATGCAAACTCGGCATATGGTAAGCTTTTCTCCCAACTGGTCCCATAGGTGAGGACACATGCCCTTAGCATGTCTTTGAGTATTTGATTTACTCGTTCCGTTTGTCCTCCAGTCTGGGGGTGATAAGCTATGCTGAATGTTAGTTGCGTTCCGAGGGCTTGCTGCAATTGGTCCCAAAATTTGGAGACGAACTGAGTGCCTCTGTCGGATATTATAGTCTTGGGAACCCCATGTAGGCATACTATACGGGCGAGGTAAAGTTTGGCGAGCTTTTGAGTGGTATGGGTTGTCTTGACTGGTATGAAATGTGCCACCTTGGTCAGTCTATCTGTGATGACCCATATGGCATCATTACCGTGTTGTGACCGTGGTAGTCCAACAATAAAATCCATTCCAATATCGTCCCATTTCCATTCTGGTATCTTGTTTGGCTGTAATAGCCCTGCGGGTTTTTGGTGCTCGGCTTTAATGCGTTGACATGAATCGCAGCATGCAATAAATGTGGCTATATCCCTCTTCATGCCGTGCCACCAAAATCTTTCCTGAATATCCTTGTACATTTTCGTACCTCCAGGGTGAATTGAGTATGGAGCGGTGTGGCTTTCAGCTAGAATCTGCTATTTAAGGTCGTTGCTATTCTGTACACAAAGTCTGTCTCCGAACCATAATATTCCTTCACTGTCTATGGTGAATTCTGAGGCCTTGCCCTGACTTACTTTTCTTTTTATCCCTTCGATGCTGGGGTGTCCATGCTGAGCCTTCTTTATTTGCTCTATTAGCGTGGGCTGTATTTCTAGCTTGGATACTTCGCCTTCCATGACCATCATTAGGTTGAGTCTGGCGAATTCTTGCTGAAATTCGGGTCTCAGGTTCTGTATGATGCCGCTATTCGGGCTGGGGTTATGGCTGAGAGCATCTGCTACCACGTTTGCTTTCCCTGGGTGATAGTGGATACCAACATCGTAATCTTTTACTAGTTCCAGCCAGTGTCGTTGTCGTAAATTGAGCTCTGGCTGTGTGAAAATATATCTGAGGCTCTTATGGTCCGTATATATTTCACATCGATTTCCAAGCAAAAAGTGCCTCCACTCCTTGAGTGCATGGATGACTGCTGCCAACTCCAAATCGTGAGTAGGATAATTTTCTTCATGTTTTCGTAGTTGCCGGGAAGCGTAGGCGACTACTTTGCCTTCTTGCATTAGTACGCATCCGAGGCCTTTCCGGGAGGCGTCGCAATATACTTCAAAACTTTTGTGTATGTCTGGTACAATTAATACTTGGGCTGTTGTTAACCTCTTTTTGAGCTCTTGAAGCTTTTCTCACATGCTTCGGTCCACGCGAATTTCTTATCCTTCTTGAGTAGCTGTGTCATTGGTTTGGCTATGGTGGAAAATCCTTCAATAAATCTTCTGTAATATCCGGCCATACCGAGGAAACTGCGTATATCCGTTACACTAGCTGGCGACTTCCAGCCAAGTACAGCCTTGACTTTATCTGGGTCCACAGCAATTCCTTTTTGTGTTAATACGTGTCCTAGGAAACCCACTTGTCTCAACCAAAATTCACATTTGCTAAATTTGGCGTAAAGTTGGTGTTTCCTTAATTCTCCCAGTACAATGTGGAGATGTTCAGCATGATCTTCTGGTGTCTTAGAATATACCAAGATATCATCAATAAATACCACCACAAATTTGTCCATGAATTTCATAAATACCTTGTTCATAAGGTGGACGAAATATGCGGGGGCGTTGGTCAGTCCAAACGGCATTACTGTAAATTCATAAAGTCCGTATCTTGAGGTGAATGCTGTCTTTGGGATATCTTCTGTCCGGACTTTTAGTTGATGATAACCTGACCTTAGATCAACCTTTGAGAAAACCTTGGCTTGCGCGAGCTGGTTAAATAAATCATTTATCCGTGGCATCGGATATTTGTTCTTGATTGTGACCATGTTGAGTGCTCGGTAGTCTATACACAACCTCATGGTGCCATCCTTCTTTTGGCAAACAATACCGGCGAACCCCAAGGTGAGGAGCTGGCCCGTATAAATCCTTTGTCTAGCAGTTCCTTTATTTGCTTCTTTAATTCAACCAACTCGGATGGTGCCATTCTGTATGGTTTCTTGTATATGGGGGTGGTTCCCGGTGCTAGCTCCATAATGAATTCTATTTCTCTGTCTGGCGGCATGCCTGGTAATTCTTCGGGAAATACGTCCAGAAATTCACATACAACTGGAACCTTGCTTAACTCAGATGTATCAACTTTGTTTAATTTTGGTTGCCGTGACACCGGTCTTTCCTGAGCTGCGACTCTTGTTGTCTTTCCACGATGATGAGTAAGAATCATTGTCCTGTTGAAGCAGTCGATAAATCCTTTATTGGTGGTTAGCCAATCCATACCCAGGATAACATCCAGTCCCTTGTTTTCCAACACGATGAGGTTTGCGTGAAACTTTAATCCCTCAATTTCAATGGTCAAACCTTGGCAGTAATTCTGAGTGATCTGCTTACTTCTGGGGGACTTGATGGTCATTGATTTTCCCAAGGGAAGCATTGAAAAACCATGTTGCAAAGCGGAACTCTTCGAAATGAACGAATGAGAAGCTCCAGAATCAAACAAAACCGTGGCAGGTATTGTGTTGACAGGAAACGTACCGAGTATGATATCTGGGGCATCCTGGGCTTGCTCCTTGGTCACATGGTTCAGGTGGCCTTTCCTCTGATTGTTATTGGGGTTGAAGTTGTTACGCTTGGGCGCGGTATTGTTTCCGTTGCTGTTTGGCTTCGGTGCTGAGTTTCTTGGCTTAGGGCACTGTTTAGCATAGTGTCCCTCTTCTCCACATGCGTAGCAGGGAACACCCGGGCGATAGGTGAAATCCTTGTCTCTTGCATGAAATTTTTTATTTGGACGTGCGTCATTGATCGTGGGTCTGTTCGTCCCATTCCTCTGGAAACTCACCTTATTTTTGTTGTTGCGGGGGTGGTTGGTCTGATCCCTTTTTCTCTTGCGAATGTCTTCCAGACTGCGACGTTCATTTTCCAACGTAATGGCTTTGTCTACGAGTGTCTTGAAATCTGGAAAAGTGTGTACGACTAACTGGCATTTTAGTGCTGGTGCTAGTCCGTCCAGGAATTTCTCCATCTTTTTATTTTCTGTCATTCGCTCTTCGTTGGCATAACGTGATAACTGCGCAAACTGACTGTTGTACTCCTGTACTGTCATGCCTCTTTGCTTGAGGTCATCAAATTCTCTTTTCTTGATCTTCATAATACTCTTAGGGATGTGTGTCCCACGAAAGCCTTCCTTGAAATCTTCCCAGGTGATATTATTTATGTCGGGATGCATAAGCAGGAAGTTTTCCCACCATGGCGCGGCTGCTCCAGTAAGGTAATGTGGTGCGTACAACACTTTTTCACGGTCTGAGCATTGTGCCACAATTAATTTCCTTTCAATATCTCGAAGCCAATCATCGGCCTCAAGAGGTTTGTCTGTGTGCGAAAACGTTGTTGGACGTGTCTTATGAAATTCAGACAATTTTGAGTGCTGCTGGTATGGTTCACGGTGATTTCCCATGTTAATGACATGGTTCATCATTTCTTGGTGCTGTTGCTGACTTTGCTCGTAAAGACGGCACACTTGAGAAAATGCTGTCTCACTGCCCTGCTGACTTGATTGCCCCTGTGAGAAATTGTTGTTTGTCTGTGTGCCATAATTTTCTTCCGGCGGGCTTGGCATGGAACGTGTCTAGGGACGAGTCATTTCTTACTCTGGGGTAATAAAGCAGAAAATTTGAGAAGAACCGAGCAGCAAAATAAACCAAGATTTTGCAAAAGCGATCAAACACGAGCTTGATTTTTTTTTTGAAAATAACTGGTTGATTGCGCACGGAGAAGGGCTGCTAGTACATATTTTACACGCCGGTTCTAATTATACATATGCCACTCAGGGTGTGCGTACACATCCTGACATGTTATTTAAAACTAGTGCACTCCTCCAAGATCCTACATGATGCGCAGACAGACTACTCCCATCAACCTATTTTACATAACGCACAAATATTACAAGCGAGCGCGGTGCATCGCGGAATAACGCTCTAGTCGGAGATGTCGAAGATTTCCCTCGGCCTGCCGAGGGTAAGGCCCAGTGGTGCAGGAGACTCAACTTCCTCCTCACTAATGGGCTCTAGGCGCGGAGTATGAGTACGAGGTGTCGAAGCAGGTGCAGTAGGCGGTGCAGCTCTGACTGGAGTAGGAGCAATGACTTGGTCAAACTCCTCAGTGGTAGGCAGACGGCGAGCGGTGGCTATGATGGAAGGAGCATAGGATGCGGCGGACGAGACAAATGTCATTGGTGGTACAGTATGGAGTAGCTCCCTCCTGTTGCCGGAGCCACTCTGGACCATCTCCATACGGGTGGCCACCAGGTCGTCCACCAGATTATCAAAGGCTGCCTCAAGTGCCTTGAGGTACTCAACCATTGATTCAATGGCTTCGTCACGCTCCCCATTTACGCATGCAAATGCATAGTGACACGTATATGGCACGTGGCATGGGAGGTAACGGAAGGGACGAGTCTTCATCGAAGGAAGGATGTCCCGGAGACGAGCTATCGCCTCACGGGCAGCCATCTGCATGGCATGCCTCTCCGTAGGCATGGCTCTGCCCACAAATCGAAGGCGGCGCGCTTCAGAACGCCCACCTTTGAAGTGTACCACAGCCTGATGCATAGACACGCTGTCGTTGAGCTTGTGACGGTAGAGAGTAAACTCGGGGCGGGTGGATGGCCCGATCGCGACTTTAGTGATGGAGAAGAGGAGCTTGACAAACCCCTCAGGAATGTTGGCGAACACCTGTGCATCACAGTCGTTGCTGGCCATCTACAAAAGTAGACAAAAATTCCGAATAGTTAGGCCATAAATTTATGCTGACCAACAGAAAATTGCTGCAGATGTGAAAATGTTGAAAAGCAAATTTTTTGCTAATAACCGATTAGCGAGCGCACCTAGTGGCTTCCTACAGTCAGCCTGGCTCTGGTACCAAGGTTGTCAAGACCGGTCCTTCAGTAAAATAGTTACCAGAAGACCGATCTTTTTATTAAACCAACGAGGAATATTATTTCCTGCTGGCAGACAATTCCTTGATACAGAAATCCAATACACTGAATATTATACAAGGTTGAGCTGGGGGTTGCTCAACAATTTTATTACAAGCATGCCAATATAATACATAGAGGCGGATATGACATAAGGTAGGGTGGCATACTAATGACTCGTAATAAAAGGTGGTGGAATATGTCACAATGAAGTGGGTGATGTGACTCCAAAATACTACAGCTCATCGGGTATCGGAGTGAGACCCGATGAATTTATTTGGTGGTAGGCGGAAGCGGTTATAAAACAGTGATCAACTCCAGGATCGCAAGGGACTGAGTGGGACTCCTCTAAGTGTCGTACTCGCTATCGAACTCTTCATCCATGAGATCACCTTCGTCCACATCTGGCCAAATCAACAAGCCAGGTGAGTACTTTGAATGTACTCGCAAGACAGTTCGGACTTAATATATAATAAATGCCAACATGATGCATATGAGTATTCCAGCAAAAATGCGACCGGAATAAAAATATTAATGTGCTGTATGTAATGATGGATGTCGGGCGGTAATCCTCCCGAGATCCATAAGATACATATAAGGAGACCAAACGAGGGTCTGAGTGACGCCTCGTAAGAAAATCATAAATAATAGCAGGCCACAGTCGGGCGTCTGAGCGACACCACATAAAGGGCTTATAGCAAAATAAATAACAAGAATGCCTGAGTCAGACGTCTGAGCGACATCACCTAAAGGGCCTATAAACAAAAGGAATGCCACAGTCGGACGTCTGAGCGACATCACATAAAGGGCTTATAAATAAAAAGAATGCCATAGTCGGACGTCTGAGCGACATCACATAAAGGGCTTATAAATAAAAAGAATGCCACAGTCGGACGTCTGAGCGACATCACATAAAGGGCTTATAAATAAAAAGAATGCCACAGTCGGACGTCTGAGCGACATCACATAAAGGGCTTATAAATAAAAAGAATGCCACAGTCGGACGTCTGAGCGACATCACATAAAGGGCTTATAAATGAAATTGATATAATGATGAATACTTCTGAAAGTAAATCAATATAGAGATAGTCTGTGAGTTCATCTACCAAATGAACTTGATGAAAACACAATTCTGATTACCAACAAGGGTATACTAGAGACGGTCACCGGGTTGATATGAAGATTGACCCTAGGCCATAAACATGGCTACTGAAGGAATTTAACTCTGCAGAGATTGTACTATTAACTCATAGCCAACGGGTTTTGCTAGCCACTTGGGCTAGCCCCGTCTATGGTGTTTTAGTAGAAACCCAACTAACCAGTACACACCCATTTAACATCCTGTCGTCCGGAATCACCCGCGACGACATTCACGGAAAACTTTAAGACGTGGAGGCTACAACCTTGAATAGCATGGGATCAAATTTATATATGCGCGCTCTAAGGGGTGCCCCCCTCTCGGTCCCAATCGGAAACACCCATGCCCCCTGACCGGATGACGGGCTTTAATCCAGGGCCATGGAACCCTCATCCCGGCCCCTCTACTTGGTGTGTACTCGGGAAGTGGTTTACAACTGACTAGACCGTAATCCCAACGGACGGCCTATGATAGTACTGAAAAAGGAGACGAACGAAATCATGACATGATCTCCGTTGATACTGAGTTAACCAACTACTGGCATGCTCCAACAATACCAGCATTTCCACCCATCATATCATCATATGGTCGAGGTGGTTCAAACATTATCCTTCGGGACTCACCCGAAGCTTACTTGCATGAAATATGCCATACACATATGCCCATATGATCATGCTTATGAAACGAACTACTCGAGCAAACATGCAACACACTCATCATATCAAGAGTTCAAACATGCTTGCCTGGTTCTGAAAATTCGGAGCCTAACTCGGTGTGGTTCGCGTCTCCGTCACGGCCTCCGGTATCTATGTATTCAAACAAAATACATACTAACATAAATACCGCGCGTGCAAATAAAGTTGCTCCAAAAATTTCCACATAAATATGACAAAAAACTAGGCAGAAAACTAAAGAGGACAGAAATAGAATCAACTCAAAATCACTTTTAGTTTAAAAGATATTAAGGTTTCTGTCCAGGGACTCATCTGTAATGAAACAGAAAAGTTCCAGGGGCTAGAACAGAAAACAGCAAAGCGAACCGGTACGCAGTACGTCAACCGCAGAGGGGAGACGTATTTTGCTGAATGCGCTAACAAAAACGGTTCGGAGGAAGAGATGCGAGGCTGACAAAGGGCCCCACGCGTCAGGTTTGAAAATGTAAACAGAGCCGTGCCGGCGCCGGTGCTGCGGTGATTGCCGGCGTCGATCCACGGCAAGTTAGGGGAGGGGAGTGGTACGTACGGCTTCACGGTGGTCTTCCACGTCGAATGGTGGTGGAGTTGGGTGTCGGCGAGCCCCATGTCGACGGCGACCTTGTCTCCGGCGGACGGCGGCTCGGGTGGTCGTGGACCTCGTCGGAGAATGTTCCTGGGGTCAAATTAAGGTGGGGGTTAGGTCTAGGTGGGTGCCAGGGTGCTACGCTCGAGTTCACGGCGGCGGAGAAGCTCTCACCGGAGTGAACGAAGCTGGAGCCCGAGGCGGAGGGGGTTGGCCGGAGCTGGGGAAGGAGGGCCCCTCGAGGCTCTTCCAGAGGTTGGGCGTGGTCTAGGGAGGTAGTGAAGGTGTGTGTGCTCGAGCACGGGCTCGGGGGTGCCTTTTATAGGCGGCTCGAGGTGGCTGCCGTGAACGGATAAGTCCGGCGAGTCGATTACGGTGCTGCAGTGGTCGGACGGCGCAGTTAGGGGCTTGAGCATCATCTAGGAGCTGTAGGGGTTCCATTCCCGCACCTAACTCAGCAGGAGAGGTGGAGTTACGGGCTGTCCCCGACGGAACGGCAGCGCGGCACGGCGGCGGCAGGAAACGCGCTCTGCGTGCGCCAGGCCACAACGACGGCGTGCCAGGCGTGTGCTGGCACTGGAAATGGACACGTGGAGTGCTGGGGTGGTTTGGGCGGCGCTAAACGGCGTCGAGGTGTGGTGGTAGCTTCTGTCAGCCGCCACGGGCGGCGCTGTTGCCGTGGCAGTCACCGACGTGGTCGGGCCAGAGCACCACCGACGCCCAGAAGCGGCCAAGCAAGCGTGCGGCGACTGGATAAGAAGAAGCTGCAATGCAGCGTCGAGCCAAGGAGATACTGGCGAGTTTTGTCGCTGCGCCTGACGAACTGTCGAAACTGACGAACTATCGAACTGTCGACAGTTTCAGTTAACAGTTCTGAACTTGACAGAACAGTGTAGGCTAGGTGTTTGATGAAATGATTTTGGTGTGTGTGCAATGTTTCTGGGGCTGATTTTTGGTGGAGTGGCCTCTTGATGTATCTAGAGGCTGCCTGATTTTTCACAGAATTTTTGGAAGAAGATAAATATGAATTTCACCAAATTTTGCAAATCTGGTCCAAACTTGCAGCAGGTGAAATTTGAAAATTTTGAACTATGGATCAGTGAAACAAGATGGATCTAGGTTGTGGGTACTAAAGACTATCTAGGAGAGTTGGTTTGAAATCAAACAACAAGCCAGGCAGGGTAGTTTCTTTGTAAATCACCAAGGCCCACTATAAAAGACAGAATTAGTTTTTGGAGGAAAAAAAATAGAAAAAAAAATCCCAATAAGGTTAAAACTTACTGGAATTGATGAGAGACTTGTCTTAAGGTGTGGAGAGGGTCTTGGAGATAAACATTTCTGTTGGGGTCATGACAAGATGAAGGATGGAGAGGGAGATAAGTCCAAGGTTAAACTTGAGAGGTTTAAATCAAGAAGGGGAGAATTCAAACAAACACTTTTGAAACTCAACTTGTGCTTGAACCAAACACAAGAGCAAAACTTCAAGGCCAAAAACCAAGCTTGAGAAAACTCCAAAAGAACCTTGGCCAGAAAGATTTTAGAAGAGGTAAAAGAAAAGATCAAACAATTCCTCTTCCAAAAGGCCAAAAGTTTGGAAGAAAGCCAACTCAAAAATTTGGGGTGTTACACACCCACCGGTGGTCGTAACTCCTGGCGGGATCTAGACTGGCCCCACAGATTAATACTAGTCTTTTCTACGCACTTTGTCCTCACTCGTGCGCACCCGGGACCAACTTCCCGATCGGTCACCCATCATGAAACTACTCCAAGCTGAGCACGCTTAACTTTATAGTTCTGTCCGAATGGGCTTCCAAAAAAGAAGGAATTCCTTATTGATATGAGTAGTCTATCATCCTTAATAAATTTCAGCACAATATATAAATTTTTCCTTACCAAATTCCACTTACCAAAGGCGCTTCACTCCCCAGCAACGGCGCCAGAAAAGAGTCTTGATGACCCACAAGTATAGGGGATCTATCGTAGTCCTTTCGATAAGTAAGAGTGTCGAACCCAACGAGGAGCAGAAGGAAATGATAGGCAGTTTTCAGTAAGGTATTCTCTGCAAGCACTGAAATTATCGGTAACAGATAGTTTTGTGATAAGGTAATTTGTAACGAGTAACAAGTAGTAAAAGTAAATAAGGTGCAGCAAGATGGCCCAATCCTTTTTGTAGCAAAGGACAAGCCTGGACAAACTCTTATATATAAAGGAAAGCGCTCCCGAGGACACATGGGAATTATCGTCAAGTTAGTTTTCATCACGCTCATATGATTCGCATTCGTTACTTTGATAATTTGGTATGTGGGTGGACCGGTGCTTGGGTACTACCCTTCCTTGGACAAGCATCCCACTTATGATTAACCTCTATTGCAAGCATCCGCAACTACAAAAGAAGTATTAAGGTAAACCTAACCATAGCATGAAACATATGGATCCAAATCAGCCCCTTACGAAGCAACGCATAAACTAGGGTTTAAGCTTCTGTCACTCTAGCAACCCATCATCTACTTATTACTTCCCAATGCCCTCCTCTAGGCACAAACAATGGTGAAGTGTCATGTAGTCGATGTTCACATAACACCACTAGAGGAAAGACAACATACATCTCATCAAAATATTGAACTAATACCAAATTCACATGACTACTTATAGCAAGACTTCTCCCATGTCCTCGGGAACAAACGTAACTACTCACAAATCACATTCATGTTCATAATCAGAGAGGTATTAATATGCATAAAGGATCTGAACATATGATCTTCCATCGAATAAACCAACTAGCATAAACTACAAGGAGTAATCAACACTACTAGCAACCCACAGGTACCAATCTGAGGTTTTGGGACAAATATTGGATACAAGAGATGAACTAGGGTTTGAGAGGAGATGGTGCTGGTGAAGATGTTGATGGAGATTGACCCCCTCCTGATGAGAGGATCGATGGTGATGATGACGGTGATGATTTCCCCCTCCCAGAGGGATGTTTCCCCGGCAGAACAGCTCCGCCGGAGCCCTAGATTGGTTCCGCCTCGAGACGGCGGCGCTTCATCCCAAAAGCTTCCTTCTGATTTTTTCCAGGGCAGAAGACACCTTATACCAGAAGATGGGCATCGGGGGGCTGCCAGGTGGCCCACGAGGCAGGGGGCGCGCCTAGGGGGTAGGGCGCGTCCCCCACTCTCGTGGACGGTGGGTGGCCCCTCTCTAGTGCTTTCTTCACCCAATATTTTTAATATATTCCAAAACTGACTTTAATGGAGTTTCAGGACTTTTTGAGTTGTGCAGAATAGGTCTCCAATATTTGCTCCTTTTCCAACCCAGAATTCCAGCTGCCAACATTCTCCCTCTCCATGTAAACCTTGTAAAATAAGAGAGAAAAGGCATAAGTATTGTGACATAATGTGTAATAACAACCCATAATGCAATAAATATCAATATAAAAGCATGATGCAAAATGGACGTATCATTAATACAATTCTAGCATGAATAAAAGACATTTATCGTGATATATATATAAGGATATATAAATACCAACTTTATTATTGCCTCTAGGGCATATTTCCTTCAGTCTCCCACTTGCACTAGAGTCAATAATCTAGATTACATAGTAACGATTCTAACACCCATGGAGTCTTGTTGCTGATCATGTTTTGCTCGTGGAAGAGGCTTAGTCAATGGGTCTGCAACATTCAGATCAGTATGTATCTTGCAAATTTCTATGTCTCCCTCCTTGACTTGATCGCAGATGGAATTGAAGCGTCTCTTGATGTGCTTGGTTCTCTTGTGAAACCTGGATTCCTTCGCCAAGGCTATTGCTCCAGTGTTGTCACAAAAGATTTTCATTGGACCCGATGCACTAGGTATTACACCTAGATCAGATATGAAATCCTTCATCCAGACTCCTTTCATTTGCTGCTTCCGAAGCAGCTATGTACTCCGCTTCACACGTAGATCCCGCCACGACGCTCTGCTTGGAACTGCACCAACTGACAGCTCCACCGTTCAACAAAAAATACGTATCCGGTTTGTGACTTAGAGTCATCCGGATCAGTGTCAAAGCTTGAATCGACGTAACCGTTTAGGACGAGCTCTTTGTCACCTCCATAAACGAGAAACATATCCTTTGTCCTTTTCAGGTACTTCAGGATGTTCTTGACCGCTGTCCAGTGTTCCACTCCTGGATTACTTTGGTACCTCCCTGCTAAACTTATAGCAAGGCACACATCAGGTCTGGTACACACCATTGCATACATGAGGCTGAGGCATAGGGAATGACTTTCATTTTCTCTCTATCTTCTGCAGTGGTCGGGCATTGAGTCTTACTCAACTTCACACCTTGTAACACAGGTAAGAACCCTTTCTTTGACTGATCCATTTTGAACTTCTTCAAAAATTTATCAAGGTATGTGCTTTGTGAAAGTCGAATTAAGCGTCTTGATCTATCTCTATAGATCTTGATGCCCAATATATAAGCAGCTTCACTAAGGTCTTCCATTGAAAAATTCTTATTCAAGTATCCTTTTATGCCATCCAGAAATTTTGTATCATTTCCAATCAACAATATGTCATCCACATATAATTTCAGAAATGCTACAGAGCTCCCACTCACTTTCTTGTAAATACATGCTTCCCCAAAAGTCTGTATAAAACCATATGCTTTGATTACCTCATCAAAGAGTATATTCCGACTTCGAGATGCTTGCACCAGTCCATAGATGGATCACTAGAGCTTGCACACTTTGTTAGCACCTTTAGGATCGACAAAACCTTTTGGTTGCATCATATACAACTCTTCTTTGAGATATCCATTAAGGAATGTAGTTTTGACATCCATTTGCTAGATTTCATAATCATAAAATGCGTCAATTGCTAACATGATTCGGATAGACTTAAGCATCATGTGAGAAAGTCTCATCATAGTCAACTCCTTGAACTTGTCGAAAACCTTTCGCAACAAGTCGAGCTTTGTAGACAGTAACGTTACCATCGGCGTCAGTCTTCCTCTTAAAGATCCATTTATTTTTCAATGGCTTGCCGATCATCGGGCAAGTCAACCAAAGTCCACACTTTGTTCTCATACATGGATTCCATCTCAGATTCATGGCCTCAAGCCATTTTGCAGAATCTGGGCTCATCATCGCTTCCTCATAGTTCGTAGGTTCATCATGGTCTAGCAACACGACTTCCAGAACTGGGTTACCGTACCACTCTGGCGCGGAACGTACTCTGGTTGACCTACGAGGTTCAGTAGTAACTTGATCTTAAGTTTCTTGATCATCATCATTAGATTCCTCACTGATTTGTGTAGGAATCACTGGAACTAGTTTCTATGATGTACTACTTTCCAATTCGGGAGAAGGTACAATTACCTCATCAAGTTCTACTTTCATCGCACTCACTTCTTTCGAGAGAAACTCCTTCTCTAGAATGGATCCATTCTTAGCAACGAATATCTTGCCTTCGGATCTGTGATAGAAGGTGTACCCAACAGTTTCCTTTGGGTATCCTACAAAGACACATTTCTCCGACTTGGGTTCGAGCTTATCAGGTTGAAGCTTTTTCACATAAGCATCGCAGCCCCAAACTTTAAGAAGCGACAACTTGGGTTTCTTGCCAAACCACAGTTCATAAGGCGTCGTCTCAACGGATTTAGATGGTGCCTTATTTAACGTGAATGCAGCTGTCTCTAAAGCATAACCCCAAAACGATAGTGGTAAATCGGTAAGAGACATCATATATCGCACCATATCTAATAAAGTACAGTTACGACGTTCGGACACACCATTACGCTGTGGTGTTCCAGGTGGCGTGAGTTTTGAAACTATTCCACATTGTTTCAAATGAAGACTAAACTCATAACTCAAATATTCGCCTCCGCGATCAGATCGTAGAAACTTTATTTTCTTATTACAATGACTCTCTACCTCACTCTGAAATTCTTTGAACTTTTCTAATGTTTCAGACTTGTGTTTCATCAATTAGATATACCCATATCTGCTCAAATCATTAGTGAAGGTCAGAAAATAACGATACGCGCCGCGAGCCTCAACACTCATTGGTCCGCATACATCAGTATGTATGATTTCCAATAAGTTAGTTGCTCGCTCCATTGTTCCGTAGAACGGAGTTTTAGTCATCTTGCCCATGAGGCATGGTTCGCAAGGACCAAGTGATTCATAGTCAAGTGATTCCAAAAATCCATCAGCATGGAGTTTCTTCATGCGCTTTACACCAATATGACCTAAACGGCAATGCCACAAATAAGTTACACTATCATTATCAACTTTGCATCTTTTGGCTTAAATATTATGAATATGTGTATCACTATGATCGAGATCCAACATAAATAGACCATTCATCAAGGGTGCATGAACATAAAAGATATTACTCATATAAATATAACAACCATTATTCTCTGATTTAAATGAATAACCTTCTCGCAACAAACAAGATCCAGATATAATGTTCATGCTCAATGTTGGCACCAAATAACAATTACTTAGGTCTAATACTAATCTAGAAGGTAGATGTAGAGGTAGCATGTCGACGACGATCACATCGATTTTGGAATCATTTCCCACGCGCATCGTCACGTCGTCCTTAGCTAATCTTCGTTTAATCCGTAGCCCCTATTTCGAGTTACAAATATTAGCAACCGAACCAGTATCACATACCCAGGTGCTATTACGAGCCTTAGTAAGGTACACATCAATAATATGTATATCAAATATACCTTTATTCACTTTGCCATCCTTCTTATCCACCAAATACTTGGGGTAGTTCCGCTTCTAGTGTCCAGTCCCTTTGCAGTAGAAGCACCCAGTTTCAGGCTTGGCTCCAGACTTGGGTTTCTTCGCGGGATTAGCAACTAGCTTGCTCTTCTTCTTGAAGTTCCCCTTCTTTCCCTTGCCCTTTTTCTTGAAACTAGTGGTCTTGTTAACCATCAACACTTGATGCTCCTTTTTGATTTATACCTCCGCAACTTTGAGCATAGCAAAGAGCTCGGGAATAGTCTTATGCATCCCTTGCATATTATAGTTCATCATGAAGCCGTTATAGCTTGGTGGCAGTGATTGAAGAACTCTATCAATAGCACTATCTTCATCAACTTTTCAACCAAGTTGAGTCATGTGATTGTAGTACCCAGACATTCTGAGTAAGTGTTCACTGATAGAACTGTTCTCCTCCATCCTGCAGCTATAGAAATTATTGGAGACTTCATATCTCTCAATTCATGCATTTTCTTGAAATATTAACTTCAACTCTTGGAACATCTCATATGCTCCATGACGTTCAAAACGTCTTTGAAGTCCCGATTCTAAGCCGTAAAGCATGTCACACTGAACTATCGAGTAGTCATTAGAACGAGCTTGCCAGACGTTCATAACGTCCGGAGTTGCTCCCGCGGCAGGCCTATCACCTAGCGATGCTTCAAGGACATAATTCTTTTGTGCAACAATGAGGATAATCCTCAAGTTATGGACCCAGTCCGTGTAGTTGCTACCATCATCTTTCAACTTAGCTTTCTCTAGGAACGCATTAAAATTCAAGGGAACGGTAGCACGGGCCATTGATCTACAATAACATAGATATGCAAAAACTATTAGGACTAAGTTCATGATAAATTAAAGTTTAATTAATCATATTACTAAAGAACTCCAACTTAGATAGACATCCCTCTAGTCATCTAAATGATCACGTGATCCAAATCAACTAAACCATGTCCGATCATCACGTGAGATGGAGTAGTTTTCAATGGTGACCATCTTGTGTTGATCATATCTACTATATGATTCACGCTCGACCTTTCAGTCTCCAGTATTCCGAGGCCATGTCTGTACATGCTAGGCTCGTCAAGTTTAACCCGAGTATTCTGCATGTGCAAAACTGTCTTACACCTGTTGTATTTGAACGTAGAGCTTATCACACCTGATCATCACGTGGTGTCTCGGCACGACGAACTTTCACAACGGTGCATACTCAGGGAGAACTTTATACCTTGAAATTTTGTAAGGGATCATCTTATAATGCTATCGCCGTCTTAAGCAAAATAAGAAACATAATAAGATAAACATCACATGCAATCAAAATATGTGACATGATATGGCCATCATCATCTTGTGCTTTTGATCTCCATCTCCAAAGCATCATCATGATCTCCATCGTCACCGGCTTGACACCATGATCTTCATCGTAGCATCCTGGCCGTCTCGCCAACTATTGTAACTACTACTATCACTAACTCATAGTGATAAAGTAAAGCAATTACATGGCTTTCGCAATTCATACAATAAAGAGACAACCATAAGGCTCCAGTCGGTTGCCGATAATATACAAAACATGATTATCTAATACAATAACATATAAATCATCACGTCTTGACCATATCACATCACAACACGCCCTACAAAAACAAGTTAGATGTCCTCTACTTTGTTGTTGCAAGTTTTACGTGGCTGCTACGGGCTTGGCAAGAACTGTTCTTACCTGCGCATTAAAACCACAATGATTTTTCATCAAGTGTGCTGTTTTAACCTTCACAAGGACCGGGCGTAGTCACACTCGATTCAACTAAAGTGAGTGAGACAGACACCCGCCAATCACCTTTAAGCAACGAGTGCTCGTAACAGTGAAACCAGTCTCGCGTAAGCGTACGCGTAATGTAGGTCCGGGCCGCTTCATCTCACAATACCTCCGAATCAAAGTATGACATGCTGGTAAGCAATATGACTATTATCGCCCACAACTCATTGTGTTCTACTCGTGCATACCATCTACGCATACACCTGGCTCATGATGCCACTGTTGGGGAACGTAGTATTTCAAAAAAATTCCTACGATCACGCAAGATCTATCTAGGAGAAGCATAGCAACGAGCGGGAGAGTTTGTACATGTACCCTCGTAGACCGAAAGCCGAAGCATTTAGTAACGTGGTTGATGTAGTCGAACGTCTTCATAGTCCAACCGATCAAGCACTGAACGCACGACACCTCCGCGATCTGCACACGTTCAGTTCGGTGATGTCCCTCAAACTCTTGATCTAGTTGAGGCCGAGGGAGAGTTTCGTCAGCACGACGGCGTGGTGACGGTGTTGATGAAGTTACCGACGTAGGGCTTCACCTAAGCACCGTGACAATATGACCGAGGTGTGTAACCATGGATGGGGGCACCACACATGACTAAGAAATCAACTTGTGTGTCTATGGGGTGCCCCTGGCCATGTATATAAAGGAGGGGAGGAGGAGAGGGTCGGCCCTCATAGGGCGTGCCCAAGGGGGGAGTCCTAATCCCACTAGGAGTAGGTCCCCCCTTTCCTAGTAGGAGTAGGAGAAGAAGGAAGAAGGAGAGAGGGAGAAGGAAAGGGGGGCCGACCCCCCACCCCAATTCGGATTGGGCTTGGGGGGGGGGGGCTCCACTTGGCCGCCTCCTCCTCTCTTCCACTAAGGCCCAATAAGGCCCATTGACTCCTCGGGGGGTTCCAGTAACCTCCCGGTACTCCGGAAAATGCCCGAACTCGTGTGGAATCATTCCAGTGGTCAAACATAGCCTTCCAATATATCAATCTTTATGTCTCGACCATTTCGAGACTCCTCATCATGTCCGTGATCACATTCGGGACTCCGAACTACCTTCGGTACATTAAAACACGTAAACTCATAATATCGATCATCATCGAACATTAAGCGTGCGAACCCTACGGGTTCGAGAACTATGTAGACATGGCCGAGACTCATCTCTGGTCAATAACCAATAGCGGAACCTGGATGTTCATATTGGCTCCTACATATTCTACGAAGATCTTTATCGGTCAAACCGCATAACAACATACGTTGTTCCCTTTGTCATCTGTATGTTACTTGCCCGAGATTCGATCGTCGGTATCATCATACCTAGTTCAATCTTGTCACCGGCATGTCTCTTTACTCATTCCGTAATACATCATGTCATGACTAACTCATTAGTCGTTTGCTTGCAAGGATTATTACGATGTGTATTACCAGAGGGCCCAGAGATACCTCTCCGACACTCGGAGTGACAAATCCTATTCTCGATCTATGCCAACACCACAAACACCTTCGGAGACACCTGTAGAGCATCTTTATAATCACCCAGTTACATTGTGACGTCTGATAGCACACAAGGTGTTCCTACGATATTCGGGAGTTGCATAATCTCATAGTCAGAGGAATATGTATAAGTCATGAATAAAGCAATAGTAGTAAAACTAAACGATCATAGTGCTAAGCTAACGGGTGGGTCTTGTGCATCACATCATTCTCCTAATGATGTGATCCCGTTGGTCAAATGACAACTCATGTCTATGGTTAGGAAACATAACCATCTTTGATTAACGAGCTAGTCTAGTAGAGGCATACTAGGGACACTCTGTTTTGTCTATGTATTCACACATGTATCAAGTTTACGGTTAATACAATTCTAGCATGAATAAAAGGCATTTATCATGATATATATAAGGAAATATAAATAACAACATTATTATTGCCTCTAGGGCATATTTCCTTCAAACACATCGGTCGCTAACACCAGGAGGACGAGTCCTATTAGCCGGTGCGGGAAGGGAGTCCGGACCATCCGGACCCCATCAATCGTCTGCTCCCGAGCCCCGGAGGCCCTCGACGGCCCAAGCTACTCCTTCCAGTGAGGGAGGGGGCGGGGAACCAATGCCAGGGCCAGACACCTCCAAATGGGCGGCAACTGGCTGGCCGGACGTGCTGGAGGAGTTGGTGGACAACTCCGCCATCATTGCTGGGCACCGCACTCTTATGAGTGCACTAATGCGAGGTGTCGGGGATATACCCCCGCGGTATGAACCGGCCGGAATTATAACCCGGCCGGACTTGGCAGTTTACACTTGGTGATTGACTGGCGATCCGTTATCACCAGACGGTTTACAAGCAACCTGCCTAAATAATATTACTCACTGGTAACCCGGCGTATGGATCATGGATGACAAGGCCCAAGGCCCAGAAGACCGGTTCATATTAATAGTGGGCCGGTTTAATAATAAAGCGCAAGGAATATTCTCATACAAAGGAAGCAAGACTAGGACTCCTTGTAATAGATCAATCCTAGTCCTACTAGGACTAGTCATGTAAAGCCTCCCCTTCAACATATATAAGGAGGGGCAGGGCTCCCCAAAGAGGACAAGTTTTGGGACAAGCTAGACAAGAGACAAGTTAGGTTTAGAGTTTAGACAAGCAGACAAGTTTCTAGGGTTAGACACCAAGAGCCGGTTTACCGGCGACACCATCATAATGAGACCTAGCCTCAAACAGCATGTAGGGTTATTACCGGATGATGTTTCCCGGGGCCCGAAGCTGTCTAAATCCGTGTCTTGCATCGCGTCTCTCGATTCCACTCAACCCCTTCAAGCTACCACATAGATGCGCGCCTCAACCCTAAGTCCGTTGATCCGGACATCTGACGTGTTAATTCCACGACACGAGGTGTTCTGTCTGTCCAATCCGGACTGAACGACGTTGTCCAAGGCCTCCTGACAGTCCTTGAGGTAAGTCAAGTAACATTCTCTTCTCATAAATTAGATCTAGTCCTTTGTATAAGTATGCCATATCTATAGTAGCCCTCGAGACTCTGCACGGTTTGTAAGGAAAACCCGCGAAGGATCCCGTTCTATAGACATTTATTTGAAGTGGCATGATTTTTTTAATGTCACATGCATATTCTCTGGCTGCGGCTTCTAATGCTGCGACACTGGAGGAGATGGATCGGAAGCTCAAGCATTCCGATGAAGAGCTTGATCTTGTCAACAAGCGGCTTGACGAGGCGCAATGTAAGACCTTTGATAAGATGTGTAATTGCTTAGTACCGGGTATTGACGATACAGACTATATGCTAATCTTTAATGTGATGGTTCTATAGCTGCCACCGCCATGGTCGAGGGCTTGAAGAAAGTCGAGGCAAAGGCAGCCACAAAGAAGGCAACCGCTGACAAGGCGATGGCCGAGATCGAGAAGGCTAAGCTCGCTGGTGAGCAGCACGAGGCTCAAGTAGCTGAGGTGCAAGTGGAGCTCAAGGATGCCATCAAGAAGCTTGAGGCCCTTGAGAAGGAGCAGGGGGAGCGATCATCTCGGCTTTCCAAGGCGGAGAAGGAGCTCCAGGAGGTGAGAACCAAAGTGTGAGGTGTCGGGAAGAGCTCTGCCAAGTCGGGGAAATTTCAAATGGTAAGAAATACTTACTGCAGAGTGTGTTTGGAGGCAACAAGTTCGCCCTGCTAACGCGGGTCTGGCACTCCACATGCGTCTTCACCAAGCTTTCGAAGAGTGTGGCGGCCGCCGTGGAACATTATGCCACTCACGAGGAGGTCTCTGAGCAACGACTATTTTGGTCATAGTTTTTGGCCTCCGAGCATCCTCCCCTCCTCAGCAACCAGATGAAGCAGTTGATGGAGCTGCATCGAAAGTCCGGACTAGTGCTAAAGGATCTGTGTGTCTAGCTGTGGCCGGCCGAGCCAATTTCGGAGAGCTACTTTGGCTTAGTGCAGAGGCTGCGGGGCGCACCGCTCCGCATTGACTCCGTGAAGTGGTAGACATGCCTTGAGGGGGCTAGGCTGGCGTTTGCCAATACCATGGTGCATTGGCCGAAGATCAATCCGATGTAGATGGCCACTAGTCCTCCGCCCAAGGTAAAGGGGCATCGCCACTCGAAGCAGTATTTTGCGCTAGTGATGAATGGCGCGCGGGCGATAGAGGGCGAGTGTTCAAAAGATCTAATGCTTGAGTGACTGTGTTAAATTTGTGTCAATTGGACCCTTATGCTTTATGATGCGTCAACATGACTTATTTTGTCTTGTCATTTTTTAATTTTGACTCTTGTGCGGCCGTATGTTTATTTTGAAAGCTACCAGTCATCGGTTTCTACCCCCAAGTGAATATCACGAGGGGTGTTTGTCACCCCACTGTTACCCTTAGCCAACGTCTTGGAACCCGGAGGCGGTAGTGCGTGAGCCAAACTAGGCAATCAGACTATTCAATTTTATCACTTTCACTTAGCCTTAGGAGCTTGATTGTGGGGGCTAGTGACTATCGCCCAGTGATGTACTTGTGGGACGATACATGTCCGTTCGGGTCACATGGTTTGTGTTAAGACGAACCCTTCGTGTGACACGGTGAAATCGCCAACGATTTTTAGAGTCAAATCTCATCATCGGATCGCTGACCGGTTCACGCTTACTATGACGGTTAGTTTTTGGCTTTCTCCTCTTGAGGTGCTTTACTAGGCTAGCCAGAAGCACAATCGCAGGGGTTCTCCCTTTACCCTCTTATCCGAACGTGCGGAACATAAGGGGTAAACACAGGAGCCGGGCAACCCAACTATGGACCCAAGGCATAGTTTAGAACTTGATGCATATAGTGCAATATCTGAGACGCCGAACACTCTACGGAAGGCGGTGTCGGACTTGGTATGTGGAGCTGATGAGGAAATCAGGCTCTTAAAGAGTGAATTGTATCATCATGCCGGGTTGTTCGAAGAGCGTGGGGGAATCAGAAAGGAAGGAGACAATGGCAAGATGCGGATATCCGAACACCATAAAGGGTGTTTTTATTATTTCTCATAGGCTCAAGATGTCTAACTGTACAATCCGAACTGCCAAGACATTTATTTAAAAATGTTGTACAGAGTAAAGGTTTACACAGGGCCGAATACGTGGTGCGGATCTCCTGATGTAGGCTGATATATCTCCAACGTATCTATAATTTTTTATTGTTCCATGCTGTTATATTATCAGTCTTGGATGTTTTACAATCATTTTATATTATTTTTTTGCTACTAACCTATTGACATAGTGCCAAGTGTCAGTTGCTGTTTTCTGCATGTTTTTTACATCGCAAGAAATCAATATCAAACGGACTCCAAAATCAGCGAAAATTTTTGAAGATTTTTTTTGGACCAAAAGAAACCCAATGGGCCAAGGCAGCACCTAGGGGGTCCTGTTCGAAATATGCCCTAGAGGCAATAATAAAATGGTTATTATTATATTTCCTTGTTCATGATAATTGTCTGTTGTTCATGCTATAATTGTATTATCCGGAAATCATAATACATGTGTGAATACATAGACCACAACATGTCCCTAGTGAGCCTCTAGTTGACTAGCTCGTTGATCTATAGATGGTTACGGTTTCCTAACCATGGACATTTGATGTCGTTGATAACGGGATCACATCATTAGGAGAATGATGTGATGGACAAGACCCAATCCTTAGCATAGCACTAGATCGTGTAGTTCGTTTGCTAAAGCTTTTCTAATGTCAAGTATCATTTCCTTAGAGCATGAGATTGTGCAACTCCCGGATACCGTAGGAATGCTTTGGGTGTGCCAAATGTCACAACATAAGTGGTTGGCTATAAAGGTACACTACGGGTATCCTCGAAAGTATCTGTTGGGTTGGCACGAATCGAGACTGCGATTCGTCACTCCGTATGACGGAGAGGTATCTCTGGGCCCACTCGGTAAGACATCATCGTAACGAGCTCAATGTGACGGGATGATGTGTTATGGAACAAGTAAAGAGACTTGCCAGTAACGAGATTGAACAAGGTATAGGGATACCGACGATCGAATCTCGAGCAAGTATCATACTGGTAGACAAAGGGAATTGCATATGGGATTGATTGAATCTCGGGCAAGTATCATACCTATAGACAAAGGGAATTGCATACCAAAAACCAATATAGACCCGTTTTGGCACCCTGTCGGAGGGGGGAATCCCTCTCAAGTGGCTATCTTCATCATCCCGGCGCTGTCCATGACGAGGAGGGAGTAGTCCACCCTCGGGGCTGAGGGTATGTACCAGTAGCTATGTGTTTGATCTCTCTCTCTCTCTCTCTCTCTCTCTCTCTCTCTCTCTCTCTCTCTCTCGTGTTCTTGAGATGGCACAATCTTGATCTATCGTGAGCTTTGCTATTATAGTTGGATCTTATGATGCTTCTCCCCTCTACTCTCTCGTAATGGATTGAGTTTTCCCTTTGAAGTTATCTTATCGGATTGAGTCTTTAAGGACTTGAGAACACTTGATGTATGTCTTGCATGTGCTTATCTATGGTGACAATGGGATATCATGTGATCTACTTGATGTATGTTTTGGTGATCAACTTGCGGGTTCCGTGACCTTGGGAATCTATGCATAGGGGTTGGCACACGTTTCCGTCTTGACTTTCGGATATAAACTTTGGGGCACTCTTTGAAGTTCTACGTGTTGGTTGAATAGATGTTTCTGAGATTGTGTGATGCATATCGTATAATCATGCCCACGGATACTTGATGTGACAATGGAGTATCTAGGTGACATTAGGGTTTTGGTTGATTTCTGTCTTAAGGTGTTATTCCAGTACGAACTCTATGATAGATTGAACGTTTCTACAGACTCTTGAATAGATCGATCAGAAAGGATAACTTTGAGGTGGTTTCATACCCTAGCATAATCTCTTTGTTTTTTCTCCGCTATTAGTGACTTTGGAGTGACTCTTTGTTGCATGTTGAGGGCTAGTAATATGATCCAATTATGTTATCCTTGTTGAGAGAACTTGCACTAGTGAAAGTATGAACCCTAGGCCTTGTTTCCTATCATTGCAACACCATTTATGCTCACTTTTACCACTTGTTACCTTGCTGTTTTTATATTTTCAGTTTACAAAAACCTATATGTACCATCCATATTGCACTTGTATCACCATCTCTTCGCCGAACTAGTGCACCTATAAAATTTACCATTGTATTGGGTGTGTTGGGGACACAAGAGACTCTTTGTTATTTGGTTGCAGGGTTGTTTGAGAGAGACCATCTTCATCCTATGCCTCCTATGGATTGATTAACCTTAGGTCATCCACTTGAGGGAAATTTGCTACTGTCCTACAAACCTCTGCACTTGGAGGCCCAACAACGTCTACAAGAAGAAGGGTGCGTAGTAGACATCAAGCTCTTTTCTGGCGCCGTTGCCGGGGAGGTTAGTGCTTGAAGGTATATCTTTAGATCTTGCAATCGAATATTTTAATTTCTTGTTTTATCACTAGTTTAGTTTACAAAAGAAAACAACAAAAAAAAACGGAATTGAGGTTGCCTCATATGCTTCATCTTTTTAATATCTTTCGTGAAAATGATGGGAAGGAAAATTGTGCTCAAGTACTAGAAGAAGAATTACATAGAATGCTTGGCATAGAATATGTGCATGATGAGCATGATTGCAATGTTGTTAGTATGAATTCTTTGAATACCCATGATGCTAATGATATGCAAAGCCACAAGCTTGGGGTTGCTATGTTTGATGAAGATGATATTTTTAGTCCCCCAAGTTTTGATGAGCAAATTTATTATGATGAAAGCATGCCTCCTATTTATGATGATTATATTGATGAAAGTGGATTTGGAGAGGTCATGACTTTATTTAGTGATGAATCCACTATTTCGGAAGAGGTTCCAATTGATTATGAAAACAAATTTGCTATCTATGATGATTATTGTGATGACTTGTATGCTATTAAGAATAATGATAACCATGAAACTTGCCATCATGATTTTAGTTTTTAATTGGATTACGCTTCACATGATAGTTATTTTGTTGAATTTGCTCCTCCCACTACTATGAATGAGAAGAATTTTGCTTATGATGGGATGGGAGTAGTAAAATTTCTATGCAAGTAGATCATGAAAAGAATGCTTTATGTGCTGGTTATATTGTTGAATTCATTCATGATGCTACTAAAAATTATTATGAGAGAGGATCATATGCTTCTACATATTGCAATAATATCAAGTTTTCTCTCTATGTGCTTAAAGTTTTGAAGTTATTCTTGTTTTCCCTTCCTATGCTAGTTGATTATCGTTCCCATAAGTTTTTTGCTCACAAAATCACTATGCATAGGAAGTGGGTTAGATTTAAATGTGCTATTCATATGCTTTATGATGCTCCCGTTATGTTTCAATTCTTATCTTTTATGTGAGCATCATTATGCCTAGCTAGGGGCGTAAAACGATAGCGCTTGTTGGGAGGCAACCCAACTTTCTTTTCTTTTCTTTGCTTTTGCTTCTGTTTAGGAATAAATATTGCATCTAGCTTCTGTTTAGATGTGGTTTTATGTTTTAATTAGTGTTTGTGCCAAGTAGAACCTTTGGGAAGACTTGTGTGAAGTTTATATGATCATGCTGTAAAAAACAGAAACATTGGCGCTCACTAGAATAGTCACCAGATTTTACTGGAGAGTGCTATTTAGTTGATTCTTTTTGCAGACGATTAATAGACAAATTCCTCACATTTACCAATTTATTTGAATTTTTTGGAGTTACAGAAGTATGCGAAAGTTATAGATTACTATAGACTGTTCTGTTTTTGACAGATTCGGTTTTCCGTGTGTTGTTTGCTTATTTTGATGAATCTATGAGTAGTATTGGAGGATATGAATCATAGAGAAGTTGGAATACAGTAGGTTTAACACCAATATAAACAAATAATGAGTTCATTGCAGTACCTTTGAGTGGTGGTTTGTTTTCTTATACTAACGGAGCTCACAAGATTTTTGGCTAAGTTTTGTGTTGTGAAGTTTTCAAGTTTTGAGTATGGCTTTGATATACTATGGAACAAAGAGTGGCAAGAGCCTAAGCTTGGGGATGCCCAAGGCACCCCAAGGTAATATTCAAGGACAACCAAAATCCTAAGCTTGGGGATGCCCTGGGAAGGCATCCCCTCTTCCGTCTTCATCTATCAGTAACTATACTCGGAGCTATATTTTTATTCACCACATGATATGTGTTTTGCTTGGAGCGTCAATTTAGTGTATTTTGTTTTGCTTGCTGTTTGAAAAATATCCCAAGATCTGAAGTTCTTAAAGGTTAGAGAGTCTTCACATAGTTACATAATTATTCAACTACTCATTGATCCTCACTTGTATCTTTCGGAGTAGTTTGTTATTGCTCTAGTGCTTCACTTATATCTTTTAGAGCACAGCGGTGGTTTTATTTTGAAGAAATAGATGAACTCTCATCCTTCACTTATATCCTTTTGAGAGTCTATTAAAACAGCATGGTAATGTGCTTTGGCTATAAAACTAGCCTTCACATGATAGGCATCCAAGATGAATGTAGTAAAAACTTTCACACTAAGTGCATTGAATAAGAAGAGAAGTTGGATGCTTGATAATTGTTTTGAGATATGAGGATAGTGATATTAGAGTCATGCTAGTGGAGTTATTATGAAATTGAGAAATACTTGTGTTAAGGTTAGTGATTCCCGTAGCATGCATGTATGGTGAACCGCTATGTGACGAAGTTAGAGCATGAGGTATTTGTAAAGTGTCAACCTTTGTGTGGAGGTCGAGGGCGCACGATGGTTAACTCCTACCAACCTCCCCACCCTAGGAGCATGCGTTGATTGCTTTGTTTTGATGACTCATAGATTTTTGCAATAAGTATATGAGTTCTTTATGACTAATGTTGAGTCCATGGATTACATGCACTCTCACCCTTCCACCATTGCTAGCCTCTCTTGTACCGCGCAACCTTCGCCGGTACCATACACCCACTATATATCCTTCCCCAAAACAACCACCATATATTTTCCTCAAAACATCCACCATACCTACCTATCATGGCATTTCCATAGCCATTCCGAGATATATTGCCATGCAACTTTCCACTTTTCCGTTCATATGACACGCATCATATTGTCATATTGCCATGCATGATCATGTAGTTGACATCGTATTTGTGGCAAAGCCACCCTGCATAATTTTTCATACACCGCCGGAGGCATTCATATAGAGTCATACTTTGTTCTAGTATCGAGTTGTAATTCAATGAAAGTGTGAAGATCATCATTATTAGAGCATTGTCCCATGTGAGGAAAGGCTAAATCAATAAAGCCCCTCCAAAAAAAGAAAAAAAGGAAAGGCCAAAAAAAAGAAGAAAGGCCCAAAAAAAAGAAAAAAAAGAAAAAGAAAAGAAAAAGGGACAATTGCTACTATCTTTTTCCACACTTGTGCTTCAAAGTAGCACCATGTTCTTCATGATAGAAAATCTCATGTTTAGTCACTTTCATATACTAGTGAGAACTTTCATTATAGAACTTGGCTTGTATATTCCAACGATGGGCTTCCACAAATGCCCTAGGTATTCATGAGCAAGCAAGTTGGATGCACACCCACTAGTTTCTTTCGTTGAGCTTTCATACATATTTAGCTCTAGTGCATCCGTTGCATGGCAATCCCTACTCACTCACATTGATATCTATTGATGGGCATCTCCATAGCCCGTTGATACGCCTAGTCGATGTGAGACTATCTCCCTTCTTTTTGTCTTCTCCACAACCACCTATATATTCCACATAGTGCTATGTCCATGGCTCACGCTCATGTATTGCGTGAAAGTTGAAAGGTTTGAAAGAATAGAGTGCGAAAACAAGTGCTTGGCTAAAACCGGGGTTGTGCATGATATGAATATTTTGTGTGATGAAGAGGGAGCATAGCCAGACTATATGATTTTGTAGGGATGACTTTCTTTAGCCATAGTATTTTGAGAAGACATGATTGCTTTGTTAGCATGCTTGAAGTATTATTATTTCTTATGTCATGTCAGGACCTCGATCCTAAGTCACACAGGTCTAGCCTGTAACACATCATATCACTTTGCGGCCTCACGCACGGTATCCCCACGGGTGCCACCTTACCTGGCCCGGGACCTGTCGGGGGAAACTGTCCGCCACGAACACCTATGGGACCGGAGCCCCTTGTCTGTGCGGTACGAGGGCGGAGGGAGCACAAAGAGCAGATCGAAGCCGACGCGCGGGCAGTTTTACCCAGGTTCGGGCCGCACGGATGCGTAAAACCCTACTCCTGCTTGGTTGTGTATTGAGTTGAGCGCTCGGGAGCTTGAAGAAGCAGCTACACCGTGCGTGAGAGTAATCTAGGTTTCGAACCCCCTCCACGTTGTGCATGGGCCTCCTTTTATAGTGCAAGGGGTCACCGACAGGTGTCAACGTAGGAGAAAGGGGTAAAAGAGTAAAAGAGGTGGTAGTTGTAATAGTGCGGGAACAGTGGAGCTACAGTACAGAACAGTGGTCTATACCTACTTTAACAGTGGGGGACAAGGGCATTTAATGCCCGTCGCCGTCGACCCCAAAAGCTCCCGCCTTAGCGTCTCCGTCCGCCACGGCGACGGATTTATCACCGTGGTGTGCCACCGTGTACCCCAGGCTGCACAGCCATCCGCCACGCGTCCCTGGTTAGACCCCAGGGCGACGCGTGGGCCGATGAGCTGGAGCGCGGGCACACAGCGTGGTCTTCCCGACAAGCGCCTTGCCGGGGCCTTGGTCTTGCCGGGCCCGGGAACTTGCCGCTCCCCGGGCCCCTTGCCGGGGCGCGCATAGCACCGAGGCAACGCCTTCTAATCTTCCTGGCAAGCTCCTCTCGCCAGGGTCTTGTGTTAGTGGAACAGTCTTGAGCCTGGTACGGCCTTCCCGGCAAGCTCCTCTTGCCGGGGTCTCGATCTTCTGTCTTGTATACTTTGTTTTTGAATGGTTTAATAAGAGGCAGGAAGGTCTCCGGCGAGCACGCAGTAAACCTTGCCGCGGGAGGCTGCAACTGCCCGTGCACAAGTTGGGGTACTGAGGTACCCCTACCTTAGTACACCGACAGGAGCCCCCGGGCCTGGGCCACACACGGTGCCGAGCGCTGTTGGGCCAGGCCCAAAACAGTGCACGGGCACCCGCGGCCCGCGGCGCGCCGAATCCACTTCCATATCCGCCGCACCCCAACGTAACGGCACGCGTCGATTGCGGCGCCGTGGGATGGGACGTGCCCACGATCTCTTAATGAAAAGGGGAAAAACGCCCCCCACTCCCCCATAAAAGCAGAGGCAGCGGGCGCGGTTCCCCTCCCTGTGCTCTCATTACGTCGTCTTCTTCCTGCAAAAAGATTCCTTCTTGCGCTCCGCCTCCACAGCTCCGCCGCCACCTAGCTCTCCGTCCCCTTCCTTCCGCCGCATCCGCCATGGCCCCAAAGAGCGACAAGGGGAAAGCGGAGAAGTCCAAGAAGGAGAAATCCGAGCAAGCAGCCAAGCTCATCGCTTACCGGAAGCGGAACGTCGTCTTCTCGCCGAAGCTCGGTGTGGAAGAACTCTGGAACAAGTACTACTTGTTCTGGTCCAAGGGTACCGACGCGCATCCCCGCACCCGAGCATACCCGGCCGCCGCCAAGGACCACTATCCCGGCGGGTATTACTTCTTTGCTCCCTTTTTCCACTGTGGTCTCTGCCCTCCATTTTCGAACTTCTTCTGTGATATCATGAATACGTATGGCTTCCATCTGCTTGATTTCACCCCCAACGCCATCCTCACCATGGCCGTTTTCGCACATATGTGCGAAAACTTCATAGGAGTCCACCCCAACGTAGCCCTCTTTAGACACTTTTTCACCCCTAGAGCCGAGGCCGATGCCCCTCTCTCCGGATGTATTTCTTGGGTCTTCCGTCTCGGGAAGAAGGGGTCGTACTTGCCGGGGGAGCTCCGCGGCAAGTGGGAGGAATGGCGAGCTGAGTGGTGTTGGATTGTAGAGGACCAGCCGCAAGCCTTTACTGCGCCGCGCACAACGCCTATCGCGCGCGGCAGAGATTGGAGCGAACTAGACTCCGACGACGTCAAGCTTGACATCGCTCTTGTCCGGATCCTCCGTCTTCGGCTGGCCCGGCTGTCAGTTGCCGAGGTGGGCGCAGATTTCCTCCGCCGGCGCATCGCCCCCCTCCAGGACCGGAAGAGGCCGGCTTGGTTGTACGGCGGCCCGGCCGACATCATGCGGCTGCGCCCTGGACTTAATTTTAACTTCACCACTCTGGAGCTGCGCGGGATGGTACGAGAGCTCTTCAAGTACGACCCGGCGCACCCCGAGTGGTTCCGGACTCCCCGGGAAGTGGTGCCGCTCTGCAACAACGCCGCGAGGGACCGAATCCTGGCCATGATGCCGATGTGCGACTCGCATGGCCTGGACCGCTCGTGGATCCCCCCGAAGCCAATCGACGTCCTCACTTTCTACGACAACCTCGTCGAGGTGGCGAGCAACAAGGAGGACCTCAAGCTGCATACGCGGGACACCACCGAGCAGGAAATCGCCTACATAGCTTCTCGGGCTGAGGAGGCCGCCGCAGCCGCGGCGGCAGGAGTCTTCGGATTCTCGCCGGAGGAGGCGGAGGCCGAGGAGGCGTCCACCCAGGCGGAAGAGGCGGAGATCCGTCGGTTGCTGAACCTCCCACCCGACGCGCTCGCCGGGGTCCCCTCGTTGAGGCACTCCGGGATCCATGGGATCGCGACGGAGGCCGCGGCAAAGGAGGGAACCGCCGGAGGAAGCAGAGGCGCCGCGAGGGGCGGAGGCGCCAAGGGGAAAAGGGCCGCATCGCTGGATGCTGGGCCCAGCGAGCCGGCCGAGGCAGAGGAGGAGGAGGAGGAGGAGGCCGAAGACTCCGGCGGATCGACAGAGTTGTACGCCGACGACCTCTCCTCGTCGGAGAGCTCCCCGCCCCCGGCAAGCCCGAAGGAGTCCCCGGCAAAGCGTCTCCGCAAGGCGGCGACGGGGGAAAGGGCACAGGCGCCCCGGCAACAGCCACCTCGGCGGGCGGCTCCCCGGGGGAGTCAAGCCGCGCCAAGGCCGTCCGGCGCACCAGCCGCAGCAGAGGCGGGCCGGGCGCGGACCACGACGGAGGCGCCCCGCAGGCCGGCAGCGAGCCGGCAGGGGTCTTCTCGGAGCGGAGCAACGGCTCCGCCCGTCCCCCGGGCGCCGGCAGCCACAGGGGCTGGGTCTTCGCAGCCCCCAGCCCCGGCGAGTACCAAGCGCGCGAGGGAGTCCTTGCCTCCCGCTCCTCGCGTCGACGCGCCCACGGTGGAGTACGACTTCTCCGCCCTGAGCGAGGACGACGAGGAGGACCAGGAGTAAGGATCCGAGATTCTTCATCTTCTTAATTTTCGTCTTGAGCTTCTGTTGATGCTAACTCTGTCTTCTGTTCTGGTTTCAGGACCCTGGCCCATCGCGCCGCGAAGAAGGCCAAGGCGCCCGAGGCCGAGGTCGCGGAGGACTCGGCGGCGGCGGCAACAGAGGGCGCGCCGGAGCCGAGCCTGCCGGACTCTGGCACTGCTCCGATGAGCAGCCCCCAGCGCAGCCCGCAGCGCAGCCCCCAGCGTAAGTCTGGGGTTCTTTCTTTTCGCTTGTCGGGGTACGTCTGAGGCTTTTGACTTTATCTTCATATTTTGACATCCCTCGTCTTGTTTCGTGCAGAGGAGGAGCCGCAGCGGGAAGAGCGCCCGGAGACCACCGCCGAGGAGCTGCAGGCACCGCCATCCCCGCCAAGGCAGGACTCTCCGGCAAGGGAGAGTGCTCCGTCAAGGGCGGGTACTCCGCCAAGGCAGAGTACCCCGTCAAGGACGAGCAGCCCGGCGAGGGCGGCCACCCCGCCGAGGCCGAATTCCCCGGCGAGGGCGACTACCCCGACGAGGCCGAGCTCCCCGGCGAGGGAGCCCGCCGCTGAGGACGTCCGCCAAGGTAACCTTTATAACTTGTCTTCTTGGCTTGTCTTTTTTTGGATATTTGCTTGAGTCTTGAATTTCTTTGTCTTCTTCTTCTTCCTAGATCTTCCTCCTCCTGTGCCTATGGAGACGGAGGTAATCATCCTCGAGGAGGAGGACGCGCAGGGCGGTGGCGGCGACGCTCCAGTCGTCGAAGAGGTGGGCGAGGCCGCCGAGCCGGCCGCGCAAGAGACTGCTCCGGCTGCGGACGCAGCGGCCGGGGAGGGGGACGGTGGCCGCACCGCCGACCCGGAGGTGGCGGGAGCATCGGATGCTGCGCCGGCCACCGGTCCCTCCGCCGGCGAGGAGCAAAGGTTTTATCTCGAGGCCCCCAATGGCGTCTTCATCCAGATGCCGTGGGGGTCTTCGTCGCGAGCTCCTGCGGAGGGCGAGGCGTTCGACGGAGAGGTCCTCGCCTCCGCAGGCCTGAAGATAGTCCAGGCGCCCGGTGGAGGTGAGGGGCCCGAGGAGGAGCGATTGCTTCATCAACTCCTGGCCCTTTACCGGGCCAGGCAAGCAAAGCTCGCTTCCCGGGAGGCTCTTGCCGCCAAGGCTGCGGCAGAGATGGAGAAGCGCGTGGCGGAGCTCAGCGCCGCCAACCAGGCTGCCCTCCGGCAGGTGGCAGAGGAGCGAGAGCGTCTCGCCGGCGAGTACCAAGAGTGGGTACTTGAGAGGGCCGAAGCCGACGAACAGCAGCGCCTCGCCGGGGTAGAGATGTCCCGGCGAGAGGGAGAGCTCGCGCAGCGGAAGGTGGATCTGGATTCTCATGAAGAAGACCTTGCCGCTCGCGAGGCTGCCCTTGGCGAGGAGCTGAAAGAGGCGAAGGCCGCCGCGGCTGCCGCGGAGGACGCCAAGAAAGAGCTCGCCGCCAAGGTTGAACAACTGGAGAAGGCGATGAAGGTGAGCGCCGAGAAGGTTGCCGCGCTCATCCTGGAGCGCGAGAAGGATGCTCACACCAACTCAGAGCTCCAGATGAGTTTGTCCCAGAGGGGTGACGAGCTGAAGGCCGCCAAGGATTCCATTGAAGACTTGGAGCTGAAGGTCACCACCCTGAAGGAATCGCTTGACGCTGCCCGGGCCCAGGAGACCAAGCTGAAGGACGAGCTCCGCAAGGAGCGAACCTTGATGGAGAGCGTCAACAAGGCCTCCGAGCTCTTCCGGCAGACTATTGAGGTGTGGACCGAAGAGCTGGTTTCTTCTGCGTCCAACATTGACCAGGAGTTGCTTGCTTTGAAGGTCGAACATCTTATCTACTCGCCGGATCCAGATCTCCCGCACAGCGCCAAGCTCAGCCTCTTCTTCAGAGGCGTCGCTCCAGCCCTTGCAGGTCTCCGGAACCGCATCCCCGCGCAGCTGGCCGAGGAGTCGCGCCGTCTCTGCGCAGGAACTCTGGAGCGGGTCTTGACGAAGATCGTGTACCGCAACCCGGGGATCAACCTCAGGAACGTTCTTTGCAGCTTGCCGGCAGATGCAGACACGGAGGCCCTGAAGGAGCAGGTCGGCCATATCATCGCCAAGGTGGCAAAGCTTGGCAGGAAGGAGGGCGACCGCGTAGACTAGGGCCCCATTTATCTTTATCTTTTTATTGCTGCACATTATGTTATGAACTCATTAGTCCATTGCGACAAGTTATCCTTGTAAGATATTTGCTTTATTTCAATCAATCAGTGCAATGTTATCTTCCTTGTTCCAATCTTTGACTTTGTATGTTTTTCACCCTACGCTCCCGGGGAGCTTGCCGGAAAGGGGCCCTTGCCGCGAGCGCTGAGTGCTGGACTCTGAGCGGCCTGCTGGCCAAGGTCCTCGCCGGCAAGCAACCTTGCCGCAGCAGGTCGCAACGCACTTAGCTTGCTGAGTGTACTCGGAAACGAGGCAAGGGCGCGACACTTGTCGCAGCTCACTTAAATCGTTGAGTGGACTCGAAAACAAGATAAGGGTGCGGCAAGCTACGGGTAGGTTCCTCCGCGCACAGGTTTTCCATACAAAGTGTGATCGTTCAAGGAAGACAACCAAAATTTCAAATTTGAACTGGTCAAATTCTAACAACTTATCTTTCATATGCCGCTTGCTCATGTTGTTTGCTTTCCGGTAAGGCTCTTCTTACTTGAACAGCACTTAGTTCCTCCTCCATCTCCTTCCCCCCCGGCAAACTTGTGCGCGAGGAACGTTCCTTCTGTTTAAGAGAAAAGGAAAGGGAGAGGAAAAAAGCATATTGCCTTTCGGCGTAATAGTGCTTACCGAATGTCTAAGTGTTGCATCAAATGCCAAATAAAACATGCAAATAGCAAAGAGAAGCATGCGAAAGGCAATCGATGCGAAAACACGAAATCTTTACTGACGCACGGGGTCTGCGCCCGGCTTTGTACAAAGGGTTACATGCAACAGCGGCAAGGCTTGTACAAAAGTTGGTTGCCGGAATGGATCACGGCAACCGCGCCTTAGGGGTGAAACTTGCGAAGATGCTCTATGTTCCAGGAGTTGCTCACCGGTAAGCCTTCTTCGGTCTCGAGGCGGACAGCGCCGGGCCTCGTAACTTGTCTCACCCGATAAGGGCCTTCCCACTTCGGCGTCAACTTGTTGGAATTCTTGGCGGACTGAACACGCCGAAGAACAAGGTCGCCTTCCTCGAGACTCCTGGCCTTGACTTTGCGGCTATGGTAGCGGCGCAAAGCTTGCTGGTATCGAGCAGCTCGTACAGCAGCCTGGAGACGTCCCTCCTCAAGGAGCAATGCGTCATCTTGCCGCAGTTGCTCTTGCTCGAGCTCATCATAAGCGAGCACTCGAGGAGATCCGTATACGAGTTCCGTGGGGAGAACTGCCTCTGCTCCATAGACTAGAGCAAAAGGTGTCTGCCCGGTGGCTCGACTTGGTGTCGTTCTGATTGACCAAAGAGCCGCCGGGAGCTCCTCTATCCAATTCTTTCCGCACTTGCGCAGCCTGTCAAAGGTCCTTGTCTTGAGTCCGCGCAGCACTTCAGCATTTGCCCTCTCCGCTTGGCCGTTGCTCCTCGGGTGAGCAACAGAAGCGAAACAGACCTTGGTGCCAAGGTCTTGGACGTACTGCATGAAGGTGCGACTAGTGAATTGCGTACCGTTGTCGGTGATGATCCTGTTAGGGATCCCGAAACGGCAAACAATCGACCTGAAGAACCTGACTGCTGACTGTGCTGTCACCTTTCTCACTGGCTCCACTTCCGGCCACTTTGTGAACTTGTCGATTGCAACGTACAAGTACTCAAAGCCCCCGACAGCGCGAGGGAAAGGGCCGAGGATATCGAGCCCCCAGACCGAGAAGGGCCAGGACAAAGGGATTGTTTGGAGAGCTTGAGCTGGCTGATGAACTTGCTTTGCATGGAACTGGCACGCTTCACACTTGGTTACTAGTGCAGTTGCATCTTGGAGGGCTTCTTGCCAAAAGAACCCTTGCCGGAAAGCTTTCCCGGCAAGTGCCCTTGCGCCAATGTGGTGGCCGCATATGCCTCCGTGTATTTCTGCCAACAGCTTCTGTCCATCTTCCCTGGAGATGCACTTCAACCTGACACCATTGAGTCTTCTTCTGTACAGCTCGTTATCCACAAACTGATACATACTTGACTGCCTGGTTATCTTCTCTATCTCTTGTGGGTCGTCGGGAAGTTCTCCAGTTTGTAGAAAACGGACGATCTGCTGTGCCCATGCCGGAGCTCGGGGCTCGACGGCAAGGACTAAAGGCTCGAGGGCTGCTGCGGGAACCTCAGCTTCTACGGCAAAGACCTCTGGTCCTGTCGGAGCTGTCGGTCCCCCGGCAAGCTCGCCGGGGCGAGGCTTGTCGGGAACACTTGCTTCAACTGCACAAACCCGAGGGCTCGCAGGAGCAAACTGTTCCTCAGCGTTATCGTTGATCTTGGGAACTTTGGCGGCGGGTTCAGGAAGATCCGCCGGCAAGTAGTCGCCGGAGACCAACTTTCTCTTCTTGGACTGCCCAATTGATGGTGTAACTGATGGCTGAGTCAGCTTGAGCAAAAAGGTCCCTGGTTCCACAGGTAACTTCATCGCGGCGCACTTTGACAGGCCGTCTGCAATCTCATTTTGAGCTCTTGGGACGTGCTCCATCTGCAGACCTTCAAAGTGCTCTTCAAGCTTCCTCACTTCATCGACATATGCTTCCATCAAAGGACTCTGGTAGCTCTTGTTAACTTGTCGGACCACCAACTGAGAATCTCCCCGTACAATCAGCTTCCTGATCCCAAGTTCGGCCGCAATCCTGAGGCCGGCAAGCAAGCCTTCATATTCTGCAGTGTTGTTTGTCGCTTGCTCCCTGGGAAAGTGCATCTGGATAACATATTTGAGGTGCTCTCCGGTGGGCGCGATGAGTACCACGCCGGCACCGGCGCCTTGCAGCGAGAAGGCACCGTCAAAATACATTACCCATTCACTTGTCGCTTCTTGCACGGGTACGCTTGTTTCCTGAACTTCATCTTCTGGTGTTGGGGTCCACTCAGCAATGAACTCTGCCAAAGCTCGGCTCTGAATGGTTGAAGTACTTTCAAATTTGAGTCCGAAGCTTGACAGTTCCAGTGCCCACTCGACGATCCTGCCTGTTGCCTCTGGATTGTGTAATATCCTCTTCAACGGAAAGCGAGTGACCACTGTTATCTCATGGGCTTGGAAGTAGTGGCGCAGCTTCCTCGAGGCCATGAGGAGGCCGAAAAGCAATTTTTGCACACCAGAGTACCTTGATCTAGCTCCCTGGAGAAGGGAACTTACAAAATACACTGGGCGCTGCACCATCTTCTTCCGCACCTCTCCTTGTTCCTGCGCAGAGTCTTCCTTGTCGGGGCCAGAGCTTGTCGGGACAGCCCCCTGCTTGTCGCTAGATTCGCTTGCCGGTGACGCTGGCTCCTCGTCGGACTCCCTCTCCGCTACCAACGCAGCACTAACCACCTGGTTGGTTGCCGCTAAGTATAGCAACAACTTTTCCTGTGGTTTAGGTGCGACAAGTGTAGGAGTGGAGGACAGGTACCGTTTCAAATCCTGCAACGCCGCCTCCGCTTCCGGAGTCCACTTCATGGGACCTGCCTTCTTCAAGATTTTGAAGAAAGGTAGGGCGCGTTCTGCGGATTTTGAAATGAACCTACTGAGGGCAGCAACGCAACCTGCAAGTTTTCTGACATCTTTGACGCGCTTTGGAGCTTCTATCTGCTCGATGGCTTTGATCTTGTCGGGGTTGGCTTCAATCCCCCTCTGTGATACAAAGAACCCGAGAAGCTTGCCGGAGGGAACTCCAAAGACGCACTTCTCGGGGTTCAGCTTGAGTTGTATCCTGCGCAGGTTCTGAAACGTTTCTTCCAAGTCTTGAATCAGTGTTTCTTTGCTCTTGCTCTTCACCACGATGTCATCCATGTAGGCTTCTACGTTCCTGTGGATCTGTGGCTCAAAAGCAGTGTACACTACCCTTGCAAAAGTTGAGCCTGCATTCTTCAATCCAAATGGCATGCGGATGAAGCAATAGGTGCCACATGGAGTGATAAATGCAGTCTTCTCTTCATCTTCCTTGGCCATGAAAATCTGGTGATAGCCTGAGTATGCATCAAGAAAACACAGTAGATCACATCCGGCAGTGGAGTCAACGATCTGGTCAATGCGCGGCAAAGGGAAGGGGTCCTTGGGACATGCTTTGTTGACATCAGTGAAGTCTATACACAGTCTCCACTTCCCGTTGGCCTTGCGCACGACGACTGGGTTTGCCAACCACGTCGGATGGATCACACCTCTAACTAGGCCTGCTGCCTCTAGTTTCTTGATCTCCTCGTTGATGAACTCTTGGCGCTCCACGGCTTGCTTCCTCACTTTTTGCTTGATGGGCCGCGCATGAGGACAGACAGCAAGCTTGTGCTCAATCACCTTCCTGGGAACACCGGGGATGTCAGACGGTTGCCAAGCAAACACATCGACATTCGCCCGCAAGAAGGCGACGAGCGCGCTTTCCTATTTGCTGTCAAGGGTGGCACTGATGGTGAAGGTACCACCAGTGCCATCCTCCTTTGCGGACACTTTCTTGGTTGCCGGAGGAGCAGCCATTCTTTTCTTGCTCTTGCCGGTGGAGCTCGATGGAACGTCCTCGACGGCGGCGCAGCACTCCGAAGAGGTGCGGTTGCCGGAGTGGGTCCCAGAGCACTTGCCGGACTTGGTCTTCGTCTTCTTCCCCCCGGGAGCTTCAGCGGCAAGAGTATCCTTCTCGGCCGCAGCTGCCGCATCCCGGTAAATCTTGTCGGCGCAAATAAGCGCATCTTTCTTGTCGCTATGGACAGTGATGACGCTTATCGGCCCCGGCATCTTCAGCACGTTATAGGCGTAATGGGAAGCTGCCATGAACTTGGCGAGGGCGGGACGGCCGAGTATTCCATTGTAGGGCAATGGAATATCGGCAACGTCAAAAGTGATGCGCTCAGTCCTGAAGTTGAGCTCCCCGCCAAAGGTCACCGGCAGAGTAATCTTTCCCTTGGGCTTGCTCCTTCCCGGGTTGATTCCTTGGAACGAACCGGTCTCTTCGAGCTCGCCGTCTTG
>LR738715.1:94602370-94635929 GCA_902687465.1 Secale cereale
TTGAAGAAAGGTAGGGCGCGTTCTGCGGATTTTGAAATGAACCTACTGAGGGCAGCAACGCAACCTGCAAGCCTTCTGACATCCTTGACGCGCTTTGGAGCTTCTATCTGCTCGATGGCTTTGATCTTGTCGGGGTTGGCTTCAATCCCCCTCTGTGATACAAAGAACCCGAGAAGCTTGCCGGAGGGAACTCCAAAGACGCACTTCTCGGGGTTCAGCTTGAGTTGTATCCTGCGCAGGTTCTGAAACGTTTCTTCCAAGTCTTGAATCAGTGTTTCTTTGCTCTTGCTCTTCACCACGATGTCATCCATGTAGGCTTCTACGTTCCTGTGGATCTGTGGCTCAAAAGCAGTGTACACTACCCTTGCAAAAGTTGAGCCTGCATTCTTCAATCCAAATGGCATGCGGATGAAGCAATAGGTGCCACATGGAGTGATAAATGCAGTCTTCTCTTCATCTTCCTTGGCCATGAAAATCTGATGGTAGCCTGAATATGCATCAAGAAAACACAGTAGATCACATCCGGCAGTGGAGTCAACGATCTGGTCAATGCGCGGCAAAGGGAAGGGGTCCTTGGGACATGCTTTGTTGACATCAGTGAAGTCTATACACAGTCTCCACTTCCCGTTGGCCTTGCGCACGACGACTGGGTTTGCCAACCACGTCGGATGGATCACACCTCTAACTAGGCCTGCTGCCTCTAGTTTCTTGATCTCCTCGTTGATGAACTCTTGGCGCTCCACGGCTTGCTTCCTCACTTTTTGCTTGATGGGCCGCGCATGAGGACAGACAGCAAGCTTGTGCTCAATCACCTTCCTGGGAACACCGGGGATGTCAGACGGTTGCCAAGCAAACACATCGACATTCGCCCGCAAGAAGGCGACGAGCGCGCTTTCCTATTTGCTGTCAAGGGTGGCACTGATGGTGAAGGTACCACCAGTGCCATCCTCCTTTGCGGACACTTTCTTGGTCGCCGGAGGAGCAGCCATTCCTTTCTTGCTCTTGCCGGTGGAGCTCGATGGAACGTCCTCGACGGCGACGCAGCACTCCGAAGAGGTGCGGTTGCCGGAGTGGGTCCCAGAGCACTTGCCGGACTTGGTCTTCGTCTTCTTCCCCCCGGGAGCTTCAGCGGCAAGAGTATCCTTCTCGGCCGCAGCTGCCGCATCCCGGTAAATCTTGTCGGCGCAAATAAGCGCATCTTTCTTGTCGCTGTGGACAGTGATGACGCTTATCGGCCCCGGCATCTTCAGCACGTTGTAGGCGTAGTGGGAAGCCGCCATGAACTTGGCGAGGGCGGGACGGCCGAGTATTCCATTGTAGGGCAATGGAATATCGGCAACGTCAAAAGTGATGCGCTCAGTCCTGAAGTTGAGCTCCCCGCCAAAGGTCACCGGCAGAGTAATCTTTCCCTTGGGCTTGCTCCTTCCCGGGTTGATTCCTTGGAATGAACCGGTCTCTTCGAGCTCGCCGTCTTGAATCTGGAGCTTCTTGATCACAGCAGAGGAGATCAAGTTCAGCCCGGCCCCGCCGTCAACCAACATTTTGGTGACCTTGAGGTTGCGGATGGTGGGAGAAACCAGCATCGGCAAGCACCCGACCGCCGTGGTGCGGTCAGGGTGATCCTCAAGGTCAAAAATGATGGGCGTGCTGGACCATTTGAGGAGCCTGCGCGACTCCACGGGCGGCTCCGCTGCATTCACCTCACGCACCCACTGTTTCAGCTGGCGGTGGGAGGTGTGCAGAGAGGCGCCACCGTCGACGCACAGGACCTCCGTGGCTTTCTGGAACTCCTGCTCGCTGTTCTCGTCGTCCTCCATGTCTTCATCGTCGTCTTCGTCGTTGTCGCGGCCCCGGGGAGGTCGATCTCCTTGCCGCTGCTTGGCCTTGCCGCGGCGTCCTCCCCGGCCATTGAATGGCCGCTTCTTGCTGGGCTCTTCCCCGCCACCTTGGGCCTTCTCCTTGTCGCGCCTCTCGTACTCAGCTTTTTGCTGCTCGACGAGGTACTCGACGCGTTTGCAATTGGAGAGATCGTGACCCTTGGTGCGGTGAATCTTACAGTATTGCTTGTCGGAGCTACCCGGCTTGTCGGCCGCCGCCGCAGGGGCAGGCTCCTTGCCGGAGCCGCCAGCCTGCGCTTGTTTGGCGGGGGCCTCCTTGCCGAATTTCTCAACGGCAAGCACTTCCTTCTTGCCCTTCTTCCTGTTGTTCCGCCGCCGGCTCTTCTTTGCCGGGGCGGCGTCGTCGCTGTCGCTTCCCCCTGCGCCAGCATCCTCCCCGGGGAGTTTCCTCCCCTCTTCTGCACGGGCGCACTTGTCGGCAAGAGCGTAGAGCTCGCTGACGTCCCTGATCTTGGTCATCGCCATCTCCTCACGCATGCGGCGGTTACGCACGTTCTGATGGAACGCGCTGATAACCGCAGCAGGGTGAACGTCGGGGATGTTGTGCTGTACCCGGCTGAAACGTTGGATATACTTGCGCAGGGGTTCGCCTTCCTTCTGGGCCAAAATGTGGAGATCGCTCTCCTGGCCATGGGGTTTGTGGCCGCCGGTGAAGGCGCCAACAAACTGATGGCAGAGGTCGGCCCAAGAAGAGATAGAGCCTTCCGGCAAGTGCATGAGCCACGAACGGACGTTCGGCTTCAGCACGAGCGGGAAGTAGTTGGCTAGGATCTTCTTGTCGCGCCCCCCGGCAGCTTGCACTGCTATAGTGTAGACGCTGAGAAACTCCGAGGGGTGCGTTTTGCCGTCGTACTTCTCCGGTACGTCGGGCTTAAAGTTCTTCATGCTGGGCCACTGGACGCGCCGCAGCTCGCGGGTGAACGCAGGGCAGCCTGCCGCGTACGGCAAGTCGCCTGGTTCACCGGGCGCGGGTGCGTCGACAGTGTTCCCAGCTCTCTTGTCGGATTGTCGCCGAGCTTCTCGGCGGCGCTCGATCGTGGTCCGAGCGTCTTCATCTCGCCGGTCGTCGAGGACCTGGCGCTGGTCCCGACGGGCCCGCGGGTCCGACGAGGCTGTGGAGCCGTCGTCGGGGTTGTTCCGGCGGGGCGGCGGCTTCTGCTTCTGCGGCGGGGAGTGCACGCTTGTCGCACCCCCGGCGGTCTTGTCGCCGATAGCCTTCGTCTTCTCAGCCTGCCGCGGCCGTGAGGCCGACGGCTGCTGCGGAGAGTCGTTGTTGGCGAAGTCTATCAGGCTCCGGATAGTGGCCCTCCATTCCTCGGCCTTGTCGGCCGCTGGAGGAAAATCGAGGAGCAGCTGCGCCCTTGCGAGCGCTTCTGCCGGAGTAGTGGGGAACGCGGGCGAGCGGTGCGAGGAGCGGGATACGCTCGGACTTCTAACGACGTTAGAAGGAGCGGGGTCCCGCGCCGGCGCCTTCGCTTTGCTTGCGCCCGGACGAGGGTCCGGGGCGTCCCGCGAACCTCCAGTATGGCCTTGTCCCAGCAAGCGGATACCACCTCCCGTGGTATGGCGCTGCGGGGTCGTCGTATGCTGTGATGGACGCGGCGCGTCCACGGAGACCGAGGTCCGGTCGTCCGTCTTGTTCTTGGATCTGGTGGCACCGTGAGTATCCTCGCCGGCAACCACCCTTCCGACGGCGTCTCCCCCGCCCACCGTTGGCTCTGGTGGCGGCGGGTGCGACGCAGACGGGCCTCCGACCTCCGAAGGCTTCTTCTTCGGGGCCATGGAGTTGTCGCTGATGAAGTTGTTGATGAAGCTGGAGAGGTTGATGAAGAATGCGCCCGCGCGAACGCCGGATCAGGTTCGCACAACCTCGACGCCCCCTACCTGGCGCGCCAAAGATGTCGGGGGAAACTGTCCGCCACGAACACCTATGGGACCGGAGCCCCTTGTCTGTGCGGTACGAGGGCGGAGGGAGCACGAAGAGCAGATCGAGGCAGACGCGCGGGCAGTTTTACCCAGGTTCGGGCCGCACGGATGCGTAAAACCCTACTCCTGCTTGGTTGTGTATTGAGTTGAGCGCTCGGGAGCTTGAAGAAGCAGCTACACCGTGCGTGAGAGTAATCTAGGTTTCGAACCCCCTCCACGTTGTGCATGGGCCTCCTTTTATAGTGCAAGGGGTCACCGACAGGTGTCAACGTAGGAGAAAGGGGTAAAAATGTAAAAGAGGTGGTAGTTGTAATAGTGCGGGAACAGTGGAGCTACAGTACAGAACAGTGGTCTATACCTACTTTAACAGTGGGGGACAAGGGCATTTAATGCCCGTCGCCGTCGACCCCAAAAGCTCCCGTCGTTGCGTCTCCGTCTGCCGTGGTGCGGTCAGGGTGATCCTCGAGGTCAAAAATGATGGGCGTGCTGGACCATTTGAGGAGCCTGTGCGACTCCACGGGCGGCTCCGCTGCATTCACCTCACGCACCCACTGTTTCAGCTGGCGGTGGGAGGTGTGCAGAGAGGCGCCACCGTCGACGCACAGGACCTCCGTGGCCTTCTGGAACTCCTGCTCGCTGTTCTCGTCGTCCTCCATGTCTTCATCGTCGTCTTCGTCGTTGTCGCGGCCCCGGGGAGGTCGATCTCCTTGCCGCTGCTTAGCCTTGCCGCGGCGTCCTCCCCGGCCATTGAATGGCCGCTTCTTGCTGGGCTCTTCCCCGCCACCTTGGGCCTTCTCCTTGTCGCGCCTCTCGTACTCAGCCTTTTGCTGCTCGACGAGGTACTCGACGCGCTTGCAGTTGGAGAGGTCGTGACCCTTGGTGCGGTGAATCTTACAGTATTGCTTGTCGGAGCTACCCGGCTTGTCGGCCGCCGCCGCAGGGGCAGGCTCCTTGCCGGAGCCGCCAGCCTGCGCTTGCTTGGCGGGGGCCTCCTTGCCGGACTTCTCGACGGCAAGCACTTCCTTCTTGCCCTTCTTCCTGTTGTTCCGCCGCCGGCTCTTCTTTGCCGGGGCGGCGTCGTCGCTGTCGCTTCCCCCTGCGCCAGCATCCTCCCCGGGGAGTTTCCTCCCCTCTTCTGCTCGGGCGCACTTGTCGGCAAGAGCGTAGAGCTCGCTGACGTCCCTGATCTTGGTCATCGCCATCTCCTCACGCATGCGGCGGTTACGCACGTTCTGATGGAACGCGCTGATAACCGCAGCAGGGTGAACGTCGGGGATGTTGTGCTGTACCCGGCTGAAACGTTGGATATACTTGCGCAGGGGTTCGCCCTCCTTCTGGGCCAAAATGTGGAGATCGCTCTCCTGGCCATGGGGTTTGTGGCCGCCGGTGAAGGCGCCAACAAACTGATGGCAGAGGTCGGCCCAAGAAGAGATAGAGCCTTCCGGCAAGTGCATGAGCCACGAACGGACGTTCGGCTTCAGCACGAGCGGGAAGTAGTTGGCTAGGATCTTCTCGTCGCGCCCCCCGGCAGCTTGCACTGCTATGGTGTAGACGCTGAGAAACTCCGAGGGGTGTGTCTTGCCGTCGTACTTCTCCGGTACGTCGGGCTTAAAGTTCTTCATGCTGGGCCACTGGACGCGCCGCAGCTCGCGGGTGAACGCAGGGCAGCCTGCCGCGTACGGCAAGTCGCCTGGTTCACCGGGCGCGGGTGCGTCGACAGTGTTCCCAGCTCTCTTGTCGGATTGTCGCCGAGCTTCTCGGCGGCGCTCGATCGTGGTCCGAGCGTCTTCATCTCGCCGGTCGTCGAGGACCTGGCGCTGGTCCCGACGGGCCCGCGGGTCCGACGAGGCTGTGGAGCCGTCGTCGGGGTTGTTCCGGCGGGGCGGCGTCTTCTGCTTCTGCGGCGGGGAGTGCACGCTTGTCGCACCCCCGGCGGTCTTGTCGCCGATAGCCTTCGTCTTCTCAGCCTGTCGCGGCCGTGAGGCCGACGGCTGCTGCGGAGAGTCGTTGTTGGCGAAGTCTATCAGGCTCCGGATAGTGGCCCTCCATTCCTCGGCCTTGTCGGCCGCTGGAGGAAAATCGAGGAGCAGCTGCGCCCTTGCGAGCGCTTCTGCCGGAGTAGTGGGGAACGCGGGCGAGCGGTGCGAGGAGCGGGATACGCTCGGACTTCTAACGACGTTAGAAGGAGCGGGGTCCCGCGCCGGCGCCTTCGCTTTGCTTGTGCCCGGACGAGGGTCCGGGGCGTCTCGCGAACCTCCAGTTTGGCCTTGCCCCAGCAAGCGGATACCACCTCCCGTGGCATGGCGCTGCGGGGTCGTCGTATGTTGCGATGGACGCGGCGCGTCCACGGAGACCGAGGTCCGGTCATCCGTCTTGTTCTTGGATCTGGTGGCACCGTGAGTGTCCTCGCCGGCCACCACCCTTCCGACGGCGTCTCCCCCGCCCACCGTTGGCTCTGGTGGCGGCGGATGAGACGCAGACGGGCCCCCGACCTCCGAAGGCTTCTTCTTCGGGGCCATGGAGTTGTCGCTGATGAAGTTGTTGATGAAGCTTGGAGAGGTTGATGGAGAATGCGCCCGCGCGAACGCCGGATCAGGTTCGCACAACCTCGACGCCCCCTACCTGGCGCGCCAAAGATGTCGGGGGAAACTGTCCGCCACGAACACCTATGGGACCGGAGCCCCTTGTCTGTGCGGTACGAGGGCGGAGGGAGCACAAAGAGCAGATCGAAGCCGACGCGCGGGCAGTTTTACCCAGGTTCGGGCCGCACGGATGCGTAAAACCCTACTCCTGCTTGGTTGTGTATTGAGTTGAGCGCTCGGGAGCTTGAAGAAGCAGCTACACCGTGCGTGAGAGTAATCTAGGTTTCGAACCCCCTCCACGTTGTGCATGGGCCTCCTTTTATAGTGCAAGGGGTCACCGACAGGTGTCAACGTAGGAGAAAGGGGTAAAAGAGTAAAAGAGGTGGTAGTTGTAATAGTGCGGGAACAGTGGAGCTACAGTACAGAACAGTGGTCTATACCTACTTTAACAGTGGGGGACAAGGGCATTTAATGCCCGTCGCCGTCGACCCCAAAAGCTCCCGCCTTAGCGTCTCCGTCCGCCACGGCGACGGATTTATCACCGTGGTGTGCCACCGTGTACCCCAGGCTGCACAGCCATCCGCCACGCGTCCCTGGTTAGACCCCAGGGCGACGCGTGGGCCGATGAGCTGGAGCGCGGGCACACAGCGTGGTCTTCCCGACAAGCGCCTTGCCGGGGCCTTGGTCTTGCCGGGCCCGGGAACTTGCCGCTCCCCGGGCCCCTTGCCGGGGCGCGCATAGCACCGAGGCAACGCCTTCTAATCTTCCTGGCAAGCTCCTCTCGCCAGGGTCTTGTGTTAGTGGAACAGTCTTGAGCCTGGTACGGCCTTCCCGGCAAGCTCCTCTTGCCGGGGTCTCGATCTTCTGTCTTGTATACTTTGTTTTTGAATGGTTTAATAAGAGGCAGGAAGGTCTCCGGCGAGCACGCAGTAAACCTTGCCGCGGGAGGCTGCAACTGCCCGTGCACAAGTTGGGGTACTGAGGTACCCCTACCTTAGTACACCGACAGGACCGTTTGCGCATTTTGGCACACATATATGATAGTGTCGCTAGCATCCATATGACAGAGAACCCGGGCCAACATGACTAGTTATAAACGAAAAGTGGCGCTAAATTACAGAGACATGCATACATGACCCAGCAACGAACGTGTCGGTCATCAACGTATGAACCCAAGTCGTAGCAAGCTACAAGGACTTAAAGGAACAACGCGTGACATTTCCCCTAAGGAACAGACACAGGAACGAAGAAGGACACATGCCGGCCAGCCTAAGTGTTCTGGAGCAGTAGCAAGCTACCAAGGCTCAGTGGAAGCACTAGGAGACATTTCCCTGTAAGATAGGCTACCAAGGGTAAACAACTAGGTGTCGGATCCCACACATAGCAATGCACATTACACGTACGCATAACATGCAAGTATGTGCTGTACAACATGGCATCACAACATAACTCAACAACTCATATAGATAAAGGCCCAGAAGAGCCATCATAGCATTTATTACAAACAGAGGTCACATGACCCAACATACAGAGCATACAGGCAACGAAAGCATAACATGTCTGAGTATAGACAACTACAACTGAAAAAGGCTGAGAAGCCAGACTATCTACAAGACCCTCCCAAGGGTACAAGATCGTAGCTGAGGTAACAAGCTAAACGTCGAAGTCCACGCGGAACCACTAGTGAGACTGGAGTCTCTCTACAACAACATAAATTAAGCAAACCTGAGTACAGAGGTACTCAGCAAGACTTACACCAGAACTAGCTACATATGCATCAGTATCAACAAAGGGGTGGTGGAGTTTGACTACAGCAAGCCAGCTTTGACTCGGTGGCTATCCTGAACTACGACTGCAAGTAACTCTTTTGAGGTGGTGCACACGAGTCCACATATTCACCAATCAATACACCACTATGGATCCGCTCCCATCTCCCTACGAGAAGGCCATCCATAGCACTCACGCTTATCTTGCGTGTTTTAGAGTATCCACTTTCACTTGTCTATGAACTGTACAGGTAACCCAGAAGTCCATTTCCGCGGACACGGCTATTCGAATAGATCATATATATAACCCTGCAGGGGTGTACTTCTTCACACACGCTCTCACCACTTACCGCCGTTTACACGACATGTACTCGACAACCTTGAAGCGGAAGCCCAGCGAGGGTGTCGGCCACGACCTGACTAACCACACAAGTCTCTAGTCCAGGTTTATCGCCTATTTGGGTTCCATCCGTGGGGAGATCCGGCCGGGGTGTCGCTCACGGCCCCAAACGATGTGTACAGGGTTCCCGAGCCACCAAACGTGCGACCGGTACACCGTGCCACGTACCTGCTACATCACAGCCCACCCCGAGGGTCAGCGCTGCGCATGACCTCCAGTAAACTACAAACACCAGAAACTAGTTGCAACTCCTGGACAGAGGACAAGGGCAGTTAATAAGTCGAGAGAGTCAATTAAGGATCCAAATGTGTAGTAGTAGCTGTTTCATGGATCACAAACACAGAACTCAGTTCCTGAGGATGGCTGCAATGAGACAACCCACCATGTACTCCTACATGGCCTCTCATCGCTACCTTTACCAAATCGTGTTCACACACTTAGCTCTCAACAGTAGGACATGTTCACCAGATTCCAATTCATCCCCGATGAATCAGACCTGACACAACTCTAAGCAATAGCAGGCATAACCAGAAAGCATGAATGAGTAGGCACAACATGGCTCAAACAACTCCTACTCATGCTAGTGGGTTTCAACTATTTACTGTGGCAATGACAGGTCATGCAGTGGAAAGGGGTTCAACTACCGCAGCAGGTAACAGTTGAAGCGTTGTTGTCCTAATGCAGTAAAAGAGAGCAAGAGCGAGAGAGTGGGATTGTATCGGAATGCTCAATGGGGTTTTGCTTGCCTGGCACTTCTGAAGATAGCATTTTGTCTTCATCAGTGTCATCGGTCACATCGTAGGAACATCGTCTACTGAGAGGGGACAAACACCGACAACAGAGAAAGAACACAATCAATGCAATGCGGCAATATGATGCATGATCATGACATGGCAATATGCCGTTGATTGAGCTAATGCATCTAGCAACCATATTAAATGAAGTTGGTTTGAACCAAAGGTTCAAATTCAAACTCCATATGTGATTATTCAAATGTCATTTATTCAAATCATCCTAAACAGTGGCTGTAAGTTATTCAAACATGCATGAAAATGCCATAAACAGATTCCTTGAATTTTTCTGATCATTTTTCATATATAAACTATTTTCATTGGAGTTATAGATTATTTTTTGTGATTTTTAGAAGTTTTGGCTATTTTCTGAAATAAATAAATCATTTCCGAGTTATTTTAAATTCCAGAAAACATTACTTCGTCAGCATGACGTGTGTGTGACGTCAGCAAGTCAACAAGGCGGCCAGGGTCAAACCTGACGTGTGGGGTCCACACGTTAGTGACACAACTAGCTAACAGGGTTAGTTAGTTTTAAACTAACACTAACTAAACTGTCAGTGGGGCCCGGGCCCACTAGTCAGCGACTCAGCTAGACTAATTAAACGTAGTTAATACTAACCAAGGGTAAGCTAACTAGATTTAAGCCTAAACTAGGTTAATTAGCCGTGCGGGGCCCGCATGTCATAGACCCAGGGGGGCCAAACCTCGGGTCAAAGACCCAAACAGGCCGGCGGCTTACCGCCGGCGTCAGCGAGCACGGTGGAGGGTCTCGGGATTTGCCTACGGTCGACCAAATCGACCGCCGTTTGGTCCTACGCGTAGCTGGGGCTCGCGCGCATCCGGTAGGGCAAGCGGGAGGAGCTGGGGTGGCCGGAGCTCGTCGGAATCAAGCTCGCGGCGGCGGCCGGCGCACGGTGGGTTGCGGGTTTGGGGTTGTGGTGCACTAGTGGAGGAGATGGTGCGTGCGTTCGGCTCCTGGGAGCACGGTGAGCACGTTGGGATGCACATCCGCGAGCTGTAGCCACTATGGCCATGGCGGCGCCATGGCCGGCGGGGAGAAGCTCTCGGGCGCGGTGGCTAGGCTAGCTAGGGGAGGCGAACAAGCTTGGGGAGAGAGGGGAAAGACGGCGATGCTCACTGGGAGGTCGGAGCGCAGCTCAGTGGGCTCGGGGTCGACCTGGAAGCGGCAAATTCGTCGATGGCGTCCGGCGGCCGTGCGGAGAAGACGAGCTTGAGGACGAGGCTTCAGGGTGCCCGAGGTCCTGTGGTTCGGCGTAGAGGTGCGCGACAGCGAGGCGGAGCTCGTGGGATAGCTAGCTGGGCATGGGGAGATCGGTGGACGCGGCGAGTGGCGACGGTGGCAACGGCTCCGTTCGGGTTGCCGTGAGAGAGAGAGAGCAGAGGAGGGGAAAGAGGTCCAGGGTGAGAGGGAAAGAGGACGAGGGGGTCAGGGGGTGTGCGTGGCGTCGTCCAGAGCATCCAGAGCGACGTCGGGTAGGCGGCGAGAAGCAGGAGGTGGCCGAGGCGCGTGGCCGCGCGCAAGGGCACATGCCCGGCGTCCTTCTGTTCAAAGGAAGGGGACGACTGGCACAACCAGATGGACTGGGCCGTGCTGGGCCGGACCAGTGGGCGCCAGGTCAGTTCTCTCTCTCTCTACTAAAATTTGTTCTGCTTTTCTATTTTTGTTATTTTGTTTTGATTTAGTTTATAGCCCAAATCATTTTAATAAATCCTGAAAATAATTGTGGGCATTAAATGAATTATTAAAGAGGCCCTTAACTATTTTCAGAATTGTTGGAGCATTTAAAGATATTAAAAGTATTTAAATGCCCCAAGTCAAATACAATATGGGTTATTCAAAAATCCAGAATGGTCCTAGAAATATGTGCAACATTTTTGGCAGAGGTTTTTAACCAATCCAAAAATGATGAACTTTTCCAAAGGGCATTTTGGGTTCATTGAAAAAGATTTTAATTTGAACCAAGTTGAGTTCACTTGGTGCTAGGGTTTGAACAACCCCATTTCAAGTTTTCTGAGAAAAGTAAACATGATGCATCACCAAAGGCTAGTACTAGTGTAAAGCCAGAAGCTAGGGATGTGACATGTCAATATAGACTTTTGTCTTAAATCTTTCAGATCTGAACATTCATGCCACAATTAAGAGAATTACATTGAAAAACTATGTTGGTTAGCATTCCACATCAAAAATTCTATTTTTATCATTTACCTACTCGAGGACGAGCAAGAATTAAGCTTGGGGATGCTGATACGTCTCCGACGTATCTATAATTTTTGATTGTTCCATGCTATTATATTATCCTTCTAGGATGTTTCATGGGCTTTATTATGCACTTTTATATTATTTTTGGGACTAACCTATTAACCCAGAGCCCAGTGCCAGTTTCTGTTTTTCTCCTGTTTTAGGGTTTTACAAAAAAGGAATATCAAACGGAGCCCAATTGACCTAAAAATCAACGGAGGCTGTTTTTGGACCTAAAGAAGCCCAGGAAGTGCTGGAGGGGGACGAGAGGACCCATGGGCTGCCCACGAGGGTGGGGGGCGCGTGCCCCCCTCGTGGACAGCCCGTAGCCCCCCTTTGCTTGGCCCCAACTCCAACACCTCCTATATATACTGAAACCTCCAGAAAGAAACCTAGATCGGGAGTTCCGCCGTCGAAAGCCTCTGTAGCCACCGAAAACCAATATAGACCCATTCTGGCACCCTGCCGAAGGAGGGAATCCCTCTCCGGTGGCTATCTTCATCATCCCGGCGCTCTCCATGACGAGGAGGGAGTAGTCCACCCTCGGGGCTGAGGGTATGTACCTGTAGCAGTGTTTGATCTCTCTTGTGTTCTTGAGATGGCACGATCTTGATGTATCGCGAGCTTTGCTATTATAGTTGGATCTTATGATGCTTATCCCCCTCTACTCTCTTGTAATGGATTGGTTTTCCCTTTGAAGTTATCTTATCGGATTGAGTCTTTAAGGACTTGAGAACACTTGATGTATGTCTTGCATGTGCTTATCTATGGTGACAATAGGATACCATGTGATCTACTTGATGTATGTTTTGGTGATCAACTTGCGGGTTCCGTGACCTTGGGAATTTATGCATAGGGGTTGGCACACGTTTCATCTTGACTTTCCGGTAGAAACTTTGGGGCACTCTTTGAAGTTCTATGTGTTGGTTAGGGTTTTGGCATAGGGGTTGGCACACGTTTCATCAAGATTGTGTGATGCATATCGTATAATCATGCCCACGGATACTTGAGGTGACAATGGAGTATCTAAGTGACATTAGGGTTTTGGTTGATTTGTGTCTTAAGGTGTTATTCTAGTACGAACTCTATGATAGATTGAACGTTTCTACGGACTCTTGAATAGATCAATCAGAAAGGATAACTTTGAGGTGGTTTCGTACCCTACAATAATCTCTTCGTTTGTTCTCCGCTATTAGTGACTTTGGAGTGACTCTTTGTTGCATGTTGAGGGCTAGTAATATGATCCAATTATGTTATCCTTGTTGAGAGAACTTGCACTAGTGAAAGTATGAACCCTAGGCCTTGTTTCCTATCATTGCAACACCATTTATGCTCACTTTTACTGTTTTTATATTTTCTGTTTACAGAAACCTATATCTACCATCCATATTGCACTTGTATCACCATCTCTTCGCCGAACCAGTGCACCTATACAATTTACCATTGTATCGGGTGTGTTGGGGACACAAGAGACTCTTTGTTATTTGGTTGCAGGGTTGTTTGAGAGAGACCATCTTCATCCTATGCCTCCTACGGATTGATAAACCTTAGGTCATCCACTTGAGGGAAATTTTCTACTGTCCTACAAACCTTTGCACTTGGAGGCCCAACAATGTCAACAAGAAGAAGGGTGCATAGTAGACATCAGACTCCATCAACCGCTTTCTAGTAACAATTCCGTTTCGCGAACTTCAAGGGTATGAAGATGCACTCCCCTCTCTCATTGCTAGTCTCTCCATAGATTGATCTTGGTGATGCGTAGAATTTTTTTGATTTCTGCAATGATCCCCAACAGGTGCTCCGAGGGTAGCACAACCCACCAGGGTGCGCCAGGAGGCCCAGGCGCGCCCTGGTGGGTTGTGCCCACCTCAAGTGCCCCCTGGACCGCCTCTTTTCTCTATAAATACCCCAATATTCCAGAAACCCTAGGGGAGCAGATGGAATTTTGATCCAGCCGCCCCAGAGTACAGAACCACTAGATCCAATCTAGACACCATCACGGAGGGGTTCACCACTTCCGTTGGTGCCTCTCCGATGATGCGTGAGTAGTTGCTTGTAGACCTTCGGGTCCGTAGTCAGTAGCTAGATGGCTTCATCTCTCTCTTTTGATTATCGATACAATGGTCTCTTGGAGATCCATATGATGTAACCCTTTTGCGGTGTGTTTGTTGGGATCCGATGAACTTTGCGTTTATGATCAGATCTATCTTTTTATATCCATGAAACTTATTTGAGTCTTATTTTGATATCTTATATGCATGATTGCTTATAGCCTCATATTTCTTCTCCGATATTGGGTTTTGTTTAGCCAACTTGATCTCTTTATCTTGCCATGGGAAGAGGTGCTTTAAAGTGGGTTCGATCTTACGGTGCTTGATCCCAGTGACAGAAGGGGAACCGACATGTATGTATCGTTGCTACTAAGGATAAAATGATGGGGTCTATTTCTACATAAATAGATCTTGTCTACATCATGTCATCGTTCTTATTGCATTACTCCGTTTCTTCGTGAACTTAATACACTAGATGCATGCTGGATAGCGGTCGATGTGTGGAGTAATAGTTGTAGATGCAGGCAGGAGTCGGTCTACTAATCTTGGAAGTGATGCCTATATAATGATCATTTCCTGGATATCGTCATGATTATTTGAAGTTCTATCAATTGCCCAACAGTAATTGTTTTCCCACCGTTTGCTATTTTCTCGAGAGAGGCCACTAGTGAAATCTACGGCCACCGGGTCTCTTCCTCATATTATTTGCCTTTGCGATCTATTTTTCCTTTGCTCTTATTTTTAGATTTATTAAACCAAAAACCCCAAAATACCTTGCTGCAATTTATCTTATTTACCGTCCGATCTATCAATATTTATATCTCTCCCACGTCCGTTACCCGAAAGGGATTGACAAACCCTTTTACACGTCAGGTTGCGAGTATTTGTTATTTGTGTGCAGGTGATGTTTACGTTGTGTTTCTTGGTTATCCTACTGGTTCAATAACCTTGGTTTCATCACTGAGGGAAATACCTACCGCTACTATACTGCATCGTCCCTTCCTCTTTGGGGAAAAAACCGGCGTAGCTTTAGCAGCCATCATAGGCCTCACAACAGCCCATGGTATCTTGAGCGCGAAATTGTGCTGAGGAGGCACGTGGAGCACGAAGATTTTGTGCCTACCGTGGGGTGCACGTCCCTATTTGCGGCGAACGCATGTGGGTTCCCATGACATGGAATGGGTTTGAACCCGTTTGCAGTTGTCGCCGGTCTTTACGATGGGTCGGTATCGAGGCCCATACGGGCCGGTGTCTTCGGCTGCTAGGGCTGCAGTATGCTCTTTGGTCCGAAGTTAGCGTTCTGTATTTCCATTGATAGTTGACGTCCAAGGGTCCCGGCATTTTCAACTTGAGGTACGCGTAATGCGGAACGACATTGAATTTAGCGAACGATGTTCTGCCAAGGAGGGCGTGATAGCCGCTACAAAAAGGTGCAATATCGAAGATCAAGTCCTCGCTTCGAAAGTTGTCTGGAGAGCCGAACACTACGTCAAGCATCATCTTGCCCATGTAGTGGGCCTCTACTCCCGGAATGACCCCCTTGAAGGTGGTGTTACTGGGTTTGATCCTTGACGGTTCGATCCCCATCTTCCTCACTATGTCTTCATATATCAAACTGAGGCTACTGCTTCCGTCCATGAGGACTCTGGTGAGGTGGAATCCGTCGATGATCGGGTCGAGCACCAAGGCTGCCGACCCTCCGTGGCGTATGCTGGTCGGGTGATCCCTGCGATAGAAAGTGATCGGGCAGCCTGACCATGGGTTAAACTTCGATGCCACAGGCTCGGCGGCATATATGTCCCGCAGCGCTCGCTTCCTCTCCTTCTTCGGTATGTGGGTTGCGTAGATAATGTTTACCATTTTGACCTTGGAAGGGAAGGGTTTCTGGCCTCCATTTTTTGGCCTGCGAGGCTCATCATCATCCTCGCTTCATGGGCTTTAACCAGAGTCTTTGGCTGTGAGCTTGCCGACCTGTTTTATCACCCAACAGTTACGGTTGGAGTGGTTGGCAGACTTCTCCGACGTGTCGTGGATCTCGCACGGCTTGTCCAGAATTGCGTCTAATCTGGACGGGCTGTCACCGTCGCCTTTAGGGGTTTTCTTTCAGGATTCAGACATAGGGTTTCCGAATTCGGCATTTACTTCCGCATCCTCGCCAGTGATACGTCCATTTTGCATCATGTTTTCCTACTGTTATTTATAATGTTTTTATGCATAATAATGCATTTTGGAGTAATTCTAATGCCTTTTATCTCATAATATGCAATGTTTATATCAAGAGGGAGAATACTGGCAGCTGGAAATCTGGACCTGAAAAAGCAACGTCAGGCTACCTATTCTGCGCAATTCCAACTAAGCTAAAACTCCACGAGGATTTTTTATGGAATATATAAGAATTACTGGAGCAAATAACTACCAGAGGGGGCCCACCAGGTGGGCACAACCCACCTGGGCGCGCCCTGGAGGGTTGTGCCCTCCTCGGCCCACCTCCGGTGCCCTTCTTCTGGTATATAAGTCATTTTGACCTAAAATAATTAAGGGGTTGACTTTCGGGATGGAGCGCCGCCGTCTCGAGGCGGAACTTGGGTAGGAGCACTTTTACCCTCTGGTGGAGCGATTCCGCCGGGGGAACTTCCCTCCCGGAGGGGGAAATTGAAGCTATCATCATCACCAACAACCCTCTCATCTTGGGGAGGCCAATCTTCTTCAACATCTTCACCAACACCATCTCCTCTCAAAACCTACTTCACCTCTTGTGTTCAATCTTTGTACCGGAACCTTAGATTGGTACATGTGGGTGACCAGTAGTACTGATTACATCTTGTAGTTGATCACTATATGATTTATTTAGTGGAAGATTATATGTCCAGATGCATTATGCTATTCAATATCCATCCGATCATGAGCATGTTTGTCACTTGTGAGTAGTTACTCTAGTTCTTGAGGTCACGAGAGAAATCATGTTGCAAGTAATCATATGAATTTGATATGTGTTTGATATTTCGATGATATGTATGCTGTGATTCCCTTAGTGGTGTCGTGTGAACGTCGACTACATGACACTTCACCATATTTGGGCCTAAGGGAATGCATTATGGAGTAGTTATTATATGATGGGTTGCTAGAGTGACAGAAGCTTAAACCCTAGTTTATACGCTACTTCGTAAGGGACCAATTTGGATCCCAAAGTTTAATGCTATGGTTAGATTTTATCTTAATACTTTTCTCATAGTTGCGGATGCTTGCGGGAGGGTTAATCATAAGTAGGAGGTTGTTCAAGTAAGAACAACACCTAAGCACATGTCCACCCACATATCAAATTATCGAAGTAATGAACACATATTAGACCAATATGGTGAAAGTGACTAGATGAAATTCCCGTGTGACCACAAGAACACTTTGCTTATTATAAGAAACCGGTTTGGCCTGTCCTTTGCCACAAAAGGATTGTGCTACCTTGCTGCATACTATTTACTGTTATTGTTACTTGCTCCTTACAAACTATCTTGCTATCAAACTATCTGTTACCGACAATTTCAGTGCTTGCATACATTACCTTGCTGAAAACCACTTGTCATTTCCTTCTGCTCCTCGTTGGGTTCGACACTCTTACTTATCAAAAGGACTACGATTGATCCCCTATACTTGTGGGTCATCAAGACTCTTTTCTGGCGCCGTTGCCGGGGAGTGAAGCCTCTTGCCAAGTGGAAATTTGTAAGGAAAAAATATTACTATGTGCTGAAATTAATTGTCACTTGTTACTATGGAAAACAATCCTTTGAGGGATTTGTTTGGGGTATCTTCACCTCGAGCGGAATCACAATTAGTTGCCCCTCAACCTACTACACCTACTGAAAATACTGAATATGAAATTCCTTCGGGTATGACAGAACAAATGCTAGCTAATCCTTATACAGGAGATGGAACCAAACATCCTGATATGCATTTGATATATGTGGATGAAATTTGTGGATTATTTAAACTTGCAGGTTTACCCGGAGATGAAGCTAAGAAGAAGGTTTTAACTTTATCTTTGAAGGGGAAGGCATTAACATGGTATATGCTATGCGATGATATTGGATCTTGGAATTGAAATCGCTTGAAACTGGATTTCACAAAAAAATCATATGCATCTAGTTCTTCGTGGTCGGAATTATATATATATATATAATTTTTGGCCTTGTGAAGGAGAAAGTATTGCTCTAGCTTGGTGGAGGCTTGAATCAATGTTATATTCATGCCCCAATCATGAGCTCTCGCGAGAAATTATCATTCATAACTTCTATGCTCGGCTTTCTAATAATGATCGATCCATGCTTGATACTTCTTGTGCCGGTTCTTGTATGAAGAAGACTATTGAATTCAGATGTGATCTCTTAGAAAGAATTAAACGCAACTATGAAGATTGGGAACTCGACAAAGTTAAAGAGTCGGGTATTAAACTTAAGTTTGATTGTGTTAAATATTTTATGAATACATATTCTTTTCAAAAGTTTAACACTGAATATGGACTTGATTCTGAGATAGTAGCCTCTTTTTGTGAATCTTTTGGTACTCATGTTGATCTCCCTAAGGAGAAGTGGTTTAAGTATCATCCCCCTATTAAAGAAAAAATCAAAGAACCAATAGTTGCTAAGGAAGAAACTATCATTTATAATGTTGATCCAGTTGTTCCTACTGCTTACATTGAGAAACCACCTTTTCCTGTTAAGATAAAAGAGCATGCTAAGGTTTCGACTGTGGTCCGTAGAAGTAATATCAAAGCACCTAAACCCCCTGAGCAAATCAAAGTAGAACCTAGTGTTTCTATGGTTAAGGATCTCTTGGTCAATAATATTGATGGGCATGTTATTTACTTCATTGGTGAAACTGCTAGAATCGCCAAACCCGACGGGAAAGATAAACATAGACCCGTTGTCTCAGTTAAAATATGAGATCATTGCTATCATGGTTTATATGATATATGTGCTAGCGTAAGTGCTATTCCTTTTAATTTATACCAAGAAATTATGAATTACATAGCACCCACTGAACTAGAAGACATAGATGTTACTATTAAACTTCCAATAGAGACACCATCACACCACTTGGCATTGTTAGAGACATTGAAGTCTTGTGTGGGAAAACAAAATAGCCTACTGATTTTCTAGTCCTTGGTTCCCCACAAGATGACTTTTGTCCCATAATTTTTGGTAGACCTTTCTTGAGCACCGTTAATACTACTATAGATTGCACTAAACAAACTGTCGGTGTTAGCTTTGGTGATAAGTCTCATGAGTTTAATTTCTCCAAGTTTGGTAGAAAACCTCATAAAAAAGAATTGCCCTGTAAGGATGAAATGATTGGTCTTGCTTCTATTGCTGTACCTCCTACTGATCCTTTAGAGCAATATCTGCTAGACCATGAAAATGATTTGCATATGCATGAGAGAAATGAAATAGATAGAATTTTGCTTGAACAACAACCTCTGCTTAAGCACAACTTGCCTATTGAAACTCTAGGAGGTCCTCGTCCACCTAAAGGTGACCCTATGTTTGAATTAAAGCAACTACCTGACACTTTGAAATATGCTTATCTTGATGAGAAAAAGATATATCATGTTATTATTAGTGCTAACCTTTCAGAACATGAAGACCAAAGATTATTGAAAATTCTGAGGGAGCACCGAGCAGCTATTGGATATACTCTTGATGATCTTAAGGGCATTAGTCCCACTCTATGTCAGCACAAGATTAATATGGAACCTGATACTAAACTCGTTGTTGATCACCAACGTCGGTTAAATCCGAAGATGAAATAAGTGGTAAGGACGGAAACATTAAAACTTCTAGAAGCATGTATAATCTATCCTATAGCTGATAGTAGATGGGTAAGTCATGTTCATTGCGTTCCTAAGAAGGGAGATATTGATGTTGTTCCTAATGATAAAAACGAACTTATTCCACAAAGAATTGTTACATGATATGGAATGGTAATCGATTTTAGAAAATTAAACAAAGCAACTAGAAAAGATAATTACCCTCTGCCTTTTATTGATCAAATGCTAGAAAGATTATCTAAGCACACACACTTTTGTTTCCTTGATGGATATTCTGGTTTCTCACAAATACCTGTTTCTCAACCTGATCAAGAAAAGACCACTTTCACTTGTCCTTTTGGAACTTATGCTTATAGATGTATGCCTTTTTGTTTATGCAATGCACCTACTACCTTTCAAAGATGTATGACTGCTATATTCTCTGATTTTTGTGAAAATATTGTCGAGGTTTTCATGGATGTATTTTCTGTTTATGGGAAGCCTTTTGATGATTGTTTAAGAAAATCTTGATCGAGTTTTGCAGAGATGTGAGCAAACTAATCTTGTCTTGAATTGGGAGAAGTGCCACTTTATGGTTAACGAAGGTATTGTTTTGGGCCATAAAATTTCCGAAAGAGGTATTGAGGTGGACAAAGCTAAGGTTGATGCAATTGAGAAAATGCCATGCCCTAAAGATATCAAAGGTATTTGTAGTTTCCTTAGTCTGCTGGTTTCTATAGGAGATTTGTCAAAGGCTTTTCTAAAATTTCTAGGCCTCTTACAAATCTTTTGCAAAAGGATATTCCTTTTGTTTTTGATGATGATTGTGTAGAAGCCTTTGAAACACTCAAGAAAGCCTTAATTTCTGCACCTATTGTTCAACCACCTGATTGGAACTTGTCCTTTGAGATTATGTGTGATGCTAGTGATTATGGTGTTGGTGCTATTCTAGGACAAAGAGTTGATAAAAAATTGAATGTTATTCACTATGCAAGTAAGACACTAGACAGTGCACAAAGAAATTATGTTACTACTGAAAAAGAATTTCTAGCAGTTGTGTTTTCTTGTGATAAATTTAGATCTTACATTGTGGACTCAAAAGTAATTGTTCACACTGATCATGCTACAATTAAATATCTTATGGAAAAGAAAGATGCTAAACCTAGACGTATTAGGTGGGTTCTCTTTCTACAAGAATTTGATTTACATATTACTGATAGGAAAGGAGCTGAGAACCCCGTAGCTAATAACTTGTCTATGTTGGAGAATGTTCTTGATGACCCACTACCTATTGATGATAGTTTTCTAGATGAGCAATTAGCTGCAATAAATGTTTCTAATATCACACCTTGGTATGCTGACTATGCTAATTATATTGATGAAAATGCATACCTCCTAGCTTCACATACCAACAAAAAAATATTCTATAATTTAAGACATTACTTTTGGATGACCCACATCTTTATAAAGAAGGAGAAGATGGTATTATTAGACGTTGTGTGCCTGAGCATGAACATGAGCAAATCCTACGGAAATGTCACTCCGAAGCTTAAGGAGTACATCATGCGTGTTGGGGATATAAGTATTCCATAAGACCCGCCCAGGAGGGACCGGGTTACCCAACGGCGATTCATGGGCTCAGCCGAGAAGCACGTTAAGGATGGCGGTTTAGCTAAGGGCCCAAGGCATGTGGCGGCTTAAGACCTGTAAGTGTCAACTGTCATATATGTGACTTGTATTGTAAGGCATGTAATAAGAGTCACCGAGCCGGACACGATTGTATGAGCCGGCCGGGACTCCGTAGGCCGCAGGGCGTCAACGCGTGTACATAAGGGGACGACCCGGCAGCGGCTTAGGGCAAGAAACAACAAATCGAGGGCTAGGCAAGCGAATCCGCACCTTAGCAATCGACACCCCAACAATTCCACCTCAAACTGGATTAGGCAAGCGGCCGAACCAGTATAAACTCCATGTGTCCTTTGTCTCGTTCTTAACCCCTTTAAACTAACCACGTCACTATGGCTCTGCAATCAAGTCCTTATCTTAGGACATCTGTCGTGACACTTCCACGACACTTACTCTTTTCAAGGATGCTCGTAAGTTTGTCTCATCTTGTGATGAATGCCAAAGAATAGGTAATATCGGTAAGCGTTAAGAAATGCCTACGAATTATTCACTTGTTGTTGAACCATTTGATATTTGGGGATTTGATTACATCGGACCTTTTCCTTCCTCTAATGGGTATTGTCAGGGATATGACTAGCAGGTATGAACCGGCTAGTGTAAACCGGCTTAATTATAATATGTTTAGTTGTAATATTTAGTAAAGGCTACGGCCCATGAGATCTTAGGGCCCATGTACAGAATTATGGTTTGTAAACCGCCAAACGATGTAACTTGAGAGATAAGGAAGAAAGGACAGAGACCGAGGCGGACACAAGTATGAGCCGGCCTTGGGACTCTGTAAACCGGACCAGGCGCCACCTCTATATAAAGGGACGACCCGGCGATGGTTCAGGGACGAGCAAGAATCAACCCGTCGAGACTACAGGCAAGCGATCCGCTCCCTGTAAACCGACGCCCAAGCAATACCAAACCAACTAGACGTAGGCTTTTACCTTCATCGAAGGGGCCGAACTAGTATAAACTCTCTGTGTCCTTTGTGTGCTATGAACCCCTTCAAGCTAACCCGTGCGATGGTTCCATCATCAAGTCCGTTAAACCGGACATCTGCCGTGTTAATTCCACGACAGTTGGCGCCCACCGTGGGGCTTCCGCACGATGGTTTCGAGTTCTTGAAGGGCAGCTTTGAAGGGCTCAAGGGTTACGCGGTCGGCCGAATGACCAAGAGTCGCCGCGGCCGGATCTACATTGACGACGCAGGTTGGGGACCGGAGGCCGATTCAATCGAATACGGGTACCGGGTTCCCTTCGGTGGCATCCAAGTTTTCATTGGCAAAATCGGCGAACCGGGACCTGAGCCGGACATCTTCCCCAACATCGTCGAGCTGGCTCAGCGTGCGAGATCGGCCCGGATTCAGCCCGCCATGAAGCGCGTGTTCGTTGGAGCAATCCACGGAGTTCGAACCGAAGACGGATCGGAATCCGATGGCGCAACAGTTGTCTACTCCGATGACGAATCTTCATCCGGAAAAACCGAGTCTTTGTATCAGTTGCAGGACGGCCGGTCTGAGGGTGAGTCCGATGGAAACAGTATTCCAGAACCCTTTGACCCGCCAAACCGGGTGGCTGTCTTTATGGCCGGTTCACAGCCCACGGTGAACGGGGCGACAGCAGAAGCTGGTGTAGGGGGGAGTGGCCCGGCCCTCTCACCTACTGACGTTCTATCCACCTTGATCGAGGAGTTCACAGCTAAAGCGGTGGAAACAATAGCTCCAGCAGACAAGGCGCAGCATGATGCAGAGCTCCTTCAGTTAAAAGGCCGGATTGATCAATTAAAGGAGGATCTGAAAGCAGAGAAGGCAATGATAGCGGTAAGACAAGCGGAGCTGAATGATCAAGCTTTTCATCTAAGGATGGAGCAGGCCTCAATGGAAGGAGTAAGGGATCGAAAATACCAATCTCGTCTGCCGCCGGTTTATGAAGCGACGGATCTGTTCAGGACACCTGGGGCTGGGACTAGCAATAATCCGGCTTTAAACCGGAGGGCACCCCCGGCCAGGGAGGAGCCGGTTCAGCAGCCAACTGTAGAGCAAGATCGGCGGATCACGTCTACACCTTACGTTCCCACCCCTCCAGGTCATTATTCAAATCCTTTGGATAACATCGCTGCTGCCACTGCACGTTTGGCCGCTTTACTCGTGGAGGAGATGTCCCCGGTGGCATTAGAGGCATGCAGGGTTAAGGAGCTGCTTAATACGGCATTAATACAGCAGCAAGCATACTCTCAAAGCAGGGAAAGGCTACATTCAACACCACGTCCCAGCCGGAGTTACACTCGGCATTGGGAGGAGCCGGAAGTGTCTAGCAGTGAGCGCAGGCGACATCGGCGCAGACAGGATAATCCGGCGGGTGCGGATGCTCAAGCTCAAGATGCAAACCGGGTTAGATCAGGAGCCCGGGAGGAGGTTCGTCAAACGACGCCGGTTCACACAGCCACAGCGGAAACAGGAGTTACGACGAGTTCTTTTGGGGTGCAATGTCTTATCCCCGCTTTACGGAGTGTCAAGCTGCCTAAGGATTTCAAAGGGCCCCGCAAGGTACCTAATTACACAGCGGATTTGGCTCTAGAAGCTTGGGTTGAAAGTTATGAGATGGCCATGGAGATGCTGGACGTGGATGAATCGGCTTGTGCAAAGTACTTTACTATGATGCTTGAGGGTACAGCCCGGACCTGGCTGAAGGGTTTACCCCCGAATTCCATCGGATCATGGGGAGAGCTACGCAGTTAGTTTATCAAAAACTTCAAGGATACATGCAAGCAGCCGATGTCAGTGGTGGATCTAGCAGCTTGTGTGCAAGGAGAGCAGGAGTCTACAACTGCTTGGGTGCGGAGAGTAGCGGAGATCTTGCACTCTTCGAATAGTATCAATCCTAGTACGGCGATAGTGACTTTGGAAAACAATTGCCGGTTTGAATCTTTAAAGTTAAAGCTAGGGCGGCTTAAAAGGGATTGCAATGATATGGGAACTCTCATGAGTGCTTTGGTAAAGTATGGGGACTCTGACAATACCAAGTATCCAGAAGCTGAAGGGGACAAGGCAGGGAAGGTTAACAAACCTGGTAAACCGGTGCAAGTTAACCCGACTACTTCAAGTTTCTTGGGCAAGCGAAAGGCAGAAGGTGGCTCTGATTTCGTAGCCAACACCCAAGTTCAGGGGGGTTTTCAGCGTAGTATGGGCAACCCACCTCCACAAACCGGCGGAGGGGATGTTAGCTGGGACCAAGAGTTAGATCAGCCTTGTCCGAAGCATGGCACGAAACAACGACCGGTGAAACACACTATAAGAGAGTGCAGACCCTTTATGGAAGCGATGATGGGCCGCTTTAAACCTAATGACAGGCCTCCAAATGGCGGTTCAGGATCAGGATTTTATGGTCCGGGTTATCAGGGGAACAGTTCCGGATCAGGATATAGAGGCAACAACAATGGTTATCAAAACCGGGGCGGTAATCAAAATAGTCAAGGAAGTTATAACAACCAGGGCAATCAGCCACGTAATCTGGGTGGTTACAATAACCAAGGCAGTCAACAGCAGGGCCAAGGTAACTACAATAATCAAGGTAGTCAGCAGCGTCAGCAACATCAACCACAGTCCGGGTATCAGAGTAATCCGAAGGAGTTGAGTACTGAGCAATACCATGTATTCACCACAAGTCTGTGTAAACGAGATCAGAAGGTTTTGAAGCGGGCAGTTAACGCGGTTGAACCGGCAACACCGCAATTTCTGCGCTGGTTAGAGCAGCCCATTGTATGGAGTAGGGAAGACCACCCAATGCGGGTGGATAATCCGGGCCACTTGGCCTTGGTGGTGGCACCCCAGGTGGGAGGTTATAAATTCACTAAGGTTCTCATGGACGGTGGTAGCAGCATCAACATCTTGTACTATGAGACTTTCCGTCGTATGGGCCTGACGGATAAGAAGTTAAGGCAATTAAACACGGTGTTCCATGGGGTGGTCCCAGGTAAGTCGGCTTATCCGGTTGGAAAAATTGACTTAGAAGTTACCTTTGGAGATGAGCATGATTCCAGGTCAGAGATGATAACTTTCGAAGTCGTCAAGATTAAAAGCCCTTATCACGCTCTGTTTGGGAGGACGGTTTATGCCAAATTTATGGCTAGGCCGTGTTATGTTTATTTGCAACTCAAAATGCCGGGTCACAAGGGCACGATCACGGTTCATGGAAGTCGCAAGATAGCAGTGGAGTGTGAAGAAGGAGATGCAGCCTATGCGGAGGCAGTATGTGCCACAGAAGAGTTGAAGTTTTATAAAGATAATGTTGATCCGACAGATATGACTCCGCTGAAGAAGCCTACTACAGAGCATGATCCGACTTTGAAGTTTAAATCGGCAGAGGAGACCAAGCAAGTTGATTTTGTGCCAGGTGATTTGTCCAAGCAGTTCACTATCAGCGCTAACCTTGATCCCAAATAGGAAAGCGCGCTCATCGAGTTCATCCGTGAGAACCGGGATATCTTTGCGTGGAAGCCTTCTGACATGCCAGGTATACCGAGGGAACTCACTGAGCACAGCCTTAACATTGATCCGAAATACAAGCCAGTTAAACAATATTTGCGCCGCTTCAACGAAGAGAGGCGCAAGGCTATAGGAGAAGAAGTGGCCAGGCTTTTGGCCGCAAGATTCATAGTGGAAGTCTTTCACCCAGAGTGGTTGGCTAATCCGGTGCTGGTGTTAAAAAAGAATGGGAAGTGGAGAATGTGTGTGGACTACACCGACCTCAATAAAGCTTGCCCAACTGATCCCTTTGCTCTCCCCCGCATTGATCAGATTATCGATGCCACAGCGGGATGTGAGCGGCTAAGCTTTTTGGATGCATATTCAGGATATCACCAGGTCAAGATGGCAGTTAAAGACCAAGAGAAGACAGCTTTCATAACCCCTTTTGGTGCTTTTTGCTATGTTTCTATGCCTTTTGGACTTAAGAGTGCTCAAGCAACTTATCAGCGTTGCGTTCAGAATTGTCTTAAAGGGCAGATTGGGAGGAATGTTCATGCCTACGTGGATGACATCGTGGTTAAATCAAGGAAAGAAGAGATAATGATAGAGGATCTTAAAGAGACATTTGACAATCTTCGAGCTTATAAGATGATGCTTAATCCGGAGAAGTGTGCCTTTGGTGTTTCGGCAGGTAAACTACTGGGATTCTTGGTCTCAAACATAGGAATAGAAGCTAATCCGGAGAAGATCAAGGCCATCACATCTTTGACTAAGCCGGTTTGCATCAACGATGTTCAGCGTATCGCTGGCCGGATCACAGCATTAAGCCGGTTCATCAGCCGTTTGGGAGAGAAGGCGATCCCGCTTTACCAGATGCTGAGGAAAACAGACCGGTTTATATGGAGTGATGAGGCGAACGCGGCGTTTGAGGATCTGAAAGGGCAACTGGCAAAACCGCCGGTCCTGGCTGCCCCTGTTGATAAGGAGCCATTGCTGTTATACGTCGCTGCCAATGCACGGGCAGTCAGCGTCGCAATTGTGGTTGAGCGCAAGGAAGCAGGAAAGGAATACCCGGTTCAGCGCCCGGTTTATTACGTGAGTGAAGTACTCATTGAATCCAAGCAGAGGTACCCACATTGGCAGAAGCTGGTGTATGGTGTGTTCATGGCAAACCGGAAGCTGAAACACTATTTCCAAGGTCATCCAATAACTGTGGTTAGTTCAGCGCCGTTGGGGGACATAATCCAGAACAGGGAAGCTACAGGTAGAGTAGCGAAGTGGGCCATTGAGCTCAGCCCACATGAGTTGAAGTATGTACCACGCACCGCTATAAAATCTCAGGCATTGGTGGATTTCATCAATGATTGGACGGAATTGCAAACCCCTGAGGACAAGCCGGATCTTACATACTGGACGATTCACTTTGACGGTTCAAGACAGTTGGAAGGCTCGGGGGCTGGAGTTGTCTTAACTTCCCCCCGAGGTGATAAATTTGGTTACGTCCTCCGCCTATTGTTTCCTTGTACTAACAATGCAGCGGAATATGAAGCATTGCTTCATGGCTTGCGAATGGCAAAGGAGATGAACTTGAGCCGGGTTAAGTGTTTTGGCGATTCAGATCTGGTGGCACAGCAAGTTTCAGGCAAGTGGGATTCAAGAGATCCCCTCATGTCAGCTTATAGACGAGAAGTTGAAGCAGTTGCAGGATATTTCAAAGATATCAGGTGGATCATATAGACCGGCGACGGAACGAAGCAGCTGATGCTTTAAGCCGGCTGGGCTCCCAACGTAAACCGGTGCCGCCAAATACTTTTTTAGATGAATTGCATAGTCCTTCGATTCAAATACCGTCGGAGGAAGACCTAGCTGTTCCTGATCCGGAGGCACAGTTAGTTGCAGCGCTTCATGTTATTCCAGATTGGACGCTGCCTTATTTGGCATATCTGAGCCGAGGAGAGCTACCGGACGATGAAGAAGAAGCACGACAGATAATCCGGCGTTCTAAGTCTATGACAATTGCAAACGGAGAGCTTCATCATCGCAGTACTTCTGGAGTATTTCAGCGGTGTGTATCAGCTGAGGAAGGTTGTGACATTCTTCGTGAAATTCATGAAGGGGATTGCGGTCATCAAGCCGGTTCAAAATCATTGGTGGCTAAAGCGTTCCGGCATGGTTTCTATTGGTTAACCGCTCATGCTGATGCGGCAGATCTAGTTCGGAAGTGTGATGCTTGTCAGAAATTTTCGAGACGTGCTCTAGTTCCAGCGCAGGAACTCCGGATGATACCAATAACTTGGCCGTTTGTGACTTGGGGGCTTGATATGGTTGGACCTTTCAAGCGATCCCAAGATCAGAAAACCCATCTACTAGTAGCAGTGGATAAGTTTACAAAGTGGATTGAGGCAGAACCTATAAGCAAGTGTGATGCGGCAACGGCAGTCAAATTCATCAAAAAGATAATTTTCCGGTTTGGTTTCCCGCATAGCATCATTACAGACAATGGCACCAATTTATCTCAGGGTGAGATGGAAGAATTCTGTCAACGAGAACATATTCGCTTGGATGTATCTTCTGTGGCTCACCCCCAATCCAATGGTCAGGCTGAAAGGGCAAATCAGGAGATTTTGCGAGGTATCAAGCCCCGGCTTATGACTCCTTTACAGAGAACCCCAGAATGTTGGGTTGAGGAGTTGCCATCCGTTCTTTGGAGTATCAACACCACACCAAACCGGTCCACAGGTTATACACCTTTCTTCATGGTATATGGTGCTGAAGCGGTCCTTCCAAGTGATATCCGTCATGATTCACCAAGGGTAACGGCTTATGTTGAAGCGGCCAACGAGCAAGCAAGGCAAGACAGTTTGGACCGGCTGGACGAAGAGCGTGATATAGCTGCGGCACGATCTGCAATTTATCAACAAGACTTACGCAGATATCACAGCCGCCGGATCAAGAGCAGAACATTCCAGGAGGGTGACTTAGTACTCCGGCTCATCCAAGATCAAACAGATATGCACAAGCTATCCCCACCTTGGGAAGGGCCCTTTGTGGTCAATAAGAATCTACACAATGGTTCATATTACCTGGTGGACGTTCGAGAACACAAGGACTCACGGACATCAGAAGAGTAGACGAAGAGGCCATGGAACATCGCCCACCTACGGCCCTACTATACTTGAGCTATGAGCTCCACTGTATCCTATGTATATATTATGATCAATGAATAAACCGGCACCCTCGATAAACCGGGGGCTCAGCCTTTTTTCCAATACAAATATCTTGTGAGAACAACGATGCATGTTTTTATCATATGTTATATTTCAACATGTTGGCCGGTTTAAAATTGATTTTTCGCAGAATATACACAGAAGTAATAAAATTCTCTAAAGAGCATGAGGTCACATCCGGTTCAAGAAAGGACGCTTCAAGATCTACCCATGATTCCATGGAGCCAGGGAAAACTATATGGACAGTCGGGTTTACCCGCATCCATCCACCGGCCCTCTGGAAAGATGGATAATCCACATCCAGTGATTGGCTAGGCCCTCCGGAAAGATGGATAATCCACATCCGGTTATTGGCTAAGTTCTTTATTATAATTCAAGTGGAAAGATGGATAATCCACATCCACCGGCCCTCTGGAAAGATGGATAATCCACATCCAGTGATTGGCTAAGTTCTTTATTATAATTCAAGTGGAAAGATGGATAATCCACATCCACCGGCCCTCTAGAAAGATGGATAATCCACATCCACCGGCCCTCTAGAAAGATGGATAATCCACATCCAGTGATCGGCTAGGCCCTCCGGAAAGATGGATAATCCACATCCGGTGATTGGCTAATTTTTTTCTTATGGTTCATATGGAAAGATGGATAATCCACATCCAACGGCCCTCTGGAAAGATGGATAGTCCACATCCAGTGATTGGCTGAACCTTGCTTTGAGCCTGGCAGCTCTTAAAAAGCATCGACTACATGGTTTTATTTGCAAATTCGCATTTTTGGTGTTTATGTTTTATGACTCTTTAAACCGGAGTGGAACTGCTAAAGAAGTTGGCCACATATCTATAAAGTGAAAAGTCTAGGTCATGAATACCAGCATGAATAAACCGGTGTTCATTATAACCCGGATCATCCATCAGGCAACAAGCTACAAATTTCTGAACAAAGTTTCAGAACGATATAAACCGGTATCTTTTATCAAGCCCGGGTTTGTTATTGGATCCATGAAGATCTTCATCAAGAAATTTTAAATTCTACCGGATTAAGAGTATTGAGCATGCTTGGTCTCAGGTATAAATTTATTTCTGATATAAGTATATACTTGTTTGATATACTGTGAGGGCAATTTAATCTATCCAGTGGTAAACCGCTAGGACATGTTTTCAGTCTTACTTATGTAGGAACAGATGACACGCAAGATAAGCGACATCAAGACGAAATTTAATTTGGCAAACATTAAAACAAGAAGTCAGAATATCCGGCTCAAAGCGTATCACGTTTCAGCTATCCTATTACAAGGCATAGCAAGCCTGACGGATTAAAAAGATTGTTTGATAAAGCAGAGACTGCAATTACAACAATAAATTCTGAGTTATGCTCCTTCCTGCTGAGACGGCTGGCCATCAGCTTGATCCGGAATATCTTCGTCCTCTTGAAGCGGTTGGAAGTCCGGAACACGCCAATCAATCTTCGTCAAAGCCCGAAAGTACATCTCTTCGCTGATAAGTTCAAAAGGTTCGATATCTGGAGCGAAGGTATGAGGGCGAACTGGTGGGATTAAATTGACAGTGTCATAAACCGGCCGCTCCACCCGCTCGTTTTGCAAGTCGTACCCCGGATGATACCTGGATAAATCGGATTCAGCTGCAAGCTTGCTGGCGAGGGGGCGCATCTCCTTCGTCAAGGCGTGGAGGTCCTTCGCGGTAAAAGTGGAACCGTCTTCTTTAGTGTCAGGAAATCCAGTCAAAGCTTCTTCCGGATCAAGATCCGGGACCCAGGCTTTAGCCCTGGTAAGTGCCATGAGGGCACCGGCTCGAGCAGCAGATTTCTTAACTTCTTCAAGACGAACCGGTAGAACAGACAACTTTTCCAACGTGCCTTGAATGGTTGTGGGGGCCGGTTTACCGAAAGATGTTGCACTAATGATCCTCTGAGCACCGGAATACAGCTGCTCGACCAAAGTGTAACATGCCTTAAGTTTCTTCCGTAGGTCATCCCCAAGATGGGTGACACGGCGCCCTGCATATAAATGTCACAGTTAAACCGACACAGATGGAAGCTTGCAAGGATAAAGCAGGAGTTCAGATTATACTTACCAAAGATTGCAGAAGTCATCAACTCAATTTGCCGCTTTAAGCCGGTTAACTCTTCAGTAACCGGATTAAGCGCCCCCTCGGCATCCTGAACCCTTTTCTCCAGCTCTTTCTTCTGAACCTCAAAAGCGGTCCGCTCTTCTTCAAAGAATTTTTTCAGATCTTCAGCAGTCTTTAAACTCACCTGAAGATCTTTCTTGGCTTTCGAAGCAGCAGACTCTGTCTCAGCAAGACGGCTCCGAAGCTCATTTATCTCATCAGCGTTCCGGTTTAAGTCAGCCTGCAAATACAATCAAGGGATAAGAAGCAAAAATCAGACAAGTCTCAAGCACACAAACAAGTTGTCTACTTGACACTTGGGGGCTAATGGGCAGTTGAAGCAATAAAAAGTAGCAATTCAAAGTCAAAAGTCTCAAGCACACAAACAAGTTGTCTAATTGACACTTGGGGGCTAATGGATAATTGAAGTATCAGAAGAGACTCTTACAAGTATCAAATATATAACAAAGTTATCTACTTGATACTTGGGGGCTAATGTAAGGTTAAATTGTCCAAGTTATAAGTTCCGGATCACCTTCAACATGCAGCTAAACCGGAACTTGGGGGCTACTATGAGATAGAGGCATATCAAAAGCACAAAGTCAGAAGAAAAGGATTACCTCATATTTTTCCTTCATCAAATTAATCAAGCCCGCTTCGTAATCTCGGCTACTGTGGAGCCGGTTTAAGTACCCGGAATAGATTTCTTGGGCACTCATATCAGCAAGATTGAATAACTCAGTACTCCATTTACCCTTCTCTTTATATAGTTTGCCCGTTTTAGCCGTATGTTTGGCTAAAACGGTGGGCTCAGCCGGAGCAACGAAAGCAGCCCCAATCACGACAACTTCTGGAGAAGCAGGTGCAGTTGGTGGAGTCGCAGTGTGAACCGGATTGGGAGATGCCGGATTGGCCTGAGGAGAATTGGCTCGGGCAGGACTTGGCGCATTATGAATGTCATCAGCAGTAGGGTTCTCGGGCATTGACATATAATCCGTAGGCGCATGATCCTCAAGAGGAATTGTGGGCTCGCCTTCTGGAGGGACGGTTGCTGTCGGATCAACTGCCGGATCATCAACAGCAGTCTCCACAGTAGGTTTGTTGGTTTTGGGTTTCTTGCTAGGTTTTGGTTTGCTGGAAGAAGTTGGAAAAATGAGTTAAGATTATGAAGCAAAAAGTAATCATAAACTGGATAAGTTAAAAGAACTTACCCTGGAACGGTTTTCAGTGGGGGAAGTTGCGTGGCAGTCGATTCACCAGAAGAGGATAGTGGAGTTTCCTGATAATCAGGGTCAGACGGTTTAAGGGGTTTGCGGATAAGCCCGGCCTTGGGATGAAGGAGGGTCGGAGAAAGTATCACCTCAGTGCGGCGCTTCCGAGCCGGAGTTAGAGAAATTCCGGATGATTCCACTACCAGGCCGCTATGGCGAGTGGTCCGGCGAAGAGCTTCATGTTGTTGTTTCTTCAAAAGAAAATTAGGATCCAATTGAGCATAAGGGTGAGAAAATTGGTATTTCCGGACGGTCCGACGACTTTTTTGTGGAAGAGGTTCTGAATCGGAAGAAAGGATAGTTACCTCAACTTCGACCGGATTATCACCTTCAGCCAGCTCCTATGGAAAGTTATCATTAGACACAGATGTGAGTACAAGCAGTCAAATTAAAGCCGGATTAATTCATACCTCGGAATCCGGATCATCATCCTCAGCGTGAGAGCTAGAGCCAACGGCTGCTTACTTTTTCTTGTTAGCAAAGGTCTTCCGGCGTGCTTGTTTGCCGGGCTTCTCCACAGGTTTCCTTTTCCAGAAAGGATCATCAGCCTATTTGAACAAAAAGAGAAAGTTAGAGGACGATTTATATAAACGGATCAAACAATATATACAAGAAAGCAAAGATTACCGCAGGCAGCTTGTTCTTCTTGTAATATGGGGCTAATCCGACTTTGCTGCAGTCTGCTAAGGAGACGTTGAGCATCTTCTTAGCCGATTCAATTACCTCCGATTCAGAAAGCTTATCCTTGGTAAACCGTTGAGGGTCGTCCGGTTTACAAGAATACTGACACATCAACTGAGATCGCCGACTCAAAGGAAGAATACTCCAAGAGAGCCAACAGCGCATAAAATCTGTTCCAATTAAACCGTTGGCCATGAAAGCTTTCAGTCTGGAAAGCTGAGATGCAAACCGGGTCCGTTCGACGGAGCTCAGTCGTTGTGGCAGAGGATGATCCTCCGGAAGACGGTGCTCGCGGTAAACCGGCAGTGGATTCTCCCCTTCAGGAGAAGTGTCAACACAATAAAACCATGATTTGTTCCACTCCTTTGGGTGCGTGTGGAGAGCGGCGTGGGGAAAGACAGCGTCTCTCCTTTTCTGGATACTAACACCGCCAAGTTCCTGATGCGGTCCACTGGTGAATTCCGTACGCCGGTTCAGGTGAAAGAAATCCCGGAATAGATCAACAGACGGTTCTTCTTGCAGATATACCTCTGAGAAAACTTGGAAGTCACATATATTTGAAATGGAGTTGGGCCCAATATCCTGAGGATGGAGTTGGAAGGCAGCAAGAACATCCTGGAAAAACTTTGAACCGGGG
>LR738715.1:94636104-94677836 GCA_902687465.1 Secale cereale
GAGTTATGTGGTCAAAGAAAACAATAACCTCCCCTTGCCTGGGAGTAGGAGGGCATTCATTTCCTGGAGCCCACCACTTCAAAACGGATTGAGGGCCTAAGGTACCAATTTCAGCAATTTTGACCAAGTCTTCTTCCGTGATGATGGAAGGGACCCAATCACAAGAGACGGACTGCTTGGCCATAGCGACAGAAGGACAAGTACTGAAAAAGATAAAGTGTAAAACCGGATTATGTGAGTACAGCAGGATAAACCGGAAGATATCTACGAAGATTACGTAACGGTTTAGACAGGGGACTAATGATATGGTTAAACCGGCAATAACAGGGAGCTATGTCACTGCCGGTTCATGACAGCAAAAGAGGAACAGCTAAACCGTCACGTTCAAACTTCATTTTTTTTACAGGAACAGGGCATGACAGTATAAACCGGAGTATACTTAGCAAATTTACAAAGGGAAAGAAACAAGTTTTGACAGACAACTAGGGCAGAACAGATCTGAATATGCAAGGAAAAGAAAAATAAATACGTGAAGATACGGGAAGAACTATAAGGGTGATAGACAGAGCGGATGAATCTACAGGTTATGTAAAGTAATGAGATCTGAAGCATAGAAGCAGCAAAATAAAGGCAGGATCTAAGGGCAGGACGTAAAGGTTAAAGTTTCTGTGTACAAGGCGAAGCTCTCGTGGAGGCTCTAATGGCGGAAGCGCGAGGAAGAACCCTAGAAGACGCGGATCTATAATGAGTAGGAAAGACATACCTGGAACGGTGGAGATCAGCGGCGAAGGTTCTCTGGTCAAGTCAGGTTGATGCAGCGGCCAGTGAGGTCTCGACTCGGCGGGCGACGGCGGCGCTTCAAGCTCGGGCGTCAATGGCGTCTTGAAGCTCGGGCGACGGACGAAGGAAGAAGATGCGGGAAGAGAATAAACGGATGGGGGCCATAGTATTTATAAGGGAAGGTCAGATATGAAGCGACAGGTGCGGGATTCGAGGGAGCAAAGATCGGATAAAGATCCCTTGACGCCTCGATTTTCGGGATAACCATTAAAACAAAGTCACAGTACAGCTCGCAGCGTTAAATGCGGAGATGATGTCACGGTCAGACTCAATGATTCTCGAGGATGACGTCAGAGCCGGTTTACAAAAATGAGAAGACACAGAAGAAAATTATACAAGACAAGGGAGATTGATATGAACAAGTTCAAATCATTCTGGGGCCTAATGTCAGGGATATGACTAGCAGGTATGAACCGGCTAGTGTAAACCGGCTTAATTATAATATGTTTAGTTGTAATATTTAGTAAAGGCTACGGCCCATGAGATCTTAGGGCCCATGTACAGAATTATGGTTTGTAAACTGCCAAACGATGTAACTTGAGAGATAAGGAAGAAAGGGAAGAGACCGAGGCGAACACAAGTATGAGCCGGCCTCGGGACTCTGTAAACCGGACCAGGCGCCACCTCTATATAAAGGGACGACCCGGCGATGGTTCAGGGACGAGCAAGAATCAACCCGTCGAGACTACAGGCAAGCGATCCGCTCCCTGTAAACCGACGCCCAAGCAATACCAAACCAACTAGACGTAGGCTTTTACCTTCATCGAAGGGGCCGAACTAGTATAAACTCTCTGTGTCCTTTGTGTGCTATGAACCCCTTCAAGCTAACCCGTGCGATGGTTCCATCATCAAGTCCGTTAAACCGGACATCTGCCGTGTTAATTCCACGACAGGTATACTCATATTTTGGTTGCTGTTGATTATGTTACTAAGTGGGTAGAAGCTATTCCAACTAGTAGTGCTGATCAAATCACCTCTATTAAAATGCTTAAGGAAGTCATTTCCCCAAGGTTTGGAGTCCTTAGATACTTAATGACTGACGGGGGTTCACACTTTATTCATGGTGCTTTTTGTAAAATGCTTGCCAAGTATGATGTTAACCATTGAATTGCATCACCCTACCATCCTCAGTCCAGTGGTCAAGTTGAACTCAGCAATAGAGATATAAAATTAATATTGCAAAAGACTGTCAATAGGTGTGGAAAGAATTGGTCCAAGAAATTGGATGATGCACTTTGGGCCTACATAACAGCTTATAAAAATCCTATGGGTATGTCTCCTTATAAAATGGTTTATGTAAAAGCTTTTCATTTGCCTCTTGAGTTAGAACATAAAGCATACTCGGCAATTAAAGAACTCAACTATTATTTCAAACTTGTTGGTGAAAAGAGGTTATTGATATTAGCTCTTTAGATGAATGGATAACACAAGCTTATGAAAATGCCAAACTATTCAAAGAAAAAGTTAAAAGATGGCATGATAAAAGAATCAAAAAGCGGGAATTAAAAGTGGGTGAATTTGTTTTACTGTACAACTCTCGTTTTAGATTCTTTGCAGGAAAACTTCTCTCTAAATGGGAAGGACCCTATGTTATCGAAGAAGTTTATCGTTCTAGAGCCATCAAAATAAATAACGCCGAAGGTACAAACCCGAAGGTGGTCAATGGTCAAAGAATAAAACAATATATCTCAGGTACGCCTATTAATGTTGAAAGTAATATTATCCAAACCATGACACTGGAGGAGCATATAAAGGAAACCTTCCGGAACACTCCAGAATCGTGAAATAAAGGAGGTACGTGATACAGTAAGTAAATAGACTCCGAAAAATTCACAAAAATATTTTTTGTCAGTTTTGGAATATTTTTTTAGGAAAATAAGAAACAACCAGGAAGGCAACCCTGGTGGGCACGATACACCAGGGCGCGTGCCAGGCGCGCCCAGGTGGGTTGTGCCCACCTTGGGTACCTTCAGGACTCAGTTTTTCTCCCGTTTGCTTGTTTCCCAAGATAAAAAATCTCTATATACTTCCCGAACCTATTGACCTCTGTATCATGGAGAAATCCTCTATTCTTCTTTCGTGTTGTTTTCTCACAGATCTAAAATTATGTCGTCTCAAGACTCCCAGGAGGAGAACCTTGTCTCCCACAAATCTCTTGATATTTATGTCTTTAAACCTTCGTATACCTGGTTCCCCGATGAGGAGGATGAAGACGAGCCCATTCCTCCTCGTTTCCGACGTGAAAGAAAGGAAGTGATGTGCAAGAAGATATTGAAGCTCGAGCTGGTCAATGAAGATCTAAGGGAAGCAAATTTTAGCCTGCGATGCAAGTTGGATAAGCCCGCTACTACCTCATCACCACCACCAACGCCTTCTTCACCACCAAAGGAGAATTGAGTATTGGGTATGGGCACTCCCCTTGGCTTGAGCCAAGCATGGGGGAGGTGCCCCGGTATCATATCACATCACTATCTTTACCTTTATCTACTTTAGTTCGATCTTTAGTTATCTTTTTTGCATTAGTTGAATAAAAGTTTAGTTTGATCTTTTATATGAAAGTTTGCTTAGTGAATTATCTATCTATCTATGTAATCGTGTGCAAGATATATATAATAAAGTTTAGTTTGAGTTTTGATTTCTTTACTTCTTTGTTTCAATAAAAAGAAAGGAAATAAATGAAAAAGATCATATGCTAATCTTGTGGTAAGTAATGACATCACATAAGGAAGAGTATAAGTACTAAAATTTATTGGAGATTGACAAACATAGCATTGGTCAATGATGCAATTCATGAAAAAATTAATAAGGGAAGAGAAGATTCACATGCAAATATACTATCTTGGACATCTTTAATGATTGTGAGCCCCCATCAAAATATTATATGCCAAATGGTTGATGTTGGATAAGGAAGACAACGTAATGATTTATGTTTGTTCATATCCACATAGAAATTATATTGTCATAGATCCTTTAACATGATATCTTTTCTAGCCAAAAATTCCGCACTAAGTAGAGATACTACTTGTGCATCTAAAAAACCCTTAAACCCAAATATTTTTCAAGAGTCCACCATACCTACCTATGGATTGAGTAAGATCCTTCAGGTAAGTTGTCATCGATGCAATAAGGCAATAAAAAATTGCTTCTAAATGTGTAATATCATTTAGTGTAAGAGAAAATTAAGCATTGTACGAACTTGTGATGGCAAAGAATAAAACCGACAAACTGCATAATAAAGGTTGCCATCATAAGGGGCAATATAACGTGACATTCTTTTCCACTAAGATATTGAGCATACAAACAAAAAGCGATGCCAACTACTGCTTCCCTCTACAAAGGGCCTATCTTTTACTTTTATGTATTTTATTTTATGCAAGAGTCAAAGTACCTCTCCATTCCTTTTTATTTTCTATTTTGGCAAGCATCATGTTGCGAGGAAAGATTTAGGCACATATATCCAGCTGGATATGGCTGAGCATGAGTTATTATTGTTGACATCACCCTTAAGGTGAGTACGCTGGGTGGCGAAATTATAAGCCCCTATCTTTCTATGTGTCCGGTTGAAACTTTTTGCTCATGTGTATATGGTGAGTGTTAGCAATCATATAAGATTATATGATGGTTGAGTATGTGGACTTGCCTAAAGGCTTCGATACGTGACCCCTCCTGAAAAGATGATGAATTATAGTTGCAAAGTTGATCGAGAACATAGTTTGTTGGTTTTCAATAGAGTTTATGCTTCTACTTCAATAAGTATGATGAATTGTTACTTGCTCATGAGAAGTTATATGATAGAGCTATGTATATTATGTTATAATAAAGTTTGTTGTTGTTACAATAATGTACATGATGCTTCTATGTTCGTATTTTGTTTTTATTGACACCTCTCTCTCTAAGCATGTGGACATGTTTTTCGATTTTGGTTTTCGCTTGTGGACAAGCGAGGTATAAGCTTGGGGGAGTTGATACGTTCATTTTGCATCATGTTTTCCTATAGTTATTTATAATGTTATATGCATAATAATGTATTTTGGAGTAATTCTAATGCATTTCTCTCATAATATGCAAGGTTTATATCAAGAGGGAGAATACCGGCAGCTGGAAATCTGGACCTCAAAAAGCAACGTCAGGCTACATATTCTGCACAACTCCAACTAAGCTGAAACTCCACGAGGATTTTTTATGGAATATATAAGAATTATTGGAGCAAATAACAACCAGAGGGGGCCCACCAGGTGAGCACAACCCACCTGGACGCGCCTTGGTGGGTTGTGCCCTCCTTGGCCCACCTCTGGCGCCTGTCTTCTGGTATATAAGTCATTTTGACCTAAAATAATTAAGGGGAGGACTTCCGTGACGGAGCGCCGCTGTCTCGAGGCGGGACTTGGGCAGGAGCACTTTTGCCATCAGGCGGAGCGATTCCGGCGGGGGAACTTCCCTCCCGGAGGGGGAAATCGAATCTAACGTCATCACCAACAACCCTCTCTTCTTAGGGAGGCCAATCTTTGTTAACATTTTCATCAGCACCATCTCCTCTCATACCCTAGTTCATCTCTTGTGTTTAATCGTTGTACCAGAACCTCAGATTGGTACCTGTGGGTGACTAGTAGTATTGATTACATCTTGTAGTTGATCACTTGATGGTTTATTTGGTGGAAGATTATATGTTCAGATCCATTATGCTATTCAATATACCTCTAATCATGAGCATGTTTGTCACTTGTGAGTAGTTACTCTAGTTCTTGAGGTCACGAGAGAAATCATGTTGCGAGTAATCATATGAATTTGATATGTGTTCGATATTTTGATGATATGTATGTTCTGATTCCCTTAGTGGTGTCGTGTGAACGTCGAATACATGACACTTCACCATATTTGGGCCTAAGGGAATGCATTGTGGAGTAGTTATTATATGATGGGTTGCTAGAGTGACAGAAGCTTAAACCCTAGTTTATACGCTACTTCGTAAGGGACCGATTTGGATCCAAAGTTTAATGCCATGGTTAGATTTTATCTTAATACTTTTCTCGTAGTTGCGGATGCTTGCGGGAGGGTTAATCATAAGTAGGAGGTTTTTAAAGTAAGAATAACACCTAAGCACATGTCCACCCACATATCAAATTATCGAAGTAACGAACACAAATCTAACCAATATGGTGAATGTGACTAGATGAAATTCCTGTGTGACCACAAGAACACTTTGCTTACTACAAGAAACCGTTTTGGCTTATCCTTTGCCACAAACGGATTGGTCTACCTTGCTGCATACTATTTATAATTATTGTTACTTGATCCTTACAAATTATCTTGCTATCAAACTATCTGTTACCGACAATTTCAGTGCTTGCAGACATTACCTTGCTGAAAACCACTTGTCATTTCCTTCTGCTCCTTGTTGGGTCGACACTCTTACTTATCAAAAGGACTACGATTAATCCCCTATAGTTGCGGGTCATCAGCCAGCGCCGTCGTTGTGGCGACATTTGTTCTTCTTGCGTTGTGGCTTTCTATTTCCGTCCCGAACCTCAGAGGCACCGGGTGTATCGGGGTTTGTGTTCTAACGAGCAAGCCAACTGTCCTCGCCCGTGCAAAAGCAGTTCATGATAGAAGTAAGGGCTGCCATTGTCCTTGGCTTGGCCTGGCCGAGCTGTCGCACAAGCCATTCGTCCTTGACACTATGCTTGAAAGCGGCCAAGGCCTCGGCGTCCGGACAGTCAACAATATGGTTTTTCTTGGTCAAGAATTGGTTCCAGATTTGTCGGGTAGACTCCCCGGGCTTTTTTGTGATGCGATTTAGGTCGTCTGCGTCCGAAGGTCGGACATAGGTGCCCTGAAAGTTCGCTCGAAAAGCGTCCTCGAGCTCTTCCCAACAGCCTATAGAGTCCTTGGGAAGACTGTTCAACCAATGTCGAGCTGGTCCTTTAAGCTTTAGTGGCAGATATTTAATGGCGTGGAGGTCGTCTCCTCGTGCCATGTGAATGTGGAGGAGGAAATCCTCTATCCATACGGCCGGGTGTGTGGTTCCGTGATACATCTCCAACGTATCTATAATTTTTGATTGTTCCATGCTATTATTTATGAAGTCTTGGATGTTTAATGGGCTTTATCTTACACTTTTATATCATTTTTGGGACTAACCTACTAACCCAAAGGCCTAGTCCAGATTGCTGTTTTTTGACTGTTTTAGGGTTTTGCAGAAAAATAATATCAAATGGAGTCCCAATGGAATGAAACCTTCGCAAGAGATATTTTTGGAGAAAATCACACACAAATGACTTGAGAACCACGTCAGAAGAGCCACGAGGGGCCCACGAGGGTGGGGGCGCGCCCCCTGCCTCGTGGGGCCCCCATGACTCCCCCGGTATCCTCCTTCCTCCTATATAAGTCTACGTACCCCGAAACCTTTGACAACAGAGAGAAAACCCTAATTCCACCGCCGTAACCTTCTGTTCCCGGAAGATCACATCTTGGAGCCTGTTTTGGAGCTCCATCGGAGGGGGATCCATCACGGAGTTCTTCTTCATCATCATCATCGCCCTCACCATGAGTTGTGAGTAGTTTACCACAGACCTTCAGGTCCATAGCTAGTATCTAGGTTGCTTCTTCTCTCTCTCTGGATCTCAATGCAAAGTTCTCCTCGGTCTTCGAGGAGATCTATTCGATGTAATCTCTTTTTGCGGTGTGTTTGTCGAGATCCGATGAATTGTGGGTTTATGATCAAGATTATCTATGAGAAATATTTGGTTCTTCTCTGAACTTTTTATGTGTGCTCATAATATCCTTGCAATTCTCTTCGAATTATTGGTTTGGTTTGGCCTACTAGATCTATAGTTCTTGCAATGGGAGAAGTGCTTGGCTTTGGGTTCAATCTTGCAGTGTCCTTTCCCAGTGACAGTAGGGGCAGCAAGGCACGTATTGTATTGTTGCCATCGAGGATAAAAAGATGGGGTTTATATAATATTGCTTGAGTTTATTCCTCTATATCATGTCATCTTTCTTAAGGCATTACTCTGTTCTTATGAACTCAATACACTAGATGCATGCTGGATAGCGGTCGATGTGTGGAGTAATAGTAGTAGATGCAGAATCGTTTCGGTCTACTTGTCTCGGACGTGATGCCTATATACAATGATCATGCCAAGATAGTCTCATAATTATTCGCTTTTCTATCAATTGCTTGACAGTAATTTGTTTACCCGGCGTAGAATATCGCTTTCATGAGAGAAGCCACTAGAGAACACTATGGCCCCCGGGTCTATTCTCAACATATCAATCTACATCTACTTTACTTTTATTGCTTTTATTTGCTGTTCTTATAAACTAAAAATACCAAAAATATAAACTATCATCTCTATCAGATCTCACTTTCGTAAGTGACCGTAAAGGGATTGACAACCCCTTATCGCATTGCCTGCGAAGTTCTTATTTGTTTGTGCGGGTGCGAGGGACTCACGCGTAGTCTCCTACTAGATTGATACCTTGGTTCTCAAAAACTGAGGGAAATACTTACGCTACTATGATGCATCTCCCTTTCCTCTTCGAGGGAATACAACGCAAGCTCGAGAAGTAGCAAGAAGAATTTCTGGCGCCGTTGCCGGGGAGGCTTACGCATTACATTCATTTGCCTCTCGTTTTCCTCTTCCCCACTTCACCCTTGCTATTTTATTTGCCCTTCTGTCGGTGTACTAAGATAGGGGTACCTTAGTACCCCAACTTGTGCACGGGCAGTAGCAGCTTCCCGCGGCAGGGTTTACCACGTGCTCGCCGGCAACCTTTCTGGTCCCTATAAAGCCATTCAAGAACAAAGTATACAAGTCAGAAGATCAAGGCCCCGGCAAGAGGAGCTTGCCGGGAAGGCCGCACCAGGCTCAAGATTATCACGTTAGCACAAGACCCTGGCAAGAGGAGCTTGCCAGGAAGGCCAAGGAATGCACACCTCAAGAAATGCCTCGGCGCATCACGCGCCCCGGCAGGACCCGGAGAGCGACAAGCTTCCGGGCCCGGCAAGGTCACGGCCCCGGCAAGGTGCTTGCTGGGGGAAACTTATGCTGTGTGCCCGCGCTCCAGCTCATCTGCCCACGCGTCGCCCTGGGGCCCTTCCAGGGACGTGTGGCGGAAGGCTGTGCAGCCTGGGGCACACGGTGGCAAGCCACGGTGACGAGGCTACCGCCGTGTCGAACGGAGGAGCATGAACGGACACTTTTGGGGTCGACGGTGACGGGCATTTAATGCCCTTGTCCCCCACTGTCAAAGTTAGGCGAAGACCACTGTTCATCCACTGTTCACGCACTATTCCCGCACTGTTACAACTACCACCAAATATACACTTTTACCCTCCTCTACGTTGACACCTGTCGGTGACCCCTTTGAGCTATAAAAGGAGGCCCATGCACAACGTAGAAAGGGTTCGAAACCTAAGCAACTCTCTCGCTCGGTGTAGCTAGTACTGTAGCTCTTCAAGCTCCCGAGCTCAAGAACTCAATACAACCAAGGTAGGAGTAGGGTTCTACGCGTCCGCGCGGCCAGAACCTGGGTAAACTGCCCGCGTGTGCCCCTCGATCTGCTCTCCGTGCTCCCTCCGCTCCCTTACCGCAACGTAGAAGGGGCTCCGGTCCCATAGGTGCTCGTGGGAGGACAGTTTCCCCCGACATCTTTGGCGCGCCAGGTAGGGGGCGTCGAGGTTGTGCGAACCTGATCCGGCGCTCACGCGGACGCATTCTTCATCAACCTCTCCAGCTTTGTCAACTTCATCAGCAACATCAACATGCCTCCGAAGAAGAAGGCTTCGGAGGTCGGAGGCCCGTCTGCGTCGATCCCGCCGCCACCAGAACCAACGGTTGGTGGAGGAGACGCCGGCGGAAGGGTGGTCGCCGGCGAGGAAACTGACGGCGCCACCAAATCCAAGGACAAGACGGACGACCGGGCGAATTCCAAAGCCTCGGTGTCCGTAGACGCACCACGCCTCTCTCAGGAGGTGCCAAGCCAGCAGCGCCGTGGTACAGGCGGTACCACTCGCTTGCTGGGGCAAGGACAAACCGGAGGATCGCGGGATGCTCAGGGCCATCGACCTGGTACGAGCAAGGCGCGGTCGCCGGGGCGAGAAACTGCTCCTTCTAACCCTGTTAGGAGTACGAGCATATCTCGCTCCTCGCACCGCTCGCCACCGCTCCCCTCCTCTCCAGCAGAAGCTCTAGCAAGAGCACAGCTGCTGCTCGATTTCCCTCCAGCGGCGGACAAGGCCGAAGAATGGAGGGTGACGATTCAGAGTCTCATCGCCTTCGCCAACAACGACACGCCGCAGCAGCCGGCGACGTTGCGGCCGCGGCAAGTCGACCAGACGAAGGCCGATGGCGACAAGACCGCCGGGGGTGCGACTACCGTGCACTCCCCGCCGCGGAAGCAGAAGACGCCACCCCGCCGGATTAACGTCAACGACGACTCCACGGCGTCGTCGGATCCGCGGGCTCGTCGGGACCAGCGCCAAGTCCTCGACGACCGGCGGCAAGAAGACGCTCGAACGCGCATCGAGCGCCGACGAGAAGCCCGGCGACAATCGGATCAGCGCGCTGGGACCGTTGTCGACACGCACGCGCCCGGTGAACCAGGCGACTTGCCGTACGCGGCAGGTTGCCCTGCGTTCACCCGTGAGCTGCGGCGAGTCCAGTGGCCCAGCATGAAAAACTTCAAGCCCGACGTACCCGAGAAGTACGACGGCAAGACACACCCCTCGGAGTTCCTCAACATCTACACCATCGCGGTGCAGGCTGCCGGGGGACGCGACGAAAAGATACTAGCCAACTACTTCCCGCTAGTGCTTAAGCCAAACGTCCGTTCTTGGCTTATGCACTTGCCGGAGAACTCCATTTCTTCGTGGGCAGATCTGTGCCACCAATTTGTTGGCGCCTTCACAGGCGGCCACAAACCCCACGGCCAGGAGAGCGATCTCCACATCCTAGCCCAGAAGGAGGGAGAATCCCTGCGCAAGTACATCCAGAGGTTCAGCCGCGTGCAACACAACATTCCCGACGTCCACCCTGCCGCGGTTATCAGCGCGTTCCACCAGAACATGCATAACCGCCGCATGAGAGAAGAGATGGCCATGACCAAGATCCGGGATGTCAGCGAGCTCTACGCTCTGGCTGACAAGTGCACGCGCGCCGAAGAGGGGAGGAGACTCCCCGGAGAGGATACTGGCGCAGGAGGAAGCGACAATGAGGATGCCGCCCCGGCAAAGAAGAGCCGGCGGCGGAACAACAGAAGGAAGAAGAGCAAGGAAGTGCTGGTCGTCGAGCAGTCCGGCAAGGAGGCTCCCGCCAAGAAGGCACAGGCTGGCGGTTCCGGCAAGGAACCCGCCCCTGTAGCGGCAGCCGACAAGCAGGACGGCTCCGACAAGCAATACTGCAAGATCCACCGCACCAAGGGCCACGACCTTCAGAACTGCAAGCGAGTCGATTACCTCGTAGAACAGCAGAAGGCTGAATACGAGCGTCGCGACAAGGAGAAGGCCCAAGGAGGCGGATGAGAGCCCAGCAAGAAGCGGCCATTCAATGGCCAGGGAGGACGCCGCGGCAAGGCCAAGCAGCGGCAAGGTGATAGACCTCCCCGGGGCCGCGACAAGGATGAGGAAGAAGACGACGACGATGACATGGAGGAAGGAGATAACAGCGAGCAGGAGTTCCAGAAGGCCATAGAAGTCCTGTGTGTCGACGGAGGCGCCTCTCTGCACACTTCCCACCGCCAACTCAAGCAGTGAGTGTGGGAAGTAAACGCAGCTGAGCCGCCCGTCGAGTCGCGCAGGCTGCTGAAGTGGTCCAGCACGCCCATCATTTTTGACCTTGAGGATCACCCTGACCGCACAACTGCGGTCGGGTGCCTGCCGATGTTGGTCTCACCAACTATCCGCAACCTCAAGGTCACCAAAATGTTGGTTGACGGCGGGGCCGGCCTGAACTTGATCTCCTCAGCTGTGATCAAGAAACTCCAGATCCCAGACGGTGAGCTCGAAGAAACCGGGTCGTTCCAAGGAATAAACCCGGGAAGGAGCAAGCCGAAGGGGAAGATTACACTGCCCGTGACCTTTGGCGGGGAGCTCAACTTCAGGATGGAGAGGATAACCTTCGACGTTGCCGATATCCCATTGCCATACAATGGGATACTTGGACGTCCTGCCCTCGCCAAGTTCATGGCAGCTTCCCACTATGCCTACAACGTACTCAAGTTGCCGGGGCCGATAAGCGTCATCTCTGTCCATGGCGACAAGAAGGACGCGCTTATCTGCGCCGACAAGATATACCGGGATGCAGCAGCCGCAGCAGAAAGCAACACACTTGCCGCTGAAGCTCCCGGGGGGAAGACCAAGACCAAGTCCGGAAAGAGCTCTGGGGCCCACTCCGGCAAACGCACCTCTTCGGAGTGCTGCGCTACCGTCGAGGACGCACCATCGAGCTCCACCGGCAAGTGCAAGAAAGGGATGGCAGCTCCACCGGCAACCAAGAAGGTGTCCGCCAAGGAGGACGGCACTGGTGGTACCTTCACCATCAGTGCTACACTCGACAACAAATAGGAAAGCGCGCTCGTTGCCTTCCTGCGGGCGAATGTCGATGTGTTTGCGTGGCAACCATCTGACATCCCCGGCGTTCCCAGGAAGGTAATTGAGCACAAGCTTGCTGTTTGTCCTCATGCGCGGCCCGTCAAGCAGAAGGTCAGAAAGCAAGCCGTGGAGCGCCAAGAATTCATCGCCGAAGAGATAAAGAAGTTGGAAGCAGCGGGCCTAGTTAGAGGCGTGATCCATCCTACGTGGTTGGCCAATCCAGTTGTCGTACGCAAGGCCAATGGGAAGTGGAGACTTTGTATAGACTTCACTGATGTGAATAAAGCATGTCCCAAGGATCCATTTCCCTTGCCGCGTATTGACCAGATTGTTGACTCCACCGCCGGATTTGAGCTGCTTTCGTTCCTTGATGCATACTCAGGTTACCACCAGATATTCATGGCCAAGGAAGATGAAGAGAAGACTGCATTCATTACTCCATGCGGCACATATTGCTTTATACGCATGCCCTTTGGATTGAAGAATGCAGGCTCGACATTTGCAAGGGTGGTGCACACTGCTTTTGAGCCACAGATTCACAGAAATGTAGAAGCTTACCTGGATGACATAGTGGTCAAGAGCAAGAGCAAAGATACCCTGATCCAAGACTTAGAAGAGACCTTTGAGAATCTGCGCAAGATCCAGCTCAAGTTGAACCCCGAGAAGTGCATCTTCGGAGTCCCCTCCGGCAAGCTTCTCGGGTTCTTTGTGTCCCAAAGGGGGATTGAAGCCAATCCCGACAAGATAAAAGCCATCGAGCAGATTGAAGCCCCGAAGCGCGTCAAGGATGTAAGGAGACTTGCTGGTTGTGTGGCTGCCCTCAGCAGGTTCATTTCAAAGTCTGCAGAACGCGCCCTGCCTTTCTTCAAAATCTTGAAGAAGGCAGGTCCCATGAAATGGACTCCGGAAGCGGAGGCAGCGCTGCAAGACTTGAAAGGGTACCTGTCCTCCACTCCAATACTTGTCGCACCTAGGCCATAAGAAAAGTTGCTGCTATACTTAGCAGCAACCAATCAAGTGGTTAGTGCTGCGTTAGTAGCGGAGAGGGAGGCGGATGAGGAATCTACATCACCGGCAAGCGAATCCAGCGACAAGCAGGGGGCTTCTCCGACAAGCTCTGGCCCCGACAAGGACAAGTCTGTGCAAGAACAAGGAGAAGTGCGAAGGAAGATGGTGCAGCGCCCAGTGTATTTTGTGAGTTCCCTTTTGCAGGGGGCTAGATCAAGATACTCTGGGGTGCATAAGTTGCTTTTCGGCCTCCTCATGGCCTCAAGGAAGCTGCGCCATTACTTCCAAGCACACGAGATAACGGTGGTCACTCGCTTTCCGTTGAAGAGGATATTGCAGAATCCAGAAGCAATAGGCAGGATCGTCGAGTGGGCACTGGAGCTGTCAAGCTTTGGTCTCAAGTTCGAGAGTACTTCAACCATACAGAGCAGAGCTTTGGCAGAATTCATAGCTGAATGGACCCCAACGCCCGATGAAGAAGTCCCAGAGACAAGCATCCCCGTCCAAGAAACGAGCAGCGAATGGGTAATGTACTTTGATGGTGCTTTCTCGCTGCAAGGCGCCGGTGCCGGCGTGGTACTCATAGCGCCCACCGGAGAGCACCTCAAGTATGTTGTCCAGATGCACTTTCCCAAGGAGCAAGCGACAAACAATACTGCTGAGTATGAAGGTTTGCTTGCCGGCCTCAGAATTGCGGCCGAACTTGGGATCAAGAAGTTGATTGTGCGGGGAGATTCACAGTTGGTGGTCCGACAAGTGAACAAGAGTTACCAGAGCCCTTTGATGGAAGCTTATGTTGATGAAGTGAGGAAGCTTGAAGAACACTTTGAAGGTCTGCAAATGGAGCACGTCCCAAGAGCTCAGAATGATATTGCAGATGGCCTCTCAAAGTGTGCTGCAATGAAGTTACCTGTGGAACCAGGGACCTTCCTGCTCAAGCTAATTCAGCCATCCGTTACACCATCAGTTGGGCAATGTAAGAAGAGGAAGTTGGTCTCCGGCGACTACTTGTCGGCGATCTTCCCGAAGCCGCCGCCAAGGTCCCCAGGATCAACAGCCAAGATGCTGAGGAACAGTTTGCTCCTGCAGATCCAAGGGTCTGTACAGTTGAAGCAAGCGTTCCCGACAAGCCCTGCCTCGGCAGGCTTGCCGGGGGACCATCAGCTCCAGCAGAACCGCAGGCTCTTGCTGTAGAAGCTGAGGTTCCCGCAGCAGCCCTCATGCCTTTGGTCCTTGTTGTTGAGCCTCAGGCTCCAGCATGGGCACAGCAAATCGTTCGTTTTCTGCAAACTGGAGAACTTCTTGACGACCCAGAAGAGATAGAGAAAATAACCAGGCAGTCAAGTATGTACCAGTTCGTTGGCAACGAACTGTACAGAAGAAGACTCAACGGTGTCAGGTTGAAGTGCATTTCCAGAGAAGATGGACAGAAGCTATTGGCAGAGATACATGGAGGCATATGTGGCCACCACATTGGCGCAAGGGCACTTGCTGGGAAGGCGTTCCGGCAAGGGTTCTTCTGGCCAGAAGCCCTCCAAGATGCAACTGCACAAGTAACCAAATGTGAAGCGTGCCAGTTCCATGCCAAGCAAATTCACCAGCCAGCTCAAGCTCTCCAGACGATCCCTTTGTCCTGGCCCTTCTCGGTCTGGGGGCTCGATATCCTCGGCCCCTTTCCCCGCGCAGTCGGGGGCTTTGAGTACTTGTACGTTGCAATCGACAAGTTCACAAAGTGGCCGGAAGTGGAACCAGTGAGAAAGGTGACAGCACAGTCAGCAGTCAGGTTCTTCAGGTCAATTGTTTGCCGTTTCGGAATCCCTAACAGGATCATCACTGACAACGGCACACAGTTTACAAGTCGCACCTTCGTGCAGTACGTCCAAGACCTTGGCGCCAAGGTCTGTTTCGCTTCTGTTGCTCACCCGAGGAGCAATGGTCAAGCGGAGAGGGCCAATGCTGAAGTGCTGCGTGGACTCAAGACAAGAACCTTCGACAGGCTGCACAAGTGCGGAAGAAACTGGATAGAGGAGTTGCCGGCGGCTCTTTGGTCAATCAGGACGACACCAAGTCGAGCCACCGGACAGACACCCTTTGCTCTTGTCTATGGAGCAGAGGCAGTTCTCCCCACGGAACTCGTATACGGATCTCCTCGAGTGCTCGCTTATGATGAGCTCGAGCAAGAGCAACTGCGGCAAGATGACGCATTGCTCCTCGAGGAGGAACGTCTCCAGGCTGCTGTACGAGCTGCTCGATACCAGCAAGCCTTGCGTCGCTATCATAGCCGCAAGGTCAAGGCCAGGAGTCTCGAGGAAGGCGACCTTGTTCTTCGGCGTGTTCAGTCCGCCAAGAATTCCAACAAGTTGACGCCGAAGTGGGAAGGCCCTTATCGGGTGAGACAAGTCACAAGGCCCGGCGCTGTCCGCCTTGAGACCGAAGAAGGCTTACCGGTGAGCAACTCCTGGAACATAGAGCATCTTCGCAAGTTTCACCCATAAGGCGCGGTTGCCGTGATCCGCTCCGGCAACCACCTTTTGTACAAGTCTTGCCGCTGTTGCATGTAAACCTTTGTACAAAGCCGGGCGCAGATCCCGTGCATCAGTAAGGCTTTTGTGCTTCGCACTACTTGTCATTTCCATGCTTTTCTTTGTTATTTGCATGCATTATCTAACACTTTGTGCAATGCACATCCCCGGTAAGCACTAGCAAGCCGTGAGGCCCTATACTTGTTTTTCCTCCTCTTTTTCTTTCCCTCTTAAGCAGAAGGAATATTCCTCGCGCACAAGTTTGCCGGGGGGGGGGGGGGGGGGGAAAGGAGGTGGAGGTATGAACCAAGTGCTGTTCAAGAAAGAGAAGCCTTGTCGGGGAGCAAACAATATATGAAAGCTAAGTTACCAGAATTTGAGCAGTTCAAATTTTTAAATTTTAATTATCTTCCTTGAACAACCACACTTTGTATGGAAAACCTGTGCGCGGAGGAACCTACACGTGGCTAGCCGCACCCTTACTTTGTTTTCGAGCACGCTCAACGACTTAAGTGAGCTGCGACAAGTGTCGCGCCCTTACTTTGTTTTCGAGTTCGCTTAGCAAGCTAAGTGCGCTGCGACTAGCTGCGGCAAGGTTACTTGCCGACGAGGTCCTTTGCCAGCAGGCTGCTAAGAGTCCAGCACTCAGCGCTCGCGGCAAGGGCCCCTTGCCGGCAAGTTTCCTAAAAGCGTAGGGCAAAAAGCATACAAAGTGAAGGACCAAAAGCAAGGGAGATAACGCCGCATTGATAGCTCGAAATAAGATTGTATATTACAATGGATAACTTGCCACAATAACTAATTGATTCATGTCCATAACATACTTTGCAGCGGCAAAGGAAACAGAAAGAAAGAAGCCTAATCTACGCGGTCGCCTTCACGCCTCGTGACCTTGTTCACCTTGGCGACGATGTGGGCAACCTGCGCCTTCAACGCCTCCTGATCAGCTTCGGCCGGCAAGGTGCGGAGGACGTTGACAAGGTTGATGCCGGGGTTGCGGTAGACGATCTTCGTCAAGACACGCTCCAAGGTGCCCATGCAGAGCCAACGCGCCTCGTCGGCCAGCTGCACGGGGATCTTCTCCTGCAGCCGCGCAAGTGCCGGCGCGATTCCCCTAAAGAAGAGACTCAACTTGGCGCTGTGGGGGAGGTCCTCGTCCGGAGAGTACGCGAGGTGCTCCGCCTTCAGTGCCACCATCTCCTTGTCAATATTGGCAGCGGAGGTGACCAGATCATCAATCCATTGCTCCACTGCCCGGCTGAAGTTGTTCGCTGAGACGGCGGCGCTCTCCACCAAGTTCCGCTCCTTTCGGAGCTCGTCCTTCAGCTTCGTCTCGCGGTCCCGGGCGGCGTCGAGCGAATCAGTCAGAGTGGAGACCTTCAACTCTAAGTCAGCAATTGAATCCTTGGCGGCAGTGAGCTCGTCGCCTTTCTTGGAGAGACGTACCTGCAAGTCAGAGTTGGTGTGAGCATCTTTCTCCCGCTCCACATTGAGCGCGGTGACTCTGTCCTCGCTCGCCTTCAGGTACCGCTCCAGCTGCTCCACCTTAAGCTCCAGGTCCCTCTTGGCAGTCTCGGCGGCGGCGGTGGCGTCCTTTGCCTCCTTCTGGGCCCCGCCAATGGCCTGCTCCCGGGCGGTGAGGTCGTCCTCGTGGGCGTCGAGGTCGACCTTCCGCTGGTTGAGCGCCCCTTCCCGCTGAGACAGCTCTTCGGCAGTCCGCCGCTGCTGCTCGTCGACCTCAGCCTTCTCCAGGAGGAAGGCTTGCTGCGCCTCGGCAAGCCCTTCACGCTCCTCCGCCAAGTTGCGGAGGGCTGCCTGGTTGGCGGCGCGGAGCTCCACGGCGCGCTTCTCCAAATCAGCTCCAGCCTTGGTGGTGAGAGCTTCCCGGGACTCCAGCTTCGCCTGCCTGGCCCGGTACAGAGCTAGGAGCCAGCGAAGGAGCTTCTCCTCTTCGGGCTCGTCACTACCGCCAAGCGCTTCAACAACCTTCAACCCCGCAGAGGCGAGGACCTCTCCGTCGTAGGTCTCTCCCTCCACGGGGGCTCGAGACGAGGACGCCCACGGGACTTGTATGAAGACCCCGTTGGGGGCCTCAAGATAGACGCCCGACCGCTCCGTGGAGGCGGAGGGGTCGGCGGCCGGTGCAGCGCTTGACGCTCCTGCTGCCTCCGGGCCAGCAGTGTGGTCGCCGGTCCCTTCCCCAGCCACGGCGTCTGCGGTCGGGGCGGTCTCCTCAGCGGCAGGCTCGTCGGCTCCAGCCATGCCCTCAGTGGCAGTGGCGTTGCCGCCGTCGCCGTGCACGCCCTCCTCGCCGGCGGTCTCCGTCTCCATCCGCTCCGGTGCAGGAGGATCTAGCAGAAGAAAAAGGAAAGAAAGAGTCAAGCAAATATCCAAAAAGACAAGTTCAAAAAGAAGAAATTACAAGACTCACCTTCGCGGACTTCTTCAACGACAGGCTCCCTCGCCGGGGAGTTCTCCCTTGGCGGTGGAGCAGTGTCCTCTGCTGGCGGAGGGCCGCCCGCGCCCTCCCTTGGCGGGGTGCTCACCCTTGTCGGGCTGCTCACCCTTGGCGGGGTACTCGCCCTTGGCGGAGTACCCGTCCTTGGCGGAGCGTTCTCCCTTGCCGGGGAGCTCCTCCTTGGCGGGGAGGGTGGAGCAAGTAGCTCTTCGGGGGCGACCTCCGGGCGCTCCTGCGGCTACGGCTCCACTTCTGCACAAAATAACCAAGACATCAGCACAGGCAACTACCTCAAGCGCGCCCGACCAACAAAAAAAAAACTCCCAGGCTTACGCTGGGGGCTGCGCTGGGGGCTGCTCCTCGGAGCAGCGGGTTGATCCGGCAAATTCGTCGCTGGCACGTCTCCGGTCGCCGCGGCGGGCGAGTCGTCTTCAACCTCGACCACGGGGATCTTGGCCCTCTTCGCCATCCGCTGGGCCAGGGTCCTGAAAGCAAAACAAAAACAAGATCAGAATCATCAAGGAAGATCAAGACAAAATCAAAGAAGTTACAAGTTGCAAGTACTTACTCCTCTTCCTCGTCGTCGGAGCTGAGGGCGGAGAAGTCGAACTCCGCCTGAGGTGCTCCCGCGCGAGGAGCAGGAGGAGAAGGCTCCCTCGGGCGCTTGGCGGTCTCCGGGGCTGTGGGCTGCGAAGACCCAGCCTCCGTCGTCGCCGAGGGCCGAGGAGCAGAAGGAGCGGCGCTGGTGCGCGGGGTGCCTCCTTCACGACTTTGCTCGCCCTGGTGGCGCGCGTCGCCCGGCGCACAGGCTGCGGTCGAGGCGCCTGCGGCCTCGTCGCCGTAGCTGCCTTCCGGAGGCGCTTCCTTGGTTGTTGCGTAGGACTTGCCGGAGGCGGGGAGTTCTCTGAGGACGAGGCGGCATCGTCTTCAAGTCCCAGAGATCCACCAGAGTCTTCGCCAGCCTCGACGTCCTCCTCCTCCCCGGCAGGCCCGCTGGACTCAGCACCATGCCCAGCGGCCTCGCTCCCTCCGGCGACCTCGCTCCCCCCGGCAACCTCGCCCATCCCGGCAAACTTCAGGGAAGGCACCCCGGCAAACTCCTCGGGCGGAAGCTTGAGCAGCTTGAGGATTTCCGCCTCCTCTGCTTGGCACACCGCGTCCGCGGCCTCTGCATCGTCCACAGAGTATCCAAAGTCACCCGCCGCCGCAGCTGCGGCGGCCTCCTCCATCCTGGAGGCGATGTAGGCTATATCCCGAGCCGTAGTGGCCCGGGTGAGGCCCCTGTTCTCCTCGGTGTTTTTGGGCGTCTCGACCAAGTTGTCGAAAAAGCTCAGCACAGTATCCGGCGGAGGCTCGATCCAGGTGGGGACGACGCCGTGGGAGTCGCACGCAGGCATCATCGCGCGCAAGGAATCCCGGGCAGTGCTGTTGCACAGCGGCACCACTCCCCGGGAAGGTCTGAACCACTCCGGGTGGGCCGGGTCATGCTTGAAGAGTTCCCGGACCATCCCCTTCAACTCCAAGGCAGTGAAGTTAAAGTTTAATCCAGGGCGCAGCCTCATGATATCTGCCGCATTGCCGAATTCCCAGGCGGGCCTTTTCCTTTCTTGTAAAGGGGCGATGCGGCGGCGGAGGAAATCTGCCCCAACCTCTCCAATAGTCAGATTGGCGACCCGGAGACGAATAATCCTAATAAGGGCGATGCTAAGCTTGTTGTCCTCCGGGGCCAATTCGCTCCAATCTCTGCCGCGCACTATGGCAGTTGTGCGCGGCGCGGTGAAGGGCTCCGGCTTATCCTCCACCACCCAACACCAATCGGCTCTCCATTCTTCCCACTTGCCGCGGAGCTCTCCCTTCAGGTACGAGTCCTTCTTGTTCAGCCTGAAGATCCAGGAGATGCCGCCGGAAAGGGGAGCGCCAGCCTCTACTCTAGGCATAAAGAAGTGGCGGAAAAGGGCTACGTTTGGATGAATCCCAACATAGTTTTCGCACAGATGTACGAAAACGGCCATCGTAAGGATGGCGTTGGGGGTAAAGTCTAGGAGGTGGAGGCCATATGTGTTCATGATATCGCAAAAGAACTCCGAGAACGGAGGGCACAGACCACAGTGGAAAAAAGCAGCGAAGAAGAAGTACCCGCCGGGGAACATATCTTTGGCGACGGCGGGGAAGGCTCTGGTGCGGGGATGAGCTTTGGTCTCCTCCGACCAGAACATATAATATTTGTTCCGCAGCTCCTTCGCGCCAAGCCTCGGCGCGAAGACCACGCTCCTCTTCCGCAGGGCGGCCAGCTTCGCCGCCTGCTCGGACTTCTCCTTCTTGGCCTTGTCCGCTTTCGCCTTGTCGCTCTTCGGAGCCATGGCGGAGGCGGCGAGGGGAGAGGCGAGGAGCTCGACGGCGCCGCGGATGCGGAAGACGGCGGAGGAGGGGTGGAGGCAAGAAGCAGCGGGGGTTTCTCGAGAGTCAAGACGCAATGAAGACGAAGGAGGGAGCTGCCCCTGCTTCCTCTGCTTTTAAGGGGGAAGTAGGGGACGCTCCACATTTCACATTAAAGAACAGGCCACGATCTCTCCCACGACGCCGCAATCGACGCGTGCCGTTAGGGAGGGATGTGGCGGATGCGGAAGGGGATACGACTTGCCGTGGGCCGCGCGTGCCCGTGCACTGTTTTGGGCCTGGCCCAACAGCGCACGGCACCGTGTGTGGCCCAGGCCCGGGGGCTCCTGTCGGTGTACTAAGATAGGGGTACCTTAGTACCCCAACTTGTGCACGGGCAGTAGCAGCTTCCCGCGGCAGGGTTTACCACGTGCTCGCCGGAAACCTTTCTGGTCCCTATAAAGCCATTCAAGAACAAAGTATACAAGTCAGAAGATCAAGGCCCCGGCAAGAGGAGCTTGCCGGGAAGGCCGCACCAGGCTCAAGATTATCACGTTAGCACAAGACCCTGGCAAGAGGAGCTTGCCAGGAAGGCCAAGGAATGCACACCTCAAGAAATGCCTCGGCGCATCACGCGCCCCGGCAGGACCCGGAGAGCGACAAGCTTTCAGGCCCGGCAAGGTCACGGCCCCGGCAAGGTGCTTGCCGGGGGAAACTTATGCTGTGTGCCCGTGCTCCAGCTCATCTGCCCACGCGTCGCCCTGGGGCCCTTCCAGGGACGCGTGGCGGAAGGCTGTGCAGCCTGGGGCACACGGTGGCAAGCCACGGTGACGAGGCTACCGCCGTGTCGAACGGAGGAGCATGGACGGACACTTTTGGGGTCGACGGTGACGGGCATTTAATGCCCTTGTCCCCCACTGTCAAAGTTAGGTGAAGACCACTGTTCATCCACTGTTCACGCACTATTCCCGCACTGTTACAACTACCACCAAATTTACACTTTTACCCTCCTCTACGTTGACACCTGTCAGTGACCCCTTTGAGCTATAAAAGGAGGCCCATGCACAACGTAGAAAGGGTTCGAAACCTAAGCAATTCTCTCGCTCGGTGTAGCTAGTACTGTAGCTCTTCAAGCTCCCGAGCTCAAGAACTCAATACAACCAAGGCAGGAGTATGGTTTTACGCGTCCGCGCGGCCCGAACCTGGGTAAACTGCCCGCGTGTGCCCCTCGATCTGCTCTCCGTGCTCCCTCCACTCCCTTACCGCAACGTAGAAGGGGCTCCGGTCCCATAGGTGCTCGTGGGAGGACAGTTTCCCCCGACACCTTCTTCTGCCGTGTGTTTATCGTTCACTTGCTTCTTGTTTGCTTGTGTGTGTTAGATTGCTTGCTTGTCACTATGGCTGAGAACAATACCAAATTGTGTGACTTCTCCAATACCAACAACAATGATTTTATTAGCACTCCGATTGCTCCTATTATCGATGCTGAATCTTGTGAGATCAATGCTGCTTTGTTGAATCTTGTCATGAAAGATCAATTCTCTGGCCTTCCTAGTGAAGATGCCGCTACCCATCTAAACAACTTTGTTGATTTGTGTGATATGCAAAAGAAAAGGGATACGGATAACGATATTGTTAAATTGAAGTTATTTCCGTTTTCACTTAGAGATCGTGCTAAAACATGATTTTCCTATTTGCCTAGAAATAGTATTGATTCGTGGAATAAGTGCAAAGATGCTTTTATCTCTAAGTATTTCCCTCTACTAAGATCATCTCTCTTAGAAACGATATTATGAATTTTAATCAACTAGATCATGAGCATGTTGCACAAGCTTGGGAGAGAATGAAATTAAAGATACGTAATTGCCCTACACATGGTTTGAATCTATGGATGATTATTCAGAACTTTTATGCTGGCTTGAATTTTGCTTCTAGAAATCTTTTAGATTCCGCCGCCGGAGGCACTTTCATGGAAACCACCTTAGGAGAAGCTACCAAACTCCTCGATAATATTATGGTTAAGTATTCTCAATGGCACACCGAAAGATCTAATAGTAAAAAAGTGCATGCTATCGAAGAAATTAGTGTGTTGAGTGGAAAGATGGATGAACTTATGAAATTGTTTGCTGCTAAGAGTGCTTCTTCTGATCCTAATGATATGCCTTTGTCCACTTTGATTGAGAATAATAATGAATCTTTGGATGTGAATTATGTTGGTAGGAATAATTTTGGTAATAATGCTTATAGAGGTAATTTTAATCCTAGGCCTTTTCCTAGTAATTCCTCTAATAATTATGGTAATTCCTACAACAACTCTTATGGAAAGATGCCCTCTGAATTTGAAACTAGCGTTAAGGAGTTTATGATCTCGCAAAAGAATTTCAATGCTATGCTTGAAGAGAAATTGCTTAAGGTTGATGAATTGGCTAGAAGTGTGGATAGAATTACTCTTGATGTTGATTCCTTGAAACTTAGATCTATCCCACCTAAGCATGATATCAATGAGTCTCCCAAAGCCATGAGAATTTCCATTGACGAATGCAAAGAAAGAATCGCTAGGATGCGTGCTAAAAGAGAGGATTATATTAAAGCTTGTTCTTCTAGTTATCATGAAAATAAAGATGAAGATCTGAAAGTTATTGATGTGTCTCCTATTAGATCCCTGTTTTCTAGTATAAATTTTGATGAAGAAAGGATTGGCGATGATTCTGCGTTAAAGTGTCCCAATGATTCGGAGTTTTTAGATCTTGATGCTAAAATTGCTAAAAGTGGGAATGAAGAGATTAAAACTTTGCATAGTGATGAACCCACTACTTTGGATTTCAAGGGATTCAATTATGATAATTGCTCTTTGATTTATTGTATTTCCTTGTTGCAATCCGTGCTAAATTCTCCGCATGCTTATAGTCAAAATAAAGCTTTCACCAAACACATAGTTGATGCTTTGATGCAATCTTATGAAGAAAAACTTGAGTTAGAAGTTTCTATCCCTAGAAAGCTACATGATGAGTGGGAACCTACTATAAAAATAAAAATAAAATATCATGAATGCTATGCTTTGTGTGATTTGGGTGCAAGTGTCTCCACTATCCCAAAAACTTTGTGTGATTTGCTAGGGTTCCATGAACTTGATGATTGTTCTTTAAATTTGCATCTTGCGTATTCCACTATTAAGAAACTTATGGGAAGGATTAATGATGTTATTATTGTTGCCAATAGGAATTATGTGCTTGTAGATTTCATTGTTCTTGATATAGATTGCAATCCTTCATGTCCTATTATTCTTGGTAGACCTTTCCTTTGGTGCAATTATTGATATGAAGGAAGGAAATATTGGATTCCAATTTCCGTTAAGGAAAGGCATGGAACACTTTCCTAGAAATAAAATCAAATTACCATATGAATCTATCATGAGATCCACTAATGGATTGCCTTCCAAAGATGGCAATACCTAGATTTATGTTGTATTGTGCCTAGCTAGGGGCGTAAAATGATAGCGCTTGTTGGGAGGCAAACCAATTTTATATTTTTGTTTTTGTTGCTCTTAGGGAATAAATATTGCATCTAGCCTCTGATTAGATGTGGTTTCATGTTTTGTTTAGTGTTTGTGCCAAGTAGAACCTTTGGGAAGACTTGTGTGAAGTTTATGTGATCTTGCTGTGAAAAACAGAATCGTTAGCGCTCGCTAAAGTGGTCGTCAGATTTTACTGGAGCGTGCTATTTAGTTGATTATTTTTGCAGATGATTAATAGAAAAATTACTCAAATTTACCAATTTATTTTAAATTTTTTGGAGTTACAAAAGTATGCGAAACCTGCAGATTACTACAGACTGTTCTGTTTTTGACAGATTCTGTTTTTCGTGTGTTGTTTGCTTATTTCAATGCATCTATGAGTAATATTTGGAGGTATGAACCATAGAGAAGTTGGAATACAGTAGGTTTAACACCAATATAAACAAATAATGAATTCATTGCAGTACCTTTGAGTAGTGGTTTGCTTTCTTATACTAACGGAGCTCACGAGAGTTTTTGTCTAAGTTTTGTGTTGTTAAGTTTTCAAGTTTTGAGTATTGCTTTGATGGACTATGGAACAAAGATTTGTAAAGGCCTAAGCTTGGGGATGCCCATTGCACCCCAAGTAAAACTCAAGGATAATCAAAAGCCTAAGCTTGGGGATGCCCCGGGAAGGCATCCCCTCTTTCGTCTTCATCCATCGGTAACTATACTTGGAGCTATATTTTTATTCACCACATGATATGTGTTTTGATTGGAGCGTCTTGTATAATTTGAGTCTTTGATTGTTAGTTTTTCACAATAATCCTTGCTTGACACACTTATTTGGGAGAGTTAAACATGGCCTAGGAATTGTTAGAACACTCTATGTGCTTCACTTATATCTTTTGAGTTGAATAGTTTTTGCTCTAGTGCTTCACTTATATCTTTTAGAGCATGGTCGTGGTTATATTTTGTAGAAATTGTTGAACTCTCATGCTTAACTTATATCTATTTGAGAGTCTATTAAAACAGCATGGTAAAGTGTTTAGGCTAAAGGAACTAGTCTTCACATGATAGACACCCAATGTCAATGTAGTAAAAAAATTCACACTAAGTGCATTGAATATGATGAGATGTTGGATGCTTGATAATTGTTTTGAGATATGAGGATAGTGATATTAGAGTCATGCTAGTGGAGTAATTATGCAATTGAGAAATACTTGTGTTAAGATTAGTGATTCCCGTATCATGCACGTATGGTGAACCGCTATGTGACGAAGTTAGAGCATGTGGTATTTGTAGAGTGCCAACCTTTGTGTGGAGGTCGGGGGCGCGCAATGGTTAACTCCTACCAACCTCCCCCCTAGGAGCATGCGTTGATTGCTTTGTTTTGATGGCTCGTAGATTTTTGCAATAAGTATATGAGTTCTTATGACTAATGTTGAGTCCATGGATTATACACACTCTCACCCTTCCACCATTGCTAGCCTCTCTTGTACCGCGCAAATTTCGCCAGTGCCATAAACCCACTATATATCCTTCCTCAAAACAGCCACCATATTATTCCTCAAAACAGCCACCATACCTACCTATCATGGCATTTCCATAGCCATTCCGAGATATATTGCCATGCAACTTTCCACCGTTCCGTTCATATGACACGCATCATATTGTCATATTGCCATGCATGATCATGTAGTTGACATCGTGTTTGTGGCAAAGCCACCATGCATACTTTTTCATACATGTCACTCTTGTTTCATTGCACATACCGGTACACCGCCGGAGGCATTCATATAGAGTCATACTTTGTTGTAGTATCGAGATGTAATATTAAGTTGTAATGAAAGTGTGATGATCATCATTATTAGAGCATTGTCCCATGGTAGGAAAGGCTAAATCTATAAAGCCCCTCCGCAAAAAATGAGGAAGAAAGGCCAAAGAAAAAGGATGAAAGGCCCAAAAAAGAAAAAGAAAAAAGGGACAATTGCTACTATCTTTTTCCACACTTGTGCTTCAAAATAGCACCAAGTTCTTCATTGTAGAGAGTCTCATGCTTAGTCACTTTATATACAAGTGGGAATTTTTCGTTATAGAACTTGGCTTGTATATTCCAACGATGGGCTTCCCCAAATGCCCTAGGTCTTCGTGAGCAAGCAAGTTGGATGCACACCCACTAGTTTCTTTTGTTGAGTTGTCATTCATATTTAGCTCTAGTGCATCCGTTGCATGGCAATACCTACTCACTCACATTGATATCTATTGATGGGCATCTCCATAGCCCGTTGATACGCCTAGTCGATGTGAGACTATCTCCCTCCTTTTTGTCTTCTCCACAACCACCTCTATTCCACCCATAGTGTTGTGTCCATGGCTCACGCTCATGTATTGCGTGAAAGTTGAAAGGTTTGAAAGAATAGAGTATGAAAACAAGTGCTTGGCTGAAATCGGGGTTGTGCATGATATGAAAATTTTGTGTGATGAAGAGGGAGCATAGCCAGACTATATGATTTTGTAGGGATAACTTTCTTTAGCCATAGTATTTTGAGAAGACATGATTGCTTTGTTAGTATGCTTGAAGTATTGTTATTTCTTATGTCAATATAGACTTTTGTCTTGAATCTTTTAGATCTAAACATTCATGCCATAATTAAGAGAATTACATTGAGAAACTATATTGGTTAGCATTCCACATCAAAAATTCTTTCTTTATCATTTACCTACTCGAGGACGAGCAAGAATTAAGCTTGGGGATGCTTGATACGTTTCCAACGTATCTATAATTTTTTATTGTTCCATGCTATTATTAATGAAGTCTTGGATGTTTAATGGGCTTTATCTTACACTATTATATCATTTTTGGGACTGACCTACTAACCCAAAGGCCCAGTCCAGAATGCTGTTTTTTGCCTGTTTTAGGGTTTTGCAGAAAAAGAATATCAAACGGAGGCCAAACGGAATGAAACCTTCGCAAGAGATATTTTTGGAGAAAATCATGCACGAAGGACTTGAGAACCACGTCAAAAGAGCCACGAGGGTGGGGGGCGCGCCCCCTGCGTCGTGGGGCCCCCGTGACTCCCCCGGTGTCCTCCTTCCTCCTATATAAGTCTACGTACCCCGAAACCTTCGACAACAGAGAGAAAACCCTAATTCCACCGCCATAACCTTCTGTTCTAGTTAGATCCCATCTTGGAGCCTGTTCCGGAGCTCCACCGGAGGGGGATCCATCACGGAGTACTTCATCATCATCATCATCATCGCCCTCACCATGAGTTGTGAGTAGTTTACCATAGACCTTCGGGTCCATAGCTAGTATCTAGATGGCTTCTTGTCTCTCTCTGGATCTCAATACAAAGTTCTCCTCGGTCTTCGAGGAGATCTATTAGATGTAATCTCTTTTTGCGGTGTGTTTGTCGAGATCCGATGAATTGTGGGTTTATGATCAAGATTATCTATGAGAAATATTTGGTTCTTCTCTGTCGGTGTACAAAAAGGGGGTGTACACTTTTTGTACCCCTATGACTGTGCACGGGCAGTCTGAGCCGCGGGCGCCACCACACCAAGCAAGGCAAGGAAGGTGAGCCAGGGTAAGACCGAAGCACCAAAGAACAAGACCACAAAGAGCAAAGGGACGAAGCAGGTTCCCCCGACAAGATCCTTGCCGGGAGCCAGTTTTAGCAGCCCCGACAAGATCCTTGCCGGGGCCGGCTTTAGCAGCCCCGACAAGACCCTTGTCGCGGCAGCTCGCCCCACGCCTACGGAGCAAATCACCCATGAGTCCACTGCCCCCATGGGCCAAGGATTCGGGAGACATCCCCGTGGTGGCATGCAGATCGTTGTGAAGACAGTCAAGATCAGATACGCACTAAGAAGATGACGACCCTTGGCGGGATCCCAGCCAAGGAAGACCACAAGACCTCCGGCAAGCACCTTGCCGGGGATGGCAGCAGGCGCCACGGCAAGACCCTTGCCGGGGCCCCGACAAGGCCCTTGCCGAGGACATCCATAGGGCCACCATCATGCCCACGCCGACTAAACTTCCACCGCCTTATGCAGCTGACGACCCAACCAGCTGGGAAGGCACCTGCGTGGCGACATGAAGATCTTCGTGAAGACCCACCATTGCACCACCTCAGCTGCCTGCCTGCCTACATGGCATCTCAAGCATCGCTGGCCAAGACGCGTGTCGACACAAGAAGGGGCGGCGACGGACGAGACAACTCTCTCCCCCGTCCCCGATAAAGCAAGGACACCTAAGCAAGACGCATTAAATGCGCCTTGTCATGTAATGCGAGGGATAACCTCGCATCACTGTACCCTTTCCACCTCCTGTGTGCCACTGTGGCAACCCCTTTTCCCTATAAAAGGAGGCCCGAGGCGACCAGGAGAAGGATTCGGCTTTTTGGAGCTCCTCACGCCCCATAGCTAGCTGAAGAACACAGACATACATCCACCAAAGCAGGAGTAGGGTTTTACGCATCCTCGCGGCCCGAACCTGGATAAACGAACCGTGTGCTATCTGTTTGATCCACTCTTCTCTCAACCCCGCGCCCCGCAACCGTAGTGGGGATTCTTGTGATCCCATAGGTGTCGATCCAATACACCGACATTCTCTGAACTTATTATGTGTGCTCATAATATCCTTGCAAGTCTCTTCGAATTATTGGTTTGGTTTGGCCTACTAGATCTATAGTTCTTGCAATGGGAGAAGTGCTTGGCTTTGGGTTCAATCTTGCGGTGTCCTTTCCCAGTGACAGTAGGGGCAGCAAGGCACGTATTGTATTGTTGCCATCGAGGATAAAAAGATGGGGTTTATATCATATTGCTTGAGTTTATCCCTCTACATCATGTCATCTTGCTTAAGGCGTTACTCCGTTCTTATGAACTCAATACACTAGATGCATGCTGGATAGCGGTCGATGTGTGGAGTAATAGTAGTAGATGCAGAATCGTTTCGGTCTACTTGTCTCGGACGTGATGCCTATATACAATGATCATGCCTAGATAGTCTCATAATTATTCGCTTTTCTATCAATTGCTTGACAGTAATTTGTTTACCCGCCGTAGAATATTGCTTTCATGAGAGAAGCCACTAGAGAACACTATGGGCCCCAGGTCTATTCTCAACATATCAATCTACATCTACTTTACTTTTATCGCTTTTATTTGCTGTTCTTATAAACTAAAAATACCAAAAATATAAGCTATCATCTCTATCAGATCTCACTTTCGTAAGTGACCGTAAAGGGATTGACAACCCCTTATCGCATTGGCTGCGAAGTTCTTATTTGTTTGTGCATGTGCGAGGGACTCGCGCGTAGTATCCTACTGGATTGATACCTTGGTTCTCAAAAACTGAGGGAAATACTTACGCTATTGTGCTGCATCTCCCTTTCCTCTTCGAGGGAATACAGCGCAAGCTGGAGAGGTAGCACTCCGTCGTACGGTTCAATGTTTATAGGCTTGAAGCCATTTGGGAATTGGTGTTGCGTCACATTCTCCATGAAGCACATGGGGTGTGCGGCACCCCGAACTCGAGCTATGTCGTGTCGGAGGTCTTCGGCCATCCGAGTCCACTACTGCTCCCGAACTCCATCGTTTCGGCTCAGTCAGTCGTAATATCCTTCCCGGTGAGCGGGCGGGTCTTCTCTTGGTCTGTAGATGGATCTGGTGTGGCCTCCCTGAGCGTCCAGATCGTGACAAAGGTCATATTCATAGGCAGGCTGCGTGTTTCCTTGCCATAATAGCGAGGTGGTGCGACGGGGTGCTCGGCCTTGTCAACTTCTCTGTCCCTCCCTCTAGGGGGATAGTCCGGTTGTTCGGCGCGGGTGTGTGTTGGACGCGTTGCCTCTACTGCCTCGTCGTCGAACTACGGCAGTAATTGTTGCTTTGGATAACTTTTGATCAGCCATTCATGGCCGTACCCTTCTTCAATGGCTAGGACTTTAGTCCATCGGTCATTGAGGGTTTCCTGCTCGGCCTTGATTCTGCAGTTTTGTTTCTTCAGGCTATGGGAAGTGGCTATAAGCCTCTGCTTGAACCGTTCCTGCTCCTGCATTTCTTCGGGGACGATGAAATCTTCCTCCCCGAGACTGGCCTCCTCTTTAGAGGATGGGAGGTAGTTCCTATCTTCGGAGTCCTCCAGATTGAGCGGGTCGTCCTGCGCCACGGGGTCATCCTGCTGATGTTCATTAGCTACGGCTCCGGTGAGGTCGTCCGTATTATTCGCTGTGCCATTCTCCGCAGAGTCCATGTTGCTCGCATGGCTTCGACATGGCTTTGAACGCCAGCGCTGTCTTCGGCGCTTGGGTGGCTCATCTCCGTGCCTATCTTGGTCCTAATTGGGAGTGCTATCGCCGTCCTTGGGGGTGTCCACCATGTAAATGTCGTAAGTGGACGTGGCCGACCAGCGGCCGGTGACAGGGGGCAACATCGGTATTAGTCGTGGCTCCGCTATCATCGTCCATGTATTCAGCATTTTCCAAATTATAATCTAGCATGTTGGTTAAATCTTCGACAATGGCTACCAAGTGGGTGGTGGGTGGGACGTAAAATTCCCTAAGGTACGCCTCGAAGGGTTGCTGATTGTGGGCTGAGGGACGGTCCTCCCAGCTGGACATTCTCTGAATTCAGTCCAGCGCCTCGTTTAACATGTCGAGGATCGCCAAATTTGAGGGTTCTAGGCCATATTCCGAAGTAGCGGGGCGGTGGGCAGTCTGTGCCTTGGTCGATCCCCGGTCTTGTTGGGGAACGCAGTATTTCAAAAAAATTCCTACGATCACGCAAGATCTATCTAGGAGAAGTGATACGTCTCCAACGTATCTATAATTTTTTATTGCTCCATGCTATTATTTATGATGTTTTGGATGTTTAATGGTCTTTGTCATACACTTTTATATTATTTTTAGGACTAACCTACTAACCCAAAGGTCCAGTCCAGATTGCTGTTTTTTTCCTGTTTCAGGGTTTTACAGAAAAGGGATATCAAACGGAGTCCAAACGGAATGAAACCTCCGGGAGAGATATTTTTGGAGAAAATCACATACGGGAGACTTGAGAACCACGGAGTTGGGTTTACGTGGTTCCCATGAGGGTGGGGGCGCACCCCCTACCTCGTGGGCCCCACGTATGGCCCTGGGTGCCCTCCTTCCTCCTATATATACCTACGTACCCCGAAACCATCAGAGCAATAGAGAAAACCCTAGTTCCACCGTCGTAACCTTCTGTTCCCGTGAGATCCCATCTTGGGGCCTGTTCTGGAGCTCCACCGGAGGGGGGATCTTCCACGGAGTGCTTCTACATCATCATCATCGCCTCACCACGAGTTGTGAGTAGTTTACCACAGACCTTCAGGTCCATAGCTAGTATCTTGATGGCTTCTTCTCTCTCTTTGGATCTCAATAAAAAGTTCTCCTCGGTCTTCGAGGAGATCTATTCGATGTAATCTCTTTTTGCGATGTGTTTGTTGAGATCCGATGAATTGTGGGTTTATGATCAAGATTATCTATGAGAAATATTTGGTTATTCTCTGAACTCTTTATGTATGATTATAATATCCTTGCAAGTATCTTTGAATTATTGGTTTGGTTTGGCCTACTAGATCTATAGTTCTTGCAATGGGAGAAGTGCTTGGCTTTGGGTTCAATCTTGCGGTGTCCTTTCTCAGTGACAGTAGGGGCAGCAAGGCACGTATTGTATTGTTGCCATCGAGGATAAAAAGATGGGGTTTATATCATATTGCTTGAGTTTATCCCTCTACATCATATCATCTTGCTTAAGGCGTTGCTCTGTTCTTATGAACTCAATACACTAGATGCATGCTGGATAGTGGTCGATGTGTGGAGTAATAGTAGTAGATGCAGAATCGTTTCGGTCTACTTGTCCCGGACGTGATGGCTATATATAATGATCATGCCTAGATAGTCTCATAATTATTCGCTTTTCTATCAATTGCTCGACAGTAATTTGTTTACCCGCCGTAGAATATCGCTATCATGAGAGAAGCCACTAAAGAACACTATGGCCCCCGGGTCTATTCTCAACATATCAATCTACACCTACTTTACTTTTTCCGCTTTTTCTTTCTATTCTTATAATCAAAAATACCAAAAATATCAAACTATCATCTCAATCAGATCTCACTTTCGTAAGTGACCGTAAAGGGATTGACAACCCCTTATCGCGTTGGCTGCGAAGTTCTTATTTGTTTGTGCAGGTGCGAGGGACTCGCGCGTGGCCTCCTACTGGATTGATACCTTGGTTCTCAAAAACTAAGGGAAATACTTACGCTACTGTGCTGCATCTCCCTTTCCTCTTCGAGGGAATACAACGCAAGCTCAAGAAGTAGTAAGAAGCATAACAACTAGCGGGGAGAGTGTGTCTACGTACCCTCGTAGACCGAAAGTGGAAGCGTTTAGTAACGTGGTTGATGTAGTCGAACATCTTCACGATCCAACCGATCCAAGTACTGAATGTACGACACCTCCGTGTTCAGCACACGTTCAGCACGATGTCGTCCCTTGAGATCTTGATCCAGTTGAGGACGAGGGAGATTTCGTCAGCAGGAGGACGTGGCAATGGTGATGATGATGTTACCGGCGCAGGGCTTCGCCTAAGCACTGCAACGATATGACCGAGGTGTGTAACTGTGGAGGGGGGCACCACACACAGCTAAGAGATTGTTTGTTGTGTGCCTTTGGGGTGCCCCCTCCCCACGTATATAAAGGAGGGAGGGAGGAGGTAGTCAGTTTTGGAATATATTAAAAATATTGGGCGAAGGAAGCACCAGAGGGGGGCCACCCACCATCACGAGGGTGGAGGGCGCGCCCCCTGCCTCGTGGGCCCCCTGGCAGGCCCCCGATGCCCATCTTTTGCTATATGAAGTCTTTTGCCCTTGAAAAAATACGAAGGAAGCTTTCGGGACGAAGCGCCACCGTCTCGAGGCGGAACCTTGACGGAACCAATCTAGGGCTCCGGCGGAGCTGTTCTACCGAGGAAACATCCCTCCGGGAGGGGGAATTCATCACCATCGCCATCACTATCGATCCTCTCATCGGGAGGGGGTCAATCTCCATCAACATCTTCACCAGCACCATCTCCTCTCAAACCCTAGCTCATCTCTTGTATCCAATATTTGTCTCAAAACCTCAGATTGGTACGTGTGGGGCTCTAGTAGTGTTGATTACTCCTTTTGTTGATGCTAGTTGGCTTATTCGGTGGAAGATTATATGTTCAAATCCTTTAGGCACATTAATACCCCTCTGATTATGAACATGAACATGATTTGTGAGTAGTTACGTTTGTTCCTGAGGACATGGGAGAAGCCTTGCTATAAGTAGTCATGTAAATTTCATATTCGTTCGACATTTTGATGAGATGTATATTGTCTTTCCTCTAGTGGTGTTATGTGAACATCGACTACATGACACTTCACCATTGTTTGGGCCTAGGGGAAGGAATTGGGAAGTAATAAGTAGATGATGGGTTTCTAGAGTGATAGAAGCTTAAACCCTAGTTTATGCGTTGCTTCGTAAGGGGCTGACTTGGATCCATATGTTTCATGCTATGGTTAGGTTTACCTTAATACTTCTTTTGTAGTTGCGGATGCTTGCAATAGAGGTTAATCATAAGTGCGATGCTTGTCCAAGGAAGGGCAGTACCCAAGCACCGGTCCACCCACATATCAAATTATCAAAGTAACGAACGCGAATCATATGAGCGTGATGAAAACTAGCTTGACGATAATTCCCATGTGTCCTCGGGAGCGCTTTCCTTTATATAAGAGTTTGACCAGGCTTGTACTTTGCTACAGAAAGGATTGGGCCATCTTGATGCACCATGTTTACTTTTATTACTTGTTACCCGTTACAAATTACTTTGTCACAAAACTATCTGTTACCGATAATTTCAGTGCTTGCAGAGAATACCTTATTGAAAACTGCTTATCATTTCCTTCTGCTCCTCGTTGGGCTCGACACTCTTACTTATCGAAAGGACTACGATAGATCCCCTATACTTGTGGGTCATCAAGACTCTTTTCTGGCACCATTGCCGAGGAGTGAAGCGCCTTTGGTAAGGAAAAATTTATATAGTGTGCTGAAATTTACTGTCACTTGCTACTATGGAACATAACCCTTTGAGGGGCTTGTTCGGGGTATCTTCACCCTGACCAGTAGAGCAAAGAGTTTCTTCTCAACCTACTGAACCTACTGAAAATGTTTACTTTGAAATTCCTTCAGGTATGATAGAGAAACTTCTAGCTAATCCTTTTATAGGAGATGGAACATTGCACCCCGATTTGCACCTAATCTATGTGGATGAAGTTTCTGGATTATTTAAGCTTGCAGGTATGCCCGAGGACGTTATCAAGAAGAAGGTCTTCCCTTTATCTTTGAAGGGAAAGACATTGACATGGTTTAGGCTATGTGATGATATGGGATCATGGAACTATGATACATCTCCAATGTATCTATAATTTTTTATTGTTCCATGCTATTATATTATCTGTTTTGGATGTTTAATGGGCTTTAATATACACTTTTATATGATTTTTGGGACTAACCTATTAACCCAGAGCCCAATGCCAGTTTCTGTTTTCCCCTTGTTTTTGAGTATCGCAAAAAAGGAATACCAAACGGAGCCCAATTGACCTGAAACTCAACGGAGGATGATTTTGGACCAGAAGAAGCCCAAGGAGTACCGTAGATGGACCAGAAGAGTCCCGGGCTGCCCACAAGGGTGGGGGGGCGCGCCCACCCCCTGAGTAATGGTGAATTTGAAGAATACTTTTGTTAAAGTTTGTGATTCCCGTAGCATGCACGTATGGTGAACCGTTATGTGATGAAGTTGGAGCATGATTTATTTATTGATTGTCATCCTTTGTGTGGAGGTCGGGATCCCGCGATGGTTAACTCTTACCAACTCTTCCCCTAGGGGCATGCGTTAAGTACTTTGTTTTGATGACTTGTAGATTTCTGCAATAAGTATATGAGTTCTTCATGACTAATGTTGAGTCCATGGATTATACACACTCTCACTTTCCACCATTGCTAGCCTCTCTTGTGCCGTGCAACTTTCGCTAGTACCATACACCCACCATTACCTTCCTCAAAACAGCCACCATACCTACATATTATGGCATTTCCATAGCCATTCCGAGATATATTGCCATGCAACTTTCCATTCTTCCATTTATTATGACACGCTCCACCATTGTCATATTGCCGAGCATGATCATTTAGTTGACATCGTATTTGTGGCAAGGCCACCATGCATAATTTTTCATACATGTCACTCCTGATTCATTGCACATCCCGGTACACCGCCAGAGGCATTCACATAGAGTCATATTTTGTTCTAGCATTGAGTTGTAATTCTTGAGTTGTAAGTAAATAAAAGTGTGATGATCTTCATTATTAGAGCATTGTCCCAGTGAGGATAGGATGATGGAGACTATGATTCCCCCACAAGTAGGGATGAGACTCCGGACGAAAAAAAAGAGGCCATAAAAAAGAAGAAGAAAAGGCCCAAAATAAATAAATAAAAAAGATGAGAGAAAAAGAGAGAAGGGACAATGCTACTATCCTTTTTCCACACTTGTGCTTCAATGTAGAACCATGATCTTCATGATAGAGAGTCTCTTGTTTAGTCACTTTCATATACTAGTGGGAATTTTCATTATAGAACTTGGCTTGTATATTCAAACGATGGGCTTCCTCAAAATGTCCTAGGTCTTCATGAGCAAGCAAGTTGGATGCACACACACTTAGTTTCTTTTGTTGAGCTTTCATACACTTATAGCTCTAGTGCATCCATTGCATGGCAACCCCTACTCATTCACATTGATATCTATTGATGGGCATCTCCATTGCCCATTGATACGCCTAGTTGATGTGAGACTATCTTCCTCTTTTTGTATTCTCCACAACCACCACTCTATTCCACCTATAGTGCTATGTCCATGGCTCACGCTCATGTATTGTGTGAAAGTTGAGAAAGTCTAAAAAAATTGAGTATGAAACAACTGCTTGGCTGAAACAGGGGTCGTGCATGATTTAAATATTTTGTGTGATGAAGATAGAGCATAGCCATACTATATGATTTTGTAGGGATAGCTTTCTTTGGCCATGTTATTTTGAGAAGACATAATTGCTTTGTTAGTATGCTTAAAGTATTATTATTCCTATGTCAATATAGACTTTTGTCTTGAATCTTTCGGATCTAGATATTCATGCCACAATAAAGAAAATTACATTGAGAATTATGTGAGGTAGAATTCCACATCAAAAATTCAGTTTTTATCATTTACCTACTCGAGGACGAGCAGGAATTAAGCTTGGGGATGCTTGATACGTCTCCAACGTATCTATAATTTATGATTGTTCCATGCTATTATATTATCTATTTTGTATGTTTAATGGGCTTTAATATACACTTTTATATGATTTTTGGTACTAACATATTAACCCAGAGCCCAGTGCCAGTTTCTGTTTTTCCCTTGTTTTTGAGTATCGCAGAAAAGGAATACCAAACGGAGCCCAATTGACCTGAAACTCAACGGAGGTTGTTTTTGGACCAGAAGAAGCCCAAGGAGTACCGGTGATGGACCAGAAGAGTCCCGGGCTGCCCACGAGGGTGGGGGCACGCCCACAGCCCGGAGACCCCCCTTACTTGTTCCCGACTCCAACACCTCCTATATATACAGAAACCTCAAGAAAATAACCTAGATTGGGAGTTCCGCCGCCGCAAGCCTTTGTTGCCACCGAAAACCAATCTAGACCCATTCCGGCACCCTACCGGAGGGGGGAATCCCTCTCCGGTGGTCATATTCATCATCCCGGCGCTCTCCATGACGAGGAGGGCGTAGTTCACCCTCGGGGCTGAGGGTATGTAACAATATCTATGTGTTTGATCTCTCCCTCTCTCGTGTTCTTGAGATGGCACGATCTTGATGTATCGCGAGCTTTGCTATTATAGTTGGATCTTATGATGTTTATCCCCCTCTAATCTCTTGTGATGAATTGAGTTTTGCCTTTGAAGTTATCTTATCGTATTGAGTCTTTAAGGATTTGAGAACACTTGATGTATGTCTTGCATGTGCTTATCTGTGGTGACAATGGGATATCACGTGATCTACTTGATGTATGTTTTGGTGATCAACTTGCGGGTTCCGTGAACTTGGAAATCTATGCATAGGGGTTGGCACACGTTTTCATCTTGACTCTCCGGTAGAAACTTTGGGGCACTCTTTGAAGTTCTTTGTGTTGGTTGAATAGATGAATCTGAGATTGTGTGATGCATGTCGTATAATCATGCCCATGGATACTTGAGGTGACAATGGAGTATCTAGGTGACATTAGGGTCTTGGTTGATTTGTATCTTAAGGTGTTATTCTAGTATGAACTCTAAGATAGATCGAACGGAGAGAATAGCTTCGTGCTATTTTACTACGGACTCTTGAATAGATCGATTAGAAAGAATAACTTTGAGGTGGTTTCGCACCCTACAATAATCTCTTCGTTTGTTCTCCGCTATTAGTGACTTTGGAATGACTCTTTGTTGCATGTTTAGGGATAGTTATATGATCCAGTTATGTTATTATTGTTGAGAGAACTTGCACTATTGAAAGTATGAACCCTATGCCTTGTTTCAAAGCGTTGCAATACCGTTTGTGCTCACTTTTATCAGTAGTACCTTGCTGTTTTTATATTTTCAGATTACAAAAACCTATATCTACGATACATATTGCACTTGTATCACCATCTCTTCGCCGAACTAGTTCACCTATACAATTTTCCATTGTATTGGGTGTGTTGGGTACACAAGAGACTCTTTGTTATTTGGTTGCAGGGTTGTTTGAGAGAGACCATCTTCATCCTATGCCTCCCACAGATTGATAAACCTTAGGTCATCCACTTGAGGGAAATTTGCTACTGTCCTACTAACCTCTGCACTTGGAGGCCCAACAACGTCTACAAGAAGAAGGTTGTGTAGTAGACATCAAACTACAACAGATTGAAATAGGAATTTCATCAGAAGTTTTATCCTATGCATCTGGTTCATCATGATCGTAATTATATATATAATTTTTGGCCTCGTGAAGGAGAAAGTATCGTTCAAGCTTGGGGGAGGCTCAAGTCAATGTTATATTCATGCCCCAATCATGAGCTCTCAAGAGAAATTATTATTCAAAAAAATTATGCTCGGCTTTCTCTCAATAATCGCTCGATGCTCGATACTTCTTGTACTCGTTCTTTTATGATGAAGACTATTGAATTCAAATATTGGAAATAATTAAATGCAACTCTGAAGATTGGGATCTCGACGAAGGTATGAAGTCAGGTATAACACCTAAGTTTGATTGTGTTAAATCTTTTATGGATACCGATGCTTTTCGTGAATTTAACACTACATATGGACTTGACTCTGAGAAAGTAGCTTCTTTCTATGAATCATTTGCTACTCATGTTGATCTCCCTAAGGAGAAGTGGTTTAAATATCATCCTCCCATTGAAGAAAAAGTAGTTGAACCTGTTAAAGTTGAAGAAAAGACTATCACTTATAATGTTGATCCTACCGCTTATATTGAGAAACCACCCTTTCCTGTTAGAATAAAGGATCATGCCAAAGCTTCAATTGTGGTTCGTAAGAGTAATGTTAGAGCACCTACACCCTCTAAGCAGATTAAAGTTGAACCTAGTATTGATATGGTTAAGGATCTCTTGGTCGATAATATTGATGGGCATGTTATTTACCTCTATGATGAGGCTGCTAGAATTGCTAGACCCGATACTAAAAATAAACATAGACCTACTGTAGGCATGCCTATTATTTCTGTTAAATAGGAGATCATTGCTATCATGGTGTATGTGATATGGGTGCTAGTGTGAGTGCAATACCTCATTCTTTATACAAAGAAATTATGCATGATATTGCACCTGCTGAGTTAGAAGGTATTGATGTTACAATTAAGCTTGCTAATAGAGATACTATTTCACCAGTTGGGACTGCAAGAGATGTTGAAGTCTTGCGTGGGAAAGTCAAATATCCTACTAATTTTCTTGTTCTTGGTTCCCCACAAGATGATTTTTGTCCCATTATATTTGGTAAACCCTCCTTGAATACTGTTAATGCTAAGATAGCACTACAAAAAAAGAGACATCCGTGACATTTTGGGCCGAACGATTTTTTTCTGTCATACTTATAACACTTCTATGATAATAATTGTGACAAAACACGGTATCATCATAGATGTGGTGGGGTCCTACTTCTATGACAAAAAATCATGACAGAAAATGGGCTTTTTGTCCTGGGCGGGCCGGAGACGCAGTTGCATGACATTCTTTGGGCTGTCCATGACGGAAAAACCATGGTAGAAGCGAGGGCGAGGAAAATATAGAGGTGTTCCCGGTTACGGTGGGTGATTGGGGCCGAGCGATGCGCATTTCTCTCGTACACGCACGCGCGTGGGTGCGAGGCGTTGGGCTCTAACTGAACCCGAGCGATTGCACTGCAGGCTACGCGTTACTGAACCCGAGCGATCGATCAATGGCTGTTAACGGAACCCGATCGAGCGATTGCTTCGCTACTACTGCTAACTGAAGCCGATCGATGCTGCCTCTGCATGAATAGTGAGCGTTGCTGGGGGGTTTGGATGAACAGTTCTTGGTGGGGGTGGATGAACAGGACCCCATGGTGTTGCCTCTGGATGAACAAGTCCCCGGTCGATCGAGCCGGTTAGGGCTGCATGAACAGGACCCCGTGGAGGGCTGGATGAACAAGACCACCCCGTGGAGGGCTATATGCACAATAGACGGTGGAGGACTGGATGAACAGTGGCCTGTGGAGGGGTGGTTGAACAGGAGCCCATGGAGAGGGCTGGTTGAATAGTAGCCGGTGGAGTAGCGCGCGGTGGAGGCTGAACAGTCGGAGGTGGAGGCAGGAGGAGGTCGACGATGGATGAACAGAAGCCCGTGGAGGCTGCAGGGGGTCGACGGTGGAGATGAACAGTATCCCGTGCAGTCCTGTTTTGCGGTACGCCACACCCCTCCCGATGAACAGGACCCCCGTCTCAACCTAGCAATCCAACACAAGTCCGTTTCCTCTGTTTTGCGGTACGCCACACCCATGCCGATCAATAGGACCCCCGTTTCGACCGTAGGAGGTCTGTTTCCTCCGTTTTGCGGTACGCCAGACCCCTCCCAATGAACATGGTACCGTTTCGAACGTGGCTGGTCGAACACAAGGCTGTTTCCTCCGTTCTGCGGTACACCATGCCTCGTTTCCATCGGATGTTCCGTCCAAGCCCTCCCCATGAACACGACGACGCATTCCGTTCTGACCCAGCCGGTTGGCTCCCCATGAACATGACGACGGCACTGTTTCTCCGTTTCGACCCAGCCATGTACACGAGCCCTGGCCGTACGTACGCGCGAGTAGGCGTTCGAGACCCCGCCCGTATGTACGTACGTGGCCGTATTTACTTTCTTGCACCCTGGCCGTTGTACGTACGTGTACATGCTACGTGCGCGCCTCTGCTACGACAGGTGCGTGCCTCTACATCGACCAGTATGTACGTACACGTTCGCGACCACAATGACAACGCTGCGTACGCTTCGAACAGGTGGGTCCCGACTGTCAGGCACTTCCTTGCGTGCAAAGTTGTAGCTGGTGGGTCCCAGCAGTCAGGGGGGCAAATCATTTTTTTGCCCGGACGCGCTTCCTTGCATGCGAAGATGTAGCTGGTGGGTCCCAGTAGTCAGGGGGAAACGTTTTTTCGCGAAATACAGTGGCCCGTCCGGTGGGTCCCCGATGTCAGGTGGAGGAATAATTATTTTGCGCGTAATAAGGAGGCACTTCCTTGCTGCGGCCGTGGACCCAGCTGTCAGCCTTTCCACGTATCGTACTCTTCCGATGGAAGTCGTTCCTTGACCACGTTGACCAAGCCGCGCCGAGAGCACCAGGGCGGTGAAGGACGGAGAGGCCTTGGAAGTGGACGACGCGGAGCCGGGGAAGACGCGGCAGTGGAAGCCCGGGCGGAGAGGAGTACGAGGGTTCACTGGTTCGGCTGCGGTGTGAGGCTGTCGTCACCGCAGGGCCTGGCCAGCGGTGGGAATAGTAGGGGGCGGTGAGGCCTCCGTGGCAGCACAGCCGACCACGGGAGGCAGGAGCATGCGGCACGACCGGCGCTGCTTTGGGCGGCTGGAGCAAGAAGACCAGATGTTGGAGAAGCACTACGGCCGTTGGATGGACATCGTACGGTCACTGGAGCTAGAATCGTTCATATTGACTAAGTTGACAAAGCACTCCGTCCCCGTCAACTTAGTAGGCCCACAAGTCAGCCACCCACCAAGGTGGTTCCCAACTAGCAGGGGGAGTATTCATTTTTTGTGCATAATAAGGCGGCACTTCCGGTGGGTCTGAGCTGACAGCGGGGGGGGGGGG
>LR738715.1:94677883-94763552 GCA_902687465.1 Secale cereale
CATTTTTTCCTGAAATACGATGGTCCGTCCGGTGGGTCCCAGTAGTCAGGGGAAACTATTTTTTCACCAAATACGGTGGCCCATCCGGTGGGTCCCTGTTGTGAGGTGGAGGAATAATTATTTTCCGCGTAATAAGGAGGCACTTCCTTGCGGCTGCCGTGGACCCACTTGTCAACCTCTCCACGTACAGTACTCTTCTAATGGAAGTCGTTCCTTGACCATGTTGACCACGTCGCGCCGAGAGCACCAGGGCGGTGGACGACGGCGAGGCCTAGGGAGGGGACGACATGGAGCCGGGGAAGACGCGGCAGTGAATGCCAATGCGTAGAGGAGTATGAGGGTTCATTGGTTCGCTGCGGTGTGAGGCTGCCGTCGCCGCAGAATAACAGGGGGTGTGGGTGAGTAGAGGGATGGCCTGGCCAGCGGTAGGAGTAGTAGGGGGCGGTGAGGCATCCGCCGCATCGCAGCCGGCCATGGGAGGCAGGAGCACGAGGCATGACCGGCGTTGGTTTGGGCGGCTGGAGCAAGAAGACCAGAGGTTGAAGAAGCACTACGGCCGTTGGATGGACATCGTACGGTCACATGAGCTAGAATCGTGCATATTGACTAAGTTGACAAAGCCCTCCGTCCCCGTCAACTTAGTAGGCCCACAAGTCAGCCTGCCACTATACTCGGTCCCAGCTAGCAGGGGGAGTATTCATTTTTTTGTGCGTAATAAGGAGGCACTTCCTTGCGTGTGAAGATATAGCTGGTGGGCCCAAGCTGTCAGCGGCGGTAACGTTTTTTTGGCGAAATACAGAGACCCTTTCGGTGGGTCCAAAATGTCAGGTGGAGGAATCATTATTTTGCGTGTAATAAGGAGGCATTTCCTTGCGTGCGGCCATGGACCCAGCTGTCAGCCTCTCCACGTACAGTCCAGTTCAGATGCATGTCGGTCGTTGACCACGTTGACCACGCCGCGCCGAGAGCACCAGGGTGGTGGACGACGGCGAGGCCTAGGAAGGGAATGATACGGAAGCAGGGAAGACTCGGCAGTTGTTTCCCATGCGGAGGGGAGTACGACTGTACGAGGGTTCACTGGTTCGTCTGCCGTCGCCGAAGAATAACAGTATGTGTGGGTGAGTAGAGGGATGCCTAGGCCAGTGATGGGAGTACGATGGGGCGGTGAGGCATGCGCGGCAGCACAGCCGGCCGCGGGGAGGAGGGAGCAGGCAGTCCCGCCGGCGCCTGTTTGAGTGGTTGGAGTAGGAAGAGCAGAGATTGAAGAAGCACGACGACCGTTGGATGGACATCCAACAGTCACTGCTTGTGTGTCAACCTTTTTTTAGGAATGCCTTAAATCTGTGGAGAACATCATACAACCCATCTGCCATTATTTCTAATAATTTACAACCCATTTGCTAATTCTTAATGTTTTTTTGGAACCCATATTCTTTTTGTTAGCATTACAACCCATATTGTGGCCACGGTTAAAAAATTATACGAAATTTTGCATATTTCGGTGCGGTCCGAACTGTTTTTAATCCCGAAATTTCGAGTCACATTCAAACTGATTTAAAAAATAAATGTATATCAATATAAAATCCAACAAATTGTCCACACATAAAAATCAATCAATTTAAAATCTCGAAATAAAAAAGGAAATTTGAAACTAATTGCCGGTTTGATGTGTTTTAAAAATGTACAGTCCATTTCTCATTACCGATAGGCCATTCTCTCGGCCAGCCGAATGAAGATCTCCTTGTCTTGAAAGATTTGCAGCCCAACAGGCCTGACAAAGTGACTTACTTTGCAAATCACAAAAAAACTGGGTTGTGGCCATGGACCCAGTTGTCAGCCTCTCCACGTACAGTACTCTTCTGATGGAAGTCGGTCATTGAACACATTGACCACGCCGCGCCGAGAGCACCAAGGCAGTGGAAGACGATGATGCCTAGGAAGGGGACGACGCGGAGCCGGGGAAGACGCGGCAGTGGATGCCTACGAGGAGAGGAGTACGAGGGTTCACTAGTTCGGCTGCGGTGTGAGGCTGCCGTCGCCGCAGAATAACAGGGGGTGTGGGTGAGTGGAGGGATGGCCTGGCCAGTGGTGGGAGTAGTATGGGGGCGGTGAGGCCTTCACGGCAGCACAACCGGCCACGGGAGGAAGGAGCAGGTGGCACGACCGGTGCTGCTTTGGGCGGCTGGAGCAAGAAGACCAGAGGTTGAAGAAGCACTAAGGCCGTTGGATGGACATCGTACGGTCACTGGAGCTAGAATCGTTCATATTGACTAAGTTGACAAAGCCCTCCGTCCCCATCAACTTAGAAGCCCACAAGTCAGCCTCCAACTGTGGTAGGTCCCAGCTCGCAGGGGGTATTCATTTTTTTGTGCGCAATGAGGAGGCACTTCCTTGCGTGTGAAGATATAGTTGGTCGGTCCGACCTGTCAGTGGAGGGAACGTTTTTTTGTGAAATACAAAGGCCCTTCCGGCGGGTCCCAGATGTCAGGTGGAGGAATCATTATTTTGCGCGTAATAAGGAGGCATTTCCTTGTGTGCGGTGATACGTCCAAAACGTATCTATAATTTCTGCTTGCTCCATGCCTCTTTTGGGTGATATTGCTATGATATTTATACACTTCCATAAACTTTTGATCATATTTGGACTAACCTATTAACTCAGTGCACCCCAGTGCCAGTTTCTGTTTTCGGCTGTTTTTGTATTTCAGGTTTTCCCATTACGAGAACTGCCAGAAAAATCTCGGAAAAATTATATAAAAAATCAGCGTTCCAGAAGCTACCAGGCACCCGAAGGACAGCCGGAGGGGGACCACCAGGGCCCCAGGCGCCCTGGTGGCGCGCCCCCCTGGGCCACGCCGGGGGGGCGCCTGGGCCCCCCGAGGCTCCGCTGATGCCCCCCTTTGGCATATATTTAGACCGTCTCCCAAAACCCTCGAGACGGGAACTCTTTTTCGCGATCTCATCTCTGTTCTGCCGCCGCCGCCGCTTCCAAGATCGGGAGCACCAGGAGAACTCTTCCCGGCACCCTGCCGGAGGGGAGGATCACCACCGGGAGCTTCTCCACCACCATGGATGCCTCCCGGATGAGTTGTGAGTAGTCTCCCTTGGACCATGAGTCCATGACCAATAGCTATGTGATGTTCTCCTCCCGTTCTTGTGCTTCACTAATTAGTCCTCGTGAGCTGCCCTACATGATCGAGGCACATATGTAATCCTTATGCTGTTGCTATGATGAGTTTGCTGGGATCCGATGGATTATGAGATTATGTTCAGATTGTGTTTGAGTAATATATTTGATTCACCTCTTTTATATTTATGTTCGTAAGCAATTCTTGCATGTTCTCCATTGTTATTTATTGCTTTGGCCAAGTAGTAGGTAGTGACTCCAAGAGGGAACGTTATGCTTGATTGTGGGTTCATGCCCCTCGATGACTAGCTTGAGTGACAAAAACATGAGTCTAGGGGATGTGCTGTTGCCACAAGGGGGAAAACAATGGTGCTTGTGCCCGCGGGTGCAAGGATTGTTTACTTTACGCAAAGTTCTTTTAATGCAGTTGTCTGTTGCTTTGAGTTTACACTATGGGTGGGACTCGCAACTTAATACCAGCGAGATGTTCTGGATAGATATCTCAAGGTGGATGATTAGTAGTAGATGCAGATGGATTTCGGTCTACTTACCTCGGCGTACCGCCCATGCTTTGAACCTCTACCTTTCTTGCAACTTAGTCAGCATTGGTTTGTGCACATGGTCCTGTCAATTGCCCAGCTGTAATTCGTTTACCTCACATAGCAGTTTTATCGTCTTTTGGGAGAGAGACATCACTAGTGAACATCATGGATCTCCGGTCCATATTACCATCATTGATCACACCCGCTATTTACTTTACGCTTTTACTTACTATTGCACCAATATCTATCACTACTATCACTTGTGTTTGATCCTTTGTAAACTACAAGGCCGGAGGGATTGACAACCTCTCTGTACTCGTTGGGAGCAAAGTTATTTGTATCTGTGTGCAGGTCCACGTTGATTGCTAATATCTGGCGCCGTTAGCAGTTGACACCTTCTTGTTGAAACTGGGAGTGTCAGGGGAAATCGATCCTTGGTATTGCCAAGGGAAAACTTCCGCTACACTGCATCTCAAACCTTCCACTTGGGGTAACCAACGAGGGGCGAGAAGCCATCAAGCAAAGTTTTCTGGCGCCGTTGCCGGGGACTCCACTCTTCAAGATAGGGGAGTTGCACGCTATCTTTTATCTTTGATTTTTAGTCTTGTTAGTTTACCTTTCAGTTTTCTTTATGTCTTTTCAGTAGTTTTGCTTAATGGAAAACAACAAAAATATGAGAGAGCTTTATAAGCTCTACCTTGCTTTGGGACATGATGTGTTTGAAGAGAAAATTAAAAAACCTATGGAACTCTATTATTTGCATAACAGTCATGATGGTGGTGATGTTATTAGTATGCTTTCTTTGAATATCAATATTGCTAATGACATGGAAAGCTCTAAGCTTGGGGATGACACGTTTGATGAACATGATATTTTTAGTCCCCCAACTTTTGAAGATGATACTTTGCTTCCTATATATGATGATTACAATGATGAATATGATGTTTTCAGTCCACCTACTATTGAGGATAAAATTTATTATGATTATGATATGCCTCCTAAATACAATGATTACCATGATGGTTATGATTGCTTTACTCTCACTATTCCTAATAAGAAAGATTTTGCTTATATGAAGAGTAATGATACCTTTTTGCATGTGGATCATGGTAACAATGCTTTATGTGATGCTTATATTGTTGAGTTTATTCGTGATCCCACTGAAAATTATTATGAGAAGGGAACATATGCTTATAGATATTTCAATAATATCAAGTTCCCTCTCTTTATGTTGAAGGTTTTGAAGCTGCACTTGTTTTGTCTTCCTATGCTTATTGCTTTGTGCTTCAATGAATTATTCTATTGCAATATTCCTATGCATAGGAAGCATGTTAGGCTTAAATGTGTTTGGTATTTGCTTCTTGATGCTCTCTTTTGTTCTTTAACTCTTATTCCTACGAGAGCATCATTAAAGTCTTATGCCTAGCTTAAAGGCATAAAAGAAAGCGCTTTTGGGAGGCAGCCCGATGAATAAATTTATTTTGCTTTTGTTGTGTCTTGATGTTGTTACTACAGTAGAATCATCAGTGTATCTTTGCTTTTCAATTTTGTGCCAAGTATAGCCTCTGATTGCTAGAAAGTTCAAAAGTTGTGACGTGCTGTCCAGGAAACAGATTCTGTCCTTGGATATAAAAATTCCTATAAAATCACCAGATCATCTTTTTGGTCTGAATTTTTTCGACAGCGTGCTCTATATAATTGTCTTCCGTGCGTCTGTTTTGAGTTTTTTGATTAGAGTTTCAGAAGTGCCCCGGAAAAATCATTTACTACCTGCTGTTCTGTTTTTCACAGATTCTGTCCTGCTTTGCCTTTCCTTCATTTTGCAAACCTAGAGCATGCTTTTTCTTTGCAAAACCCTTTTGGCAATCTTGAGAAACAGTAGAACTTCAAGAATATCCTTATTTCCAGCAAGGAACAATTATTTTATTATGGGTACTAACCTCACTAATCAGATTATGATGAGTTATGTATGAAGGGAGTTTTCAAGTGTGCGAGGGAAGATGATAAAAAGATTCATGAGTGTCAAACGCTCAAGCTTGGGGATGCCCCCATGCACCCCCAAGAAATATTCAAGGAGACTCAAGCGTCTAAGCTTGGGGATGCCCCCGTGCATCCCCTTCTCCATCAACATTATCAGTTCGTCTTTCGTTCCACTATATTTTAATCACTTCATGTGTTATGTGCTATGCTTGGAGCGTCTCGCTTTTAGTTTTCCTTTTTAGTTTTCCTTAGCTTTTCATAACGAGTCGGAACTCAGCTTTCTTTATGTGGGAGAGAAACACGCTCCACTTCTACCTAGAACATAACATAGAATTTTCATATCTACCTCTGCTATGTGTGTTCTTTGTCTTTTAATAGCTACTATCATGCTTAGCTCTTAACTTTCATGCTTATATTTCTAAAGAGCTTTTGTTTAGTTGGTTGCTTGAACTCTCTTTATCTATCATGATTATCTTATTAAGAGAGTTTGCTTCCGTTGCATTGGTTGATATGTCTATGATAAATATGCTACGTGCATAATGGCGCTTAGTAGTTCATGTTTTCTTATGGTTAGTCTCAAATAGCTGGGGGGTTCCCAATGTGTTATTGGAGTACCAACATGATTTGTTTGCCTATGATGTGGTATGGTTTAGTAATATCTTCCTTCAAGAATTTATTTTGATTGACTTGGCGTATGCTCACGCATATTTAAGACTGTAAAGAAAGTCTGGCAAGCCTTGATGATCTTTTGTTTCTGAGTAGCGATATAACTTCCATGCCTGATTCAATGTTGCTTTGTCGCTCTGCATGATTATGACCGTCATTGCTCTCTTAGTTGGTCGCTCCCAGTCTTTTGCTAACCTTCGCCTATACTAAGCGGACTGACTGCTTGTGCATCCAAATTCCTTTATACCAGTTATGCCATATGAGTCCACCATACCTTCCTACATGGTATTTACCTACCATTCCTAGCGGAGACTTGCATGTACCATCTTGAAATTATTCAAAAAGAAAAAGCATTCTTATTTTGTGCCTCTGTTGTAAGTTCATGAGGAAGTAGTAGTTAATTCATGATCTTTTTTAAGTTGGACAAGCTTCACCCCGGGATTGCATGTATAATGTGCAAACCCATAATATGAGAAGGAACTGGCATTGAGTGCGCCCGGCTCAAAAAGATAATATAACAAACAAACCCTCCTTCACGCTTTGTTCATGAGAAATCAGAAAACTTTGGCAGTGATAAACAAAGGAGATTAAGAGGATGTGATCGTCCTCATTCGGGAGCCGTTCCTCGAAACTTGTCCATCTCAAGAAGTGATTAAGTTGTCTGCTAGCATTCGTTGACGAAACATGCATGATCTAAAAAAATAATTATTACCTCTGTTTTAAAACCAAGAGCTCTGGTACATGTTTTTTCTTTGTTTCCGACTACGGGTTTTCAACCTTGCCAACAAAAGCCACGGTTCGAGAGTCTCCACCTTCTTTTAAAAGCACCAACTACTGATAGCATGATTGTCATTCTGAGTGTAATGTGCATTGTCCCAAAGTAGCATTGTCTTTTGCATGATTGTGATATCGTTTATTCTGAAATCATTGTATCTAGTCATCACTTAAATCTTGGAGGTGCCCCTGCATTTATGTTTTGCTTCACTAAAGGGGGCAAGCGAGATATCACTGTATCATATTTGCACACCATGTTCATTACAAATCTATTTGATGTTTCAGTATCATATTGTAAAACTTTAGGTTCTTTGTGATTTTCTCATGAGGCAACTTAATTACTACAGATTCATTGTTTCAGTAAGCTTTTGTCATATGACTACAAAAAAGTCCTATATGGTTAATAGCATGTCACCACAGAAATTATTCTTGTTATCATTTACCTACTCGAGGACGAGCAGGAATTAAGCTTGGGGATGTTGATACGTCCAAAACGTATCTATAATTTCTGCTTGCTCCATGCCTCTTTTGGGTGATATTGCTATGATATTTATACACTTCCATACACTTTTGATCATATTTGGACTAACCTATTAAGTCAGTGCATCCCAGTGCCAGTTTCTGTTTTCGGCTGTTTTTGTATTTCAGGCTTTCCCATTACGAGAACTGCCAGAAAAATCCCGGAAAAATTATATAAAAAAGCAGCGTTCCAGAAGCTACCAGGCACCCGAAGGACAGCCGGAGGGGGACCACCAGGGCCCCAGGCGCCCTGGTGGCGCGCCCCCCCTGGGCCGCGCCGGGGGGGGGGGGGGGCGCCTGGGCCCCCCGAGGCTCCGCTGATGCCCCCCTTTGGCATATATTTAGACCATCTCCCAAAACCCTCGAGACGGGAACACTTTTTCGCGATCTCATCTCTGTTCCGCCGCCGCCGCCGCTTCCAAGATCGGGAGCACCAGGAGAACTCTTCCCGGCACCCTGCCGGAGGGGAGGATCACCACCGGGAGCTTCTCCACCACCATGGACGCCTCCGGATGAGTTGTGAGTAGTCTCCCTTGGACCATGAGTCCATGACCAGTAGCTATGTGATGTTCTCCTCCCGTTCCTGTGCTTCACTAATTAGTCCTCGTGAGCTGCCCTACATGATCGAGGCACATATGTAATCCTTATGCTATTGCTATGATGAGTTTGCTGGGATCCGATGGATTATGAGATTATGTTCAGATTGTGTTTGAGTAATATATTTGATTCACCTCTTTTATATTTATGTTCGTAAGTAATTCTTGCATGTTCTCCGTTGTTATTTATTGCTTTGGCCAAGTAGTAGGTAGGGACTCCAAGAGGGAACGTTATGCTTGATTGTGGGTTCATGCCCCTCGATGACTAGCTTGAGTGACAGAAACATGAGTCTAGGGGATGTGCTGTTGCCACAAGGGGGAAAACAACGGTGCTTGTGCCCGCGGGGTGCAAGGATTGTTTACTTTACGCAAAGTTCTTTTAATGCAGTTGTCTGTTGCTTTGAGTTTACACTATGGGTGGGACTCGCAACTTAATACCAGCGAGATGTTCTGGATAGATATCTCAAGGTGGATGATTAGTAGTAGATGCAGATGGATTTCGGTCTACTTACCTCGGCGTACCGCCCATGCTTTGAACCTCTACCTTTCTTGCAACTTAGTCAGCATTGGTTTGCGCACATGGTCCTGTCAATTGCCCAGCTGTAATTCGTTTACCTCACATAGCCGTTTTATCGTCTTTTGGGAGAGAGACATCACTAGTGAACATCATGGGACTCCGGTCCATATTACCAGCATTGATCACACCCGCTATTTACTTTACGCTTTTACTTACTATTGCAGCAATATCTATCACTACTATCACTTGTGTTTGATCCTTTGTAAACTACAAGGCCGGAGGGATTGACAACCTCTCTGTACTCGTTGGGAGCAAAGTTATTTGTATCTATGTGCAGGTCCACGTTGATTGCTAATATCTGGCGCCGTTAGCAGTTGACACCTTCTTGTTGAAACTGGGAGTCTCAGGGGAAATCGATCCTTGGTATTGCCAAGGGAAAACTTCCGCTACACTGCATCTCAAACCTTCCACTTGGGGTATCCAATGAGGGGCGAGAAACCATTATGCGGCCGTGGACCCAGCTGTCAGCCTCCCCACGTACAGTCCACTTCCGATGGATGTCGTTCGTTGACCATGTTAACCATGCCGCGCCAAGAGCACCAGGGCATTGGATGACGGCGAGGCCTACGAAGGGAATGACACGGAGCCGGGGAAGACACGGCAGTGGCTGTCCACGCGGTGGAGAGTATGAGGGTTGACTGGTTTTGCTGCCGTCGCCGGAAAATAACAGGAGGTGTGGGTGAGTAGAGGGATAGACGTGCGAGGGATGTGAGTATATGATGGGGCGGTGAGGCCTGCCTGGCAGCACAGTCGACCACGGGAGGCGGGAATAGGCGGTTCCGACTGTGCTGGTTTGGGCGGCTGGGGCAGGAAGATCATAGACTGAAGAAGCACGGTTACCGTTAGATTGACATCTAACGGTCTGACGCTGGTAGAGTCGATTGTTGACTATGTTTCTTTTTTGATAAACCTTGTGTACGCATGAACTTAGTAGGCTCACAAGTCAGCCTCCAAATCTGTGGCACACAACATAGAGCCCATTTGCTATTTTTTAATAATTTGCAGGCCATTTCCTAATTCTTAAGTAATTTATTACAACCCATTTTCTGCCCAGGACAACGGTCAAAAAGTTCAACATCATTTTGCATATTTTGGTGGAGTCCGAACTTTTGTAATCCTGAAATGATAAACATTTTTTAAGAACTTATTGATTTGCCAAAAAAATCATTTTGTTTTTGTAAGCAAATAAGACGTGGGACAATTGAGTTGGTTTAAGGGAAAACCAGTGGTAAAAAAAATCAGCGCTGGGAGGGAAAACAACAACAAAAATAAGGATGTAAATATGAAAAGTGAATTTTATGTATTTTCAATATAATGATACGTGTATATGAACTAATAAAACTATAGGTAGAGATTAGAAAACGGATGTATGACATGCGTTTCAAGAGGAAAATAGAACTAGACTGTGTGTAAGACAAAAAAAGTGCCTGCGGATGTTGTAAGACAAAATATAACTAACGTTGGCGGGCCAAAGGCCAGTAGATACCTGCTGGATCTTTGTGCCCCGTTGTCGTCATGGGCTGGGCCTGTTAAAAACAAAACCAAGCCTGGGTAGTCTACAGCCCAGTTGAAACTTGCTCGACCTAAAAAAACAATATACGTGCTCAATAAACGAGAGAATTCTGCAAGTACAGACTGATAACTGGGATGCAACAGGGATATAGTTTTTCATCGTGATAATAAGAGCATGCACTTGTTTCGAAAAAATTGGAGAACTGGGAATTCGAACGACAGGTGCTTATGCTACCCATCAAATAAAAATCAGGTGCCTAAAAATTTGTTTTGAAACAAATGATTCAGCTTTATATCCAAGTTGACCCTCGGCATGATGGTTGGAAGCAAATGCCAAGTCCATACCAAAAGATCGTTAACAACAATACCAACTTTTGAACAACAAGGTAGTACAAGTACCAATACCAAACTAACTTATAATCTTTTTACTCCTGGCCCTAGTGTTCATCTGGTAGAAAATCTTGCAGAGGACCAGCTCCCGCTCCTTCTCTTGCTCCAGATCCCCGAGGTGGTACTGGTGCATCACCAAGTTGGTCCTCTGCTGGTCGAAGTTCTTGTTGGTGTGCAGCACCAGGACCTTTTTGCTGCCCGTCTGCCGGCAGTTGACCATCACAGGCAAGGTATTGCCCGTGTTGTGCCACATCGCGTGCATGCCGCACTCCGACTGTATCTTGCCACGCGCCCACGTGCCCCTTTTGAACGCCCTGGAATTGCGCTAGAAAAAAAAATGCTTGCTTAGGCCACTCAGTGTGATACCTGCAGTATTGTCGAATACAGGTTTTAGTGTACGTAGTTGGCATTTTCATGACATCTTTGGCATGTTACAGTCACTTGTTTCACCTTTTATTAACTGTCAAAATGTAATTGCTTCACGAGGTCTGCGTCTAAAAAGAAAAATAGAGCTATAAACAAAGGAATATGTTTGTGCAAGTAGACGGCCGATCGGTGTCTTACCTGGAAGTTTCTCAGGATGGGTGTAGCATATGCCGTGCTCGCTGTCGATGATTGGTATGAACAAATCGATGAGAGGGTGCGATCTCGCGCTGTCAGCACTCACCTTGGCCTCAAGGTGCTTGATCAGCTCCTGGTCCGTGGGATCGAACTTGACGCCAGCCGGCAGCATCGGCCAATCCTTCTTCGACTTGCATGGGTTAATTCCAGTTATATGGTACTCAATATATGATCAATCGACTGTTTTAAGTGAATGATGAAAGATTTCGACAGATAAGTGGTACTCCAAATCTGAAGTCCAGAATACCCGAACAGGCCGCCGGGATTCTTGTGTCACCTCACGCACAGCGTGTTATCACGTCAATTCAATGTGTGGACATGATGAATAGTTTGACCGACGTATACTAGTACTGCTACTGTACTACTTACTAGTCGTATTTAGTGTCACATTTTAACCATAGGTTTAACTAACAAGTACGCACTTGAAGCCTAAGTGATATATATATATATACTACACAACATCTCCATCATCATTATCAGTACATCTTGCGCAGGTGAGTTAGGATGCACTTGATCCCAGAAAGGTATCTATCCTTCAAACCAGAGGAGTGCTTCAAACAAACAACAATACATAATATCCAACAAAAGAGGGCCGTGCTACAGCACCAGAATACATGGCCCAGTCTACATATCAATACGAATCAAATTGTGCATATTTGCTGTTGGCATGAACCACATCGCCGCATGTCGGGTTTGCAAAAGCCATCCATCGCATGGAATCTTGATGCCTTTCACACACTGAAGATTATCTGGCAACAAGCTGTGTCGACGAATCTCTGGATATGGTGATTCATGAAACCCATGGTATGATGTGTAAACACAGTCCCCCCTGGCGAATGGAAGTTGCATAGCACGGTAATCGTTGCCGGTGATATGATCGATGATTGGTTGGATGATCGGATAATTGAGCCCGAGGAACATGGAGTGGTTGCCGAGGTTGTAAACCCGCCTCCAGTTGAATACGCCTGGCCCAACGGAGCTGTGATCTTTCTTGAACACGAAGCAGCCATAGCCATCAATGTCACGAACGCCCCAGGCATTGTACTGCATGCGGTTTGATTAAATGGTTTGGTCAATTTGGTACGTGCAAATGAGCATCAAATGACCACCATCAGCTGAACGAGCGATAAACCACCACCCATCGGCTGGTATGATTCCAGGTCCTGGAATCATGAAGGCCGGCGCATTTGCGTCTGTTGCGACAATTCAAATTAGAGACCAAAAGGACAAAAATAATAAATCATTTTCAGAGTATGTGTGGAATTAAGATTATTATAACAGTGACACATATCATAGACAGAGAATTGCAATGTTGTGGTCATAATCATACCCCAAGTTAAAAAAATAAACCAATGGCTTTCATATTCTAGCAATATATCATGGTTCAAACATCGTGTAACAATGAGAGGGAAACACATATGAGAGGGCCTACTCATATTCTACCATAGCACTTACTACAGTTATCATATCAACTCTAAGCAATAACAAGCGTTGTTATAAAAATCCTAGAAATGAGAGTAACATATAGCAATCGTGAGGTTATACTCATAATATCTATTCTAACAATCATTAGATACCAATTGTTCTCATATCAACTCTAACAATAACATGTGTGGTCATAAAAATCTAGGAAATGAGAGGAACATATAGCAATGATGTGGTTATAGACATACTATATATTCTAAATTTGTAACAATGAACAGGCAGTGGTATTCTTAAGGTAAAGATGAGATGAGATAGAACAACTACACGACGATAGATTCCACCAGTATAGGAAGCCAATATGTGCGTTGACCGCATAAATGATGCCATAGTGCACTATAGCATCAGACAGAAGTGTTATGTAAAGAGGATCGATGATGAGCCATAACCATGTATGGCGACCGGATTCCAGATAGACTAATCCCATGTTGAACACGGCAATGAGCTTGTAATCCATGTAGTCTTCTGATGGTGTGGGCACTTCGCAGATTACAACCTTTAGCAAACGGAGGTCGAGCCAAAAGCTCGACGCGTCTCGTGCGTCATAGGCAGGAGTGTCCGGCTGGCCGCGAGGCTCGATGGTGGCGGTATCCAAAGATGGAAGGGTGATCTCTCGCTGGGTGTAGATGAAGGAAATATGCCCTAGAGGCAATAATAAAGTTGTTATTTATATTTCCTTATATCATGATAAATGTCTTTTATTCATGCTAGAATTGTATTAACCGGAAACTTAGTACATGTGTGAATACATAGACAAAAACAGAGTGTCCCTAGTATGCCTCTACTAGACTAGCTCATTGATCAAAGATGGTTATGTTTCCTAACCATAGACATGAGTTGTCATTTGATCAATGGGATCACGTCATTAGGAGAATGATGTGATGGACAAGACCCATCCGTTAGCATAGCACTATGATCGTTTAGTTTTACTGCTATTGCTTTCTTCATGACTTATACATGTTTCTATGACTATGAGATTATGCAACTCCCGAATACCGTAAGAACACCTTGTGTGCTATCAAACGTCACAACGTAACTGGGTGATCATAAAGATGCTCTACAGGTGTCTCCGAAAGTATTCGTGGTGTTGGCATAGATCAAGATTAGGATTTGTCACTCCGAGTGTCGGAGAGGTATCTCTGGGCCCTCTCGGTAACACACATCACAATAAGCCTTGCAAGCAAAAGACTAATGAGTTAGTCACGAGATGATGTGTTACGGAACGAGTAAAGAGACTTGCCAGTAACGAGATTGAACTAGGTATGGAGATACCGACGATCGAATCTCGGGCAAGTAACATACCGATGACAAAAGGAACAACGTATGTTGTTATGCGGTTTTGACCGATAAAAGATCTTCGTAGAATATGTAGGAGCCAATATGAACATCTAGGTTCCGCTATTGGTTATTGACCGGAGATGAGTCTCGGTCATGTCTACATAGTTCTCGAACCCGTAGGGTCCGCACGCTTAACGTTTGATGACGATCAGTATTATGAGTTTATGAGTTTTGATGTACCGGAGGTAGTTCGGAGTCCCGGATGAGATCACGGACATGGCGAGGAGTCTCGGAATGTCCGAGACATAAAGATTGATATATTGGACGACTATATTCGGACACTGGAAGTGTTCCAGAAAAGTTTCGGATTTAACTGGATTGCCGGAGGGGGTTACCGGAACCCCCTACGAGGGGGGATGGTCCATAGTGGGCCTTGAGGAATGGAGAGAGGCAGCCCATAAAGGCTGGCCGGCGCCCCACCTAGGCATCCTAGTTGGACTAGGATTGGGGGGGCGCCACCTCTCCCTCTTTTCCTTTCCCTCTCTTCCTTCTTGATGGACTCCTACTAGGAATAGGATTGCAATCCTATTCCTAGTAGGATTGCCCTAGCCGCACCATAGGAGGCCGGCCGGCCCTCCCCTCTTGCTCCTTTATATACGGGGGCAGGGGGGCACCCAAAGACACACAAGTTGAATTGTTCCAGCCGTGTGCGGTGCCCCCCTCCACAGAAACACACCTCGGTCATACCGTCGCGGTGCTTAGGCGAAGCCCTGCGCCGGTGAATACATCATATCCGTCACCACGCCGTCGTGCTGACGAAACTCTCCCATGAAGCTCAACTGGAACAAGAGCTCGTGGGACGTCATCAAGCTGAACGTGTGCTGAACGCGGAGGTGTCGTACGTTCGGTGCTTGATCGGTTGAATCGCGAAGAAGTTCGACTACATCAACCGCGTCACTTGACGCTTCCGCTTCCGGTCTACGAGGGTACGTAGACACACTCCTCCCTCTCGTTGCTATGCATCTGGTAGATAGATCTTGCGTGATCGTAGGAAAATTTTAAAATACTACGTTCCCCAACAGTGGCATCATGAGCCAGGTCTATGCGTAGATGATATGCACGAGTAGAACACAATGAGTTGTGGGCGATACTAGTCATACTGCTTACCAGCATGTCATATTTTGCTTCGGCGGTATTGTGAGATGAAGCGGCCCGGACCGACATTACGCGTACGCTTACGCGAGACTGGTTTCACCGTTAGGAGCACTCGTTGCTTAAAGGTGACTGGCTGGTGTCTGTCTCTCTCACTTTAGCTGAATCAAGTGTGGCTACGCCCGGTCCTTGTGAAGGTTAAAACAGCACATACTTGACGAAACATCGTTGTTGTTTTGTATGCTTAGGTAAGAACGGTTCTTGCTAAGCCCGTAGCAGCCACGTAAAACTTGCAACAACAAAGTAGAGGACGTCTAACTTGTTTTTGCAGGGCATGTTGTGATGTGATATGGTCAAGACATGATGAGTTATACGGTTTTGTATGAGATGATCATGTTTTGTAATGTTATCGGCAACTGGCAGGAGCCATATGGTTGTCGCTTTATTGTATGAAATGCAATCGCCATGTAATTGCTTTACTTTATCACTAAGCGGTAGCGATAGTCGTAGAAGCAATAGTTGGCGAGACGACAACAATGCTACAATGGAGATCAAGGTGTTGCGCCGGTGACGAAGGTGATCATGACGGTGCTTTGGAGATGGAGATAAAAAGCACAAGATGATGATGGCCATATCATGTCACATATTTTGATTTGCATGTGATGTTTATCTTATTATGCTTCTTATTTTGCTTAGAACGACGGTAGCATTATAAGATGATCCCTTACTAAATTTCAAGGTATAAGTGTTCTCCCTGAGTATGCACCGTTGCGAAAGTTCGTCGTGCCGAGACATCACGTGATGATCGGGTGTGATAAGCTCTACGTTCAAATGCAACGGGTGTAAGCCAGTTTTGCACACGCAGAATACTCGGGTTAAACTTGACGAGCCTAGCATATGCAGATATGGCCTCGGAACACTGGAAACCGAAAGGTCGAGCGTGAATCATATAGTAGATATGATCAACATAAGATGTTCACCATTGAAACTACTCCATCTCATGTGATGATCGGACATGGTTTAGTTGATTTGGATCACGTGATCATTTAGATGACTAGAGGGATGTCTATCTAAGTGGGAGTTCTTAAGTAATATAATTAAATTGAACTTTAATTTATAATGAACTTAGTCCTCGTAGTATTAGCATATCTATGTTGTAGATCAATAGCTCATGATGTTGCTCCCCGTTTATTTTTTATATGTTCCTAGAGAAAACTAAGTTGAAAGATGTTAGTAGAAATGATGCGGAATTGTTCCGTGATCTGAGGATTATCCTCATTGCTGCACAGAGAAATATGTCCTTGATGCACCGCTAGGTGACAAACCTATTGCAGGAGTAGATGTAGACGTTATGAACGTTTTGACAAAAGCTCGGTATGATGACTACTTGATAGTTTAGTGCACCATGCTTTATGGCTTATAACCGGTACTTCAAAAATGTTTTGAACGCCATGGAGCATATGAGATGTTCCGAGAGTTGAAATTAGTATTTCATAGTCGTGCCCGTGTCGAGAGGTATAAGACTTTTGACAGTACTTTGCCTACAAGATGGAGGAGAATAGCTCAACCAGTGAGCATGTGCTCAGATTGTCTGGGTACTACAATTACTTGAATCAAGTGGGAGTTAATCTTCCAGATAAGATAGTAATTGACAAAGTTCTCTAGTCACCAAGTTAGTAGAACTTCGTGATGAACTATAATATGCAAGGGATGACGAAGGTAATTCCCGAGCTCTTCGCAATGCTGAAATCGGCAAAGGTAGAAATCAAGAAAGAACATCAAGTGTTCATGGTTAATAAGACCACTTGTTTCAAGTAAAGGGCAAAGGGATAGAAGGGGAACTTCAAGAAGAATGACAAGCAAGTTGTCACTCCCATGAAGAAACCCAAAGCTAAACTCAAGCCTCAAACTAAGTGCTTCTACTACAAAGGAAATGGTCACCGGAAGTGGAACTGCCCTAGATACTTGGCGGATAAGAAGGATGGCAAAGTGAACAAAGGTATATTTGATATACATATTATTGATGTGTATTTTACTAGTGTTCATAGCAACCCCTCGGTATTTGATACTGGTTCAGTTGCTAAAGAGTAGTAACTCGAAATGGGAGTTGCATAATGAACAGAAACTAGTTAAAGGATGAAGTGACGATGTGTATTGGAAGCAGTTCCAAGATTGATATGATCATCATCGCACACTCCCTATACTTTCGGGATTAGTGTTGAACCTAAATAAGTGTTATTTGGTGTTTGTGTTGAGCATGAATATGATTTGACCATGTTTATTGCAATATGGTTATTCATATAAGTTTGAGAATAATTGTTGTTCTGTTTACACGAATAAAACCTTCTATGGTCATACACCCAATGAAAATAGTTGTTGGATCTCGATCGTGTGATACACATATTCATAATATTGAAGCCAAAAGATGCAAGGTTAATAATGATAGTGCAACTTATTTGTGGCACTGCCGTTTAGGTCATATTGGTGTAAAGCGCATGAAGAAACTCCATAGTGATGGACTTTTTGGAATCACTTGATTATGAATCACTTGGTGCTTGCGAACCATGCCTCATGGGCAAGATGACTAAAACTCCGTTCTCCGAAACTGTGGAGCGAGCAATAGAGTTGTTGGAAATCATACATACTGATGTATGCATACCAATGAGTGTTGAAGCTCACGGCAGGAATCGTTATTTTCTGACCTTCACTGATGATTTGAGCAGATATGGGTGTATCTACTTAATGAAGCACAAGTCTGAAACATTTGAAAAGTTCAAAGAATTTCAGAGTGAAGTGGAGAATCATCGTAACAAGAAAATAAGAGTTTCTACGATATGATCGTAGAGGTAAAATATTTGAGTTAGCGAGTTTGGCCTTTAGTAAAAACAATGTGAAATAGTTTCACTACTCACGCCACCTGGAACACCACAGTGTAATGGTGTGTCCATACGTCATAACCGTACTTTATTAGATATGGTGCGATCGATGATGTCTCTTACCGATCTACCATTATTGCTTTTGGGGTTATGCATTAGAGACAGCTACATTCACGTTAAATAGGGCACCATCTAAATCCGTGAAGATGACACCGTATGAACTGTGGTTTGACGAGAAACCTAAGCTGTCATTTTTTTAAGTTTGGGACTACGATGCTTATGTGAAAAAAGTTATAACATGATAAGCTCGAACCCAAATCGGAGAAGTAAGTCTTCATAGGATACCCAAAAGAAACTGTTGGGTGCACCTTCTATCATAGATCCGAAGGCAAGGTCTTTGTTGCTAAGAGTGGATCCTTTCTAGAGAAGGAGTTTCTCTCGAAAGAAGTGAGTGGGAGGAAAGTAGAACTTGATGAGGTAATTGTACCTTCTCCCGAATTGGAAAGTAGAACATCACAGAAACTAGTTCCAGTAATTCCTACACCAATTAGTGAGGAAGCTAATGATGATGATCATGAAACTTCAGATCAAGTTTCTGCTGAACGTCGTAGATCAACCAGAGTACGTTCCGCACCAGAGTGGTACGGCAACCCAGTTCTGGAAATCATGTTACTAGACCATGATGAACCTGCGAACTATGAGGAAGCGATGATGAGCCCAGATTCCGCAAAATGGCTTGAGGCCATGAAATCTGAGATGGGATCCATGTATGAGAACAAAGTGTGGACTTTGGTTGACTTGCCCGATGATTGGCAAGCCATCGAAAATAAATGGATCTTCAAGAGGAAGACCGACGCTGACGGTAATGTTACTGTTTACAAAGCTCGACTTGTTGCGAAAGGTTTTCGACAAGTTCAAGGAGTTGACTACGATGAGACTTTCTCACCCGTAGCGATGCTTAAGTCTGTCCGAATCATGTTAGCAATTGCCGCATTTTATGAAATCTGGCAAATGGATAACAAAACTGCATTCTTTAATGGATTTATTAAAGAAAAATTGTATATGATGCAACCCGAAGGTTTTGTCAATCCTAAAGGTGCTAACAAAATGTGCAAGCTCCAGCGATCCATCTATGGACTGGTGCAAGCATCTCGGAGTTGGAATATACGCTTTGATAAGTTGATCAAAGCATATAGAATTATACAGACTTACGGTGAAGCATGTATTTACAAGAAGTGAGTGGGAGCACTACAACCTGTCTGATAAGTATATGTGAATGACATATTGTCGATCGGAAATGATGTAGAATTTTTCTGGAAAGCATAAAGGAGTGTTTGAAAGGAGTTTTTCAAAGAAAGACCTTGGTGAAGCTGCTTACATATTGGGCATCAAGATCTATAGAGATAGATCAAGACTGTCGGTGTACTAAGGTAGGGGTACCCTAGTACCCCAACTTGTGCACGGGCAGCGGCAGCTCCCCGCGGCAGGGTTCACCACGCGCTTGCCGGAGACCTTCCTGCCCCTTATCTAGCCATTCAAAAACAAAGTATACAAGACAGAAGACCAAGACCCCGGCAAGAGGAGCTTGCCGGGAAGGCCGTCCCAGGCTCGAGATTGCTTAACTAGCACGAGGCCCTGGCAAGAGGAGCTTGTCAGGACGAATAGAAGATTTTATCTTAGAAGACCCGGCAAGGGCTCGGGGAGCGGCAAGCTTCCGGGCCCGGCAAGGTCGAGATCCCCGGCAAGGTGCTTGCCGGGGGAGGTGCGCTGTGTGCCCGCGCTCCAGCTCATCGGCCCACGCGTCGCCCTGGGGCCACTCCAGGGACGCGTGGCGGATGGCTGTGCAGCCTGGGGGACACGGTGGCACTCCACGGCAGAGGATCCATCGCCGTGGCAGACGGAGACGCAACGGCGGGAGCTTTTGGGGTCGACGGCGACGGGCATTAAATGCCCTTGTCCCCCACTGTTAAAGTAGGTATAGACCACTGTTCTGTACTGTAGCTCCACTATTCCCGCACTGTTACAACTACCACCTCTTTTACATTTTTACCCCTTTCTCCTACGTTGACACCTGTCGGTGACCCCTTGCACTATAAAAGGAGGCCCATGCACAACGTGGAGGGGGTTCGAAACCTAGATTACTCTTACGCACGGTGTAGCTGCTTCTTCAAGCTCCCGAGCGCTCAACTCAATACACGACCAAGCAGGAGTAGGGTTTTACGCATCCGTGCGGCCCGAACCTGGGTAAAACTGCCCGCGCGTCTGCCTCGATCTGCTCTTCGTGCTCCCTCCGCCCTCGTACCGCACAGACAAGGGGCTCCGGTCCCATAGGTGTTCGTGGCGGACAGTTTCCCCCGACATCTTTGGCGCGCCAGGTAGGGGGCGTCGAGGTTGTGCGAACCTGATCCGGCGTTCGCGCGGGCGCATTCTTCATCAACCTCTCCAGCTTCATCAACAACTTCATCAGCGACAACTCCATGGCCCCGAAGAAGAAGCCTTCGGAGGTCGGAGGCCCGTCTGCGTCTCACCCGCCGCCACCAGAGCCGACGGTGGGCGGGGGAGACGCCGTCGGAAGGGTGGTCGCCGGCGAGGACACTCACGGTGCCACCAGATCCAAGAACAAGACGGACGACCGGACCTCGGTCTCCGTGGACGCGCCGCGTCCATCACAGCATACGACGACCCCGCAGCGCCATACCACGGGAGGTGGTATCCGCCTGCTGGGACAAGGCCAAACTGGAGGTTCGCGGGACGCCCCGGACCCCCGTCCGGGCACAAGCAAAGCGAAGGCGCCGGCGCGGGACCCCGCTCCTTCTAACGTCGTTAGAAGTCCGAGCGTATCCCGCTCCTCGCACCGCTCGCCCGCGTTCCCCACTACTCCGGCAGAAGCGCTCGCAAGGGCGCAGCTGCTTCTTGATTTTCCTCCGGCGGCCGACAAGGCCGAAGAATGGAGGGCCACTATCCGGAGCCTGATAGACTTCGCTAACAACGACTCTCCGCAGCAGCCGTCGGCCTCGCGGCCGCGGCAGGCTGAGAAGACGAAGGCTATCGGCGACAAGACTGCCGGGGGTGCGACAAGCGTGCACTCCCCGCCGCAGAAGCAGAAGACGCCGCCCCGCCGGAACAACCCCGACGACGGCTCCACAGCCTCGTCGGACCCGCGGGCCCGTCGGGACCAGCGCCAGGTCCTCGACGACCGGCGAGATGAAGACGCTCGGACCACGATCGAGCGCCGCCGAGAAGCTCGGCGACAATCCGACAAGAGAGCTGGGAACACTGTCGACGCACCCGCGCCCGGTGAACCAGGCGACTTGCCGTACGCGGCAGGCTGCCCTGCGTTCACCCGCGAGCTGCGGCGCGTCCAGTGGCCCAGCATGAAGAACTTTAAGCCCGACGTACCGGAGAAGTACGACGGCAAGACGCACCCCTCAGAGTTTCTCAGCGTCTATACCATAGCAGTGCAAGCTGCCGGGGGGCGCGACGAGAAGATCCTAGCCAACTACTTCCCGCTCGTGCTGAAGCCGAACGTCCGTTCGTGGCTCATGCACTTGCCGGAAGGCTCTATCTCTTCTTGGGCCGACCTCTGCCATCGGTTTGTTGGCGCCTTCACCGGCGGCCACAAACCCCATGGCCAGGAGAGCGATCTCCACATTTTGGCCCAGAAGGAAGGCGAACCCCTACGCAAGTATATCCAACGTTTCAGCCGGGTACAGCACAACATCCCCGACGTTCACCCTGCTGCGGTTATCAGCGCGTTCCATCAGAACGTGCGTAACCGCCGCATGCGTGAGGAGATGGCGATGACCAAGATCAGGGACGTCAGCGAGCTCTACGCTCTTGCCGACAAGTGCGCCCGTGCAGAAGAGGGGAGGAAACTCCCCGGGGAGGATGCTGGCGCAGGGGGAAGCGACAGCGACGACGCCGCCCCGGCAAAGAAGAGCCGGCGGCGGAACAACAGGAAGAAGGGCAAGAAGGAAGTGCTTGCCGTCGAGAAGTCCGGCAAGGAGGCCCCCGCCAAGCAAGCGCAGGCTGGCGGCTCCGGCAAGGAGCCTGCCCCTGCGGCGGCGGCCGACAAGCCGGGTAACTCCGACAAGCAATACTGTAAGATTCACCGCACCAAGGGTCACGACCTCTCCAACTGCAAGCGCGTCGAGTACCTCGTCGAGCAGCAAAAGGCTGAGTACGAGAGGCGCGACAAGGAGAAGGCCCAAGGAGGCGGGGAAGAGCCCAGCAAGAAGCGGCCATTCAATGGCCGGGGAGGACGCCGCGGCAAGGCCAAGCAGCGGCAAGGAGATCGACCTCCCCGGGGCCGCGACAACGACGAAGACGACGATGAAGACATGGAGGACGACGAGAACAGCGAGCAGGAGTTCCAGAAGGCCACGGAGGTCCTGTGCGTCGACGGTGGCGCCTCCCTGCACACCTCCCACCGCCAGCTGAAACAGTGGGTGCGTGAGGTGAATGCAGCGGAGCCGCCCGTGGAGTCGCGCAGGCTCCTCAAATGGTCCAGCACGCCCATCATTTTTGACCTTGAGGATCACCCTGACCGCACCACGGCGGTCGGGTGCTTGCCGATGCTGGTTTCCCCCACCATCCGCAACCTCAAGGTCACCAAGATGTTGGTTGACGGCGGGGCCGGGCTGAACTTGATATCCTCTGCTGTGATCAAGAAACTCCAGATTCAAGACGGCGAGCTCGAAGAGACCGGTTCATTCCAAGGAATCAACCCGGGAAGGAGCAAGCCCAAGGGAAAGATTACTCTGCCGGTGACCTTTGGCGGGGAGCTCAACTTCAGGACTGAGCGCATCACCTTTGACGTTGCTGATATTCCATTGCCCTACAATGGGATACTCGGCCGTCCCGCCCTCGCCAAGTTCATGGCAGCTTCCCACTATGCCTACAACGTGCTGAAGATGCCGGGGCCGATAAGCGTCATCACTGTCCACAGCGACAAGAAAGACGCGCTCATTTGCGCCGACAAGATTTACCGGGATGCGGCAGCTGCGGCCGAGAAGGATACTCTTGCCGCTGAAGCTCCCGGGGGGAAGAAGACGAAGACCAAGTCCGGCAAGTGCTCTGGGACCCACTCCGGCAACCGCACCTCTTCGGAGTGCTGCGCCGCCGTCGAGGACGTTCCATCGAGCTCCACCGGCAAGAGCAAGAAAGGAATGGCTGCTCCTCCGGCGACCAAGAAGGTGTCCGCAAAGGAGGATGGCACTGGTGGTACCTTCACCATCAGTGCCACCCTTGACAGCAAATAGGAAAGCGCGCTCGTCGCCTTCCTGCGGGCGAATGTCGATGTGTTTGCTTGGCAACCATCTGACATCCCCGGTGTTCCCAGGAGGGTGATTGAGCACAAGCTTGCTGTCTGCCCTCATGCGCGGCCCATTAAGCAAAAAGTGAGGAAGCAAGCCGTGGAGCGCCAAGAGTTCATCAATGAGGAGATCAAGAAACTAGAGGCAGCAGGCCTAGTTAGAGGTGTGATCCATCCGACGTGGTTGGCAAACCCAGTCGTCGTGCGCAAAGCCAACGGGAAGTGGAGACTGTGTATAGACTTCACTGATGTCAATAAAGCATGTCCCAAGGATCCCTTCCCTTTGCCGCGCATTGACCAGATCGTTGACTCCACTGCCGGATGTGAGCTACTCTGTTTTCTTGATGCATACTCAGGCTATCACCAGATTTTCATGGCTAAGGAAGATGAAGAGAAGACTGCATTTATCACTCCATGTGGCACCTATTGCTTTATCCGCATGCCATTTGGACTGAAAAATGCAGGCTCAACTTTTGCAAGGGTAGTGTACACTGCTTTTGAGCCACAGATCCACAGGAATGTAGAAGCCTACATGGATGACATCGTGGTGAAGAGCAAGAGCAAAGAAACACTGATTCAAGACTTAGAAGAAACGTTTCAGAACCTGCACAGGATACAACTCAAGCTGAACCCCGAGAAGTGCGTCTTTGGAGTTCCCTCCGGCAAGCTTCTCGGGTTCTTTGTATCACAGAGGGGGATTGAAGCCAACCCCGACAAGATCAAAGCCATCGAGCAGATAGAAGCTCCAAAGCGCGTCAAGGATGTCAGAAGGCTTGCAGGTTGCGTTGCTGCCCTCAGTAGGTTCATTTCAAAATCCGCAGAACGCGCCCTACCTTTCTTCAAAATCTTGAAGAAGGCAGGTCCCATGAAGTGGACTCCGGAAGCGGAGGCGGCGTTGCAGGATTTGAAACGGTACCTGTCCTCCACTCCTATACTTGTCGCACCTAAACCACAGGAAAAGTTGTTGCTATACTTAGCGGCAACCAACCAGGTGGTTAGTGCTGCGTTAGTAGCGGAGAGGGAGTCCGACGAGGAGACAGCATCACCGGCAAGCGAATCTAGCGACAAGCAGGGGGCTGTCCCGACAAGCTCTGGCCCCGACAAGGAAGACTCTGCGCAGGAACAAGGAGAAGTGCGGAAGAAGATGGTGCAGCGACCAGTGTATTTTGTAAGTTCCCTTCTCCAGGGAGCTAGATCAAGGTACTCTGGTGTGCAAAAATTGCTTTTCGGCCTCCTCATGGCTTCAAGAAAGCTGCGCCACTACTTCCAAGCCCATGAGATAACGGTGGTCACTCGCTTCCCATTGAAGAGGATATTGCACAATCCAGAAGCAACAGGCAGGATCGTCGAGTGGGCACTGGAACTGTCAAGCTTTGGACTCAAGTTTGAAAGTACTTCAACCATACAGAGCCGAGCTTTGGCAGAATTCATTGCTGAGTGGACCCCAACGCCAGAAGATGAAGTTCAAGAAACAAGTGTACCCGTACAAGAAGCTACAAGTGAATGGGTAATGTATTTTGATGGTGCCTTCTCATTGCAAGGCGCCGGTGCTGGCGTGGTACTCATCGCGCCCACCGGAGAACACCTCAAATATGTTATCCAGATGCACTTTCCCAGGGAGCAAGCGACAAACAACACTGCAGAATATGAAGGCTTGCTTGCCGGCCTCAGGATTGCGGCCGAACTTGGGATCAAGAAGCTGATTGTGCGGGGCGATTCTCAGTTGGTGGTCCGACAAGTTAACAAGAGCTATCAGAGCCCTTTGATGGAAGCTTATGTCGATGAAGTGAGAAAGCTTGAAGAGCACTTTGAAGGTTTGCAGATGGAGCACATCCCGAGAGCTCAAAATGAGATTGCAGATGGCCTTTCAAAGTGCGCCGCAATGAAGTTACCCGTGGAACCAGGGACCTTTTTGCTCAAGCTGACTCAACCATCAGTTACACCATCAATTGGGCAGTCCAAGAAGAGAAAGTTGGTCTCCGGCGACTACTTGCCGGCGGATCTTCCTGAACCCGCCGCCAAGGTTCCCAGGATCAACGACAACGCTGAGGAACAGTTTGCTCCTGCGAGCCCTCGGGCTTGTACAGTTGAAGCAAGTGTTCCCGACAAGCCTCACCCCGGCGAGCTTGCCGGGGGACCGTCAGCTCCGACAGGACCAGAGGTCTTTGCCGTAGAAGCTGGGGTTCCCGCAGCGGCCCTCGAGCCTTTAGTCCTTGCCGTAGAGCCCCGGGCTCCGGCATGGGCACAGCAGATCGTCCGTTTTCTGCAAACTGGAGAACTTCCCGACGACCCTCAAGAGATAGAGAAGATAACCAGGCAGTCAAGTATGTATCAGTTTGTGGATAACGAGCTGTACAGAAGAAGACTCAACGGTGTCAGGTTGAAATGCATCTCCAGAGAAGATGGACAGAAGCTGTTGGCAGAAATACACGGAGGCATATGCGGCCACCACATTGGCGCAAGGGCGCTTGCCGGGAAAGCTTTCCGGCAAGGGTTCTTTTGGCAAGAAGCCCTCCAAGATGCAACTGCACTAGTAACCAAGTGTGAAGCGTGCCAGTTTCATGCAAAGCAAATACATCAGCCAGCTCAAGCTCTCCAAACAATCCCTTTGTCATGGCCCTTCTCGGTCTGGGGGCTCGATATCCTCGGCCCTTTCCCTCGCGCTGTCGGGGGCTTTGAGTACTTGTACGTCGCAATCGACAAGTTCACAAAGTGGCCAGAAGTGGAGCCCGTGAGGAAGGTGACAGCACAGTCAGCGGTCAGGTTCTTCAGGTCGATTGTTTGCCGTTTCGGGATCCCTAACAGGATCATCACCGACAACGGTACGCAATTCACTAGTCGCACCTTCATGCAGTACGTCCAAGACCTTGGCGCCAAGGTCTGTTTCGCTTCTGTTGCTCACCCGAGGAGCAACGGCCAAGCGGAGAGGGCAAATGCTGAAGTGCTGCGCGGACTCAAGACAAGGACCTTTGACAGGCTGCGCAAGTGCGGAAGGAATTGGATAGAGGAGCTCCCGGCGGCTCTTTGGTCAATCAGAACGACACCAAATCGAGCCACCGGACAGACACCTTTTGCTCTAGTCTATGGAGCAGAAGCAGTTCTCCCCACGGAACTCGTATACGGATCTCCTCGAGTGCTCGCTTATGATGAGCTCGAGCAAGAGCAACTGCGGCAAGATGACGCATTGCTCCTCGAGGAGGGACGTCTCCAGGCTGCTGTACGAGCTGCTCGATACCAGCAAGCTTTGCGCCGCTACCATAGCCGCAAAGTAAAGGCCAGGAGTCTCGAGGAAGGCGACCTTGTTCTTCGGCGTGTTCAGTCCGCCAAGAATTCCAACAAGTTGACGCCGAAGTGGGAAGGCCCTTATCGGGTGAGACAAGTTACGAGGCCCGGCGCTGTCCGCCTCGAGACCGAAGAAGGCTTACCGGTGAGCAACTCCTGGAACATAGAGCATCTTCGCAAGTTTCACCCCTAAGGCGCGGTTGCCGTGATCCGCTCCGGCAACCACCTTTTGTACAAGCCTTGCCGCTGTTGCATGTAACCCTTTGTACAAAGCCGGGCGCAGACCCCGTGCATCAGTAAAGATTTCGTGTTTTCGCATCGATTGCCTTTCGCATGCTTCTCTTTGCTATTTGCATGTTTTATTTGGCATTTGATGCAACACTTAGACATTCGGTAAGCGCTATTACGCCGAAAGGCAATATGCTTGTTTCCCTCTCCTTTTCCTTTTTCTCTTAAGCAGAAGGGACGTTCCTCGCGCACAAGTTTGCCGGGGGGGAAGGAGATGGAGGAGGAACTAAGTGCCGTTCAAGAAAGAAAAGCCTTACCGGAAAGCAAACAACATGAGCAAGCAGCATATGAAAGATAAGTTGTTAGAATTTGACCAGTTCAAATTTTAAATTTTGGTTGTCTTCCTTGAACGATCACACTTTGTATGGAAAACCTGTGCGCGGAGGAACCTACCCGTAGCTTGCCGCACCCTTATCTTGTTTTCGAGTCCACTCAACGATTTAAGTGAGCTGCGACAAGTGTCGCGCCCTTGCCTCGTTTCCGAGTACACTCAGCAAGCTAAGCGCGTTGCGACTTGCTGCGGCGAGGTTGCTTGCCGGCGAGGACCTTGGCCAGCAGGCTGCTCAGGGTCCAGCGCTCAGCGCTCGCGGCAAAGGCCCCTTGCCGGCAAGCTTCCCGGGAGCGTAGGGTGAAAAACATACAAAGTCAAAGATTGGAACAAGGAAGATAACATTGCACTGATTGATTGAAATAAAGCAAATATCTTACAAGGATAACTTGTCGCAATGGACTAATGAGTTCATAACATAACGTGCAGCAACAAAAAGATAAAGATAAATGGGGCCCTAGTCTACGCGGTCGCCCTCCTTCCTGCCAAGCTTTGCCACCTTGGCGATGATATGGCCGACCTGCTCCTTTAGGGCCTCCGTGTTTGCATCCGCCGGCAAGCTGCGAAGAACGTTCGTGAGGTTGATCCCCGGGTTGCGGAACACGATCTTCGTCAAGACCCGCTCCAGAGTTCCTGCGCAGAGACGGCGCGACTCCTCGGCCAGCTGCGCGGGGATGCGGTTCCGGAGACCTGCAAGGGCCGGAGCGACGCCTCTGAAGAAGAGGCTGAGCTTGGCGCTGTGCGGGAGATCTGGATCCGGCGAGTAGATAAGATGCTCGACCTTCAAAGCAAGCAACTCCTGGTCAATGTTGGACGCAGAAGAAACCAGCTCTTCGGTCCACACCTCGATAGTCTGCCGGAAGAGCTCGGAGGCCTTGTTAACGCTCTCCATCAAGGTTCGCTCCTTGCGGAGCTCATCCTTCAGCTTGGTCTCCTGGGCCCGGGCAGCATCAAGCGATTCCTTCAGGGTGGTGACCTTCAGCTCCAAGTCTTCAATGGAATCCTTGGCGGCCTTCAGCTCGTCACCCCTCTGGGACAAACTCACCTGGAGCTCTGAGTTGGTGTGAGCATCCTTCTCGCGCTCCAGGTTGAGCGCGGCAACCTTCTCGGCGCTCGCCTTCACCGCCTTCTCCAGTTGTTCAACCTTGGCGGCAAGCTCCTTCTTGGCGTCTTCCGCGGCAGCAGCAGCGGCTTTCGCCTCCTTCAGCTCCCCGCCAAGGGCAGCCTCGCGAGCGGCAAGGTCCTCCTCATGGGAGTCGAGATCCACCTTCCGCTGCGCGAGCTCTCCTTCTCGCCGGGACATCTCCACCCCGGCGAGCCGTTGCTGTTCTTCAGCCTCGGCTTTCTCCAAAAGCCACTCTTGATATTCACCGGCGAGACGCTCGCGCTCCTCCGCCACCTCGCGGAGGCCCGCCTTGTGGGCAGCGCTGAGCTCCGCCGCACGCTTCTCCATTTCGGCGGCGGCCTGGGCAGCAAGGGCTTCCCGGGAGGCAAGCTTCGCCTGCCTGGCCCGGTAAAGGGCCAGGAGTTGGTGGAGAAGCTTCTCCTCCTCGGGCCCATCTCCTTCGCCGGGCGCCTCGACGACTGTCAGACCCGCGGAGGCGAGGACTTCTCCGTCAAACGCCTCGCCCTCCGCGGGAGCTCTTGATGAAGACCCCCAAGGCACTTGGATAAAGACGCCATTGGGGGCACGAAGATAGTACGCCTGCTTCTCGCCGGTGGAGGGGCTGGCGGCCGGTGTAGCATCCGGTGCTCCCGCCACCTCCGGGTCGGCGGTGCGGTCGCCGTCCCCCTCCCCGGTCGCGGCGTCAGCGGCCGGAGTGGCCTCCTGCGCGGCCGGCTCGGTGGCCTCGGTCGCCTCCTCGGTGGCCTCGGCCATCTCCACGACGACGGGAACGTCATCGCCGCCGCCCTGCGCGCCCTCCTCATCCTCGATATTGATGACCTCGGTCTCCATCGGCGCGGGAGGAGGAGGAGGAAGATCTAGGAGAAGAAGAAAAAGAAGTTTAAAATCAAGCAAAGATCCAAAAAGAAGCGAAGTCAAGAAAACCAAGTACAGAACGTACCTTGGCGGACGTCCTCTGCGGCGGGCTCCCTTGCCGGGGAGCTCGGCCTTGGCGGAGTGGCCGTCCTCGCCGGGCTGCTCGCCCTTGGCGGGGTACTCTGCTTTGGCGGAGTACCCGCCCTTGGCGGAGCGCTCTCCCTTGCCGGAGAGTTTTGCCTTGCCGGGGACGGCGGGGCCTGCGGCTCCTCGGTGACGGTCTCCGGGCGCTCTTCCCGCTGCGGCTCCACCTCTGCACAAGAGAAGATAGAAGAACCAAGACATTCAAAAAAAAAAAAGAGAGATCAAAGCCCTAAGCGCGCCCCGACGAGCAAAAACAGTAAACCTCTAACTTACGCTGGGGGCTGCGCTGGGGGCTGCTCCCCGGAGCGGCACTCGGGTCCGGCAAGCTCGGCTCCGGTGCGATCCCTGCTTCCGCGACGGATGGGTCTTCTACGACCTCAACTGTGGGCACCCTGACCCTCTTCGCGCGCTGCTCCAAGGTCCTGCAATCACAAGCAACAAGCAAAGTCAAGCGTCAGCAACAATCGAGATATAAAAATCAAGAAGGAGTAAGGTCTCGGGTCCTTACTCTTGGTCCTCCTCGTCGTCCTCGCTCAGCGCGGAGAAGTCAAACTCCACGGTGGGCGCGTCGGCGCGAGGAGCGGAGGATGAAGATTCCCTCGCGCGTTTCGGAGCCACCGGGGCTGGGGGCTGCGTAGACCCAGCCCCTGTGGTGGCCGGCGCCCGAGAAGTGGGCGGAGCAGCTGCTCCGCTCCGAGAAGATCCTTGCCGGCTCGGTGCCGGCCTGCGGGACGCCTCCGTCGTGGTCCGCGCGCGCGGGGCCTCTGCCGTGGCCGGCACGCCGGTCGCCCTTGGCACGGCTTGGCTCGGCCGGGGAGCTGCCCGGCGAGCTGGCTGTTGCCGGGGCGCTCGCGCCTGCTCCCCCGTCGCCGCCTTGCGGAGACGCTTCAATGGGGACTGCTTCGGGCTCGCCGGGGGCGGGGAGCTCTCCGACGAGGAGAGGTCGTCGGCGTAGAGCTCGGTGGATCTGCCGGTGTCTTCCTCCTCCCCCTCCTCTCCCTCGGCCAGTTCACTGGCCCCAGCGCCTTGCACTGCGGGCCCCTTCCCCTTGGTGGCCCCGCTTCGTCCGGCGCCTTCGCTCCTCGCGGCACCCCTGCTTCCTCCGGCTGTGCCCTCCATTGCCGCGGCCTCCGTCGCGATCCCATTGATCCCGGAGTGCCTCAGCGAGGGGACCCCGGCGAGCGCGTCGGGAGGGAGCTCTAGCAGCCTGCGAATCTCCTCCTTATCCGCCTGGCTGGAGGCATCCGCGGCTTCCGCCTCCGCGGGTGTGTATCCAAAGTTTCCCGCCGCCGCGGCTGCGGCGACTTCTTCAGCGCGAGAAGCCATGTAAGCAATCTCTTGGTCGGTGGTGGCCCGCGTGTGCAGCTTGAGATCGTCCGTCTTCTCCAACACCTCCGCAAGGTTGTCGTAGAACTCGAGGACGTCGATAGGCTTGGGCGCGATCCACGTGCGCTCCAATCCATGAGAGTCGCACGCGGGCATCATAGCGACAAGGCGATCCCGGGCGCTGCTGGCGCAGAGCGGCACCACTCCCCGGGGAGCGCGGAAGTACTCGGGGTGTGCCGGGTCGAACTTGAAAAGTTCCCTGACCATACCCCGCAGCTCGAGTGTTGTGAAGTTAAAATTGAGGCCGGGGCGCAGCCTCATGATGTCTGCCGGGCCGCCGTATTGCCACGCCGGCCTTTTCCGGTCTTGGAGGGGGGCGATCCGGCGACGAAGAAAGTCCGCGCCCACTTCAGCGACAGACAGCGGCGCCATCCGAAGACGAAGGATTCTGACGAGAGCGATATCCAGCTTGGAATCGTCGGAATCGAAATTACTCCAATCCCTGCCGCGCACGATGGGCGATGTGCGCGGCGCGGTGAAGTGTTGCGGCCGCTCCTCGACGACCCAGCACCACTCCGCGCGCCACTCTTCCCACTTGCCGCGGAGCTCCCCCGGCAAGTAGGCTGACTTCTTATTCAGCCTAAACACCCAAGAGATTCCTCCGGAGAGGGGGGCGTCGGCCTCTACTCTGGGGATGAAAAAGTGCCTAAAGAGAGCTACGTTGGGCTGGATTCCTACGAAGTTTTCGCACATGTGTGCGAAAACGGACATGGTGAGGATGGCGTTGGGAGTGAAGTCGAGGAGGTGGAGGCCATAAGTATTCATGATATCGCAGAAAAAGTTTGAGAAGGGAGGGCACAGACCGCAGTGGAAGAAGGCTGCGAAAAAGTAATACCCGCCGGGGTAGTGGTCCTTGGCGACGGCCGGGTAGACGCGCGTGCGGGGGTGCGCTGGGGTCTCCTTGGCCCAGAACAAATAATATTTGTTCCAAAGCTCCCGCCCGCCGAGCTTCGGCGCGAAGACAATGTGCTCCTTCCGGTACGCGGCGAGCTTCGCCGCCTGATCTGACTTCTCCCGCTTGGACTTCTCCGACTTCGCCTTGTCGGTCTTTGGGGCCATGGCGGACGCGGTGGAAGGAAGGGGACGAAGAGCTTGGTGGTGGCGGAGGAGTAGAGGCAAAGCGCAGAGGAATCTAAGGAAGAAGACGATGGCAATGAGTGCGCAGGGAGGGGAACCGCGCCGCTCTCTCTGCTTTTATGGGAGAGTGGGGGGGCGTTTCGCCCTTCCCATTAAAGAAATCGTGGGCACGTCCCATCCCACGGCGCCGCAATCGACGCGTGCCGTTGCCGTGGGGTGCGGCGGATATGGAAGTGGATTCGGCGCGCCGCGGGCCGCGGGTGCCCGTGCACTGTTTTGGGCCTGGCCCAACAGCGCTAGGCACCGTGTGTGGCCCAGGCCCGGGGGCTCCTGTCGGTGTACTAAGGTAGGGGTACCCTAGTACCCCAACTTGTGCACGGGCAGCGGCAGCTCCCCGCGGCAGGGTTCACCACGCGCTTGCCGGAGACCTTCCTGCCCCTTATCTAGCCATTCAAAAACAAAGTATACAAGACAGAAGACCAAGACCCCGGCAAGAGGAGCTTGTCGGGAAGGCCGTCCCAGGCTCGAGATTGCTTAACCAGCACGAGGCCCTGGCAAGAGGAGCTTGTCAGGACGAATAGAAGATTTTATCTTAGAAGACCCGGCAAGGGCTCGGGGAGCGGCAAGCTTCCGGGCCCGGCAAGGTCGAGATCCCCGGCAAGGTGCTTGCCGGGGGAGGTGCGCTGTGTGCCCGCGCTCCAGCTCATCGGCCCACGCGTCGCCCTGGGGCCACTCCAGGGACGCGTGGCGGATGGCTGTGCAGCCTGGGGGACACGGTGGCACTCCACGGCAGAGGATCCATCGCCGTGGCAGACGGAGACGCAACGGCGGGAGCTTTTGGGGTCGACGGCGACGGGCATTAAATGCCCTTGTCCCCCACTGTTAAAGTAGGTATAGACCACTGTTCTGTACTGTAGCTCCACTATTCCCGCACTGTTACAACTACCACCTCTTTTACATTTTTACCCCTTTCTCCTACGTTGACACCTGTCGGTGACCCCTTGCACTATAAAAGGAGGCCCATGCACAACGTGGAGGGGGTTCGAAACCTAGATTACTCTTACGCACGGTGTAGCTGCTTCTTCAAGCTCCCGAGCGCTCAACTCAATACACGACCAAGCAGGAGTAGGGTTTTACGCATCCGTGCGGCCCGAACCTGGGTAAAACTGCCCGCGCGTCTGCCTCGATCTGCTCTTCGTGCTCCCTCCGCCCTCGTACCGCACAGACAAGGGGCTCCGGTCCCATAGGTGTTCGTGGCGGACAGTTTCCCCCGACAAAGACGCTTGATAAGACTTTCGATAAGTACATACCTTGATAAGATTTTGAAGTAGTTCAAAATGGATCAGTCAAAGAAGGAGTTCTTGCCTGACTTGTAAGGTGTGAAGTTGAGTAAGACTCAAAGCCAGACCACGGCAGAAAAATATAGAGAGAATGAAAGTCATTCCCTATGCCTCAGCCATAGGTTCTATAAAGTATGCCATGCTGTGTACCAAACATGTTGTGTACCTTGCCATGAGTTTGTCAAGGGGGTACAATAGTGATCCAGGAGTAGATCACTGTACAGCGGTCAAAATTATCCTTAGTAACTGGATGACTAAGGAAATGTTTCTCGATTATGGAGGTGATAAAGAGTTCGTCGTAAAGGGTTACGCCGATGCAAGCTTTGACACTAAATCCAGATGACTCTAAGTATCAATCTGGATGCGTATTGAAAGTGGGAGCAATTAGCTAGAGTAGCTCTATGCAGAACATTGTAGACATAGAAATTTGCAAAATACATACGGATCTGAATGTGACAGACCCGTTGACTAAACTTCTCTCACGAAGCAAAACATGATCACACCTTAGTACTCTTTGGGTGTTAATCACATAGAGATGTGAACTAGATTATTGACTCTAGTAAACCCTTTGGGTATTGGTCACATGGCAATGTGAACTATGGGTGCTAATCACATGACGATGTGAACTATCGGTGTTAAATCACATGGCGATGTGAACTAGATTATTGACTCTAGTGCAAGTGGGAGACTGAAGGAAATATGCCCTAGAGGCAATAATAAAGTTGTTATTTATATTTCCTTATATCATGATAAATGTCTTTTATTCATGCTAGAATTGTATTAACCGGAAACTTAGTACATGTGTGAATACATAGACAAAAACAGAGTGTCCCTAGTATGTCTCTACTAGACTAGCTCATTGATCAAAGATGGTTATGTTTCCTAACCATAGACATGAGTTGTCATTTGATCAATGGGATCACGTCATTAGGAGAATGATGTGATGGACAAGACCCATCCGTTAGTATAGCACTATGATCGTTTAGTTTTACTGCTATTGCTTTCTTCATGACTTATACATGTTCCTATGACTATGAGATTATGCAACTCCCGGATACCGTAAGAACACCTTGTGTGCTATCAAACGTCACAACGTAACTGGGTGATCATAAAGATGCTCTACAGGTGTCTCCGAAAGTATTCGTGGTGTTGGCATAGATCAAGATTAGGATTTGTCACTCCGAGTGTCGGAGAGGTATCTCTGGGCCCTCTCGATAACACACATCACAATAAGCCTTGCAAGCAAAAGACTAATGAGTTAGTCATGAGATGATGTGTTACGAAACGAGTAAAGAGACTTGCCGGTAACGAGATTGAACTAGGTATGGAGATACCGACGATCGAATCTCGGGCAAGTAACATACCGATGACAAAAGGAACAACGTATGTTGTTATGCGGTTTTGACCGATAAAAGATCTCCGTAGAATATGTAGGAGCCAATATGAACATCCAGGTTCCGCTATTGGTTATTGACCGGAGATGAGTCTCGGTCATGTCTACATAGTTCTCGAACCCGTAGGGTCCGCACGCTTAACGTTTGATGACGATCGGTATTATGAGTTTATGAGTTTTGATGTACCGGAGGTAGTTCAGAGTCCCGGATGAGAGCACAGACATGACGAGGAGTCTCGGAATGTCCGAGACATAAAGATTGATATATTGGACGACTATATTCGGACACCGGAAGTGTTCCGGAAAAGTTTCGGATTTAACTGGATTGCCGGAGGGGGTTACCGGAACCCCCTACGAGGGGGGATGGTCCATAGTGGGCCTTGAGGAAAGGAGAGAGGCAGCCCATAAAGGCTGGCCGGCGCCCCACCTAGGGATCCTAGTTGGACTAGGATTGGGGGGCGCCACCTCTCCCTCTTTTCATTTCCCTCTCTTCCTTCTTGATGGACTCCTACTAGGAATAGGATTGCAATCCTATTCCTAGTAGGATTGCCCTAGCCGCACCATAGGAGGCCGGCCGGCCCTCCCCTCTTGCTCCTTTATATACGGGGGCAGGGGGGCACCCAAAGACACACAAGTTGAATTGTTCCAGCCGTGTGCGGTGCCCCCCTCCACAGAAACACACCTCGGTCATACCATCGCGGTGCTTAGGCGAAGCCCTGTGCCGGTGAATACATCATATCCGTCACCACGCCGTCGTGCTGACGAAACTCTCCCGTGAAGCTCAACTGGATCAAGAGCTCGTGGGACGTCATCAAGCTGAACGTGTGCTGAACGCGGAGGTGCCGTACGTTCGGTGCTTGATCAGTTGAATCGCGAAGAAGTTCGACTACATCAACCGCGTCACTTGACGCTTCCGCTTCCGGTCTACGAGGGTACGTAGACACACTCTTCCCTCTCGTTGCTATGCGTCTGGTAGATAGATCTTGCGTGATCGTAGGAAAATTTTAAAATACTACGTTCCCCAATAGTAGATATCCACGAGACGCCATGGACTACCGGATTGGTGGATGAGGATGATCCAGTTGGCCTTGATGCCCGCCCAGTAGTGGCCGCGCATGAAGGACAAGTGGACGGGTAGTGGTAGCATGTCGAGGGGACCACGGAAACCTCCGTAGGATCGTCAAGTCGGTGTCTGGGCCACCTATGAGGATCGGGCATCAGCAAGCAGGGTGTCTTGAAAAGAGCTGGCCGGTTGCAGACGAGTAGACGGTACAAAGACACCTAGCATGCTGCCAGACAGACGGTGCTGAGTAGGTCCATACGATTACAGATCTGCTCCAAGAGAACATCGGGGAGGGAATTCCAATTGTGGCTCTGCGTGTTAGTCCGTTCTGTCATTGGGGTTTTCGGTGCCTGTGAGCCAGCAGGGAAGTGGATTTGGGCGGGCGAGCGAAGAAACTTCTCCTCGTGTGGCCGAGCAATGAGCGGGGGGATATGGTATGCGCAAGCTACCAAGGAAGATAGCGCGGGCGGGCGAGCAGAGAGCGCGTGGAATGGTGTGCGGCCGACGATGGGGAAGAGAGGAGGAAGAAGAATAGAGGAGGAAGAAGAGTGGAAGACGGGGAAGAAAGTGCATTAAATCTCAATTCTACTACTACTACCAGGATATACCGTCCTTGGGAGTGTAAATAGTTACACCGATGACATATGTGTCTACCACAAGAGGGCCCATATGTCAGTTAATGGAGGACATAAGCGTGCTCTACTGGCAAACATGATGGCAGTACTGTGTAAGGCTGATTTAGTAACACCAACACGCTGGTTCAGCTTATTAATTAAGTGCCCCATCTGCTGCAGCGTGTATTGTCACTTCACTGCGAAGACTAGTTGAATAGTTCTCTTTGACCGAGATAGGGAATAATGGATCGCGAAGACTTCCTTTCTACATTATCCCTATGCCTCTACGCTCACTTCACTCATTTTGATCCGTACGTAGTCACTTGTTGAAATCTCCAGAAAGACAAATACTCCGTATTTGGGAACAGAGGGAGGATTTTACTCCGTATTTGGGTACAGAGGGAGTATCACCATATGGAGGGAACAGAGGAAGCTTGAAATATGAACATGTCAATGGGAGGGAGTAAGCCCCATGCATGCATGAATGCATGCAACATGCAACACTCACACGTACACATGGACACACACAACACTCACGCACCCATGCGGCACACAGCACACGACGCAACACACACGCTCACGCTCAAGTGCTCAACCTACTCCCTACGTCCGTGAAAGACTGTATATTTAGAGATTTACATGTTGACCAAGGCATAATTAACGCCCAAAAGTAGCAGACTTATGTGTGCATGCGACCATTGAGAGAAGAGGATTAAATGAAGGTCGTTGCATGTTGTAATTAAGGATAGACATGTAGCCTATACCTAGAGCACAAGTTGGTGCATTAGTCAACCAATATCGATTTAGATTACAGGCTAAATGCATTGGAAGTGTAGATGTACTACACTCTTTGTTTTTTAGCTGATTTCTTTGCTCTATCAACTGACAGGTGGGACCTAGAAACCAGGTGACAATTTAACCAGTCAACAAAGTGCCACGTCGACTATGTGGCTGGTCAGTAGGGTGCAATACGATGCTCTACGATGAGCTAGTGATCGTGTAATCACCGCAAAACTATATATAGTGACCGTAAAGAGCGTATTGTTACATACGTTGACCGCCAGTGTATTTTTCTCGTTTCAAATTAAGCCATATTAACCGAAAAGGACGCAGTATGGACTAGTATTAGTACTGCTTTGATGTGTCCCGTCAACTCGCCGAACGAGGAGAAGCTTGCTTACTACGCCTCTCCCTCGCCCACACGCGTGGTGGTTCGCAGGACGAGGAGAGGGTTTTGACTACAACACCCTCTCCCTCTCCCTCGCCCTCGCCCTCGCGGTGGATGTGCAGTAGTTCAATCGGTGTCAGATTGCCAGAAGCATAATGTGTACTGTAGTATCATCATTATTGGACCTTCCGAAGAGGCGAAGAGCCAAGTGCAAGGTTCACACGAGTACGAACTGTTGAACCTCCTGAAGAGGCAAAGAGCCAAGCGCAAGGTTTTATAGGAGTTTTCGTCCTAGTAGGGGCGTACTACACGGAGTACAACTATAGCGAATGATGCTACTGTATGATGCTGCCACGTCACGTATATCCAAAGCTGTGCCACCTTTTTTCTTCTTCTCAAAGAGCGTGTTGGAGCCCGTGCAACAACCACACAAGTTGCACGTACACATAACACATTTACTAGTAATAAATTCTATAGGACAAATGCCAGTATGCCACACAAGTTCATCTCCAATTCATGTGATAAATTTGTGCACGACTAGTCTACATATATTCACATCGCTATCGTTCACAATTTACCGTACTCCACTTACACGTTATAGATGGGCTACATGTCCTCCTCCAGGTTCCAGTCCCAAGTGTTCTTCATGGATGGCACGATCCATAGCGGTGGGCAACGGGAATCATTGTCGCAGCTTTCTAGTCCGGTTCCACACGATGGAGACTCATCCAAGCTGAAGTGGCATAAATCAGGGATAACGTGTCCCAGCATGTCGTTCATCCGGCGGTGCGCACTCAAGACACAACCATGCTTCATGAACAGCAGGCCTTCCGTGTCGTGCACGGAAGGTGGCATCCGCTTCACAATGGGGTAGTTATCCCCAATGAAAAGCGAGTACTCTCCAAGAGTGTTCCTCCGCACCCACGTAGCATCACGGGGGTCGAACTCGGTGTCATTCATCTGGTACACGCGACATCTCAGATCTGGACACATGGTGACGTACATAGTCAAGGTCCATGCATAATAATGTTGTGCTCAAATATGGCGGTCAGTAATACTGTGCAGCAAATAGTACTACTCCGGTATAGAGGAAGTAAAATAACAGGATTATTATATATAGCCACTCTTGGCTACATGGATGAGATAGTAAGACATGGAAAAACAAAAATGGTGGCAGCTAGCGGGTTCAAGTCTTCAAGGGCCTAGCTAGCTATACGCCTCCTCCAAGGTAAAAAGTACTCCTACTAGTACGTAAGTAGAGTACTAGTACAACAATGAAAGAGAAGGCGAGAGGGTTAAAAATGGAATATTTGGATAGAAGGTGACGGTCCGATTGTGGTAGATTGTGTGACCATGTTGCACATCAGTGGTACCATGGGTAACGACTGCTAAGATAGTTGATCCCAATATGCCATAGTCAGCTACAAGTTTCCAGGTTAAACCAAATCACGGATGGAGATGCACATCCAGGATCAGCGATCTTATTTTGATCGCGGGATGACTGGTCCCTGCAAAATAATGGAGTACCGTTAGGGATGCAAATGATGGTTTGTGCATTCCGTTTGTAATCTCCCGTACCGTAGGATGGCAACCAGATGAAACAAGTCCCTTGGCTTGTCACCGCGAAGATGCGGCCTAGATGGCACACGGCGGCTTCGAATGTGTAGGGGTACAAATCTGTCACCGTCAACATGCGCTAGCCTCTGCCATTAGTGCCTCTTGCATTGATGGCAATCCTTATGTCGAACACCACGATGAGATAGTAACCGTCGTAGCCGCGTCACTTTGTCGGCGGGTTCGCAATTGCTATCTTATTCAATCGCATGTAGGCATCATCATACGTATTCAAGCCCAGCCAGTTCGGAAGGCCGATCCCAATGGTGGAGAAGGGGCTATCAGAACGGCCGCACTGCTGTGGATGTTGTGCAAAATGATGGTGGTATCCGGCCGGAGGTATGCAAGCCAATCTTCATTGGCACCGACCCAGACCTATATATAAGACGGTGGGCAGCGGAGAAATTACGGGATGGAAATGGAATAACTAAGTACTACATGATCAAACTCCATTACTGACCTGCTCATCGGACAAAATCCGACTACCTCTCAACGTCGGCAACTCTAGCAGAGTCAACGTGCAACCATGGCCAGGGAGCGGTGGACTGTTCGAAGGATTGTCCCATAGAAGAACCTTCTCCTCGAGGACGCATGGAAGACCAACATGCATGGCCTTTTCCCAAGCCATTTTAAGCACCGTCTTGAAAAAGTTGGTGCAGGAAGCACCGAGTCTTGCGACGATGAGGACGTCGGAGCGGCGTGCGATTTCTCCCAGAGGATCATTGTCCAAGGTCTCCCAGCCCCGACGAGGAGGAGAACCGCCTGGGGAATCCATGGGAGCAGCGACGAACTGCCTTCTCTTCGGGGGGAGGGGAACTGGCGAGGAGGAGATAAGAGCGTAGTAACCGCAGGGCCTCGTCCGTTCCAACTGTAGATCGTTCCTTCCAACTGTAGCGAAGGGGTGAGGCTATTATTTACTACTAGTACTAGCATTATGGGACGTTATGGGATTGCATTATACTGTAAATAATAGCACTAGTAAGACATTTTTGGCACTAGCTAGTAGTTTTTGGCGTGGATTAAGAAATTTTGGGTATGTTTTTGCTATTTTTTGTACACGCCAACTAGTGTCAAAAAACGTCTTACATTATGTGACGGAGGAGTACGTACTCGTACTGTAGCAGTACTAGTACTATTTTCTCAACTAGTAGTAGTGCGAGGGTACTACTAGTGCTATGTACTGTATAGTATAGTGCACCAGTTTTGAACTCTTGAATCTCAGGGCCAAGGAGCTACAGTTGGAAGTGGAGGGTACTACTGTTCTCTAGAACCATTGATGTAATATCAATGCAGGGAAAGTACACCTACGTAGTGGCCTAGTGGGTACTCCTGGTGCTCTATTCAGCCGCTCCTCTCACGTAGCTGGCCTACTCTCAGCCGCTACTCTCACGCACACACTAGCAGCCTGTTTATCAGCGACGGTTACTACGGGGGCAGAACATTTGAGTTATTTGATACAGCGAGACTAGGCTTTTCGCTTCCATTTGTGGAGGTGTAATGGATCTCATCAAACTTTTTTAGTAGTTCCTTATTTATGAATGAGAAGAAGCAAAGCTTTTGCCTCCGTTTAAAAAAACACGTCAAGAGGAATTTCTTTTATAGTAGAGCCGATAATGGAGTGAAGTCCATGCATGCAACGCCACAAGCTACACAGTAGTAGTAGAGCACTTTACGTACATAGCCATATTTTTATTTTGATAGTAGGTTCCCATTCATCATAAAGCTTTCTAGGGATAGAAACTTCTAACTTAAGTTTTGATAGTAGGTTCCCATTCATCATAAAGCTTTCTAGGGATAGAAACTTCTAACTCAAGTTTTTCTTCATAAGATTGCATCGAAGCATCAACTATGTGTTTGGTGAAAGCTTTATTTTGACTATAAGCATGCGGAGAATTTAGCACGGATTGCAACAAGGAAATACAATCAATCAAAGAGCAATTATCATAATTGAATCCCTTGAAATCCAAGCTAGTGGGTTCATCACTATGCAAAGTTTTAATCTCTTCGTTCCCACTTTTAGCAATTTTAGCATCAAGATCTAAAAACTCCGAATCATTTGGACACCTTAAAGAAGAATCATCTCCAATCCTATTCTCATCAAGATTAATACTAGAAAACAAGGATCTAATAGGAGACACATCAATAACTTTCATATCTTCATCTTTATTTTCATGATCTTCCGGTTTAGCAGCCATCTTATTAATCAAGGTGGACTATTTATCCGAAATTTGGGCAATTAAGTTCTCAAGATGAGAAAACTGAGATTTCAAGCCATAAAATTCCTTAGACAGATCATCAAGGTCCTTATTCATATACTCCATAAACTTTTTCTGTTCTTTAAGCTCACTTCTGAAGAAGTCATTATGCTCAAATTGTAAAGTCGTAAAATGTCTAACATTGTTTTCAATCTCCTCTAGCCTCTTGAGGTGAGGTTCAACACCAGAAGGAAGAGCCATAGTGACAAGCAAGCAATACAACACACACAAGCAAACAGGAAGCAAGCGAACGATAAACACGCGGCGGAAGAAGGGCGAATAAAACGGCAAGGGTGAAGTGGGGGAAAGGAAAACGAGAGGCAAATAAATGTAATGCGAAGGATAAGGGTTTGTGATAGGTACTTGGTATATGACTTTTGCGTAAGCCTCCCCGGCAACGGCACCATAAATTCTTCTTGCTACCTCTTGAGCTTGCGTTGTATTCCCTCGAAGAGGAAAGGGAGATGCAGCACAGTAGCGTAAATATTTACCTCAGTTTTTGAGAACCAAGGTATCAATCTAGTAGGAGACCATGCGTGAGTCCCTCGCACCTGCACAAACCATATAAGAACTTCGCAACCAACGTGATAAGGGGTTGTCAATCCCTTTACGGTCACTTACGAGAGTGAGATCTCATAGAGATTATAGTTTATATTTTTGGTATTTTTGGTATAATAAAACAACAAATAAAAGCGGTAAAGTAAAGTTGATGTAGATTGATATGTTGAGAATAGACCTGGGGGCCATAGTTTTCTCTAATGGCTTCTCTCATGATAGCGATATTCTACGGTGGGTAAACAAATTACTATCGAGCAATTGATAGAAAAGCGAATGATTATGAGACTATCTAGGCATGATCATTATATATAGGCATCACGTCCGAGACAAGTAGAGCGAAACGATTCTGCATCTACTACTATTACTCCACACATCGACCGCTATCCAGCATGCATCTAGTGTATTGAGTTCATATGAACAGAGTAACGCCTTAAGCAAGATGACATGATGTAGAGGGATAAACTCAAGCAATATGATTTAAACCCCATATTTTTATCCTCGATGGCAACAATACAATACGTGCCTTGCTGCCCCTACTATCACTGGGAAAGGACACCGCAAGATTGAACCCAAAGCCAAGCACTTCTCCTATTGCAAGAACTATTGATCTAGTAGGCCAAACCAAACCGATAATTCAAAGAGACTTGCAAGGATATTGTGAGCACACTTAAAAAGTTTAGAGAAGAACCAATTATCTTTCATAGATAACCTTGATCATAAACTCACAAATCATCGGATCTCGACAAACACACCGCAAAAAGAGATTACATCGAATAGATCTCCTCGAAGACCGAGGAGAACTTTGTATTGAGATCCAGAGAGAGAGAAGAAGCCATCTAGATACTAGATATGGACCTGAAGGTCTGTGGTAAACTACTCACAACTCATGGTGAGGGTGATTATGATGATGATGAAGGCCTCCGTGATGGATCCCACTCCGGTGGAGCTCCGGAACAGGCTCCAAGATGGGATCTCCACGAGAACAGAAGCTACGGCGGTGGAATTAGGGTTTTCTCTCTGCGTATGGAGTTTCTGGGGTACGTGGATATATATAGGAAGAAGGAGGGCACCGGGGGCCACACGAGGCAGCCTCGAGGCAGGGGGGCGCGCCTTGGGAAGGGGGGCACGCCCCCACCCTCGAGGGTAGCCCCTCTGTCCCTGACTTGGTCCTAAAGTTTCCCGTGCATGATTTTCTCCAAAAATATCTCTTGGGAAGGTTTCATTCCGTTTGGACTCCGTTTGATATTCTTTTTCTGCAAAATCGTGAAATAGGCAAAAAAACAGCTATCTGTACTGGGCCTTTGGGTTAGTAGGTTAGTCCCAAAAATGATATAAAAGTGAATGATAAAGCCCATTAAACATCCAAGACTTCATAAATAATAGCATGGAACAATAAAAAATTATAGATACATTGGAGACGTATCAAGCATCCCCAAGCTTAATTACTGCTCGTCCTCGAGTAGGTAAATGATAAAAAAAGAATTTTTGATGTGGAATGCTAACCAATATAGTTTTTCAATGTAATTCTCTTTATTGTGGCATGAATGTTGAGATCTGAAAGATTCAAAATAAAAGTCTATATTGACAGAAGAAATAACAATACTTCAAGCAATACTAACAAAGCAATCATGTCTTCACAAAATACTATGGCTAAAGAAAGTTATCCCTACAAAATCATATATTCTGGCTATGCTCCCTCTTCATCACACAAAATATTCATATCATGCACAACCCCGATTTCAGCCAAGCATTTGTTTTCATACTCTATCTTTTCAAACCTTTCAACTTTCACGCAATACATGAGCGTGAGCCATGGATATAGCACTATGGGTGGAATAGAGGTGGTTGTGGAGAAGACAAAAAGGAGGGAGATAGTCTCACATCGACTAGGCGTATCAATAGGCTATGGAGATGCCCATCAATAGATATCGATGTGAGTGAGTAGGGATTGCCATGCAACGGATGCACTAGAGCTAAATATGAATGAAAGATCAACAAAAGAAACTAGTGGGTGTGCATCCAAATTGCTTGCTCACAGAGACCTAGGGCATTTGAGGAAGCCCATCGTTGGAATATACAAGCCAAGTTCTATAATGAAAAATTCCCACTAGCATATGAAAGTGACTAAACATGAGACTCTCTATAATGAAGAACATGGTGCTACTTTGAAGCACAAGTGTGGAAAAAGATAGTAGCAATTGTCCATTTTTCTTTATTTTTTCTCTTTTTTGGTCCTTTCTTTTTTTTTCTTTTTTTTGCGGAGGGGCTTTATGGATTCAGCCTTTCCTCCCATGGTACAATGCTCAAATAATGATGATCATCACACTTTAATTACAACACGAAATAACAACTCGATACTACAACAACAAAGTATGACTCTATATGAATGCCTCCAGCGGTGTACCGGTATGTGCAATGAAACAAGAGTGCCATGTATGAAAAGTTATGCATGGTGGCTTTGCCACAAATACGATGTCAACTACATGATCATGCATGGCAATATGACAATATGAAGCGTGTCATATAAACGGAACGGTGGAAAGTTGCATGGCAATATATCTCGGAATGGCTATGGAAATGCCATGATAGGTAGGTATGGTGGCTGTTTTGAGGAACAATATGGTGGCTGTTTTGAGGAAGGATATAAAGTGGGTTTATGGCACCGGCGAAAGTTGCGCGGTACAAGAGAGGCTAGCAATGGTGGAAGGGTGAGAGTGCGTATAATCCATGGACTCAACATTAGTCATAAGAACTCATATACTTATTGCAAAAATCTACGAGTCATCGAAACAAAGCAGTCAACGCATGCTCCTAGGGGGGAGGTTGGTAGGGGTAAACCATCGCGCGCCCCCGACCTCCACACAAAGGTTGGCACTCTACAAATACCTCATGCTCTAACTTCGTCACATAGCGGTTCACCATACGTGCATGATACAGGAATCATTAACCTTAACACAAGTATTTCTCAATTTCATAATAACTCCACTAGCATGACTCTAATATCACTATCCTCATGTCTCAAAACAATTACCAAGCATCCAACATCTCTTTCTATTCAATACACTTGAGTGATTTTTTTTACTACATTGACATTGGGTGTCTATCATGTGAAGACTAGTTTCTTTACCCTAAACACTTTACCATGATGTTTTACTAGACTCTCAAATAGATATAAGTGAAGCATGAGAGTTCAACAATTTCTACAAAATATTACCACCACCATGCTCTAAAAGATATAAGTGAAGCACTAGAGCAAAAACTATTCAACTCAAAAGATATAAGTGAAGCACATAGAGTGTTCTAATAATTTCTAGGCCATATTTAACTCTCCCAAATAGGTGTGTCCAGCAAGGATGATTGTGGAAAACTAACAAGCAAAGACTCAAATTTTACAAGACGCTCCAAGCAAAACACATATCATGTTGCGAATAAATATATATCTCCAAGTATAGTTACCGATGGATGAAGATGAAAGAGGGGATGCCTTCCTGGGGCATCCCCAAGCTTAGGCTTTCGATTATCTTGAATTTACTTGGGGTGCCATGGGCATCCCCAAGATTAGGCCTTTGCTACTCCTTGTTCCATAGTCCATCAAATCAATACTCATAACTTGAAAACTTCACAACACAAAACTTAGACAAAAATTCTCGTGAGCTCCGTTAGTATGAGAAAGCAAACCACTACCCAAAGGTACATCAATTAATTCATTCTTTTTTTATATTGGTGTTAAACCTACTGTACTCCAAGTTCTCTATAGTTCATATCCTCCAATATTACTCATAGATGCATCGGAATAAGCAAACAACACACGAAAAACAGAATCTGACAAACACAGAATAGTCTGTAGTAATTTGCAGGGTTCGCCTACTTCTGGAACTCCAAATAAATCAAACTAAATTGTTAATTTTGCGAAATTTGTCTACCAATCAGCAGCAAAAATAATCAACTAAAAATCACGCTCCAGTAAAATCCCACGACTACTTTAGCTAGCGCTAACGATTCTGTTTTTCACAGCAGGATCATATAAAGTTCACACAAGACTTCCCAAAGGTTCTACTAGGCACAAACACTAAACAAAACATGAAACCACATCTAATCAGAGTCGAGATGCAATATTTATTCCCTAACAGCAACAAAAACAAAAAACATAAAATTGGGTTTCCTCCCAACAAGCGCTATCGTTTTACGCCCCTAGCTAGGCACGATAAAAGATAGATCTAGGTATTGCCATCCTTGGAAGGCAATCCATAAGTGGCTCTCATGATAGATTCAAATGGTAATTTGATTTTCTTTCTAGGAAAGTGTTCCATGCCTTTCCTTAATGTAAATTGGAATCTAATATTTCCTTCCTTCATATCAATAATTGCACCAATCGTTCTAAGGAAAGGTCGACCAAAAATAATAAGACATGAAAGATTGCAATCTATATCAAGAACAATGAAATCTACGGGCACATAATTCCTATTGGCAACAATAAGAACATCATTAATTCTTCCCATAGGTTTCTTAATAGTGGAATCCACAAGATGCAAATTTAAAGAACAATCATCAAGCTCATGGAACCCTAGCAAATCTGTAGCGACCACGATCCGAATGGAGCGAAGTCTCTGTGTTCTGTGCCATCCCTGGATCGGTAATGCTGACACACACAATACTTGAAGGATTTATAATAGAGTGGCAATCACACACTTATTACATCGAATGTCTCCAATGAGAACTTATTACAAAATCTATGGCTTAAGGCCATCTAACAAAATAACAGCGGAAGGCTTGGAAGATAAGTGTGTCCATCAACTCCAACGGCATAGCTGAGTGCATGACAAACGACCTAGCACGTCTTATTCCTCGTCTAAAAAGTCTACAACATAATATGTTGCAGCCCGAAAACGGGTCAGCACATGGAATATGCTGGCAAGATAACACAAGGATGCAGGTAACAGAATAAAGGCTATACTATATGCATATCAGGCTGGTGGAGGCTCTATGGTTAAAGTTTTTGCGTAAAGCCAATTTTTCCCTACAACAAAGGAATAAATTTTATTTTAACTAGCATGTTGGTTGAAAATCATTGAGAAGGTACCCCCTTACTCAATCCCAAATTAAAAGTTCATCATTAACCCAACAAAATTAAATTAAAGAGTGATGAGATCAACCAATAATTCAAGTACCAGATACTCAAGATGTCCATAACCGGGGACACGGCTAATCATGATCAGTTTGTACACTCTGCAAAGGTTTGTGCACTTTTCCCACAAGACTCGATCGCCTCCGTTTGGTTTCTCGCACTGCATGGTGTTTGAGAAATGGATGACCGAGACACAGTCTTTCCGAAGAGGTCCCCTTAACCGGATAGATAGGCCGGTACACCTACAATCCCTCTACATCTGCTAGCCCATCACGGAAAGGTTTCCCACAACTTACTCAACTATGCCAGAGCCCATATTGGCATGTGGCTGCACACGGAAGTTTCTAGCATGAATAGTTTTATGATCCCTTTGAGCCTGGGTGGCATTCCATAGGAAAAATCACACGGAACCCCGGGATTTCCTAGGACAACACTGGGTTCCCCAGGTGCCCTGCAACCAACCCACCCAGATGTGTATTCAAGTAGCCACCTTAAGTTGAATCCTTAATTAAAACTCACATCTGTCATGGATTTCACTCAAACCCAAACCACGTCTACGAGCATAGCAAGATAACCTAAGCAAACGTAGAAGTAACTCTCAAGGGTTTGAAAATAATGCAGGTAATAGGTTCTACCACAATCTACTTCCGAGTCCCACAAGTTAAGAGATCCTACTCATGCAATGTGTGAGGGTTTGATCTAATGCATAAAAACTGGGTAATAAGAGTATGATCAAAGTGTTACTTGCCTTGCTGACGATTCGCAAAACCTAGAGACTCGTAGTAGCACGCTTCACAGTCCGGGTATTATATCACAAGCAAACAATAGCATACATAAGTAAACAAGCAATGACGCACAAACAAAACTCCAAAAGATTAGATCTAACCAGAAAGTTCAACTTAAGAACTCCGGTTTGCAAAAAGAATCAAGTCGAAAGAAGCAACGAAACTCAAACTGCGAAAGAAACGAGCTCCGGTTACTAATTGGCCTAAAGTCAAATTTTACAGTAGCCAAAACTTTGTTCAAGTTGGTTAAACGTAAAGAGGGCATCGAGACGAAGATCTGGGATTTTGAATCACCTGATTCCGACTCTCGAGCGAAAAGAAAAACGAAAAACAAGATCAGGGCAGAAATCGCGATCAAAATAATCGCGGATAAATACCCCGAAAAAGAAACTAACGAACAGGCTAACGAATGAACGTTCGCTGTCTGCGGCTAACGGACGAAAACCGTTCGTTAAAACGAACGTACGGACGAGCGTCCGCTAAAAAGCTAAACCGACAAAAACCGAACCGATCTAACTAAAAAAACGAATCTACGGTCTACGGAATAAAACCGATCGGTTCTAAAAAACCCGATTAACTACCTCAACGGCAACTCCGGCGAGACGGCGTCCGGCGGCGGCGGCAGTCCGGCGCACGGCGGCGGGCGGCGGGGCGGTGCTGCGGGCGGCGGGGCGTGCGGCGCAGGCGGCGGCGGCGGCGCAACGAGCGGCGGCGGAGTACGGCGGCGGCGCGGGCGAAGTGCGGCGGCGGCGGCGAAGTGCGGCGGCGGCGCGGGCGAAGTGCGTCGGCTGCGCGGCTAGGGCAGGGAGGCAGGGCGGCTGGGCTGACGGGCCGGAGCGGTCGGCTTATAAAGCCTAGAGTCCCGGTCCTAAACGACTCTAAGTCGGTTTGCGTTTTTTTAAATAGAGTCCTGGCGCAGAAAAACTAACGAAAGACATACTAAACGGACTCCAAAAATCCCGAAATAAATTTTCACCGTCCTCTAATAATATTTAGGACAAGTGAACATTTTTCCCGGACCTAAATGCAATTTTGAAAAATGCGCATTTTTCCTATGCAAATAAAATCGCAAATAAATCCAGAAAAATACCAAAACTGATTTTAACATTTTTCCTCCAATATTTCTGTTATTTTGGAGAAGTCATATTATCTCCGCTCATATTTTGTATTTAGAAATATTTTTAGGAGAGAAAAATAATTAGAATCACACTGTCCTCGTACCGGTATTCGAGCGAACTCAAATACGAAAACGGTAAAATTCCCAACTCTCTCCGTAGGTCCTTGAGTTGCTTAGAATTTCGAGGAACACCACAAACAAAATGCAAAGAGCATGCAATGCAGTATGATCTATGTATAACATTCCAAATTGAAAATTTGGGATGTTACAAACCTACCCCCCTTAGAATGAATCTCGCCCTCGAGATTCAACTTGGCTAGAGAACATTTGTGGTTGGTCCTTGCGTAGATCATCTTCTCGTTCCTAGGTAGCTTCTTCCTCGGTGTGGTGACTCCACTGAACTTGGCAAAACTTGATCACCTTACTGCAGGCGACTCTGCTCGAAAATTCGAGAATCTTAACAGGTTTCTCCTCGTAGGTCAGATCGCTGTCCAACTGAATTGCTTCGAGGGGTACTGTGTCTCTAAGCGGTATATCGGCCATCTCCGCGTGGCACTTCTTAAGTTGCGAAACGTGAAAAACGTCGTGCACTCCTAACAATCCTTCAGGCAATTCCAATTTATAGGCAACCTCTCCCATGCGTTCCAGAACACGATAAGGTCCCACAAATCTCGGGGCTAGCTTCCCTTTAACTCCGAAACGTGTAACTCCTTGCAGAGGCGATACTCTCAGGTACGCTCTGTCTCCGATTTCGTAGGCTATCTCCTTGCGCTTCGAGTCTGTATAACTCTTCTGCCGGGACTGAGCTACTTTCAATCTATCTCGAATCAACTTCACCTTCTCATCAGACTCTTTGATTAAGTCTGATCCAAACAACTGTCGGTCTCCAACTTCATCCCACATTAACGGTGTTCGGCATCTCCTTCCATACAATGCCTCGAAAGGTGCCATCTTCAAACTGGCTTGGTAACTGTTGTTGTATGAGAACTCCGCGCAGGGCAAATTGTCGTCCCAACTAGATCCATAATCTAACGCACAGGCTCTCAACATATCCTCCAGGATCTGGTTGACTCTCTCGATCTGTCCATCGGTCTGCGGATGAAAAGTTGTGCTGAATTCCATCCTCATTCCTAAAGTTTGGTGTAGCTGATGCCAAAACTTAGATGTAATGCCCAGGATGGAGTTATACCTCCTACGTGTCGAGGCACGACTTAAAGGCATAATTCCATCCTAGAATGATCTCAAGTCTGGTAATCTTTGCACAACTCATGTAAAAGAGGGGATAGTAAACTGAAAATAGTTGGCTTACACTCGCCACGTCACAGAATTACAGTACAAGTCTCAAAGTTCATACAATAAGAGCACTACAACCCTCTAAGGGCAAAAGCCAAATGTCAAAGTACCAAACTCAGATAAATAAAACCACAGGCGGATCGAATCCTAGTAAGAGACTCCACTACTGATCGTCCGGGTAGCGCACGTAGTATCGGCTACGCTCCTCGTCGTACTCCCAATCCAGCTCGGTGCCATCACCTGGATAGCTCACAGCTGGACCTGCATCTGGTGTGTGAAGTAACTGTGAGCCACAGAGGACTCAGCAATCCCGTTCCCGGGTAACAGAACTATTTAAGCCTTTAGGTGAGGGAAAGGCTGAAGAAAAGAATAAGTCTGCAGCAGCAACTAGCATCTAGCTTACGCAAGTGAGAGCGAGAAGAGAAGGCCTCAGTGAGAAGTGATCACGAAGTGATCCTAGCTACAAGCTCCACAATCATAACCCCTCCGTGTTCAACTCCCAAATCCCTATTCGGAAATTGACAGTCACGGAACTCACGCTGGTAGTGTATTAGTAACATTGTGTCAAGTTTTCTACAACCGGAATTAACAAGCTCCCATCTGCCACATAACCGCGGGCACGGCTTTCGAAAGTTCAAACCCTGCAGGGGTGTTCCAACTTGACCCATTACAAGCCCACGATCCGCGGAGTCGCAACTCCAAAGTGGGAAGACCCGAGTATCCTCTGAATCCCGTGCTCAAGATATACCGAACTAAGGTAAGGCTAATCCAGCAAATCCTCCCGGCGTGCCGACACCCTGATAGTAGCCGCGCGTATCTCGTCTCAGGCCACGACCGGATGGGTGATCCCACAGGTTTTTACCAGACCTTGAGTTCCCTCGAGGTGGCCCCGCGTAACCCCCAGTTTGGACCAACACTCATGTGGAGCACTGGCCCGGGGTTGTTGATTAAGAAAGAGGGTTAATTACTCCCTATGCATGTTTAGTTTGTTATTAGGCAAATAGTACCAATGTTGGGATTTGCTGGAAAAGACTTAGCACTTAGCGGTTTATCGAGGGGGTCCCATACACCCCAACCGTGTTAGGAACGCATAATCAAGGAACATAATACCGGCTTATACGGATCCTAACGGCATGAGTGGAACAAATCACCAAGCAAAAGGCTTAGCCTTCCACCCTTGCCAATATATAGATGATTTCATTTTAAGCATTTATATAGTGTGATATAACCCAACCAAACTTCAACATGGAGCAAGCATCTTCACTTCACCTGCAACTAGCAACGCTATAAGAAGGGCTGAGCGAAGCGTACTTAGCCAAGCAACGGTTTGCATAGGTAGGTTGGTTAAACATGGCAATTGGTTACAAGTAGGAGGCTGACAAGAAGAACATGGGCATCGAGGCAAAACTATAGATCGAGACTACTAGCAATAGGCAAAGATAGTAATGTTATCGGGGTTCGGTCATCTTGCCTGAAGAGAAGTCGTTCGGATCGTAAGAAGGGTCCTCGTGCTCAACCTCGTTGGAAACCTCGTGCTCAACTTCGTACCCGGTCTCAGCTTCCGGCTCTAAACAAAACAATCACACCAAGCACCAATCAACAAGATGCAATGCGCACTCGAAAAACATGAATGCATGATGGATGCACTAAGGAAGCACACGGAGCACGTAAAACATCACTCAAGCAAAACACCTCAAAACAAGATAACAATCTGATATTATTAATCTACACAGAAAATCACCCAAGTTTGATATAAGATTCGCTGAAATCGGAGTTACGGGCTAAAAGTTATGCCCGAAACAAGATTTGAGCGAAAGCTGAAAATTACAGCAACATAGCAACTTGGGAGCTCAAAATAATTAAGCTACAGCACCCAAAAAGCATGGCAAAGGACTTGAACACAAACTAGATATATAGTACAGCAACTAGGCCCAAAGTGCACCCCCAACGGAGTCACGGATCAATAGCAATGATCTTGGACATATTGAACTTTGCAATAAAATTCTGGCAGCAGAATTTTATTGAAACTTTAGAGCAAAAGATAAACATGCTACAGCCACTCAAATGGACATGTGAGGACATGAATGGAAAGACAACAATATATACTACAAGGAACAATCAAAATCCACCCCAAAACTATCATGCTTTGTCCTAGAACATTACACGAACATGGCATCGGAACGTTACAGATTTCAGACTTAGTGAAAAATCACTAAGTCCTAAAACAGCAATATCATCATAGCACACAAAAGAGCATGTTTAAGTCACCTCGAAACTAAACATGGCAAAGGGTAAGCACCTCATCAAAGTGCATATGAAGGTGATCCCAAAACACACAAGCATGCTTCATAGAGGTGAACACAACGATTGCAACGAGCTCAACAAGATGGCATTTCATAACAAGTGAAAACACAACATGTGAACATGGCACTTTGCAACGATGATAACAAGGCAATAATAAAACTACCATGCAACCTATCACAAGCATCACGTAGTTCGTGGCAAGACGAACACGTGGACATGTCATTTGCATCGTTTGGACAAACGAGCTAAAAGTTATCACATGTCAAAGGTGGCACAAAAATAACACATAACAGCAGTTTATATCATGATGCACTCTTGCAACAGCAAAACAAGTGTCTAGATGACATCTAACATGCATGACAACAACAGGTAAAACGTAGAGCACAACTCCACGAACGTCTGGACATATCACACACGCAAATCGGAGCAACAGGCACAAAGTTACAGCAGGTCAAAGATCGCATCATAGATTAGTTAACAGGGACTTAGAGATCTAGGGTCAACCTTAACAGTTCCAGATCTGGAAAAAAACGGAGGGACGGGCCGGATCTGGCCCGGCTGGCGGAGGCAGAGGCGGCGGCCCGGCGCGGAGGCGGCCCACCCGGCACGCGGCGGCTGGGCCCGAGCCGGCGCGGTGAGGCGGGGCGAGGCGGCCCAGGCCCGCGGGAGCCGGCGGCTTGCGGGAGCGCGGCCCAGCATGGCCTCCTGGCTGGCGCGGTGGCGAGCTGGCCCTGGCTGCGGCCACTGGGCCCGAGGTGGCGAAGGAGCTGCGGCCCGGCGACGCTCGGGCGAACTGGTCCCGGCCGCTGACGGGGGGCGTACGGGCCCGGAGGGAGGACGGCGTACGGGCCGGCCCGGTGGCGCGGAGGCAGGCGCGCGGGAGGCGGTGAACGGGCCGAAGGGGCGAACAGGGGCCCAGGCGGCGGCGATCTGCTGCGATGTGGTCCACACGCTGGGCCGTCGACGAGGGAAGGCGAGGAGGAGGCGGCGACCGAGCGGAGGGAGCTGCGTTGACCCGATCGGGGAACGGAGGGATTCGGTCGGGCGGCTCGGCGGTGATCGAGGGAGCTGGCCAGAACGGCTGGTTCCCTCGGGATCCAGAGATATTTTGGGGATTGGATCTGAGAAAAAGGAAAAAAAAGAAAGTGGAGAAGGGGGGAGAAGAAGGGGATGCCCAAATAGACTAGGGGGGTCTATATGTAGCAGTTAGCTAGGGTTAGGGGGAATTTAGGGGCGCTAGGAGCCCTCCGATCGCGATCCGACGGATCCGATCGCGGGGATAGTTTTAGAAGGCCTAGGAGGAGATAACAGACTGCGGTAGGGGTGTTTCCGGGACACGAAGCGAAGGCACTTCGGACCCACACGGACAACGGATGGAAAAGTCAACGGAGTCCAAACGAGACGAGATTTGAGAGGCGGGTTGCACACAACAAAACAACAACACACAACACAACCTCGCGGCACACCGGTAACGTAAAACGCCCGAACAACAAAGTAGGCCTACGGGACGTCACGGACACGTGAGGGAGCTCCGGAACGCGAAACGGACAACGGGAAGAAAACACGACGAACCGGATGCAACCCACAACACAAAAGCAATGCAATGCACATGTCTACATGATATGAATGAATGCCACACACTCACACAACAAAACGACGAAAGCCCGAAAGACAAAGAACCCGAAATGGAAATAGATGAAGCCGGAGATAAATTATATACCCAAAAGGGAAAGTATTACATCCGGGGCATTACAAACTCTCCTCTACTACAAAAAGATCTCGTCCCGAGATCTAGGACTGGAAAAAGGAAGGGTACTCGGAACGAAGATGATCTTCTCGTTCCCAGGTAGCCTCTCGGTCGGTGTGATGTGACCACTTGACTTTCAGAAACTTGATGGACTTGTTGTGAGTCTTGCGTTCGGTTTCTTCGAGAATTGCAACGGGATGCTCTCGGTAGGAAAGGTCTTGTTGGAGATCAATCTCTTCAAACGGAATCATGCGCTCAGGTGCCTTGAAGCATTTGCGAAGTTGAGACACATGGAAGACATCATGAACATTTGCAAAGTTGGAAGGGAGCTCGAGCTGGTAGGCTAGATCGCCTCTTTTGCCAAGAATCTTGAAAGGCCCGACGTATCTAGGAGCAAGTTTTCCTTTGATACGGAATCTTTGGGTTCCTTTCATAGGAGAAACTCGGAGATAGACATGATCACCGATGTCGAAAGCCAAATCACGATGCTTTCCGTCATAGTAGCTCTTCTGACGTGACTGAGCGGCCTTGAGATTCTCACGTATGACTTTGCACATTTCTTCGGCTTCAGAGATCAAGTCATTGCCAAGAAGTTGGCGTTCACCTGTTTCAGACCAGTTGAGAGGGGTACGGCACTTTCTGCCATAGAGAATTTCAAACGGTGCTTTGCCTGCACTTGCTTGAAAGCTGTTGTTGTAAGAGAACTCGGCAAATGGAAGGCAGTCCTCCCATTTCATACCGAAGGAGATGACACAGGCTCTGAGCATATCTTCTAGGATCTGATTCACACGCTCGACTTGACCACTAGTCTGAGGATGAAAGGCAGTGCTGAACCTGATCTTCGTGCCCATGGCGGACTGAAAGGAGTCCCAGAACCTTGATGTGAACAAGCTGCCACGGTCTGAGGATATCACTTGAGGAATGCCATGTAGGGACACAATTCTGGAAGTGTACAGCTCTGCAAGTTGAGCTGTATTGATTGATTCTTTGACTGGAAGAAAGTGAGCGACTTTGGTAAGCTTGTCAATCACCACAAAGATAGCATCATTGCCTCGCTTGGATTTAGGAAAACCAGTGACGAAGTCCATTTCAATGTGGTCGAACTTCCACTCGGGAATAGGAAGAGGTTGGAGAAGACCGGCTGGACGTTGATGTTCTGCTTTCACTCTTCTGCATACATCACATTCATTCACGAATTGGGCAATCTCCCTTTTCATGCGTGTCCACCAGTAAGATTGCTTGAGGTCTTGGTACATCTTAGAACTGCCGGGATGAATGGAAAGGAGAGAGTCATGAGCTTCTTCCATTATGAGCTTCCTGAGATCACCTTTTGGAACAACGAGTCTGTCCTCGAAGAACAAGGTATCTCTCTCATCAACACGGAAGCACTTGTATTTTGGAGTGCCCTTTGCAATCCCATGTTTCACCTTCTTCACCATGGTATCACTGAGCTGGGCCTCACGGACTTGATCTTCCAAGGTAGGAGCAATTTGGAGATTTGCAAGAAAACCCTCCGGAACCACTTGAAGGTTGAGCTTCCTGAAAGCTTCACAAAGCTCAGGCTGGTACGGCTTGATAAGAAGGCTGTTGCAATATGCCTTTCTGCTCAAAGCATCTGCAATCACATTCGCCTTGCCTGGAGTGTATTCAATGCTGGGGTTGTACTCTTGGATCATTTCAACCCAACGAGTCTGGCGGAGGTTCAGATGCGGCTGTGTGAAGATGTACTTCAAGCTCTTGTGATCAGTGAAGATGTCGACCTTTCTGCCCAACAACAGATGTCTCCACGTAATCAGAGCATGTACCACAGCTGCTAGCTCGAGATCATGTGTGGGATAGTTCTTCTCACTGGGCTTGAGCTGCCGAGAAGTATATGCCACATTTTTCTTATCTTGCATAAGCACACCACCAAGACCTTGAAGAGAAGCGTCACAGAACACTTCATATGGCTTGGTTTCATCCGGAGGAGTCAGAACTGGAGCAGAAACAAGCTTCTCTTTGAGGGTTTTGAATGCCACTTCACACTTGGGAGACCAAAAGTATTTGACATTCTTCTGAAGCAGGTTGGAAAGAGGCTTGGCAATCTTGGAGAAGTTTTCAACAAATCTTCTGCAATAGCTGGCAAGACCCAGAAAACTGCGGAGCTGCTTGACGTTCTGAGGAGCTTCCCAGTTGACAATTGCTTCAACTTTCTCGGGATTAACCGCAATACCGTCAGCTGAGATGATGTGGCCCAGGTACAAAACCTTATCGAGCCAGAACTCGCACTTTGAGAACTTGGCATAGAATTTATGCTCTCGGAGTCGATCAAGAACCAGACGCAAGTGCTTTTCGTGATCTTCTTCATTCTTGGAAAACACCAGAATATCATCCAGATACACAAGCACAAACTCGCCCGTATAGGGGTTGAAGATGTAATGCATCATCCTTGAAAAGGTAGGAGGAGCATTGGCGAGACCGAAGGACATGACGGTATACTCATATGAACCGTAGCTCGTTCTGAAGGTCGTCTTGCGAATGTCTTCCTCGCGAATGCGAATTTGATGATAGCCCATTCGGAGGTCAAGCTTAGAGAACACTTTAGCTCCTTTGAGCTGCTCAAAGAGTTCGTTGATGTTGGGGAGCGGATACTTGTTCTTAATCGTCTTCTTGTTCAATGGCCGGTAGTCAACACAGAGACGCTCCGTGCCATCTTTCTTCTTGACAAATAAGACGCCACAGCCCCACGGAGATGTACTCGGTCTGATGAGACCCATACTCTCCTGCTTATCAAGCTGCTTCTTCAATTCCTTCAATTCATCGGAGAGAGCTTGTATGGACGCCGGCAAGCAGGCTCAGTGCCCGGCTCGAGTTCAATGACAAACTCCACCTGACGGTGTGGAGGCATGCCTGGAAGATCTTCTGGAAAGACGTCTTGATATTCGTTCACCACTGGAATTTGTTCTATGGCATTAATTTCACCCTTATCATTAAGAGAGAAAAGCCGAATAGTATTATCCCTGGAGGCGAAGATAATCACATCTTCATCAGAATGAGTCAACTTGACTTCCTTTTGAGCACAATCAATGTGAGCATCATGCTGAGAAAGCCAATCCATTCCGAGGATGAGGTCGATGTCAGAATGACCAAGAATCACCGGAGAAGCCAAAAATCGATAATCGCCCATGCGAATAGAAACATCTGGAGCATATATACTGGAATGCATCAATCTACCCGGAGAAACAACTGATAACTCCCTTGGCAAACTTTTGATGTCCACATTATACTTGGATGCAAATGGTTGAGACATGAAAGAGCATGATGCACCCGAATCAAATAACACTTTAGCTGGAAAAGAGTTCACTGGAAGGTTACCCAAAATGACATCAGAAGAAGCCTCCGCTTGTGTTGCATTCATCAGATTGACCCTTGCAGACTTTGGATCATGCCTGACAATAGCTGAACTCATAGGTGGAGGAGGAGGAAGACGCTTCGGATTCGGACATCTGTTGGCATAGTGACCTTTCTGAGTGCATTTGTTGCAAGTCACTTCTGAGAGAGGACGGAAATGAGAGCCACTGGACTTGGAGCCTTGAGACTGAAACTGCTTCTTCGACTGGTTGCTTGGGTTGGGTGGGTGGGAGAAACCACGACCACTAGAGTTCTTGTTGTTGGAGTTGTTGAAGTTGCTGGAGTTGTTGTAAGGAGCTCGAATCACTGGAGGAGGAGGAAGCCAGAATTTCGGTTGTTTCGCAGCCAACTGAGACGATGAGGAAGAGTGAACAGCATCTCGAATTCTCTTCTTAGAAGCCTCCATCTTAAGCTGAGCTGCTTCTTGTTTCAAAGCCATGTTATAGAACTTATCGAATTCGTCTGGCTCGAACAAAGTGAGAGCAAGCTGAAGTTCATCTTTGAGACCTCCACGGAACTGATAGATTTTACTCTTTGCATCAGGAATGTCTTGCTTTGCGTAACGAGCGAGGTTTTGGAACTTGACATTATACTGATAGACTGTCATGGAGCCCTGCTTGAGGTTCCGGAATTGCTCACGCATACCCTCGATAACACTTGTAGGAATGTGATGCGAGCGGAAATCCTTGCAGAAATTCTCCCAAGAGATCACTTGACCCGGCCTTGAGTCTTTGTACTGCTGCCACCAGTCAGCTGCTTGATCTTTCAGTTGGAAGGCTGCAAACTTCACATAGTCATCTTCTTTCACGTTACTGCACTCAAAATGCTTCTTTATGTCGGTCAACCAATCCTCAGCATCAAGAGGGTCGACACAGTAACTGAAAGCTTTAGGATTGTTAGCCAGGAACTGGTTGAGAGTAGCATGGTGCTGCTGGAAGAAGTTGCCTTGGTTCATTGGAACACCCTGATTAGCTTGATTAGCTTGCATAGCTTGCATTTGCTGCATCATCTGCATCATCAACTGAGTGTTCTGAGCTGTAGTCTGCATAATTGCTCTCCAAGCCTCAGGCGGAGGAGGAGGGGAAGGAGGACGTTCTGGAACCTCTTCACCCTCTGGGTTAGCATTCGAACCCTTTTCGGAGCCATCCTGTAAGAGATGATCACGAATCAGCAATTGATTGACAAAAGGTATAGCTGAATCAATGGAATGAATTGCAACAAGTCTTCATAGTAATCATTCGAACAATAAGAACGAATGAAATCATCCGAACAAGAGGAACGAATGAAATTCTCAGTTAAATGATAACATCAGTCTTCAGAAGGAAAGTTGGCTGTGAGAATGATTTCTCGTACGTAGTCTTTCCATCAAAATGAAAATAAGAAAAACAACAAGGTACAGACGGGAACAAACACAAGAGAGGAGTTTCGTTCTAACATCTTTGTGCTGAAAGCATATGAACACGTTACGAAAAGGTTTTGCAATCCCCGGATCAGCATAGCCAAGGACCCTTTAAGATGCAACTCCTGATAGTAACCTCGGTCATATAACCCCTTCACTCAATGTCGAACCCCGAACTCACTAACCTGCATTCGTTGGAAGAATGCCTACGATCTACTGGATAAAACCCACCTATAGATTTCCGAAAGATTCCAGTTATGCAATCAGGTGTTGGGGATACACGGGAAGCACCGCGCAATCAACTCTAACCTACATCCAGGTGTATCCATCCTTCAACACATAACCAGTCTTTCTCAGAAACTGTGTACCTCGGACCTTCGAAAAGCATCCGCTATAACAAGCTATGGCAATACTCCCGAACTACCTCCCCAGTACTGGGTGATGTCGGGGTTATCTTGCCACTGGCCGTATAGGGGAGATTTTCGATGTCGGCCGTCTTAAGTATTTAGTACTGCCGTGATATGCTTGTTATAATGATACCCCGAAGCTCAACTCCTCGGTAACAGGAGGCATCGGGAACAATATCCTTGTCACAAGAACATCGAAACAATCCCAGAATACTCGCGAGATTCCTAAAAAAAATTTTGTGCAAATTTTGAAGATAGGAGAGACAAGAGTAGACGTCAGGAGTCCTCACCAGAGAGAAAGGGGATGAGAAGCAAAGAAATCCTACTCTCCGATATAATATAGGACTCAAAAAGTTTTCAGTGTGTGCCTAGACTCAACCGTCAACGGTTCGATCAAACAGTGGGGGCTCCTAGGTCGGAGAAGGCTCTGATACCAACTTGTAATGCCCAGGATGGAGTTATACCTCCTACGTGTCGAGGCACGACTTAAAGGCATAATTCCATCCTAGAATGATCTCAAGTCTGGTAATCTTTGCACAACTCATGTAAAAGAGGGGATAGTAAACTGAAAATAGTTGGCTTACACTCGCCACGTCACAGAATTACAGTACAAGTCTCAAAGTTCATACAATAAGAGCACTACAACCCTCTAAGGGCAAAAGCCAAATGTCAAAGTACCAAACTCAGATAAATAAAACCACAGGCGGATCGAATCCTAGTAAGAGACTCCACTACTGATCGTCCGGGTAGCGCACGTAGTACCGGCTACGCTCCTCGTCGTACTCCCAATCCAGCTCGGTGCCATCACCTGGATAGCTCACAGCTGGACCTGCATCTGGTGTGTGAAGTAACTGTGAGCCACAGAGGACTCAGCAATCCCGTTCCCGGGTAACAGAACTATTTAAGCCTTTAGGTGAGGGAAAGGCTGAAGAAAAGAATAAGTCTGCAGCAGCAACTAGCATCTAGCTTACGCAAGTGAGAGCGAGAAGAGAAGGCCTCGGCGAGAAGTGATCACGAAGTGATCCTAGCTACAAGCTCCACAATCATAACCCCTCTGTGTTCAACTCCCGAATCCCTATTCGGAAATTGACAGTCACGGAACTCACGCTGGTAGTGTATTAGTAACATTGTGTCAAGTTTTCTACAACCGGAATTAACAAGCTCCCATCTGCCACATAACCGCGGGCACGGCTTTCGAAAGTTCAAACCCTGCAGGGGTGTTCCAACTTGACCCATTACAAGCCCACGATCCGCGGAGTCGCAACTCCAAAGTGGGAAGACCCGAGTATCCTCGGAATCCCGTGCTCAAGATATACCGAACTAAGGTAAGGCTAATCCAGAAAATCCTCCCGGCGTGCCGACACCCTGATAGTAGCCGCGCGTATCTCGTCTCAGGCCACGACCGGATGGGTGATCCCACAGGTTTTTACCAGACCTTGAGTTCCCTCGAGGTGGCCCCGCGTAACCCCCAGTTTGGACCAACACTCATGTGGAGCACTGGCCCGGGGTTGTTGATTAAGAAAGAGGGTTAATTACTCCCTATGCATGTTTAGTTTGTTATTAGGCAAATAGTACCAATGTTGGGATTTGCTGGAAAAGACTTAGCACTTAGCGGTTTATCGAGGGGGTCCCATACACCCCAACCGTGTTAGGAACGCATAATCAAGGAACATAATACCGGCTTATACGGATCCTAACGGCATGAGTGGAACAAATCACCAAGCAAAAGGCTTAGCCTTCCACCCTTGCCAATATATAGATGATTTCATTTTAAGAATTTATATAGTGTGATATAACCCAACCAAACTTCAACATGGAGCAAGCATCTTCACTTCACCTGCAACTAGCAACGCTATAAGAAGGGCTGAGCGAAGCGTACTTAGCCAAGCAACGGTTTGCATAGGTAGGTTGGTTAAACATGGCAATTGGTTACAAGTAGGAGGCTGACAAGAAGAACATGGGCATCGAGGCAAAACTATAGATCGAGACTACTAGCAATAGGCAAAGATAGTAATGTTATCGGGGTTCGGTCATCTTGCCTGAAGAGAAGTCGTTCGGATCGTAAGAAGGGTCCTCGTGCTCAACCTCGTTGGAAACCTCGTGCTCAACTTCGTACCCGGTCTCAGCTTCCGGCTCTAAACAAAACAATCACACCAAGCACCAATCAACAAGATGCAATGCGCACTCGAAAAACATGAATGCATGGTGGATGCACTAAGGATGCACACGGAGCACGTAAAACATCACTCAAGCAAAACACCTCAAAACAAGATAACAATCTGATATTATTAATCTACACAGAAAATCACCCAAGTTTGATATAAGATTCGCTGAAATCGGAGTTACGGGCTAAAAGTTATGCCCGAAACAAGATTTGAGCGAAAGCTGAAAATTACAGCAACATAGCAACTTGGGAGCTCAAAATAATTAAGCTACAGCACCCAAAAAGCATGGCAAAGGACTTGAACACAAACTAGATATATAGTACAGCAAGTAGGCCCAAAGTGCACCCCCAACAGAGTCACGGATCAATAGCAATGATCTTGGACATATTAAACTTTGCAATAAAATTCTGGCAGCAGAATTTTATTGAAACTTTAGAGTAAAAGATAAACATGCTACAGCCACTCAAATGGACATGTGAGGACATGAATGGAAAGACAACAATATATACTACAAGGAACAATCAAAATCCACCCCAAAACTACCATGCTTTGTCCTAGAACATTACACGAACATGGCATCGGAACGTTACAGATTTCAGACTTAGTGAAAAATCACTAAGTCCTAAAACAGCAATATCATCATAGCACACAAAAGAGCATGTTTAAGTCACCTCGAAACTAAACATGGCAAAGGGTAAGCACCTCATCAAAGTGCATATGAAGGTGATCCCAAAACACACAAGCATGCTTCATAGAGGTGAACACAACGATTGCAACGAGCTCAACAAGATGGCATTTCATAACAAGTGAAAACACAACATGTGAACATGGCACTTTGCAACGATGATAACAAGGCAATAATAAAACTACCATGCAACCTATCACAAGCATCACGTAGTTCGTGGCAAGACGAACACGTGGACATGTCATTTGCATCGTTTGGACAAACGAGCTAAAAGTTATCACATGTCAAAGGTGGCACAAAAATAACACATAACAGCAGTTTATATCATGATGCACTCTTGCAACAGCAAAACAAGTGTCTAGATGACATCTAACATGCATGACAACAACAGGTAAAACGTAGAGCACAACTCCACAAACGTCTGGACATATCACACGCGCAAATCGGAGCAACAGGCACAAAGTTACAGCAGGTCAAAGATCGCATCACAGATTAGTTAACAGGGACTTAGAGATCTAGGGTCAACCTTAACAGTTCCAGATCTGGAAAAAAACGGAGGGACGGGCCGGATCTGGCCCGGCTGGCGGAGGCAGAGGCGGCGGCCCGGCGCGGAGGCGGCCCACCCGGCGCGCGGCGGCTGGGCCCGAGCCGGCGCGGTGAGGCGGGGCGAGGCGGCCCAGGCCCGCGGGAGCCGGCGGCTTGCGGGAGCGCGGCCCAGCCAGGCCTCCTGGCTGGCGTGGTGGCGAGCTGGCCCTGGCTGCGGCCACTGGGCCCGAGGTGGCGAAGGAGCTGCGGCCCGGCGACGCTCGGGCGAACTGGTCCCGGCCGCTGACGGGGGGCGTACGGGCCCGGAGGGAGGACGGCGTACGGGCCGGCCCGGTGGCGCGGAGGCAGGCGCGCGGGAGGCGGTGAACGGGCCGAATGGGTGAACAGGGGCCCAGGCGGCGGCGATCTGCTGCGATGTGGTCCACACGCTGGGCCGTCGACTAGGGAAGGCGAGGAGGAGGCGGCGACCGAGCGGAGGGAGCTGCGTTGACCCGATCGGGGAACGGAGGGATTCGGTCGGGCGGCTCGGCGGTGATCGAGGGAGCTGGCCGGAACGGCTGGTTCCCTCGAGATCCAGAGATATTTTGGGGATTGGATCTCAGAAAAAGGAAAAAAAAGAAAGTGGAGAAGGGGGAAGAAGAAGGGGATGCCCAAATAGACTAGGGGGGTCTATATGTAGCAGTTAGCTAGGGTTAGGGGGAATTTAGGGGCGCTAGGAGCCCTCCGATCGCGATCCGACGGATCCGATCGCGGGGATAGTTTTAGAAGGCCTAGGAGGAGATAACAGACTGCGGTAGGGGTGTTTCCGGGACACGAAGCGAAGGCACTTCGGACCCACACGGACAACGGATGGAAAAGTCAACGGAGTCCAAACGAGACGAGATTTGAGAGGCGGGTTGCACACAACAAAACAACAACACACAACACAACCTCGCGGCACACCGGTAACGTAAAATGCCCGAACAACAAAGTAGCCCTACGGGACGTCACGGACACGTGAGGGAGCTCTGGAACGCGAAACGGACAACGGGAAGAAAACACGACGAACCGGATGCAACCCACAACACAAAAGCAATGCAATGCACATGTCTACATGATATGAATGAATGCCACACACTCACACAACAAAACGACGAAAGCCCGAAAGACAAAGAACCCGAAATGGAAATAGATGAAGCCGGAGATAAATTATATACCCAAAAGGGAAAGTATTACATCCGGGGCATAAAATTAGAGGTGAACTGTGTTCCTCTATCTAATACAATGGTCCTCGGAACTCCGTGCAGACATACTATCCTGGTCATGTATATCTTGGCCAACTTCGCACTGGTGTATGTGGTTTTCACGGGGGTAAAATGGGCTACCTTCTTCAACCGGTCCACTACTACCCAGATTGAATCATATCCTGCTTTGGTTCTGGAAAATCCGGTGATAAAATCCATGCCAAGCTTCTCCCACTTCCATTCGGATATCGGCATAGGCTGCAACAATCCTGCTGGCTTTTGATGCTCTGCTTTTACTCTCTGGCATACATCGCATACGGCTACATACTCGGCAATATCCTTCTTCATTCCCGTCCACCAGAAATGTTCTTTCAAATCCAAATACATCTTGGTGTTTCCGGGGTGTATCGAGTATGGTGAATCATGTGCTTCCTGCAGTATCAACTTCCTGATCTCCGGGGTGTTGGGCACATAGATTTGATCCTCAAACCACAAGGTGTCGTGTTCGTCCTCACGATCTCCCTTGGCTTTTCCTTCACTCATCTGTTTCCTTATCTCTGCAATTTCCTTATCATCCTTCTGGGCTTCCCGTATCCTTCCCCAGCAGTGTTGACTGAACTTCCAACGTTGCAACAAAACCTCTAGGAACTATCTCCAAACGAAGCTCCCTGAGATCTTCTGCTAACTCCTGTGGAAATCCCCTTTTTACTAGGGTATTTGCATAACTTTTCCTGCTCAAAGCATCTGCCACGACGTTGGCCTTTCCTGGATGATAGTGCAGCTTCATGTCATAATCCTTTATAAGCTCCAACCATCTCCTCTGTCTAAGGTTCAGCTCCTTTTGTGTGAAAATGTACTTTAAGCTCTTGTGATCCGTGTACACATCACAACGATTTCCAATAAGGTAATGTCTCCAGGTTTTCAGTGCGTGCACTACAGCTGCTAACTCCAGATCGTGCGTCGCGTAATTCAACTCGTGTGGTCGCAGTTGACGGGATGCATAGGAAACAACTCTTCCATCCTGCATAAGTACTCCTCCAAGTCCTAAGCATGAAGCGTCGAAGTACACTTGGAAATCCTTGTGTATATCTGGCAATATCAGCACTGGGGTTGTCGTCAACCGTTTCTTCAACTCCTGGAAACTTTATTCACACTCTTCAGTCCAATCAAACTTTGTCTCCTTCTTCAACAATGTCGTCATTGGCTTTGCAATCTTGGAGAAATTTTCTATGAATCTCCGGTAGTATCCTGCGAGTCCAAGAAAACTGCGGATATCTCCAACTGAAGTGGGTGCCAACCACTCAGTGACTGCCTGCACTTTGACGGGGTCTACTGCTATACCTTCTCCCGATATAACATGCCCTAGGAATCCAACTTTCTTCAACCAAAACTCGCATTTGCTAAACTTGGCATATAACTGATGTTCTCTGAGCTTCTCCAATACCAAACGCAAATGCTCTGCATGCTCTTCTTCATCCTTAGAGTATATCAGAATATCATCTATGAATACCACGATGAACTTATCCAAGAACTCCATGAACACCTTATTCATCATACTCATGAAATAGGCAGGCGTGTTAGTCAATCCAAATGACATAACCGTATACTCATATAGCCCGTATCGTGTGGTGAAGGTTGTCTTAGGTATATTCTTCCCTCGGATCTTCAATTGGTGGTATCCAGATCGTAGATCTATCTTGGAGAATACTTTTTCTCCCTGGAGTTGGTCGAACAAATCATTGATCATCGGCAGCGGGTACTTATTCTTAATTGTCACCTCATTCAGCGCACGATAATCAACGACCATTCTTAAAGATCCATCCTTCTTCTCGACCAAAAGCACTGGGGCTCCCCAAGGTGATGAACTTCGGCGAATAAAACCTTTCTCCAATAACTCCTTAATCTGCTTCTTGATCTCCTCCAGATCATTCGTTGGCATCCGATACGGTCTCTTAGATATTGGTCCGGTGCCAGGCAACAACTCTATCAAAAACTCAATATCTCTATCCGGTGGCATGCCAGGTAACTCCTCTAGGAACACATCCGGATAATCCTTCACTACTGGCACTTTCTCCTGAACAACTCCCGTGAGAGAATGTACTTGAGTCCTCATAGGCGAATGCCTAGATACATACTTAATCCTTTTTCCCTCCGGGGTGGTGAGCAAAATAGACTTACTGGCACAATCAATGTTACCTCCATACTTTGATAGCCAATCTATACCTAATATCACATCCAATCCTTGTGACTCCAGGACTATTAGGTCAGAGGGGAAAGTGTGGCGTGCTATGGTCAATGGCGTCTGAAAACATCCTTGGTGTGCCATATACTCTGCTCCTGGTGAACTTACTAACATGGGGGTCTTAAGGACTCGGGTGGACATCCTATGTCTATTTACGAATTCCCTTGAAATGTATGAACGCGATGCACCAGTATCGAAAAGTACTATTGCGGTAAATGTCTTAACCAAAAACTTACCGACAACAGCATCTGGTTGCTCTTCTACCTCCTCCACGGTCACATGGTTCACTTGTCCTTTGTTGAACGGGTTGGGCTTCTTCCCGGCGCTTCCATTGCCGTTCCCATTTTTAGCTTCAGGGCAGTCATTGGCATAATGTCCATTCTTACCGCACTTAAACCAAGTGACATGGCTGAAATCCTTCTTGGTGGGTGTGGACGGGGTAGGGCGGCTCTGGTTATTACTAGTTCCATTCCCATTTCCATTCTTAGGGCCATTGTGGTTGTGGGGAATTCCATGGTTATGGGTATATCCTCCCGAATTCGGAGTGAATCGGGGCTTCTGCTGGGCTCCAGAATTATTCCTTCCTTGTCCATACTTCCTCTTGCGGCTTTCAATCTGCTGGTGCTTCCCTTCAATCATAAGAGCTTTATCTACCAACTCCTGGTAGTTGTTGAAAGTTGCCACCATCAACTGTACGCTCATCTCATCATTTAGCCCTTCCATAAATCTCTCCTTCTTAGCGGCATTTGTGCCCACATCATCTGGGGCATAACGAGACAGGGTACTAAACTCATCCACATACTGTGCCACAGTACGGTTTCCTTGGCGCAAGTTGCGAAACTCCCGCTTCTTCATGCTCATAGCTCCAGTTGAGACATGGGCAGTACGGAAAGCTTGCTGAAACTGCTACCAAGTAACATTGGCTATGGGGAAAGTGGCTGTGTAATTCTCCCACCATGCTGCGGCTGATCCAGACAACTGGTGTGCGGCAAATCGCACCTTCTCAGCATCCGAGCAATTGGCGGTGGTCAAATCCCTTCCAATCTTGCGTAGCCAGTCATCAGCCACTATTGGTTCGATGCTGCTAGCAAACACGGGTGGTTGCAACCTTAAGAAACATGTCAGGTTGTTCACGGGTGGTGGTGGTGGTGGAGGGTTGTTGTTGTTGTTGTTCTGGTTGTTCTGAGTGTTCTGGACAAGTAGTTGCATCAAAGTGTTCTGTTTCTGGATCAACTGGGTGAGCTCAGGGGGAAACTCAAATCCGGGCTCACGTCTTGGAAGCATCTGATGGGTGTAGAGGGAAGAGATTAGAACAGAATTGAGGTCTAAGGGAAAATCACTAGCCATATGCACATGAGACAAACACAATCATATCACACCAATCAATTTCAAGCAAGATCTTACAAATCTAACTGCCGTTACAAAAGTGCTCTAAAACTAATATTTGGGGAATAAACTACTAGTCACAGGGTGGTCATCTAAAAATATTGATCGGCGGACGATTCCATGATGTCTGCTCCCGCTTCATCTACATAGTCTTCGTATTTACTATCATCGGGTTCTGAATCCGTGTCGTCGATGATAATGTAATCTTCGGGAGGAATTTCCTTAGGCTCTTCTTCCTCTTCTTCACCTCCTGGTGCTGTATTTCCCATGAATACTCCTAGCTTACTTGTCAAATCATCATTCTTCTCCACTAGTATCGACATCTCCTCCTCGTATCCGTCACGAGTAGACTTAAGTTCTTCTTCTAGCTCCAAATTACTGTTTAGTGCCTTCTTCAATTCCATCATTCCAGTGCACATCTGGTGCTCCTGTTGTCGAATGTGTTGGTTCAACTCCTGGATGAATGTTGCAATGGACCTATCCTTCCGGGTGCTGAACATATCCCAATTCTCATCTCGGCATCCACAAATCTGGTAGATGGTGTCCTTCAGCTCCTGCTTGTAGACTTCTCCGATCCTTCCCATTGTGATGTGGGCGGCCATGCTCTTGCCTAAGCTCCAAGTTGGCGCATCAAAAGAAAACTCTATTGGCTCAGTGGTTGGTGCGAAGGTTCTTCCGGGAATTTGAACTTGAATGCTCCATCGCTCCTCCTCCGGTAAAGTGGCAGTGTAGGTCTCGGTAAAACTTGGTATTCCTATGTTCAGGTACCTAGTGACTTCCTTCAAGTGTTGTCCAAATGGTGTGTCTTCGTCCGGTTGAGTGAACTTGTTCCTTGGGTCCACCATCCTAAAGAAGTAGAAAATGGAGAGAAGTCAGAAATGAGTAGAGAATAGTGATCTAGGGTCTGTCTTAGTGGTCGTGTCCTACAGTCAGCGTGTGCTCTGATACCATCTTTGTAGCGACCACGATCCGAATGGACCAAAGTCTCTGTGTTCTGTGTCATCCCTGGATCGGTAATGCTGACACACACAATACTTGAAGGATTTATAACAGAGTGGCAATCACACACTTATTACATCGAATGTCTCCAATGAGAACTTATTACAAAATCTATGGCTTAAGGCCATCTAACAAAATAACAGCGGAATGCTTGGAAGATAAGTGAGTACATCAACTCCAACGGCATAGCTGAGTGCATGAGAAACGACCTAGCACGTCTTATTCCCCGTCTGAAAAGTCTGCAACGTAATATGTTGCAGCCCGAAAACGGGTCAGCACATGGAATATGCTGGCAAGATAACACAAGGATGCAGGTAACAGAATAAAGGCTATACTATATGCATATCTGGCTGGTGGAGGCTCTATGGTTAAAGTTTTTGCGTAAAGCCAATTTTTTCCTACAACAAAGGAATAAATTTTATTTTAACTATCATGTTGGTTGAAAATCATTGAGAAGGTACCCCCTTACTCAATCCCAAATTAAAAGTTCATCATTAACCCAACAAAATTAAATTAAAGAGTGATGAGATCAACCAATAATTCAAGTACCAGATACTCAAGATGTCCATAACCGGGGACACGACTAATCATGATCAGTTTCTACACTCTGCAGAGGTTTGTGCACTTTTCCCACAAGACTCGATCGTCTCCGTTTGGTTTCTCGCACTGCATGGTGTTTGAGAAACGGATGACCGAGACACAGTCTTTCCGAAGAGGTCCCCTTAACCGGATAGATAGGCCGGTACACCTACAATCCCTCTACATCTGCTAGCCCATCACGGAAAGGTTTCCCACAACTTACTCAACTATGCCAGAGCCCATATTGGCATGTGGCTGCACACATAAGTTTCTAACATGAATAGTTTTACGATCCCTTTGAGCCTGGGTGGCATTCCATAGGAAAAATCACACGGAACCCCGGCATTTCCTAGGACAACACTGGGTTCCCCAGGTGCCCTGCAACCAACCCACCAGATGTGTATTCAAGTAGCCACCTTAAGTTGAATCCTTAATTAAAACTCACATCTGTCATGGATTTCACTCAAACCCAAACCAAGTCTACGAGCATAGCATGATAACCTAAACAAACATAGAAGTAACTCCCAAGGGTTTGAAAATAATGCATGTAATAGGTTCTACCACAATCTACTTCCCAGTCCCACAAGTTAAGAGATCCTACTCATGCAATGTGTGAGGGTTTGATCTAATGCATAAAAACTGGGTAATAAGAGTATGATCAAAGTGTTACTTGCCTTGCTGACGATTCGCAAAACCTAGAGACTCGTAGTAGCACGCTTCACAGTCCGGGTATTCTATCGCAAGCAAACAATAGCATACATAAGTAAACAAGCAATGACGCACAAACAAAACTCCAAAAGATCAGATCTAACTAGAAAGTTCAACTTAAGAACTCCGGTTTGCAAAAAGAATCAACTCGAAAGAAGCAACGAAACTCAAACTGCGAAAGAAACGAGCTCCGGTTACTAATTGGCCTAAAGTCAAATTTTACAGTAGCCAAAACTTTGTTCAAGTTGGTTAAACGTAAAGAGGGCATCGGGACGAATATCTGGGATTTTGAATCACCTGATTCCGACTCTCGAGCGAAAATAAAAACGAAAAACAAGATCAGGGCAGAAATCGCGATCGGAATAATTGCGGATAAATACCCCGAAAAAGAAACTGACGAACAGGCTAACGAACGAACGTTCGCTGTCTGCGGCTAACGGACGAAAACCGTTCGTTAAAACGAACGTACGGACGAGCGTCCGCTAAAAAGCTAAACCGACGAAAACCGAACCGATCTAACTAAAAAAACGAATCTACGGTCTACGGAATAAAACCGATCGGCGGCGGCGGTGAAGTGCGGTGGCGGGCGGGCGAAGTGCGGCGGCGGCGGCGAAGTGCGGCGGCTGCGTGGCTAGGGCAGGGAGGTGGGGCGGCTGGGCTGATGGGCCGGCGCGCTCAGCTTATAAAGCCCAGAGTCCCGGTCCTAAACGATTCTAAGTCGGTTTGCGTTTTTTTTTTGTAAATAAAGTCCTGGCGTAGAAAAACTAACGAAAGAAATACTAAACGGACACCAAAAATCCCGAAATAAATTTTCACCGTCCTTTAATAATATTTACGACAAAGTGAACATTTTTCCCGGACCTAAATGCAATTTTGAAAAATGCGCATTTTTCCTATGCAAATAAAATCGCAAATAAATCCAGAAAAATACCAAAAGTGATTTTAACATTTTTCCTCCAATATTTCTGTTATTTTGGAGAAGTCATATTATCTCCGCTCATATTTTGTATTTAGAAATATTTTTATTAGAGAAAAATAATTAGAATCACACTGTCCTCGTACCGGTATTCGAGCGAACTCAAATACGAAAACGGTAAAATTCCCAACTCTCTCCGTAGGTCCTTGAGTTGCTTAGAATTTCTAGGAACACCACAAACAAAATGCAAAAAGCATGCAATGCAGTATGATCTATGTATAACATTCCAAATTGAAAATTTGGGATGTTACAAAATCACACAAAGTTTTTGGGATAGTGGAGACACTAGCACCCAAATCACACAAAGCATAGCATTCATGATCTTTTATTTTTATTTTTATAGTAGGTTCCCACTCATCATAAAGCTTTCTAGGTATAGAAACTTCCAATTCAAGTTTTCTTCATAAGATTGCATCAAAGCATCAACTACATGTTTAGTGAAAGCTTTATTTTGACTATAAGCATACGGAGAATTTAGTACGGATTGCAACAAGGAAATACAATCAATCAAAGAGCAATTATCATAATTGAATCCTTTGAAATCCAAGGTAGTGAGTTCATTACTATGCAAAGTTTTAATCTCTTCGTTCCCACTTTTAGCAATTTTAGCATCAAGATCTAAAAACTCTGAATCATTGGGACACCTTAAAGCAGAATCATCTCCAATCCTATTCTCATCAAGATTAATACTAGAAAACAAGGATCTAATAGGAGACACATCAATAACTTTCATATCTTCATCATTATTTTCATGATCTTCCGGTTTAGCAGCCATCTTATTAATCAAGGTGGACTATTTATCCGAAATTTGGGCAATTAAGTTCTCAAGATGAGCAAACAAAGATTTCAAGCCATAAAATTCCTTAGACATATCATCAAGGTCCTTATTCATATACTCCATAAACTTTTTATGTTCTTTAAGCTCACTTCTGAAGAAGTCATTATGCTCAAATTGTAAAGTCATAAAATGTCTAACATTGTTTTCAATCTCCTCCAGCTTCTTGAGGTGAGGGTCAACACGAGAAGGAAGAGCCATAGTGACAAGCAAGCAATACAACAAACACAAGCAAACAGGAAGCAAACGAACGATAAACGCACAGCGGAAGAAGGGCGAATAAAACGGCAAGGGTGAAGTGGGGGAGAGGAAAACGAGAGGCAAATAAATGTAATGCGAAGGATAAGGGTTTGTGATAGGTATTGTGTATATGACTTTTGCGTAAGCCTCCCCGGCAACGGCGCCAAAAATTCTTCTTGCTACCTCTTGAGCTTGCGTTGTATTCCCTCGAAGAGGAAAGGGAGATGCAGCACAGTAGCATAAGAATTTCCCTCAATTTTTGAGAACCAATGTATCAATCTAGTAGGAGACCACGCGCTAGTCCCTCGCACCTGCACAAACAAATAAGAACTTCGCAGCCAACGCAATAAGGGGTTGTCAATCCCTTTACGGTCACTTATGAGAGTGAGATCTGATAGAGATGATAGTTTATTTTTTGGTTTAATAAAACAGCAAATAAAAGCGGTAAAGTAAAGTAGATGTAGATTGATATGTTGAGAATAGACCTGGAGGCCATAGTTTTCTCTAGTGGCTTCTCTCATGATAGCGATATTCTACGGCGGGTAAACAAATTACTGTCGAGCAATTGATAGAAAAGCGAATAATTATGAGACTATCTAGGCATGATCATTGTATATAGTCACCACGTCCGAGACAACTAGAACGAAACGATTCTGCATCTACTATTATTACTCCACACATCGACCGCTATCCAGCATGCATCTAGTGTATTGAGTTCATACGAACAGAGTAACGCCTTAAGCAAGATGACATGATGTAGATGGATAAACTCAAGCAATATGATGTAAATCCCATCTTTTTATCCTCGATGGCAACAATACAATACGTGCCTTACTGCCCCTACTATCACTGGGAAAGGACACCGCAAGATTGAACCCAAAGCAAAGCACTTCTCCTATTGTAAGAACTATAGATCTAGTAGGCCAAACCAAGCCGATAATTCGAAGAGACTTGCAAGGATATTATGAGCACACATAAAAAGTTCAGAGAAGAAACAAATATCTTTCATAGATAACCTTGATCATAAACTCACAATTCATCGGATCTCGACAAACACACCACAAAAAGAGATTACATTGAATAGATCTCCTCGAAGACCGAGGAGAACTTTGTATTGAGATCCAGAGAGAGAGAAGAAGCCATCTAGATACTAGCCATGGACCCGAACACTACTAGGAAAAGGCCTACTAATGGCGCACCTATTTTGGCCATTAATGGCGCATTTGTGGGGCGCCATTAGTGCCACGCCATTAGTATATTTTACTAATGGCGCACCGTAGTATCTGGTATACTAATGGCGCACCTCAGATGTGCCATTAGTATATACCATAGTGCGCCATTAGTATGCCTGGGGCCATATATACCCAGGTGCTTTGGCATACTCATGGCGCACTACTGCCAGATGCGCCATTAGTAACTTTGGCATACTAATGGCGCAGTGTTTAGTGATGCGCCATTTGTATCCTTTGGCATACTAATGGCGCACTGTGGTTTGATGCGCCATTAGTATGAATATTAGGTTTTTATTTATTTTTTAATTTTCTGTTTTTTGCACAGGTTACAAAATGTATTATTGAACAGAATATAGACAGCACACATCAACAACAGATTCATCGAATACAATAGAAGATTAGTCTCTAAATAGAATTCATCATATTAGTCTCTGAATACAATTCATCATATTAGTCTTCGAATTGAAAAGACCGAACAAAGATAGAACATTATATTACAAGTCTCGAGACCGCGAGTAGCGAGTTTGTCTTCACATTACAAGTCGATATCGATCATCTAAACTACCATCACATAGAAGAGAGTTGCGGTCATCACGATGAGCATCATCACGATGAAACTCGTCTTCATCCGGTTCCTCCAACGCTCCCTCCCCTCTCCCGCTAGATAGCGGGCGTATCTAGATTCCGCCTCGGCCCTAGTGGTGTACCCTTTGTAACTGTTACCGCTGAATCGGTGAACCTGTCTCCGACACTCCTCCCAGTCGTCGTAGACTCCGGGAACCTTACCCTTGTACACGACATACGACGGCATCGCTATGCACTAGCCAAACGAAACGTTAGTACCAATTCACAGACAATACATAAGCAATATATAAGTATGCAACAGAACGATCGGAAGAGAAAAGCAAGACATTAATAGCATCGATTACATCTAAGTTGAACGACTCTCGAAACCAAAGAGACATACTACAAGTTCATTAAAGTTTAATTACAACATGAGCCAATCGATGTTTCAGAACTAGACACAGCATCACTACTTTCGACTCGACTCAAGGGACCGGAGCGTGGATGAAGCCACCGTCTATCGTGGGAGTCATGAAATCACGGGCGTTGTCAGCCTGCATTTGTAGCATTGTGTCGACGCCACTGTTGGACGGTTGATTTCTGAGGTAGAACTGCCCCGAGGTACGAAGAACATCTTGATGGATGATTTCCGCAAACTCCGACTGGATGCGAAAGAATTCTTGTCTGATGTCCGCGTCCTGGATTGCCGACACGCTCGCGGCCTAATCTTTGAGTTTAATCGGTAGCAGAAGTTGATGATAGTCCCGTACGATCGCCCGCATGTGATGGATGGCATAGTAGGCACCCTTCTGACCGCCAGGCGGCTGCTTGACACAGCAGAACGTCGTATTGTGAGAGAACACGTGCTTGCCATACTTACGAATAGGCCTGGTGAAGGTGCCTCCAGATTTGGCGTAGCCGGGGAGAACATCATCAAGAACCTTCTTGACATTTGTGTAGTCTACGTTCGACTGACGGTCCGGGTCGAAATACGTGGCCATGGAATGTTTGGGGCTTAGGAGGATGAGCGTGCAATGTGTGTCACTGCAGAAAACACGGAATGTTAAAAGAAAAACGATCGAAATCTAAGAATTCATATGTTACGGGGCGGTTGAGGGGAGGACTTACTCGGGAAAGTAAGGCACGAGGAAGTTATCCTTATCTCGGTTTGCCAGAATGACGCCTTCGAGGTAAGAACTCGCGACTTGCCGGTCCCCAGCGCTGCCTAAGATCTTGGCATGAATGTAGAAGGGGTCGACTATCACGATGTCCGGGGTCTTGTCGCGAATGATCCGCATCTCCATACTCCGCGAAAATAGCCGAACGAAGATGTAGTGCAGCGGATGAAGGTTCAACATAGCGTAGATGTCATCAAACCGCAGGACGATCGTACCCCCGATGGAGTTATCCACAAAGCCCTTGCCCTCTGGCACCTTGGCCGCGAAAACCGGGTATGCCACATCCTTCTCTCTGAGACGCCGCTTCTCCAAAGAAAGAACACTGTCATGCAGCCTCCGCATAGCACCGGTTGCAGCATCGAGCATATTTCTCGGTAGCATCGGCCTACCCGCCACATGCACCCTCCTCATTACATCCTCAGGTGAAGGTGGCTCGTCCTGAGCACGGATCGTACTCGGTGCCGGCTGGCTCGCACCCTTGTTAATCTTTCTTTTGTGTGCCTTCTTCTTCTCCTGTAATGGGACCGAGTTCTGCTCACAGACCGCCTTCTTGAGTGTGTTGGGGCTGATAATATTTCGCACCTCGCCTATCTGAGGCTTGGTGAAGTCGGCAGCTGGAGGCGTCTCCTGAGAGCTGAATGGCAGACGACGCCTGTTGCAACTGGCTTCTCCGCGGTACCAGCTAGATCGCGCACGTCTTTTGTTGGGTTGGGTTCTTGAGAAGGAGGGCCCATGAAGTCGGCACCGTACCCATGATCGGCAAAGTACTGATCGACGTTGGCAAATGCATCGTCGTCGTCGTCGTTCTGATCCTGTGCCATATGCATGTTTGGATCCAGTGGCATAGGGATGTCCGGCACCGTTGCGGTGGTCTTGCCATGGGGCCGACTTGGCGCCGGCACGACTGGCGGTGTTGTCTCTGGGGTGGTGTCCCCCGCCCCCAAACGAATCTGGCTCTTTGGCCAAAGCAGGGGCCAGCTCAGGCAGGCGCTGAGGGTCATCACGTCATCATCGTCGGCCCCGACGGGTCGAATCGGAGGTAACAACTCGTCGCAGCCTGGCAGCACCCGAACCAGTTGAACCCTAAACAAGTTGGGTGGCATCTGGGTACCGTGGAACACGGGGTTGCCCGGTTGAACGATTTTGCTCTTGGCGACATCGACCAATGTGACGCCCGAGACCGACGTCCCAGAAGATTCCAGAAGATTCCCGAAGATTCCAGATGTTCCGGGGTCTCCCGTGTGTTTCGTTTGCGCTTGTGTTATTTATTTTTGCATTGCATCATGTCATCATGCCATCATGTCATATTTTAATTTTGCATCTCAACTTAAATAAATTGTGTGGATCTTCGATCCATTTAAATCGAGGGAAGAATGTCTTCTCTTTATAACATATAAAAGTCTCTCAATATTTAGGGAGCTATATTTATTAATTATTCCAATTGTTTGGGATCACCGTAACACACTTGCAATATTTCTCCATGCATTTCTATCTCAATTCTTTGCCTCAAACCTTGCCTATAATTCTTTCCGTTGTTTCGAGGCTCCTCCATTTATCTAGACTCCGTTCAAACTCCTTTTATTTTGCAACCTAAATGTTTTAGTTTGCACTTCCCTTTTGTTGGAGCTATTTTTGTTGGGTTGGTAATAACCCGTAAAGCCTTACAAAAATGTCCCATCTTTTATTTTCTGTTCTTTGCCTCTTTTCTTTTTATTTTGGCTCTCTCCTTTTTTGTCTTTTCTGCTAAGAAATAAAAAGAAGGCATCCCAGCCAGCCCAGGCCTCCCTAAGGCCCAGGCCAGCAGCCTCCCTCTCAGCCAAACCGCCTCTGGCCCATCTCCTCCTCCCTGCGGCCCAAGACTTCCCAGGCCCATCCCCCCTATCCTAACCCTAGCGCGCCCCGCTCCCTCTGTTCCTCCCTCCGCCGCCAGGAGGCCCGAACCCTCGAGCCTTCCCCCCGATCCCGTTTCTCTCTCCCTCTCCTCGCTGAGTCCCACTCTCCCCGAGCCCCATCGCTCTCTGTCCCCTCGCCCCGAGCCTCCTTCTCCCCTCGGTTCTCCTCCTCGTAGCGCCGACCGCCTCCCTCTCGTCCCGTGCAGCACCGGCCCGAGACCTCCCTCCGGCCAGTTCCTCGTCCAGGGCCCGAGGCCTCCCGCTCGAAGCCCGCGGCCAGAGCGCAGCCGCGCCAGAGGCTCTGCCGCCTCGCCTCCGTCTCTCTCCCGCCGCCCCAGGCGTCGCACCCCTCCGGCCAGCACCCGCGCGGACGCCTGGATCCGTCCTTCTCCGCGAAGACCCTGCTGCCGCCGTTCCCTCCGGTCGGCCAGAGGCCCCCGGCGCCCTTCTTCGCCAAGCCGGCCGCCTCCTGGCCACCATCGGCTCCCTTCTCCAGCATCCCGTCGCGGCTTCCTTCGTCCAGCGTCGTGCAGCACCTCTTCTCCAAGCGCGCCAAGACCTCGCGTGGCCTCCCTTCCCGTCCTCCAGCAACAGCGGCTGCAGCGCCGGCTTCCAAGGCCCTGTCCTTTTCCAGATCGGCGTCGTCCCGAGCAACCCGCAGCCTTTTTCCCCTTTTTTTGTTGTTTTGCTGCTGTTTTTGTTATCTCAAGTGCCAGGAGCGCCAAGAACCACTAGGTCGGACCCGAGTACAACTACATAACGATGACCGAACGACTACGAGCTCGAGAACGACTACATGAACGACTACTCGGAGACCCCAAGTACCCCTACCGTCGCCCGTGTACCCCTACGGAACGTCTTCGACCAAGTACCACGACGTCGCAAGTACCACGACACGAACGTGAACGACTACCGTCGCCGGAACAACTACTTCCCACTACGGAACGAGTTCCACTACCGTCGCCCCGTGTACGACTACCGACGCCCGGTAGCACCAAGTACTACTACCGTCGCCCGAACGTCTACCGTCGACATGTACATCTACGAGAACGTCTACTTCCACTACCGCCTCGTGAACGACTCCTTCCACTACGTCTCGAACCGCCCCGAAACGCAAGCTTCAAAGGTATAACCCCGAGACGTGACCCGTGTGATGCTTGTGTTGTATGAAATGTCTCCCTTGTGTGCTTCGTGCCCGTTCCGATCTTTGTCATGTTCCTCGGTTGCCTCGTCACCGACTCGTGGGAACCCGGCAACGGGATCGCCCCACCTTTCATCTCGTGTGACTCGCTCACGCCATCTTTCTTTTGCACCGGTCCCTCAACGAGATACCGGAACCGATATGTTGCGTGGCATCATTTTCGGATCGTTGCCGTGGCACCCCTTTCTTTCCACCACGAAGTCTATTTCTCCTTATCATCTATATCTCTTTTAAGTCAACCTTTTAATAACTTGCATAAAACTTGTTCATGTCATCCGCATCATGTTAACAACACTAATATGTTTAATTGTTGTTGCTTTATAATTTTTAAACATGCTCATGGGGATTTTCCGGATATGTTGTTGTTATTCTCCGGCCTCATTTAAAATGCCTAAATAGTGTAGTTTTATTAAGCTTCACCTCTTGCCATGTTAAAAACATTTAATCATGTCTTGTAAATAACGAGAGTCAACTAAATAATAAATGTGGTGTTTCGTCAATATGCAACTCGTTGCATATTGATCTCCACTTAACTTGTAGTTTTGTTTGTGCACTTTGCCATGCCATGCATATTTAAACCGGACATGCATCATACTTGTTTGTGCATCGTATGCCATGTTTATGCTTGTGTGTTTACCGTGTTGTTTTTCCTTCTTTCCGGTTGCTTCTTTTGTTAGCTTCGGTTTCGTTCCGGAGTTGTGAGGATCCGCTCGACTGTGTTGCTCCGTCTACTTCGTGGATCCGTTCTTCTCCCTTGTGGAATTCCAGGCAAGATGACCGAACCCGGATAACATTACTATTTTTGCCTACTGCCAGTAGTCTCGATCTATAGTTTTGCCTCGATGCCCATGATCTTCTTGTCAGCCTCCTACTTGTAACCAATTGCCATGTTAACCAAGCTACCTATGCAAACCGTTGCTTGGCTAAGTACGCTTCGCTCAGCCCTTCTTATAGCATTGCTAGTTGCAGGTGAAGATTGAAGATGCTTGCTTCATGATGAAGTTTGGTTGGGTTATATCACACTATATAAATGCTTAAAATGAAATCATCTATATACTGGCAAGGGTGGAAGGCTAAGCCTTTTGCTTGGTGATTTGTTCCACTCATGCCGTTAGGAACCGTATAAACCGGTGTTATGTTCCTTGATTATGCGTTCCTAACACGGTTGGGGTGTATGGGACCCCCTTGATAAACCGCTAAGTGCTAAGTCTTTTCCAGCAAATCCCAACATTGGTACTATTTGCCTAATAACTAATAAAACTTGCATGTGGACTAGCTATCCCTTTTATTTTAATTCAACAACCCCGGGCCAGTGCTCCACATAAGTGTTGGTCCGAAACGGGGAGCCTGCAGGGCCGCCTTGGGGCAACCCGAGGTATCTGGCATACACCTGTAGCTTCACCCATCCGGTCGTGTCCTGAGACTTAGATACGCGCGGCTACTTTCAGGGTGTCGACACGCCGGGAGGATTTGCTGGATTAGCCTTACCTTAGTTCGGTTTAACTCGAGCACGGGATTCCGAGAATACTCGGGTCTTCCCACCTATGGAGTTGCGACTACGCGGATCGTGGGCTTGTGATGGGTCAAGTTGGAACACCCCTGCAGGGTTTGAACTTTCGAAAGCCGTGCCCGCGGTTATGTGGCAGATGGGAGCTTGTTAATTCCGGTTGTAGATAACTTGACACAATGTTTCTAATACACTACCAACGTGTGTACCGTGACTGTCAATTTCCGAATAGGGATTCGGGAGTTGAACACGGTGGGGTTATGTTTGACCGGCTTTAGTTAGGATCACTTCGTGATAATCTCTCGACCGAGGCACTTCTCTTCTCGCTCTCTTTTGCGTAAGTTAGTGCTAGTTGCTGCTGCAGACTCTTGTTGTTCCTTCACCTCTCGTTCTTTCTTCAGCCTTGTCCTCACCCAAGGCTTAAATAGTCTTGTTACCCGGGAACGGGATTGCTGAGTCCTCTGTGGCTCACAGTTACTTCACCACACCAGATGCAGGTTCAGCCGAGTTTGATGCAGGAGTTGGATCAGTTCTTCACCCGGGAGTCCGATGAAGATCGAGGTTGTTTGCGTGTGCCGTTTCGATGTTCAGTAGTGGTTTCTACTAGGATTCGATCCTGACCTGTGGCTTTATGTTGTTTTGGTATCTTTCTTTTGGTTCTTCACCCGTAGTCGGGTTGTGATGTTTTGAATGATGTTATGCTTATGTAATGTATTGTGTGAAGTGGCGAGTGTAAGCCAACTATCTCCTTTTGCAATTTAATCCCTCTTTTACATGAGTCGTGCAAAGATACCAAACTTGAGATCATTCTAGGATGGGCTTATACCTTTAAGTCGTGCCTCGACACGTAGGAGGTATAGTCCCATCCTGGGCATTACAACCAACTCGTTGTTCACGAAGTGTAGGAGAGTGCACGGAACGTCGACGGCGCCCTGCGAAAACATGTAGGGCGTCAGGGATGCCCAGTCAAAGGCAAGGAGATGAAGTCCTCGGCCGAGAGAGGCTTAATTAGTTACCGTGATGATGGCGTCGAGCTCGGATAATGTCGAGGCACCGCCAACGACGGGCGTGCAGTTGACGGAGGGGCCGCTTGCTGCAGAGGTGCCGGCCGGTGTACACCCGGGTGCATTAAGCTCCCGTGCCAGCGTCGGAGACACCAATGCCGCCTCCGCCGGAGACACCAATGGCCCCGCCATCGCGTTCTGTGAGTTGCTGGCCGTGAAGCTAGGAATCGGGGGCGGCCCCTGTTGGCCGCCCGCAATCCACGCACTCAACCCCTCGATCAAGGTAGGCACAATGGCGGTGATCGTCACTCCGAGTTGTTGTTGCACTTGCTCTTGGACAATCTCCGGAATCCGCGCCACCTGTGCCTTGAGTTCTTGAACCTCGCGCGCCTGGCTTTCCGAGCTGGTCTTTTTCTCCTTTCGCCCACCATCATTATAGTATGACGTCCATTTTGTCGACAAGCCTTTGCCGGCCACACGACCAGCTGACGTCGGCTTACTGAGCTTATCCTTGTTCTTCATTACATTCAACGCCCTATTTAGAGTGGTGTCCCAAGGGTTGCTCTTAGTCGACCCCGCACTACTGCTTTCAGTCGCCTGCGGAAGGAATGTGAACCATTTAGAAATTTGGCTTCATTAATTAGAATGCAACCATATGGAGCTAATTACGCGGGGGTGTATTCCTTACCAGAACAAGCTCAAGCGCCCTGGTCTTCGGATCTGTGGTAACCTCCTTTGTTTTCGTGTCCTTCTTGTACCGGGCCCTGACAAAGTTCCTGGTCTGCTTGTCACCGTATTTATCGAAGAGGGGCGGTAGGCCTTGCTCGGCACGGTCCGCCTCCTCCTTGTCCCATATAGGCTCCGCCACTCTGTAACCGCCGGGACCGAGTGTGTGTTCCCCTAAGTTCAGCTCATGCATTTCTTTCCTTCACTGACTTGATTCGGAGTTTGCGGTGCTCGAGCAATTGATCTTGAAGTCGTTGTAGTCATCTTCGGTGATTGAAGGATTTTTCACCTTCATATTTTCATAACTCTCACCTTTCTCGATCATTCTCTTTACCGTGCTTTTCCAAGTAGACAGGGCCTTGCTCATCTTCGTGAGGGCAGCATTGTTCACTTTATTCCCTTTGAGGCTTGTGTTTTCAAATTCAGCGGGGAACTTGTATCATTCGTGCAGCTTCGTGAAGAGGAGGTTGCGCAAATTCCCTCGGTCAGGATGCCTCAGGTTCTCGGTGTTGATCGAGACGGTGCTCCGGAGAATGCACCCGAGCTGAAGCGAGTACCCCTTGACTATTCGTTCGGGCGCCGTTGGATTCCCGTCGGAGTCCACTTCAGTAACTTCCTCCTTGAGGGTGCGGAGCACGGTCGGGCGCCGGTCCTTCTGTTGCCTCTTCGGTAGGCTGCCATTTGTGCGTGCACCGCCATCATCAATGGTGGCATCCTCGGCGGCACCATCAGTGGTGGCATCCTCGGCGGCACCATCAGTGGGTTCATCCTCGGCGGTACCATCAGTGGTCTCAGGATCGGTGGGGAAGGCGGCGTCCTCATACAAGTGAGGTTGTTCCTCCATCTCCTGGGACAGCTCCCAGAATGCCTTGCCGCCCGAACCCCCGGCCTCATCGTTGTTGGCCATGTTTCTCTCTAAATAGGAAAAAAGTTTGGTCAAAAAGTTGGTTATTGTCAAGGAACAAGATCATGGTCTCATCATTTAGGGTTTGTCGACACGGAGGCATCCTAAAAGCTAAGCTTTTATCATTGAGGGTTTTTCGACGCCGAGGCACCCTAAAAGCCTAAGCTTTCATCATTTCGTTTTTTATCGACACCGAGGCACCCTAAAAGCCAAGGTTTTATAATTTATGGTTTGTCGACACCGAGGCATCCTAAAAGTTAAGCTGGGAAGGAGAATTCTAAGTTGGGCCTAATCACTTGGCTCTATTGCCGCCTATGGTTTAATGCAGCTAGAATAAAGGGGCACTTGATCCTACTTAATTAACTACTAAGATACTCCGGCCCATGGATTAGTCACAAGTACCCCATATGTCCTATTTTTAGCAAAGTCATGCTAAAATTCACGGAAAATTTCAGCATGACCTTTGCTGAAAATAGGACATATGGAGTACCCGAATTTGCCGGAACGGAAGTTAATCGACATTCCAGCAAACTCAAGGGCCTCTCGGGTGGACAAGGCAAAAAAAGGCCTCCATCACAACATGGAAAATACATTGGCAGTTACATCAACAGCTTTTTGTGTCTTTTGACAGTACCACATTGATAGAAGTATCACTGTCAGAAGAAGGGGGTTTTAGTTTGAACCAAGGACAACAATTCAAGCCAACTGTTGTAGCTCTGTTCATCTACACATCTCATAAATAATAGCTTATCTAGTTTCCACTTATAAAAATTCTTAGCAGCAGCAAAAGCCTAAGGCTCTGTTTGATAGCAAAGTATTAAAAAAACTGCAGTATCAACAAACTACGGTAATTTAGCCTATAGGCATAACATACCATGGTTTTAACATAGCAGAGTATTTTTAGAGTATTGACAATACAGAGCATCTGTTTGGCTGTGGCCTGCGCAGTGTTGTAAGTGTAGATGGCTCCATGGTTTTAACATAACAGAGCAAAGTATTAAAAAAATTGCAGTATCAAAAAAGAGGTCCAGGGTTCTTTTTTTTATGCAGAGAAATTACTATAGTTTTGAGAATACTCTAGTTTTAATTTGGGGCAACAACATGGACAGCAGCGTCTTCCTCCTTAATGCAAAGTTCCTCCAATTTTTTTTCTCTTTTAACAATCAGAGGAACAATACACCGAACCCCACATGAATCACATGCTCTTTCAACGGGAGAAGACAAAACTACTGAAAGAAGAGAAGTGCACTATATAGGAAAACTGATGTTTGGCAACAAGGCAACAAGTTCGGTTAAGCCAGCAAAACTACATCAAACGTAGCATAACCATAGTAGAAGGAATAGCTCCCCCCAATTCCAACACCCCTGTAACCCTAGACCAACACCCACTTTACCGCGTCCATCCTACACTCTCTACCGCATGTCTGCTACACCTTGTATCTACTCTACTCAGCGAGAAATATATCGTCCAGTGGTACTAAGTAGAGAAATTTATTTTGTGCTAAGAAACAAACAGTTCACAGTTGAGGGTGGCTTATCAAGATTTTCCCCATTTTTTATGGTTGTTGGAGTCATAACAAGATCGGTTACTAGATTGGGAAGAAAATTAACGCACGGCTGTGGTAGCTAGCAAGAGTGACTTTTCCAGCAAACAAACAAACAGTGTAGATCTCCATATCTTCTCGTGTCATAATGAAAAAGAACAGTGTTGGAGTGAGAGAAACAAACAAACAGAAAATCAGAGTAGAAAGGTTCTGACACTCAGGATCCTTGTAAGTTTGATCAGTTTTCTAGAACTGAAGACATGATTTTCTAGTGTTGTCCACTCCTATCATAAGTTTGATCAGTACTCTCCTATATAAGATGATTTAGTGTCTCTTCCAATAGAAAAACAACAATCTACTGTTCAAACAATAATAACAACAATCTGTTTTCCTTGCTTTCTTTCAGGTAATTTTTTGTTTTCAACTAATGTCACACAAAACTGAATTAATAATCTAGAAATGCATGACAGCCACACACCAGATGTCACGGTCACATGATGTTACTTCAAACACTGACTACATCCATTCACTGACCCAAGATGAACACACACAATTGATAAACTTTGCAATCAGCCATTCACTGGACCTGAGAGATGCAACTGCCAACACAATACCTCTACAGGCCCAAAATCAAAGGAAGGCACCATTTGCAATAGCTCATACACCAAAGAGAACAATTAACAGACTAAAACCCCACAACAAAAACCCTAGCCTGTCACATATGAACTGAGAAACATAGGCCACCAAGTGTGCGAGCCATTATTGCGGATGTGAGGCTACAGCCACAGGCATCTAACAAAGATGAGACCATCTACTACAGATATGTTCACTTGCAAGGCCTCTCAAGGCCCCTAAAGCAGATCTAAAATCTGACGAGGCAACGATCCCTTTCCAGCATCAGTAAATCGAAACTACAGCTGAGTCGAAGTCCATTCCTAAGGATCAACATATCCGACCACCGACGAATCTAAACTACCACCAAATTCACACCAAGAACAGGAACAAATCGCGACTACAAGTAGCGAGAAAACATGCGCTCGGCCTCCAAATCGAGGCACAACACCACGAGATCAATAGAAAAGCGAGGAGGACGCACCTGGCGGCGTGAGAGCTCCGCGGGAGAGGGCGGCGCGCGTCGGGGACTGGGAGGCCGCGCGGCGCCGGGGCTCCACGGGAAGGCGGCGTGCGTCGGGGACGGGGAGGCAGCGTCGAAGCGGGCCGGGGGCGCCTGGCCTCGGCGGGAACAGCAGCGTAGGGCGGTGTTGGAAGGCGCCGGAGTTGCGCGGGGAGGGCGGCGTCGCGGGTCCTTTGGGCGGCGCCGGGGAGCGGAGGAGAGGGAGCGATGAGATGGAGAGGGGACCAGCGCGAGAGGGATTGGTGTGGGGGGTGGAGGGTAGACAGGGGTAATGTAGATGGAGTGGGGGAGAATACTAATGGCGCACCCCCTTGCGGTGCGCCATTAGAATGTGATAGCAATGGCGCACCAGCGGGACGATGCGCCATAAGTAATTTAGATAGCAATGGCGCACCAGCCAGCGGTGCGCCATAAGTATTTTTTTTTATTTTTTTTTGTTGCATCTAATAGTTTTTTAGAAAATGAATATGAATATGAAACAGTAATAAATTTTTATAAAAACAGTAATAAATTTTTTTTAAATATCATCAGATGTTTTTATTTGAAAATATTTATGAATATAAAAAAATATCATCAAATTTTTTATTTGAAAATACCATCAAATTTGTTATTTGAAAATATAATCAAATTTGTTTTTTTGAAAATATAATCAAATTTTCTTTAGTTGCATTCATTTGTGACGGTGGAGCGGGGGAGGGTGCGGGGGTCGTCGGCGGTGGTGGAGCGGGGCAGGG
>LR738715.1:94763760-94931410 GCA_902687465.1 Secale cereale
ATGTCCTTGGCCTCGGTGTAGAATGTGTAGCCGTTGATATCGTACGCCTCATAGGTCATCAGGTTGTGCTCGGCGCCCTGTGACAAGGCGAATATGAGTTGTTCTTCCGCGGAAGAATCCTCATGTAAAGGGTACGACAGAAGCTTCTGCTTGAACCAACGCGTGAAACATGAGTTGTGCTCTTTGATTATATCTCCGTCCGTCCTCTGTTGGCCTCGGTCATTGTACGTCTTCTCAATAAAGGTTTTGTGCTCTACCACCCAAGGATCGACCACGTCTATGTGTTGTAGCGCGACTAGGTTTGCTCTTTCAAAGTCGGTGAGTCGACCCTCGAAGTCGACATGCATTTCGCGGCGACCCTCACGGTGACCCCATCCAGCGAGCCTGCCGAGGTGCCTGTTGACGGGCAGACCAACGGGGTTCTCGATGCCTAGATAATTCGTGCAGTAGGAGATGCACTCATCGGTCAGAAAGCCCCTGGCTATGCTTCCCTCTGGACGTGACATGTTGCGAACCTATCCTTTGATGACACCATTCATCCTTTCGAACGGCATCATGCTGTGCAGGAACGTCGGCCCGAGTTGGATGATATCGTCCACGATATGGACCAGCAGATGCACCATAACGTCGAAGAATGCGGGCGGGAAGTACATCTCAAGCTCGCATAGTATCACCACGATCTCTTCCTGTAGCCTTCTGAGTTGCCTCACGCCAACCGACTTCCGAGAGATGACGTCGAAAAAGTTGCATAGGCCAAATAGGGTTTCACGGACGTGCGCGTCCATGATCCCACGGATTGCAACTGGAAGTATCTGCGTCATCAGCACATGACAGTCGTGAGACTTCATCCCGCTGAACATCAGCTTCGCTGGGTCTAGGTATCTGCATATCTTCCCCGCGTAACCGTAAGGAAGTTTTACTCCTACGAGGCAGGTGAAAAACTGCTCGATCTCCTCCTGACTTAGAGTGAAGCACGCGGGAGGGTAGTCATTTCCGGTCTTCTTGGCCTTTTTGCCTTTGCGACGACTTTCCCTGTCCTGCTTCGCCTCATCATCATCATCATCATCATCATCATCATCATCATCATATATAGCGTGAAGCTCCTGCCTGATGCCCATTGATTTCAAGTCTTCCCTTGCTTTCGGCCCATCTTTGGTCCACTCTGGCATGTTGAGCAGGGTACCAAGCAGACTCTCGCACACGTTCTTCGTGATATGCATTACATCAAGGCTGTGAGGCACACGGTGGATCTTCTAGTACGGCAAGACCCAGAAAACAGACCTCGTTTTCCATACCTTCAGCAGCGGCTCTGCCGCCTTTCGTTTCTTTCCCGGCTCTGGCGCCTTTTGCTTCTTTCCCGGCAGTGGGCAATCTTTCCAATTTTTCAACAGCTCGTCTATTTCCTCGCCGCTCCTCATACGCGGGCGTCCTCGGAGTTCGGTTTCACCATCGAACAGATCCTTGCGTTTTCTCCACAGGTCATTGATGGCTTCTCGCCCCTCGTTGGTTACCCCAAGTGGAAGGTGTGAGATGCAGTGTAGCGGAAGTTTTCCCTTGGCAATACCAAGGATCGATTTCCCTGAGACTCCCAGTTTCAACAAGAAGGTGTCAACTGCTAACGGCGCTAGATATTAGCAATCAACGTGGACATGCACACAGATACAAATAACTTTGCTCCCAACGAGTACAGAGAGGTTGTCAATCCCTCCGGCCTTGTAGTTTACAAAGGATCAAACACAAGTGATAGTAGTGATAGATATTGCTGCAATAGTAAGTAAAAGCGTAAAGTAAATAGCGGATGTGATCAATGATGGTAATATGGACCGGAGTCCCATGATGTTCACTAGTGATGTCTTTCTCCCAAAAGACGATAAAACAGCTATGTGAGGCAAACGAATTACAGCTGGGCAATTGACAGGACTATGTGCGCAAACCAATGCTGACTAAGTTGCAAGAAAGGTAGAGGTTCAAAGCATGGGCGGTACGCCGAGGTAAGTAGACCAAAATCCATATGCATCTACTACTAATCATCCACCTTGAGATATCTATCCAGAACATCTCGCTGGTATTAAGTTGCGAGTCCCATCCATAGTGTAAACTCAAAGCAACAGACAATTGCATTAAAAGAACTTTGCGTAAAGTAAACAATCCTTGCACCCGCGGGCACAAGCACCGTTGTTTTCCCCCTTGTGGCAACAGCACATCCCCTAGACTCATGTTTCTGTCACTCAAGCTAGTCATCGAGGGGCATGAACCCACAATCAAGAATAACGTTCCCTCTTGGAGTCACTACCTACTACTTGGCCAAAGCAATAAATAACAACGGAGAACATGCAAGAATTACTTACGAACATAAATATAAAAGAGGTGAATCAAATATATTACTCAAACACAATCTGAACATAATCTCATAATCCATCGGATCCCAGCAAACTCATCATAGCAACAGCATAAGGATTACATATGTGCCTCGATCATGTAGGGCAGCTCACGTGGACTAATTAGTGAAGCACAAGAACGGGAGGAGAACATCACATAGCTACTGGTCATGGACTCATGGTCCAAGGGAGACTACTCACAACTCATCCGGGAGGCGTCCATGGTGGTGGAGAAGCTCCCGGTGGTGATCCTCCCCTCCGGCAGGGTGCCGGGAAGAGTTCTCCTGGTGCTCCCGATCTTGGAAGCGGCGGCGGCGGCAGAACAGAGATGAGATCGTGAAAAAGAGTTCCCGTCTCGAGGGTTTTGGGAGACGGTCTAAATATATGCCAAAGGGGGGCATCAGCGGAGCCTCGGGGGGGCCAGGCGCCCCCCCCCCCGGCGCGGCCCAGGGGGGGTGCGCCACCAGGGCGCCTGGGGCCCTGGTGGTCCCCCTCCGGCTGTCCTTCGGGTGCCTGGTAGCTTCTGGAACGCTGATTTTTTATATAATTTTTCCGGGATTTTTCTGGCAGTTCTCGTAATGGGAAAACCTGAAATACAAAAACAGCCGAAAACAGAAACTGGCACTGGGGTGCACTAAGTTAATAGGTTAGTCCAAATATGATCAAAAGTGTATGGAAGTGTATAAATATCATAGCAATATCACCCAAAAGAGGCATGGAGCAAGCAGAAATTATAGATACGTTTTGGACGTATCAACATCCCCAAGCTTAATTCCTGCTCGTCCTCGAGTAGGTAAATGATAACAAGAATAATTTCTGTGGTGACATGCTATTAAACATATAGTACTTTTTTTGTAGTCATATGACAAAAGCTTACTGAGACAATGAATCTATAGTAATTAAGTTGCCTCATGAGAAAATCACAAAGAACTGAAAGTTTTACAATATGATACTGAAACATCAAATAGATTTGTAATGAACATGGTGTGCAAATATGATAAAGCGATATCTCGCTTGCCCCCTTTAGTGAAGCAAAACATAAATGCAGGGGCACCTCCAAGATTTAAGTGATGACTAGATACAATGATTTCAGAATAAACGATATCACAATCAATGAAAAGACAATGCTACTTTGGGACAATGCACATTACACTCAGAATGACAATCATGCTCTCAGTAGTTGGTGCTTTTAAAAGAAGGTGGAGACTCTCGAACCGTGGCTTTTGTTGGCAAGGTTGAAAACCCGTAGTCGGAAACAAAGACAAAACATGTACCAGAGCTCTTGGTTTTAAAAGCAGAGGTAATAATTATTTTTATAGATCATGCATGTTTCGTCAACGAATGCTAGCAGACAACTCAATCACTTCTTGAGATGGACAAGTTTCGAGGAACGGCTCCCGAATGAGGACGATCACATCCTCTTAATCTCCTTTGTTTATCACTGCCAAAGTTTTCTGATTTCTCATAAACAAAGCGTGAAGGAGGGTTTGTTTGTTATATTGTCTTTTTGAGCCGGGCGTAGTCAATGCCAGTTCCTTCTCGTATTATGGGTTTGCACATTATACATGCAATCCCGGGGTGAAGCTTGTCCAACTTAAAAAGATCATGAATTAACTACTACTTCCTCATGAACTTATAACAGAGGCACAAAATAGGAATGCATTTTTTTGAATAATTTCGAGATGGTACATGCAAGTCTCCGTTAGGAATGGCAGGTAAATACCATGTAGGAAGGTATGGTGGACTTATATGGCATAACTGGTATAAAGGAATTTGGATGCACAAGCAGTCAGTCCGCTTAGTACAGGCGAAGGTTAGCAAAAGACTAGGAGCGACCAACTAAGAGAGCAATGACGGTCATAATCATGCAGAGCGACAAAGCAACATTGAATCAGGCATGGAAGTTATATCGCACTCAGAAACAAAAGATCATCAAGGCTTGACAGACTTTCTTTACAGTCTTAAATATGCGTGAGCATACGCCAAGTCAATCAAAATAAATTCTTGAAGGAAGATATTACTAAACCATACCACATCATAGGCAAACAAATCATGTTGGTACTCCAATAACACATTCGGAACCCCCCAGCTATTTGAGACTAACCATAAGAAAACATGAACTACTAAGCGCCATTATGCACGTAGCATCTTTATCATAGACATATCGACCAATGCAACGGAAGCAAACTCTCTTAATAAGATAATCATGATAGATAAAGAGAGTTCAAGCAACCAACTAAACGAAAGCTCTTTAGAAAGATAAGCATGAAAGTTAAGAGCTAAGCATGATAGTAGCTATTAAAAGACAAAGAACACACACAGCAGAGATAGATATGAAAATTCTATGTTATGTTCTAGGTAGAAGTGGAGCGTGTTTCTCTCCCACATAAAGAAAGCTGAGTTCCGACTCGTTATGAAAATCTAAGGAAAACTAAAAAGGAAAACTAAAAGCGAGACGCTCCAAGCATAGCACATAACACACGAAGTGATTAAAATATAGTGGAACGAAAGACGAACTGATAATGTTGATGGAGAAGGGGATGCACGGGGGCATCCCCAAGCTTAAACGCTTAAGCCTCCTTGAATATTTCTTGGGGGTGCACGGGGGCATCCCCAAGCTTGAGCGTTTGACACTCCTGAATCTTTTTATCATCTTCCCTCGCACACTTGAAAACTCCCTTCATACATAACTCATCATAATCTGATTAGCGAGGTTAGTACCCATAATAAAATAATTGTTCCTTGCTGGAAATAAGGATATTCTTGAAGATATACTGTTTCTCAAGATTGCCAAAAGGTTTTTGCAAAGAAAAAGCAAGCTCTAGGTTTGCAAAATGAAGGAAAGGCTAAACAGGACAGAATCTGTGAAAAACAGAACGGCAGGTAGTAAATGATTTTTCCGGGGCACTTCTGCAACTCTAATCAAAAAACTCAAAACATACGCACGATTTTCTTCGCCTCCTCGAAACTGGTCGGGCACTTGTTCCCCTTGGGAAGACGTTCGTGCCAGAATGGCATGTTCTCGTCGAGGCATGCGTCGGTCATTTTGTGTTTTACCTTCATCTCCAGAGCCATGAGCGTTACTTTCAGGCGGGTATCCTCGGGCCTGCATCCTTCATACAATGGAGTAACCGCGTCTAACTCAAGTTGATCCATCTTGGCTTTCTCTCGGGCGGCAGCTCTTGCGTTATCCGTCTGCTTGAGATGCAGCTCTTGAATATGAGGGTCCTGCACCCAGCCCATCGATGGTCCAGCGTTGTCTGCTCCGCCGGCATCATCATCTTCATGATCATGCCCGTCGTCTGCTCTGGCATATTCCTCATCATCATGTCCTGCATCTTCTACATGATGACTGTGTACAGCATCACCGTCGTGATCATCTCCTGGGGATTCTTCGTCTTCTCGCCCGCCCGAGCCGCGGTGGTTGTCTTGCTGCCCTTCCTCATTTCTTGGCCGGCCACCATGGACGACTTCGTAGTCATCTTAATCACCTTGCCACCGATAGCCATCCATGAAACCACGCAAGAGCAGGTGGTCCCGCACCAGCCCGGAATCCGGGTCCGCAATAAGGCTCTTCAGCTTGCATCTTCAACACGGACATCTTATCTCCGTCTCATTCTTTTGAAGCATCTCGGCCTTCGCGGACCTCAAAAACCTATTCATGATGCCTTCGGTCATCGTGCGGACCATGGTCGCCTGCGGGGTAGAGCAAAACGATATTTTAGAACCAAGAAAAAATTTGGCATGACTTTCCCTAAAAATAGGACCGAAAAGAATGCTTAATGCCAAAATTCTCGCCGAAACGGAAATGAATCAACATTCCAGGAAAATATTGGCAACTATCGCATTTCAAATACCGGTACACCTCCAAACACAAACACATATGCAACACCACAAACATATGCAACACCACGAACATACATAGATCTAGCGAGGCCATAAAAAGTGCATGTGCACATTGTTGTAGGGAGAACAACATAAATATAGCTTCCCCCCTTACTTACCTATCAAAACAAGGTAATTTAACCACTTAATTTGAATGAATCTATGGTGGAAATGAGGTGAAAAAGAGGAGGCACCCGAGACAAGGAGGAGGTGGATAGAATGAAGTGGGGAGAAAGTGAGTGTGGATAGGAGTGGCTGTCCAAAATATCTTGTTGGTGCCCACTTACTAATGGCGCACCAACTCATAATGCGCCATTAGTAATCCAGGTTACTAATGGCGCACCTTCTGGTGGTGCGCCATTAGTAGTTTTGCAAAAAGAAAAAACATACTAATGGCGCATTGTTCCACAGTGCGCCATTACTAGTTTAAACTAGTAATGGCGCACCGTGGAACAGTGCGCCATTAGTAGTTTTGCAAAAAAAAGAATAAAAAATATAATAAAAAAACAACATTAGTGGCGCACTTTTCGACAGGTGCGCCATTACTAGTTACAACTAGTAATGGCGCACTGTGTCTGGATGCGCCATTAGTATGTTTGGACAGGCGCACTAGTTAAAAAAATTGATACTAATGGCGCACCCTGGGCCAGGTGCGCCATTAGTAGTTTCAACTGTAATGGCGTATCAGAAGGTGGTGCGCCATTAGTATATACTAATGGCGCACCGCTTGTCTGGTGCGCCATTAGTGTCAATCCCATCTATAGCCCTTTTTCTAGTAGTGGAAGGTCTGCGGTAAACTACTCACAACTCATGGTGAGGGCAATGATGATGATGATGAAGGCCTCCGTGATGGATCCCCCTCCGGTGGAGCTCTGGAACAGGCTCCAAGATGGGATCTCCACGGGAACAGAAGCTACGGCGGTGGAATTAGGGTTTTCTCTCTGCTTATGGAGTTTCTGGGGTACGTGGATATATATAGGAAGAAGGAGGGCACAGGGGGCCACACGAGGCAGCCTCGAGGCAGGGGCACCCCCTGGGAAGGGGGCGCGCCACCCACCCTCGAGGGTAGCCCCTCTGTCCCCTGACTTGGTCCCGAAGTTTCCCGTGCATGATTTTCTCCAAAAATATCTCTCGCGAAGGTTTCATTCCGTTTGGACTCCGTTTGATATTCTTTTCTGTAAAACCCTGAAATAGGCAAAAAAACAACAATCTGGACTGGGCCTTTGGGTTAGTAGGTTAGTCCCAAAAATGATATAAAAGTGAATGATAAAGCCCATTAAACATCCAAGACTTCATAAATAATAGCATGGAACAATCAAAAATTATAGATACGTTGGAGACGTATCAAGCATCCCCAAGCTTAATTCCTGCTCGTCCTCGAGTAGGTAAATGATAAAAAAGAATTTTTGATGTGGAATGCTAACCAATATAGTTTTCAATGTAATTCTTTTAATCGTGGCATGAATGTCAGATCTGAAAGATTCAAGATAAAAGTCTATATTGACATAAGAAATAACAATACTTCAAGCAATACTAACAAAGCAATCATGTCTTCTCAAAATACTATGGCTAAAGAAAGTTATCCCTACAAAATCATATAGTCTAGCTATGCTCCCTCTTCATCACACAAAATATTCATATCATGCACAACCCCGATTTCAGCCAAGCATTTGTTTTCATACTCTATCTTTTCAAACCTTTCAACTTTCACGCAATACATGAGCGTGAGCCATGGATATAGCACTATGGGTGGAATAGAGGTGGTTGTGGAGACGACAAAAAGGAGGGACATAGTCTCACATCGACTAGGCGTATCAACAGGCTATGGATATGCCCATCGATAGATATCAATGTGAGTGAGTAGGGATTGCCATGCAACGGATGCACTAGAGCTAAATATGAATGAAAGCTCAACAAAAGAAACTAGTGGGTGTGCATCCAAATTGCTTGCTCACGAAGACCTAGGGCATTTGAGGAAGCCCATCGTTGGAATATACAATCCAAGTTCTATAATGAAAAATACCCACTAGCATATGAAAGTGACTAAACATGAGACTCTCTATAATGAAGAACATGGTGCTACTTTGAAGCACAAGTGTGGAAAAAGATAGTAGCAATTGTCCCTTTTTCTTTCTTTTTTCTCTTTTCTTGGGCCTTTTTTTGCGGAGGGGCTTTATAGATTCAGCCTTTCCTCCCATGGGACAATGCTCAAATAATGATCATCATCACACTTTCATTACAACACGAAATTACAACTCGATACTACAACAACAAAGTATGACTCTATATGAATGCCTCCGGCGGTGTACCGGTATGTGCAATGAAACAAGAGTGACATGCATGAAAAGTTATGCATGGTGGCTTTGCCACAAATACAATGTCAACTACATGATCATGCATGGCAATATGACAATATGATGCGTGTCATATAAACGGAACGGTGTAAAGTTGCATGGCAATAAATCTCGGAATGGCTATGGAAATGCCATGATAGGTAGGTATGGTGGTTGTTTTGAGGAACAATATGGTGGCTGTTTTGAGGAAGGATATATAGTGGGTTTATGGCACCGGCGAAAGTTGCGCGGTACAAGAGAGGCTAGCAATGGTGGAAAGGTGAGAGTGCGTATAATCCATGGACTCAACATTAGTCATAAGAACTCATATACTTATTGCAAAAATCTACGAGTCATCGAAACAAAGCAATCAACGCATGCTCCTAGGGGGGAGGTTGGTAGGGGTTAACCATCGCGCGCCCCCGACCTCCACACAAAGGTTGGCGCTCTACAAATACCTCATGCTCTAACTTCGTCACATAGCGGTTCACCATACGTGCATGATACGGGAATCACTAACCTTAACACAAGTATTTCTCAATTTCATAATAACTCCACTAGCATGACTCTAATATCACTATCATCATGTCTCAAAACAATTATCAAGCATCCAACATATCTTTCTATTCAATACACTTGAGTGAATTTTTTTTACTACATTGACATTGGATGTTTATCATGTGAAGACTAGTTTCTTTAGCCTAAACACTTTATCATGCTGTTTTACTAGACTCTCAAATAGATATAACTGAAGCATGAGAGTTCAATAATTTCTACAAAATATTACCACCACCATGCTCTAAAAGATATAAGTGAAGCACTAGAGCAAAAACTATTCAACTCAAAAGACATAAGTGAAGCACATAGAGTGTTCTAATAATTTCTAGGCCATATATAACTCTCCCAAATAGGTGTGTCCAGCAAGGATGATTGTGGAAAAATAACAAGCAAAGACTCAAATTTTCCAAGACGCTCCAAGCAAAACACATATCATGTTGCGAATAAATATATATCTCCAAGTATAGTTACCGATGGATGAAGACGAAACAGGGGATGCCTTCCCGGGGCATCCCCAAGCTTATATTTTTGGTATTTTTGGTTTAATAAAACAGCAAATAAAAGCGGTAAAGTAAAGTAGATGTAGATTGATATGTTGAGAATAGACCTGGGGGCCATAGTCTTCTCTAGTGGCTTCTCTCATGATAGCGATATTCTACGGTGGGTAAACAAATTACTGTCGAGCAATTGATAGAAAAGCAAATAATTATGAGACTATCTAGGCATGATCATTGTATATAGGCATCACGTCCGAGACAAGTAGACCGAAACGATTCTGCATCTACTAATATTACTCCACACATCGACCGCTATCTAGCATGCATCTAGTGTATTGAGTTCATACGAACAGAGTAACGCCTTAAGCAAGATGACATGATGTAGAGGGATAAACTCAAGCAATATGATGTAAACCCCATCTTTTTTATCCTCGATGGCAACAATACAATACGTGCCTTGCTGCCCCTACTATCACTGGGAAAGGACACCGCAAGATTGAACCCAAAGCCAAGCACTTCTGCTATTGCAAGAACTATAAATCTAGTAGGCCAAACCAAACCGATAATTCGAAGAGACTTGCAAGGATATTATGAGCACACATAAAAAGTTCAGAGAAGAACCAAATATCTTTCATAGATAACCTTGATCATAAACTTATAATTCATCGGATCTCGACAAACACACCGCAAAAAGAGATTACATCGAATAGATCTCCTCGAAGACCGAAGAGAACTTTGTATTGAGATCCAGAGAGAGAGAAGAAGTCATCTAGATACTAGCTATGGACCCGAAGGTCTGTTGTAAACTACTCACAACTCATGGTGAGGGCGATGATGATGATGATGAAGGCCTCCGTGATGAATCCCCCTCCGGTGGAGCTCCGGAACAGGCTCCAAGATGGGATCTCCAGAAGCTACGGTGGTGGAATTAAGGTTTTCTCTCTGCGTATGGAGTTTCTAGGGTACGTGGATATATATATAGGAAGAAGGAGGGCACCGGGGGCCACACGAGGCAGCCTCGAGGAAGGGGGGCGCGCCTTGGGAAGGGGGGCGCGCCCCCCACCCTCGAAGGTAGCCCCTCTGTCCCCTGACTTGGTCCTGAAGTTTCCCGTGCGTGATTTTATCCAAAAATATATCTCGCAAAGGTTTCATTCCGTTTGGACTCCGTTTGATATTCTTTTTCTGCAAAACCCTGAAATAGGCAAAAACAGCAGTCTGGACTAGGCCTTTAGGTTAGTAGGTTTGTCCCAAAAATGATATAAATGTGAATGATAAAGCCCATTAAGCATCCAAGACTTCATAAATAATAGCATGGAACAATAAAAAATTATAGATACATTGGAGACGTATCACCATCCAAACACCACTTTGGTTAGAGTTAGTTCAGGGTTAGTGTAGCGACCAGACCTCAAACAGTCTGATCTCTGTGCATCAGTGTCATCCCTGGATCAGTAATGCTGACACGCACAGTACTTGAAGGATTTATAACAGAGTAGCAATCACACACTTATTACATCGATAGTCCAATGATGACTTTATACAAATAATATGGCTGAAGGCCATCTAATACGATAACAGCGGAAGGCTTGGAAGATAAGTGAGTCCATCAACTCCAGCGGCATCACTGAGTATAGAACCACGACCTAAAAGGCATCTTACTCGTCGTCTGAAAAGTCTGCAACATGAAACGTTGCAGCCCGAAAAACGGGTCAGCACATGGAATATGCCGGCAAGGTAACACAAGAGATGCAATGAAAGTAAAACTATACTATATGCAATATGGCTGGTGGAAAGCTCTATGGTTAAGTTTTTGCGTAAAGCCAATTTTTCCCTACTTCAAAGGAATGCATTTTAATTAACTATCATGGTAGTTGAAACATCGTTGAGAAGATAGACATCCTCTCAACCCCAATTAAAGTTCATCATTAAACCCAACAAAATTAAATTAAAGTAACATGTTGAGATGCACATGAAAATCCAAGTACTAGATACTCAAGACATCCATAACCGGGGACACGGCTAATCATGATCAGTTTGTACACTCTGTAGAGGTTGTGCACTTTTCCCACAAGACTCGATCGCCTCCGTTTGGTTTCTCGCATTGCATGATGTTTGAGAAACGGATGACCGAAACATAGTCTTTCAGAAGCGCTGGCACCTTACGATTGGGCGGACCGTACCAACCTACATCCCCTACATCTGCTAGTCCACCACTGTAAGAGTTTGCACAACTTACTCATACTATGCTAGAGCCCATAATAGCATTGTGGCTACACACGGAAGTTTCTAGTATGAATAATCTCATGATCCCTTTGAGCCTGGGTGGCGGTCCAAAAGAAAAACAGGCAATCCTGGAATACCCAGATGCCTCAGTCCACCCAGATGTGTATTAATGTTTCCACCTTAAGTTTGAACCATTAATTAAACAATCTCACATATGTCATGGATTTCACTCACCCAATCCACGTCTACGAGCATAGCATGTCCTAGCAGCAAACGTAGAAGTAACTCCCAAGGGTTTGAATGTAATGCAGGTAATAGGTACTACCTCAATCTACTTCCCAATCCCACAAGTTAATTGATCCTAATCATGCAATGTGTGAGGGTTTGACTAATGCAATGAAAACTGGGTAATTGGAAAGCATGATCAAAGTGTTGCTTGCCTTGCTGATGATCCGCAAAACCTAGAGACTCAAAGTAGCAAGCGGCGCACTCCGGGTACTCTATCGCAATCAAACAAACAAGCATACAATAAGTACTTAACTAATGCACGAGTAAAACTCAAATAAGAGATCTAACCAGAAAGTTCAACTTAAGAACTCCGGTTTGAAAAAAGAATCAACTCGAAAGAAGCAACGAAACTCAAACTGCAAAAGAAACGAGCTCCGAATTACTAGTTGGCCTAAGGTCAAATTTTACAGTAGCCAAAACTTTGTTCAAGTTGATCTAACGTAAAGAGGGCTTCGAGACGAAGATCTGGGATTTTGAATCACCTGATTCCGACTCTCGAGCGAAAAGAAAAAACGAAAAACAAGATCAGGGAAGAAATCGCGATCGGAATAATCGCGGATAAATACCCCGAAAAAGAAAAACGACGAACAGGCTAACGAACGAACGTTCGCTGTCTGCGGTTAACTAACGAAAACCATTCATTAAAACGAACGTACGGACAAACTTCCGCTAATTAGCTAAACCGAAAAAAAAACCGAACCGATCTATTCTAAAAAAACAGATCTAGGTTTTCCTAAATAAAACCGATCGGTTAACCGAAAAAAAAACTAACTACCTCGAACTCCGGCGAACTCCGGCGGTCTCCGGCGAGGGGGCGGCGGCGACGGCTGCCAGGCGGCGGGGTGGCAGCGGCGCGGCGGCGGGGCGGCAGCGGCGCGGCGGCGGCGCAGCGGGCGGCGGCGCAGCGCGCGGCCGCGACGGCTGGCGGCGGCGGCGGCTGGCGCGGCAGCGGCGGAGGGCGCGTCGGGCGGCTAGGGTTAGGGCGAGGCTGTGGGGCGGGCGAGGCTTTGGGCCGGCGGGGCTGCGGCTTATAAAGCCCAGTCTCCTGGTCCGATACCAGACTAGGTCGGTTTCTTTCTTCTTTTTTTAAATAGAGTCCCGGCGCAGAAAAACTAACGAAAGAAATACCAAACGGACTCCAAAATTCCCGAAATAAATTTTTACCGTCCTCTAATAATATTTAGGACAAAGTGAACATTTTTCCCGGACCTAAATGCAATTTTGAAAAACGCGTATTTTTCCTATGCAAATAAATCCGCAAATAAATCCAGAAAAATACCAAAAGTGATTTTAATATTTTTTCCTCCAATATTTTTGTTATTTTGGAGAAGTCATATTATCTCCGCTCATATTTTGTATTTAAAAATATTTTTAGTAGGGAAAAATAATTAGAATCACATTGTCCTCGTACCGGTATTTGAGCGAACTCAAATACAAAAACGGTAAAATTCCCAACTCTCTCCGTAGGTCCTTGAGTTGCTTAGAATTTCGAGGAACTTCACGAACAAAAATGCAAAAGCATGCAAATGCAAATATGATCTATGTATAACATTCCAAATTGAAAATTTGGGATGTTACAGTTAGAATCTAACCTCTGACTTAGATTATCCAAACAGGGCCCATGTCGCCCATTAAGTCAACGCCTTCTATTCGATCGGGCGTTATGACTTGTGGGACCTACATGTCAGTATGCACAAAAATCCCCGAGTGACCTCCTACCTCCGGCCCGTCCACCTACTCATCCTTGGCCATGGGACGCAGCTACCGCTGCCGGCAGAAGGCGAGGACAAAACCGCTGGCGGTGCGAAGCCCATCTTGCGGCAGCCCGGATGCCAGCCCCGTCCGGCGCTCGCGGACGCTAGCTAGACAAGATAGCTTTGTCCAGCTGCTTGTCTGCAAGGTTTGCTAGCTAGATTGGCACGGCGGCGCAGCGGCTTGCTCGCGCGCGCCACGCTAAGGCCAGCCATCTGGCGCATGCGAAGGCCAGCGCGGCGGCTTGCTCGCTCGTGAGTCACGCTCGGGCTAGCCTGTCAACCCGTGCGGAGGCCAGCGCGGCGTCCGGCCCGTCTGGCGGAGCGGCGGCCAACTCGCTCATCACTGGCGCCACCGACGAACACGCATCAGTACTGTTTGAAGTAATGTTCAGGAAAAATAATGATTTGAGTTGGAATAACAGGATAGAATGTCAAATGTGGGTCCCTCGTGTTAACGGTCAAACAAAATGTGTTGGTTTAAGCTGCCTCGTCAGCACGGACGTGTGGGCCAACCCTGTCATAAATGGGTTTAAACTAACCTAATCGGTAGGTAGTATTTTTGACGTGGATTAAGAAATTTTGGGTATGTTTTTGCTATTTTTTGTACAATAGATTCTTCCTAGGGCTGGTTGAAAGTGGTAGTTTTTTGTTAAATACTCTACATATTGTAAGTAGGAGTGAAAGTTAAGCTTTGGAACCCAATAAGCAAGGCTAGTTACATAGTGCATATGTGTACATGATTGAAAGTAAATATCAACCATGAGTGACTAATATCTTGATGGAAAACTCGAAACTATAGAATACTAGGGAAAAAAATTCATGGTTGGAAATACTAGCAATGTTCATGTGCGTTGCAACGAATCATAATTAGAATAATACTTATTCACAAACTTGATACAAAACACTCTAATTTTGATATACATATATCACTAGAGATATATTATGTTTCAATTAGAATATATTCCTTGGGCGGTTTTGGTGAGGTCAGGGAGGGATGTGGTTGGTTTTAAGATACTAATTATGGGTTTTTCTGGAAATTGGTAGACAAGTGGGATGTTTGTGAGAAAAGGCAACAACTTACCTCACAGTCGTTAGATGTAGATCTAATGGTCACAAATGACGGATGGCAGACACACCATCATCACCAACTTAGTCTTCTGTAGGAGTACTAACAAGATCCGTGCATTGCATGGAACATCAAGATGCATTTTTTTATAAAAACACTCGTTGTGATTGACCCATGCGGGAGTAATTCCATGTGTAAAAACTAATGATATCTCGAGAAATAGGAGATAAGGTGAAGAGGAGTGGGGCGTGGTAGTGATTGGTGGTCGGACTGAGCGGAGGCATGGGGATTGACGACGCCGGCAGCGGCCACCAGGCCAATTTGTTCCAGAGGCTTCCGTTCTTAATTTCTCAACAATGAGGTTGTTGGAGAAAGGATGAACGAGGGAAGGCCTTGTCTGCAAATGTGGAGAGGGGTGCGGGTATCTTTTAGTTTAATTTCCATCAGTCAGATATAGATCGGATGGTCTATATTGCAAGATGGCACGCGTACCATCATCACCAACTCGGTTTTTTATAAGAGAAGAAATATAAGTATGGAGATACAAACGTATTATCGATACTTGTTTCCGTAAACTAGCATCTACATTCTATTCAACGCCTCAGCCTGTGAGGCCTTAGCACAATGACGTCTCGACTGTGTAAAACAAAGGTTTTCCCGTCGACGGTAAGGAGGGGGTGACGGCGGCGCGCTTTTTGGCTTGCTCTAGTCCTAGTAGTCATACTAGGTGGTCTAGGCATGTGTAGAATTCTTTTTCACGTCTCGTGTTCACCGTACTGCCATGACTGTTGATGAATAGACGGTAAGTTATTCACGGGGAAACCCTTGTTGAGCGTGTTTGCGAGAGAGAGAGAGAGAGAGTGTGTGTGTGCGTGTGTGATATGTCTAGAGACTGAGGCAATGATAACAAATTCTTTGTGTCTATGTGTGTGGAGGATAGAGAGAGACATGTACATGGGGCTTTGTGTTGTGTAACGTGGAGACACATATACATAATTAGAGAGTGAGTGTGCGAGATACACATGCGGACATGGGGAGAGACGAGGATCCAGATTAATGGGTGTTTGTGTGTGTCTGTGTGTGTTTGTGCGCGCGTTTGTGTGTGAGAGGGAGTGTGTGTATGTGGAGTAGAGCGACCACTAATGATGTAAACCTAATATAAGGGAAGGGGAATGGTGTGACATGTGTAGTAGCGGGATAGCATGGGTGCGGGCGGGGGGAGCAAACTATTTGGAAGAGACATCGATTGTGTGTGGGAGAGGGGTGTGAGAGCGAGAGAGAGAGAGAGAGAGAGAGAGAGAGAGAGAGAGAGAGAGAGAGAGAGCTAGCGACGGAGAGAGAGAGAGAAAGAGAGGGGCGAGAGAGGGGGTGTTTGTGTCCATAAATGGCGTATATATAGGGAAACAATGTTGATGTTGTTTGAAATTGGCCTATGTACGGAGACGCAAGGGAAGTGAGTCATCGTGTGTGTGATAGGGACTTCATGAGAGATCTAGAATAGATGGTGTAGAGAACAATGTGCGAGATCGAGAACGATGATACATTAGGGATCTATGAAAAAAGAGTCACGACATATATGTATACAGGGAGGAGCTGGGGCGGGTCCGCATGTGGGAGAGATACAAAGAGGAGAGTGGTGCACAAGGAGACAAAGTGTGCTTGTTTTGCAATTGGGGTGGTGTGTGAGGTGAGTGTGCGAGAACCACATAACTAGGGAGATAGATGTTTGGGGGCGACGTTTTGTGTGTATGGGAAAGATACACTCTACATAGTGCGTGTGCTTGGGAAAGAGAGATGCTGGGAGACCTAGCTAGAGAGTGGGGGAAGAGATGTGTGCATGCCCAAGAGACAAAGTGATAGAGACCTATATTGGGGTCCGGACTTTAGAAGAGAGAGGGGTGTTAATTTGCTCGTGTGTTGGTGTTTGGGGGAGAGAACGACTTCTCTCTGTGTGTGTGGGGGGGTGGGCGATGAGGGGGGGTTTGCTTCAGATAAAGAGTGAGGTGTCTATATTTGAGGGACTTTAGCGTAATTGAGATATACATGGTCAATAGTGTGTGCACTCAAGGTTGATCAATTTGTTTCACAGTTTGGACTATGAGATAATGATACTTTTGAACATGTGTGATATACTTTGATGGACGAGAAATACAAACCTAAGATTGGAATTTGGAATTCGACTCCATCATTAGCTTTTGTAATTCATTTAAACTGAGGTACATTTTTAAGCCGGGATTTCGTGATTTCAAATTCATATATCAAACCTAGAGATATACACATACATGCATGTTCAAAATTTATAATCATCCACTTTATTCATACACATACATTTTGTCTTTTGTCATCATATTTAGGATAAACACATTTGAATTGGACCATATGATGGTATTTGCTTGTAGTAGCTCAATGATCCATATTTGAATTGAATGGACAATCTAAGTTTCGAGTTGGAGACATTGATTTTCAAAACTTGCACTTTTTTTGCGTGCAAAACAAACAAATTCTCGGCCATGATATCATAGTCGGCCGTACAAGAGCAGAATATAATTTCAGGCGCCAAAAACTTTCAAACTTCCCGCTCACGTTGAAATATCTCGCGCCCGAAAGTTTAGCCCTGCGATATTCCTGTTTTACCCCTGCCACATGAACGGAAAAGGGCTGCTTTGGTAACTCCATTGTTTTCCCCTCTTTGCCCCCAACATTCTTCCCCAGAGCCCCTCCCCCTCCCCTCCCCGACCCCCCAACCACGGCAAGCCGCCGAATCTAGTCCTCCGTCGCAGCGGTGGACCTCACACCCCGACGGATCTACCTTCCGCACCTTGGTACCCCCAACTGCCAACTCACCACTTCACCGGAGCCGGTTCAGCGACTGGCTTGTACACCACTCCAGATCTCCTTGACCGCCATCATGGTCCACCGCACTGGATCTATTTAACCGGCGCCCTCGTCCACCATAGTGGAGGCCCTTCACTGACTCCCTCGTCCGTCCCTTCGCTGGCCCTTCATACAAGCCCTCATCCGTCGGAACAGATCCGCCTCACCGAAAGTGATATACAACGCGCCCGCCGAAGCCTTCGTCCACTGCACCAGACCTACTCCACGGCTGCCATATTCAACTCCATCGGCCCTGCTTTACCGACGCCGCAGCCTCATCAGGTTATTTCGATATGTACTCCTTCGGTTTTTCTCTTTATCGTGCAACTGTTCACTTACCATAGATGAGCTTTCTTGTATGTCGACAGGCGCCGCAACCGTAGCACCGGAGCCGCTTCAGCAACGGCGACAGCTGGCCCAAACTCAACCGCAACACGAGCACCATCGACGATCCTTAGCTATCAAGTATGCCAACGATACCCATACGCCGCCGAGAATCAGGTACTATTATCTAACGATCGGCGCCTACGTTCACTTTCTTAGCATAATCACCGCACCTTTGAATTTCTTGAGGGCATCATTCAGTTTTTCATGAGACGCGTTATTCCGCTTACACCTGTAGGGCCATACTTCTGGCAGTGAACATGTTACATGTGCTAAATTACGTACCAGTGCACATATAGTTAATATGCTTTAGTTTTGTCCTAAGTATTACTGTACTTCCTAGATATCACTGCCTACTATTTTACTTCTTGCATGCTATATTTATGATAATGGCGTTGTTATGATGCCACCTGTTGGTTCCATCAGACTGCTTCATGTTCTCTATGCTCAATTACACATCAGCAAACAAGCATGTCGTTCCGCTGGTTTTTGTTCGTTTTACCCTACATTTTCTGATGCTAGCTATTACATCACTGCTATGCGCCTCTGTTCATTAATTTTTGGTGTGTTCTTGATCTTCCCAAGTTGCATGACTAATTTGATGCTTCTATTAATTATGGAGCTGCCAACCCCATCAAGCAAAATATTTGTTCTTTTGGGGCTGGCACCTCGAACAAGTATAAAAATAGAGGGAAGAAGATATATTGTCGTGTATGCACACACCCTTCTTTCATTAGTTTAGATGAACCATTGATGATCAATTCGAACCAGTGCATGCGATTAAAATTAATTTTACCTAAATAGAGGGTGTAGAATAAACTACAACAAGTAGATTTGCAACCACGGGATGCTGACGATATCTTCAAAGAACATTGCAACAGCAGCGAGGCTTCACAGCAACATATGGTAAGCCAGTGTGTTTTAGTACATGTGAAATGTAATGCGTGTGGGCTGATTTCTTGGCTTCTGCCCTCAACCTGTAATCCTACAGAATAACAAATAGTTCAGTTGTCTGCTTTGCTGTATTGTTTGATTCGAATGCTTGTTTGTTACTTGTTACGCTATACCTGAGTTGGCCAATATGTCAGCAGTGCCTGCTCTACTATCGTAAAGAAATGCATGCCTAGTTCATTTGAGTCCTTAACTTTTCCTCTGAACTTCATCACAAGACTGTCTTCATAGTTTATATGAGGCCACACTGTTAAGTGCTTTCTTAGATTATTTCAACTTCTTAGATGCCTTGGCAACTTAAATATAGCGGTGGTACACTCCCTTTCAAGTTTTCACCTTACCATTTTAATTTCTTTTTGGGTGATGCTGCTTCGAACCATTTAAATATAGCTTGCCATGCTCGGCAATAATTCGTATGTCGCTTACCATGTAAGCTTACTGCCTGGATCATGCGATAACTATCTCTTACTTATGTCCAGCGGAAACCTTTCAGGATGCCGTTCACACTAGGACACAGTGTACAACCCCAGAATCTATTTGTGGAAGCAGTGTGTCATCCATGTTACCAGATGGTAGCAGTTCAGAGGCAACACCGCCAGAGAGCAGTCTGAGCACATATATTATAGTTCTTGAGGCTCTACTAGAGGTAGAAAGAGATGGTGTGGCTGCCATGAATGAGGTAATCTTGATCTTGAATCTGGAAATTATGCAATTAGCAGCACGCATTATGCAAGCAACCCAAGAATTGGAGGAAGTAAGAATGTTGTATTTGAAGACGGAGGAGGTCCTGTTGCTTCTGCTATCTGAAGCCCAGGGTAATCCCAGTTCTTCTTTAGATAGCAGTTGAAATTGTCATTAGATTATTGTACTTGCATGTTGTGTCATGTCTCTGAATGGATTATGTTGTAAGACCCCCTATGTTGTCCATGTGTTGTAATGATCCGGATTTTTTAGGCGAGGTAATCCTCAGTACTTGTATGATTGACATAAGGTGAACAGTTTTTCGTGTGAGCATATTGTATTGGATGAAATAATTATTTGACTCAAAGTGTATCCAACCTACTGAATTCGAAGATCACGGCATTTCTAAATCATAATCATATATAAAGGTGGAATAAATCTTTGTTGTGGTTTTGAAGAAATAAATAACAAAACGTAGAATTATCTGTGGATATTCATAATCGAATAAAAATTGGATTTGGATTTTGTTGCCAGGGCCCAGGGCTAACGTGAATGCTAATTCTCCCAAGTTTTGAACGAAGCGACAAAACACCCACTATCATTTGTGGGCTTCCCGAAGCAAGTGTTTGCGAGATGGAAATTATTGTCTACCCCTGACACTTGACATCCTTATCGACCGGATTTACACTGCTGTCGATAGAGGTAGACTAGTAACTTCAATCATACATGACACAACGGCCTCTGAGCCCATTCAGACACGGTGGGCGCCAAACGTGGGCGGCAAAACACATTTGATCCAAGCTCGTCCGAAAGACATGTGTCTCTCCCTCCATTTCCCCATTCATCCATGGTGGGCGGCAAAACAAACTCTCCTCGTCCGAAATCGATGTAGGCTAATATTTTAAATAGGGGCAGATGTGTAACTTCCCTCAGACGTGACACAACCGCCCTACCTGTCAGTCCCGTTCATACACCGTGGGCGCCAACCGTGGGCGGCAAAACACCCTCTCCTCGCCCGAAATCATTACCGGCAAATATTTGGGAGATGCAAGATTACCGTCCTATCCCCAACCGACGTGATGTCCGAAATTTTAAACGGGGGATAAGTTCATAACTTTGCCACATTTCAAACAAGCGCGTCCCAAAGTTTGAGATCCCCCCTCCCCCTCCATTTCCCCATTCATACACCGTCGGCGCCACGACAACCTCCCCACTGTGGCCAGCCTCCTTCGTCTGCCACCCCATCCTCCACCTTGCCGGAGCCCCTACCCCTACCCCGTCGTCCACTGCAAAAGATGGACGTCTCTCATCCATGGCGCCGGACCAGGATCCTTTCATCGCTTCGTCTCGCTTCATCGGCGTCGTCGTCCACTTTGTCGTTGCTGCTCCTACGACCGCCTCGTCCACGGCAACAGGATTTATCCCCCAACCCGGCCGTCTACCATCTAAAGTATTCTTCCCTGCCGCCGAAAGCCATTGCACCCGCATCACCCTCAATGTATCAGCAGGAGCCTACACGGCATTGGAAGAGAGGTGGTACTCTTCCATATGTGCTTAAGTTATTGATCTCACCAGGAAAATAGATCTTAAATTGTTTACTGTACTTGTCCGTACCAAACCGTAGTGGCTAGTTGAATGCAAACATTGGTTGCGAAGTAGCTTTGTCCGGTTTGGCACCTTCAGATCTGCCATGTCACGGTCACTATACTCGTAAAGATTATGGTTTCCCCCTTTATATTCACTACCATCATCGTAGGTGCATCACTGCTTTGTGTCGTGCTAGCACTGCTCCTCAAGACCTCAACCCATCAAGCGAAACAACATGCCACTCATAATTCCAAAGCTTACGTGTTTAAATATGAATATGATATGATGCTCATATTACTAAAACAGAGAAAATTTAATTGGTCACCTAATGTTCCTATATTCGTTTCGAAAGGCATGTGCGCCACCCACTGGTCCAGCTAGTTCCACTTTCCTGATTTTACTCTTGATGCTTAGGGTTTTCCCCTTTTATCTTCTCTACTATGATCAGCGTAGGTGCTTTCTGTCATACTAGCATTACTCCACCTTCAAGCTAAACAACAGAACACTCAAAATTCCAAAGCTTAGTTGTTCAAATATGACTGTGATATGATACTGGTATTAGTTAACAGACACATTTAATTGGTTAGCTAAAGGTCCCACTTGAGTTTCCAAATGCATGTCGCGACATATAGAGAAACAGCAAAATTGCATTTCTTTGTCACTTGTTGACTGTACTTTCTTGTCCATACCAAATCTTAGTTGTTATTTCAAAGCAAATATCGGTTGCTAACTACCCTTTGCGCGGTTAGCAGCTTCAGATCTGCCATCCCACTGCCACGATCAACATTATACTCATCATGCTTACGGTGTCCCTGCTACCTCTTGAGCGTGCGTTGTATTCCCTCGAAGAGGAAAGGGAGATGCAGCATAGTAGCGTAAGTACTTCCCTCAGTTTTTTAGAACCAAGGTATCAATCCAGTAGGAGACCACACGCCAGTCCCTCGCAACTGCACAAACAAATAAGAACTTTGCAGCCAACGCGATAAGGGGTTGTCAATCCCTTTACGGTCACTTATGAAAGTGAGATCTGATAGAGATGATAGTTTATATTTTTGGTATTTTAGTTTATAAGAACAACAAATAAAAGCAATAAAAGTAAAGTAGATGTAGATTGATATGTTGAGAATAGACCCGGGGGCCATAGTGTTCTCTAGTGGCTTCTCTCATGATAGCGATATTCCACAGCGGGTAAACAAATTACCGTCGAGCAATTGATAGAAAAGCGAATAATTATGAGACTATCTAGGCATGATCATTGTATATAGGCATCACGTCCGAGACAAGTAGACCGACTCCTGCCTGCATCTACTACTATTACTCCACACATCGACCGCTATCCAGCATGCATCTAGTGTATTGAGTTCATAAGAAAAGAGTAATGCCTTAAGCAAGATGACATGATGTAGAGAGATAAACTCAAGCAATATGATATAAACCCCATCTTTTTATCCTCGATGGCAACAATACAATACGTGCCTTGCTGCCCCTACTATCACCGGGAAAGGACACCGCAAGATTGAACCCAAAGCCAAGCACTTCTCCCATTGCAAGAACTATAGATCTAGTAGGCCAAACCAAACCAATAATTCGAAGAGACTTGCAAGGATATTATGAGCACACATAAAAAGTTCAGAGAAGAACCAAATATCTTTCATAGATAATCTTGATCATAAACTCAAAATTCATCGGATCTCGACAAACAGACCGCAAAAAGAGATTACATCAAATAGATCTCCTCGAAGACCGAGGAGAACTTTGTATTGAGATCCAGAGAGAGGGAGAAGAAGCCATCTAGATACTAGCTATGGACCCGAAGATCTGTGGTAAACTACTCATAACTCATGGTGAGGGCGATGATGATGACCTCCGTAATGGATCCCCTCCGGTGGAGCTCCGGAACAGGCTCCAAGATGGGATCTCATGGGAACAAAAGGTTTCAGCGGTGGAATTAGGGTTTTCTCTCTATTCACGGAGGTTTTGGGGTACGTAGACTTATATAGGAAAAAGGAGTTCACCGGGGGATGCTAGAGGGGGCCACCAGGCAGGGGGTCACGCCCTGGGAAGGGGTGCACACCCCCACACTCGTGGGCCACCTCTTGATCCCCTGACGTGGTTCTCAAGCTCCGTGTGCGTGATTTTCTCCAAAAATATCTCTCGCGAAGGTTTCATTCCGTTTGATATTCTTTGTCTGCAAAACCCTGAAACGGGCAAAAAACAGCAATCTGGACTGAGCCTTTGGGTTAGTAGGTTAGTCCCAAAAATGATATAAAAGTGAATGATAAAGCTCATTAAACATCCAAGACTTCATAAACAATAGCATGGAACAATAAAAAATTATAGATACGTTGGAGACGTATGAAGCATCCCCAAGCTTAATTGTTGCTCGTCCTCGAGTAGGTAAATGATAAAGAAAGAATTTTTGATGTGGAATGCTAACCAATATATTTTGTCAATGTAATTCTCTTAATTGTGGTATGAATGTTCAGATCTGAAAGATTCAAGATAAAAGTCTATATTGACATAAGAAATAACAATACTTCAAGCATACTAACAAAGCAATCATGTCTTCTCAAAATACTATGGCTAAAGAAAGTTATCCCTACAAAATCATATAGTCTGGCTATGCTTCCTCTTTATCACACAAAATATTCATATCATGCACAACCCCGATTTCAGCCAAGAACTTGTTTTTATACTCTATCTTTTCAAACCTTTCAACTTTCACGCAATACATGAGCGTGAGCCATGGACATAGCACTATGGGTGGAATAGAGGTGGTTGTGGAGAAGACAAAAAGGAGGGAGATAGTCTCACATCGACTAGGTGTATGTAATGCCCAGGATGGGACTATATCTCCTACGTGTCGAGGCACGACTTAAAGATATAAGCCCATCCTAGAATGATCTCAAGTTTGGTATCTTTGCACGACTCATGTAAAAGAGGGATTAAATTGCAAAAGGAGATAGTTGGCTTACACTCGCCACTTCACACAATACATTACATAAGCAAAACATCAGTAAAAACATCACAACCCGACTACGGGCGAAGATCAAAAGAAAGATACCAAAACAACATAAAGCCACAGGTCAGGATCGAATCCTAGTAGAAACCACTACTGATCGTCGAAACGTCACAAGCATACGGCCAAACTTCAACGAGCTCCCAGTGAAGAACTGATCCAACTCCTGCATCAAACGCGGCTGAACCTGCATCTGGGGTGGTGAAGTAACTGTGAGCCACAGAGGACTCAGCAATCCCGTTCCCGGGTAACACGACTATTTAAGCCTTGGGTGTGGACAAGGCTGAAGAAAAGAATATGAGGTGAAGGAAAAACAAGAGTCTGCAGCAGCAACTAGCACTAACTTACGTAAAAGAGAGCAAGAAGAGAAGTGCCTCGGTCGAGAGATGATCACGAAGTGATCCTAACTAAAGCCGGTCAAACATAACCCCACCGTGTTCAACTCCCGAATCCCTATTCGGAAATTGACAATCACGGTACACGCGCTGGTAGTGTATTGAATCATTGTGTCAAGTTTTCTACAACCGGATATTAACAAGCTCCCATCTGCCACATAACCGCGGGCACGGCTTTCGAAAGTTCAAACCCTGCAGGGGTGTTCCAACTTGACCCATTACAAGCCCACGATCCGCGGAGTCGCAACTCCAAGGTGGGAAGACCCGAGTATTCTCGGAATCCCGTGCTCAAGTTAAACCGAACTAAGGTAAGGCTAATCCAGCAAATCCTCCCGGCGTGTCGACACCCTGATAGTAGCCGCGCGTATCTAAGTCTCAGGACACGACCGGATGGGCGATTCTACAGGTTATACCAGATACCTCAGGTTTCCCCAAGGCGGCCCCACAGAACCCCCGTTTGGGACCAACACCATCAGCACTGGCCCCCCCTGCTATGTAGAATTAAGAATCCTCGGGGACATGACCCCCTATGCAATTAATTAATTATTTAAGTTGTTATTATGAGGCAAATAGTACCAAATGTTGGGACTTGCTGGAAAAGACTTAGCACTTAGCGGTTTATCAAGGGGGTCCCATACACCCCAACCGTGTTAGGAACGCATAATCAAGGAACATAATACCGGTTTATACGGTTCCTAACGGCATGAGTGGAACAAAACACCAAGCAAAAGGCTTAGCCTTCCACCCTTGCCAGTATATAGATGATTTCATTTTAAGCATTTATATAGTGTGATATAACCCAACCAAACTTCAACATGAAGCAAGCATCTTCAATCTTCACCTGCAACTAGCAGTGCTATAAGAAGGGCTGAGCGAAGCGTACTTAGCCAAGCAACGGTTTGCATAGGTAGGTTGGTTAAACAGGGCAATGGTTACAAGTAGGAGGCTGACAAGAAGATCATGGGCATCGAGGCAAAACTATAGAGCGGATCTACTAGCAATAGGCAAAGATAGTAATGGTATCCGGGTTCGGTCATCTTGCCTGGAATTCCACAAGGGTGAAGAACGGATCCATGAAGTAGACGGAGCAACACAGTCGAGAGAAACCTCACAACTCCGGAATGAAACTGAAGCTAACAAGAGAAGCAACCGGAAAGAAGGAAACAACACGGTAAACACACAAACATAGACATGGCATACGATGCACAAACAAGCATGATGCATGTCCGGTTTAAATAAGCATGGCATGTCAAAGTGCACAAACAACACTACAAGTTAAGTGGAGCTCAATATGCAACGAGTTGCATATTGACGAAACACCACATTTAATTATTTAGTTGACTCACATTAATTACAAGACAAGATTAAATGTTTTTAACATGGCAAGAGGTGAAGCATAATAAAACTACACTATTTAGGCATTTTAAATGAGGCCGGAAAAATAACAACAACATATCCGGAAAACCCCATGAGCATGTTTAGTGATCTTAAGCAAACAACAATTCACACATATTAATGTTGTTAACATGATGCGGATGACATGATCAAGTTTATGCAATTTTATTAAAAGGTTAACATGAAGAGATATGAAGTTTATGTCACCGTGGTGGAAGGAAAAGGTGCCACGGCAACGATCCGAAAATGATGCAACACATCATCTCGGTTCCGGTATCTCGTTGAGAGACCGGTGCAAAAGGTAACGGAGAGCGAGACAAACGAGATGAAAGGTGGGGCGATCCCGTCACCGGGTTCCCACGAGTCGGCGACGAGGCAACCGAGGAAGACGACAAAAGGTGAAACGGCACGGTGCACACACGGGAAACATTTCATACAACACAAGCATGCATTCAGGGTCATCTACGGGGTCGTCTCGGTATACCTTCGAAGCGTGTGTTTCGGGGCGGTTCGAGATCGTAGTGGAAGGAGTCGTTCTCGTGAGTCGTAGAGGAAGTAGTTGTTCACGGGTCTTCGGCGACGGTAGACGTTCACGTCACGTGTCGTGGTACTTGCGACGTCGGGCATCTTCGGGGCGACGGTAGTGGTACTTGTGGTCTCCGAACTTGTCGACGGTAGTGGTACTTGTCGACGAGGTACTTGGCGTCCGGGGGTGCTTGACGACGCAGAGGTACTTGGCGCAATCCACGACAACGGTGCTTGACGGTCCGGTTACGGGTCTTGCCGCCTCGTAGGGTAGTCGTACACGGTTCCTTGGCAACTTCATCAGCACAAGGCAACACAAACAAAATAAACACAGAGCAGGTCTCGGTCACGGCAACACAAGGGGCGACGAGGCCAAGGCAGCAGCAAGGACGGCGAAGAGGAGGCGCTGCGGTCTCATCGCTGGAGCTGCGTGCATCTGGACGAGGAGGGGTCGCGGACCATGGCGAGGGCGCGGCCGGGCTGCTCCCGTTCGAAGAGGGGGCGCGGACGAGGCGCTGGAGGAGCTCCATGCTGCTGGGCTCGGGCCAGGCGCAGAGGAGGCTCGCGGGGCAGCCATGGCGACGGCCGGAGCATGAAGGACGGCGCTGTCGCGGCGAGGAAGAGGCCCGGGCCTGGCCGCGGTGGGATTGGAGGACGGCGGAGCTCCTGGCGCGGAGGGACGGGCGTCGCTGGACGGGCGCCATGGCGTCGCGGGGCACGCTTGCCTGGCCGAGGCCTTCGAGGGGGGAAGGCGCTGGGGAGCTTCCCTCCCTGGCGACGAAGAGGAGAGGAGGAGCCAGGTGAGATGAGGGTGCTGTGGTGGCTCTGGCCTGGAGAAGGGACGGCGTCGGGCGCTCGAGGGGGAATGAAGCGGGCGCTCGGGCCCTGGCCGACGGGCGAGAGGGAGCGAGGAGAAGAGGGAATCGGGGCCGAGAGGAGGTGCGGGGATCGAGCGAGCGAGGGAACGAGACGAGAGGTGCGGCGGCGCGCTGGGAAAAAAGGGAGAGGAGCGATGCGGGGAGGGATGAGAGGCTCGCTAGGGTTGCATAGGGGAGTTGGGCCAAATGGGCCTGAGGCCTGGGAGGAGAGGTGAGGGCGCTAGGAGGAGATGGGCCTCTGGAGGAATGGCTGTTGGAAGGCCTAGAGTTGGCTGGTGGGTCTGGGAGGCCCAAGCTGGACTCTCCAGCCTCACTCTTCTTAGGGTTTTTTTTTAAATTAAAACAGAAAAGAAAGAAGAAAGAAAAGGGAAGAAAAGAAAAGGTTAGGGGAGAGATTTAAACACGGAGTTAAAACTCTGGACTCACACAAAATGTAAGGAAAATAAATAAAATAGAAGGAGGGTTTTTTGGAAGATGAAAATTCAAACAAGTTCGAATAAAAGTCAAACCATTTGAATTTAGAAATCCCTTTAGATGAAAACCAAAAGGCTAGAATTAAAGGGAGGGTTTTGACGGTGAAACTAGAATTAAAGAGGCATGGAGAATAATTGCAAGTGTGTTGATTAATTCCAATCAACGGAATAATTATTCATATAGCTCCATAAATATTAGGAGGCTTTTATATGTTATAAAGAGAAGGCAACCTTCCCTCGATTTAAATGGACCGAAGGTCCACACGATTTATTTAAGTTGAGATGCAAAAAAATAAATATGACATGATGGCATGATGACATGATGCAAATGCAAAAAAATAAAAACACAAGCACAAAAGAAACACACGGGTAACCCGGAACATCTGGAATCTTCTGGAATCTTCTGGAATCTTCTGGAATCTTCTGGGACGTCGGTCTCGGGCGTCACAGTGTATCAACGGGCTATGGAGATGCCCATTAATAGATATCAATGTGAGTGAGTAGGGATTGCCATGCAACGGATGCACTAGAGCTAAATATGAATGAAACCTCAACAAAAGAAACTAGTGGGTGTGCATCCAACTTGCTTGCTCACAAAGACCTAGGGATTTTGAGGAAGCCCATCGTTGGAATATACAAGCCTAGTTCTATAACGAAAATTCCCACTAGTATATGAAAGTGACTAAACATGAGACTCTCTACAATGAAGAACATGGTGCTACTTTGAAGCACAAGTGTGGAAAAAAGATAATAGCAATTGTCCCCCCCCCCCTTTTTTTGGGCCTTTTCCTTTTTTCTTTGGCCTTTTTTTTGCGGAGGGGCTTTATAGATTTAGTCTTTCCTCCCATGGGACAATGTTTTAATAATGATGATCATCACACTTTTCATTACAACTCAATTATTACAACTCGATACTACAACAACAAAGTATGACTCTATAAGAATGCCTCCAGCGGTGTACCGGTATGTGCAATGAAACAAGAGTGACATGTATAAAAATTATGCATGGTGGCCTTGCCACAAATACGATGTCAACTACATGATCATGCATGACAATATGACAATATGATACGTGTCATATAAACGGAACAGTGGGAAGTTGCATGGCAATATATCTTGGAATGGCTATGGAAATGCGATGATAGGTAGGTATGGTGGCTGTTTTGAGGAATAATATGGTGGCTGTTTTGAGGAAGGATATATAGTGGGTTTATGGCACCGGCGAAAGTTGCGCGGTACAAGAGAGGCTAGCAATGGTGGAAGGGTGAGAGTGCGTATAATCCATGGACTCAACATTAGTCATAAGAACTCATATACTTATTGCAAAAATCTATGAGTTATCAAAACAAAGTAATCAACGCATGCTCCTAGGGAGGAGGTTGGTAGGAGTTAACCATCGCGCGCCCCCGACCTCCACACAAAGGTTGGCACTCTACAAATACCTCATGCTCTAACTTCGTCACATAGCGGTTCACCATACGTGCATGCCATGGGAATCACTAACCTTAACACAAGTATTTCTCAATTTCATAATAACTCCACTAGCATGACTCTAATATCACTATCCTCATATCTCAAAACAATTATCAAGCATCCAACATCTCATTCTATTCAATGCACTTGGTGTGATTTTTTTTACTACATTGGCATTGGATGTCTATCATGTGAAGACTAGTTTCTTTAGCCTAAACACATTACCATGTTGTTTTAATAGACTATCAAATAGATATAAGTGAAGCATGAGAGTTCAACAAATTCTACAAAATATTACCACCACCGTGCTCTAAAAGATATAAGTGAAGCACTAGAGCAAAAACTATTCAACTCAAAAGATATAAGTGAAGCACATAGAGTGTTCTAACAATTTCTAGGCTATATTTAACTCTCTCAAATAGGTGTGTCCAGAAAGGATGATTGTGACAAACTAACAAGCAAAGACTCAAATTATACAAGACTCTCCAAGCAAAACACATAACATGATGCGAATAAAAATATAGCTCCAAGTATAGTTACCGATGGATGAAGACGGAAGAGGGGATGCCTTCCCTGGGCATCCCGAAGCTTAGGCTTTTGATTATCTTGAATTTACTTGGGGTGCCATGGGCATCCCCAAGCTTAGGCCTTTGCTACTCCTTGTTCCTTAGTCCATCAAAGCAATACTCATAACTTGAAAACTTCACAACACAAAACTTAGACAAAAATTCTCGTGAGCTCCGTTAGTATAAGAAAGCAAACCACTACTCAAAGGTGAAGGAAATATGCCCTAGAGGCAATAATAAAGATGTTATTTGTATTTCCTTATATCATGATAAATGTCTTTTATTCATGTTAGAATTGTATTAACCGGAAACTTAGTACATGTGTGAATACATAGACAAAACAGTATGTCCCTAGTATGCCTCTACTAGACTAGCTCATTGATCAAAGATGGTTATGTTTCCTAGCCATAGACATGAGTTGTCATTTGATCAACGGGATCACATCATTAGGAGAATGATGTGATGGACAAGACCCATCCGTTAGCATAGCACTATGATCGTTTAGTTTAACTGCTATTGCTTTCTTCATGACTTATACATGTTCCTATGACTATGAGATTATGCAACTCCCGAATACCGTAGGAACACCTTGTGTGCTATCAAACGTCACAACGTAACTGGGTGATCATAAAGATGCTCTACAGGTGTCTCCGAAAGTATTCGTGGTGTTGGCATAGATCAAGATAAGGATTTGTCACTCCGAGTGTCGGAGAGGTATCTCTGGGCCCTCTCGGTAACACACATCACAATAAGCCTTGCAAGCAAAAGACTAATGAGTTAGTCATGAGATGATGTGTTACGGAACGAGTAAAGAGACTTGCCGGTAACGAGATTGAACTAGGTATAGAGATACCGACGATCGAATCTCGGGCAAGTAACATACCGTTTGACAAAAGGAACAACGTATGTTGTTATGCGGTTCTGACCGATAAAAGATCTTCGTAGAATATGTAGGAGCCAATATGAACATCCAGGTTCCGCTATTGGTTATTGACCGGAGATGAGTCTCGGTCATGTCTACATAGTTCTCGAACCCGTAGGGTCCGCACGCTTAACGTTTGATGACGATCGGTATTATGAGTTTATGAGTATTGATGTACCGAAGGTAGTTCGGAGTCCCGGATGAGATCACGGACATGACGAGGAGTCTCGGAATGTCCGAGACATAAAGATTGATATATTGGACGACTATATTCGGACACCGGAAGTGTTCCGGAAAAGTTTCGGATTTATCGGGATTGCCGGAGGGGGTTACCGGAACCCCCTACGAGAGGGGATGGTCCATAGTGGGCCTAAAGGGAAAGAGAGAGGCAGCCCATAGGGCTGGCCGGCGCCCCCACCTAGGGTTCCTAGTTGGACTAGGATTGGGGGGGGCGCTACCTCTCCTATTCCTTTCCCTCTTCCTTCTTTTGGTGAATCCTACTAGGAATAGGATTGCAATCCTATTCCTAGTAGGAGTCCACTCCCTAGCTGCACCAGGAAGGGCCGGCCGGCCTCCCTCCCTTGCTCCTTTATATACGGGGGCAGGGGGGCACCCAAAGACACACAAGTTGAATTGTTTTAGCCGTGTGCGGTGCCCCCCTCCACAGAATCACACCTCGGTCATACCGTCGCGGAGCTTAGGCGAAGCCCTGCGCCGGTGAACACATCATATCCGTCACCACGCCGTCGTGCTGACGAAACTCTCCCGTGAAGCTCAACTGGATCAAGAGCTCGTGGGACGTCATCAAGCTGAACGTGTGCTGAACGCGGAGGTGCCGTACGTTCGGTGCTTGATCGGTTGGATCGCGAAGAAGTTCGACAACATCAACCGCGTCACTTGACGCTTCCGTTCCCGGTCTACGAGGGTACGTAGACACACTCTTCCCTCTCGTTGCTATGCATCTGGTAGATAGATCTTGCGTGATCGTAGGAAAATTTTAAAATACTACGTTCCCCAACAGTGGCATCATGAGCCAGGTCTATGCGTAGATGATATGCACGAGTAGAACACAATGAGTTGTGGGCGATACTAGTCATACTGCTTACCAGCATGTCATACTTTGCTTCGGCGGTATTGTGAGATGAAGCGGCCCGGACCGACATTACGCGTACGCTTACGCGAGACTGGTTTCACCGTTACGAGCACTCGTTGCTTAAAGGTGACTGGCGGGTGTCTGTCTCTCTCACTTTAGCTGAATCAAGTGTGGCTACGCCCGGTCCTTGTGAAGGTTAAAACAGCACATACTTGACGAAACATCGTTGTGGTTTTGTATGCGTAGGTAAGAACGGTTCTTGCTAAAGCCCGTAGCAGCCACGTAAAACTTGCAACAACAAAGTAGAGGACGTCTAACTTGTTTTTGCAGGGCATGTTGTGATGTGATATGGTCAAGACATGATGAGTTATACGATTTTGTATGAGATGATCATGTTTTGTAAAGTTATCGGCAACTGGCAGGAGCCATATGGTTGTCGCTTTATTGTATGAAATGCAATCGCCATGTAATTGCTTTACTTTATCAGTAAGCGGTAGCGATAGTTGAGGAAGCAATAGATGGCGAGACGACAACGATGCTACGATGGAGATCAAGGTGTCGCGCCGGTGACGAAGGTGATCATAACGGTGCTTTGGAGATAGAGATCAAAAGCACAAGATGATGATGGCCATATCATGTCACATATTTTGATTGCATGTGATGTTTATCTTATTATGCTTCTTATTTTGCTTAGAACGACGGTAGCATTATAAGATGATCCCTTACTAAATTTCAAGGTATAAGTGTTCTCCCTGAGTATGCACCGTTGCGAAAGTTCGTCGTGCCGAGACACCACGTGATGATCGGGTGTGATAAGCTCTACGTTCAAATACAACGGGTGTAAGCCAGTTTTGCACACGCAGAATACTCGGGTTAAACTTGACGAGCCTAGCATATACAGATATGGCCTCTGAACACTGGAGACCGAAAGGTCGAGCGTGAATCATATAGTAGATATGATCAACATAAGATGTTCACCATTGAAACTACTCCATCTCACGTGATGATCGGACATGGTTTAGTTGATTTGGATCACGTGATCATTTAGATGACCAGAGGGATGTCTATCTAAGTGGGAGTTCTTTAAATTAATATGATTAAATTGAACTTTAATTTATCATGAACTTAGTCCTGATAGTTTCGCATATCTATGTCGTTGTAGATCAATGGCCCATGCTACCGTTCCTTTGAATTTTAATGCATTCCTAGAGAAAGCTAAGTTGAAAGATGATGGTAGCAATTACACGGACTGGGTCCGTAACCTGAGGATTATCCTCATTGCTGCACAGAAGAATTATGTCCTTGAAGCACCGCTAGGTGACAAGCCCCCTTCCGCTAATGTAGACGCTTTGAACGTCTGGCAGTCGCGGTCTGATGACTACACGATAGTTCACTGTGCCATACTTTACGGCTTAGAACCGGGACTTCAACGACGTTTTGAACGTCATGGACCATATGAGATGTTCCAGGAGTTGAAGTTAATATTTCTAGCAAATGCCCGGATTGAGAAATATAAGATTTCCAATAAGTTCTACAGCTGCAAGATGGAGGAGAATAGTCCTATCAGTGAACACTTGCTCACAATGTATGGGCACTATAATCATATGACTCAACTTGGTTGCCAAGTTGATGAGAATAGTGTTATTGATAGAATTCTTCAATCACTGCCACCAAGCTATAATGGCTTCGTGATGAACTATAATATGCAAGGGATGCAAAAGACAATTCCCGAGCTCTTCGCTATGCTCACAGCTGCGGAGGTAGAAATCAAAAAGGAGCATCAAATGTTGATGGTTAACAATACCACTAGTTTCAAGAAAAAGGGCAAGGAAGGGATTTTCAAGGAGAATAGCAAGATTGTTGCTGCTCTCGCAGAAAAACTCAAGTATGGAACCAAGCCTGAAACTGAGTGCTTCTACTGCAAGGGGACTGGACACTGGAAGCGGAACTGCCCCAAGTATTTGGCGGATAAGAAGGATGGCAAGATGAACAAAGGTATATGTGATATACATGTTATTGATGTGTACCTTACTAATGTTCGTAGTAGTACCTGGGTATTTGATACCGGTTCGGTTGCTAATATTTGTAACTCGAAACAGGGACTACGGATTAAACGAAGATTAGCTAAGGACGAGGTGACGATGCGCGTGGGAAACGGTTCCAAAGTCGATGTGATCGCCGTCGGCACGCTACCTCTACATCTACCTTCGGGATTAGTTTTAGACCTAAATAATTGTTATTTGGTGCCAGCGTTAAGCATGAACATTATATCTGGATCTTGTTTATTGCGAGACGGTTATTCATTCAAATCTGAGAATAATGGTTGTTCTATTTTTATGAATAATATCTTTTATGGTCATGCACCCTTGAAGAGTGGTCTATTCTTATTGGATCTCGATTGTAGTGATACACATATTCATAATATTGAAACCAAAAGATGCAAGGTTAATAATGATAGTGCAACTTATTTGTGGCACTGCCGTTTAGGTCATATTGGTGTAAAACGCATGAAGAAACTCCATAATAATGGACTTTTGGAATCACTTGATTATGAATCACTTGGTGCTTGCGAACCATGCCTCATGGGCAAGATGACTAAAACTCCGTTCTCCGGAACTATGGAACGAGCAACAGATTTGTTGGAAATCATACATACTGATGTATGTGGACCAATGAGTGTTGATGCTCGCGGCGGGTATCGTTATTTTCTGACCTTCACTAATGATTTGAGCAGATATGGGTATATCTACTTAATGAAACACAAGTGTGAAACATTTGAAAAGTTCAAAGAATTTCAGAGTGAAGTAGAGAATCATCGTAACAAGAAAATAAAGTTCCTACGATCTGATCGTGGAGGAGAATATTTGAGTTACGAGTTTGGTCTTCATTTGAAACAATGTGGAATAGTTTCACAACTCACGCCACCTGGAACACCACAGCGTAATGGTGTGTCCGAACGTCGTAACCGTACTTTATTGGATATGGTGCGATCTATGATGTCTCTTACCGATTTACCACTATCGTTTTGGGGTTATGCTTTAGAGACAACTGCATTCACGTTAAATAGGGCACCATCTAAATCCGTTGATATGACACCTTATGAACTATGGTTTGGCAAGAAACCAAAGTTGTCGTTTCTTAAAGTTTGGGGCTGCGATGCTTATGTGAAAACACTTCAACCTGATAAGCTCGAACCCAAGTCGGAAAAATGTGTCTTCATAGGATACCCAAAAGAGACTGTTGGGTACACCTTCTATCACAGATCCGAAGGCAAAATATTTGTTGCTATAAAAAGAAATGGGAGGAAAGTAGAACTTGATGAGGTAATTGTACCTTCTCCCGGATTGGAAAATAGTACATCACAGGAAATTGTTCCAGTGATTCCTACACCAATTAGTGAGGAAGTTAATGATAATGATCATGAAACTTCGGATCAAGTTTCTACAGAACGTCGTAGATCAACCAGAGTACGTTCCGCACCAGAGTGGTACGGCAACCCAGTTCTGGAAATCATGTTACTATACCATGATAAACCTACGAACTATGAGGAAGCGATGATGAGCCCAGATTCCGCAAAATGGCTTGAAGCCATGAAATCTGAGATGGGATCCATGTATGAGAACAAAGTGTGGACTTTGGTTGACTTGCCCGATGATCGGCAAGCCATCGAAAACAAATGGATCTTCAAGAGGAAGACCGACGCAGACGGTAATATTACTGTTTACAAAGCTCGACTTGTTGCGGAAGGTTTTCGACAAGTTCAAGGAGTTGACTACGATGAGACTTTCTCACCTGTAGCGATGCTTAAGTCTGTCCGAATCATGTTAGCAATTGCCGCATTTTATGATTATGAAATCTGGCAAATGGATGTCAAAACTGCATTCCTGAATGGATATCTCAAAGAAGAGTTGTATATGATGCAACCAGAAGGTTTTGTCGATCCAAAAGGTGCTAACAAAGTATGCAAACTCCAGCGATCCATCTATGGACTGGTACAAGCATCTCGGAGTTGGAATATACGCTTTGATGAGGTGATCAAAGCATATGGTTTTATACAGACTTTTGGAGAAGCCTGTATTTACAAGAAAGTGAGTGGGAGCTCTGTAGCATTTCTAATATTATATGTAGATGACATATTGTTGATTGGAAATGATATAGAATTTCTGGATAGCATAAAAGGATACTTGAATAAGAGTTTTTCAATGAAAGACCTCGGTGAAGCTGCTTACATATTAGGCATCAAAATCTATAGAGATAGATCAAGACGCTTAATTGGACTTTCACAAAGCACATACCTTGATAAGATTTTGAAGAAGTTCAAAATGGATCAGTCAAAGAAAGGGTTCTTGCCTGTTTTACAAGGTATGAAGTTGAGTAAGACTCAATGCCCGACCACTGCAGAAGATAGAGAGAAAATGAAAGTCATTCCCTATGCCTCAGCCATAGGATCTATCATGTATGCAATACTATGTACCAGACCTGATGTGTGCCTTGCTATAAGTCTAGCAGGGAGGTACCAAAGTAATCCAGGAGTGGATCACTGGACAGCGGTCAAAAACATCCTAAAGTATCTGAAAAGAACAAAGGATATGTTTCTCGTATATGGAGGTGACAAAGAGCTCGTCGTAAACGGTTACGTCGATTCTAGCTTTGACACTGATCCGGATGACTCAAAGTCACAAACCGGATATGTATTTTTATTGAACGGTGGAGCTGTCAGTTGGTGCAGTTCCAAGCAGAGCGTCGTGGCGGGATCTACGTGTGAAGCGGAATACATAGCTGCTTCGGAAGCAGCAAATGAAGGAGTCTGGATGAAGGAGTTCATATCCGATCTAGGTGTAATACCTAGTGCATCGGGTCCAATGAAAATCTTTTGTGACAACACTGGAGCCATAGCCTTGGCAAAGGAATCCAGGTTTCACAAGAGAACAAAGCACATCAAAAGACGCTTCAATTCCATCCGCGATCTAGTCAAGGAGGGAGACATAGAGATTTGCAAAATACATACGGATCTGAATGTTGCAGACCCGTTGACTAAGCCTCTTCCACGGGCAAAACATGATCAACACCAGGACTCCATGGGTGTGAGGATCATCACTTTGTAATCTAGATTATTGACTCTAGTTCAAGTGGGAGACTGAAGGAAATATGCCCTAGAGGCAATAATAAAGATGTTATTTGTATTTCCTTATATCATGATAAATGTCTTTTATTCATGCTAGAATTGTATTAACCGGAAACTTAGTACATGTGTGAATACATAGACAAAACAGTATGTCCCTAGTATGCCTCTACTAGACTAGCTCATTGATCAAAGATGGTTATGTTTCCTAGCCATAGACATGAGTTGTCATTTGATCAACGGGATCACATCATTAGGAGAATGATGTGATGGACAAGACCCATCCATTAGCATAGCACTATGATCGTTTAGTTTAACTGTTATTGCTTTCTTCATGACTTATACATGTTCCTATGACTATGAGATTATGCAACTCCCGAATACCGTAGGAACACCTTGTGTGCTATCAAACGTCACAACATAACTGGGTGATCATAAAGATGCTCTACAGGTGTCTCCGAAAGTATTTGTGGTGTTGGCATAGATCAAGATTAGGATTTGTCACTCCGAGTGTCAGAGAGGTATCTCTGGGCCCTCTCGGTAACACACATCACAATAAGCCTTGCAAGCAAAAGACTAATGAGTTAGTCACGAGATGATGTGTTACGGAACGAGTAAAGAGACTTGTCGGTAACGAGATTGAACTAGGTATAGAGATACCGACGATCGAATCTCGGGCAAGTAACATACCGTTTGACAAAAGGAACAACGTTGATTGTTATGCGGTTCTGACCGATAAAAGATCTTCGTAGAATATGTAGGAGCCAATATGAACATCCAGGTTCCGCTATTGGTTATTGACCGGAGATGAGTCTCGGTCATGTCTACATAGTTCTCGAACCCGTAGGGTCCGCACGCTTAACGTTTGATGACGATCGGTATTATGAGTTTATGAGTATTGATGTACCGAAGGTAGTTCGGAGTCCCGGATGAGATCACGGACATGACGAGGAGTCTCGGAATGTCCGAGACATAAAGATTGATATATTGGACGACTATATTCGGACACCGGAAGTGTTCCGGAAAAGTTTCGAATTTATCGGGATTGCCGGAGGGGGTTACCGGAACCCCCTACGAGAGGGGATGGTCCATAGTGGGCCTAAAGGGAAAGAGAGAGGCAGCCCATAGGGCTGGCCGGCGCCCCCACCTAGGGTTCCTAGTTGGACTAGGATTGGGGGGGGGGGGCGCCACCTCTCCTATTCCTTTCCCTCTTCCTTCTTTTGGTGAATCCTACTAGGAATAGGATTGCAATCCTATTCCTAGTAGGAGTCCACTCCCTATCCGCACCAGGAAGGGCCGGCCGGCCTCCCTCCCTTGCTCCTTTATATACGGGGGCAGGGGGCACCCAAAGACACACAAGTTGAATTGTTTTAGCCGTGTGCGGTGCCCCCCTCCACAGAATCACACCTCGGTCATACCGTCGCGGAGCTTAGGCGAAGCCCTGCGCCGGTGAACACATCATATCCGTCACCACGCCGTCGTGCTGACGAAACTCTCCCGTGAAGCTCAACTGGATCAAGAGCTCGTGGGACGTCATCAAGCTGAACGTGTGCTGAACGCGGAGGTGTCGTACGTTCGGTGCTTGATCGGTTGGATCGCGAAGAAGTTCGACAACATCAACCGCGTCACTTGACGCTTCCGCTCCCGGTCTACGAGGGTACGTAGACACACTCTTCCCTCTCGTTGCTACGCATCTGGTAGATAGATCTTGCGTGATCGTAGGAAAATTTAAAATACTACGTTCCCCAACAAAAGGTGCAGCAATCAATTAATTCTTTGTTTATATTGGTGTTAAACCTACTGTATTCCAACTTCTCTATGGTTCATATCTCGCAATACTACTCATAGAAGCATTGAAATAAGCAAACAACACAGGAAAAACAGAATCTGTCAAAAACAGAACAGTCTGTAGTAATCTGCAGGTTTTGCCTACTTCTGGAACTCCAAAAAATTCAAACTAAATTGGTAAATTTGTGGAATTTGTCTACTAATCATCTGCAAAAAGAATCAACTAAATAGCACGCTCCAGTAAAATCGGAAGACCACTTTAGCGAGCGCTAACGATTCTGTTTTTCGCAGCAAGATCACATAAACTTCACACAAGTCTTCCCAAAGGTTCTACTTGGCACAAACACTAAACAAAACATGAAACCACATCTAATCAGAGGCTAGATGCAATATTTATTCCCTAACAGCAACAAAAACAAAAAAATATAAAGTTGGGTTGCCTCCCAACAAGCGCTATCGTTTTACGCCCCTAGCTAGGCATGATAGAAGATAAATCTAGGTATTGCCATCTTTGGAAGGCAATACATAAGTGGCTCTCTTGATAGATTCATATGGTAATTTGATTTTATTTCTAGGAAAGTGTTCCGTTCCTTTCCTTAATGGAAATTGGAATCTAATATTTCCTTCCTTCATATCAATAATTGCACCAATCAATCTAAGGAAAGGTCTACCAAGAATAATAGGACATGAAGGATTGCAATCTATATCAAGAACAATGAAATATACGGGCACATAATTCATATTGGCAACAATAAGAACATCATTAATTCTTCCCATAGGTTTCTTAATAGTGGAATCCGCAAGATGCAAATTTAAAGAACAATCATCAAGCTCATGGAACCTAGCAAATCACACAAAGTTTTTGGGATAGTGGAGACACTTGCACCCAAATCACACAAAGCATAGCATTCATGGTCTTTTATTTTTATTTTGATAGTAGGTTCCCACTCACCATAAAGCTTTCTAGGGATAGAAACTTCCAACTCAAGTTTTTCTTCATAAGATTGCATCAAAGCATCAACTATGTGTTTGTTGAAAGCTTTATTTTGACTATAAGCATGCAGAGAATTTAGCATGGATTGCAACAAGGAAATACAATCAATCAAAGAGCAATTGTCATAATTGAATCCCTTGAAATCCAAAGTAGTGGGTTCATCACTATGCAAAGTTTTAATCTCTTCACTCCCACTTTTAGTAATTTTAGCATCAAGATCTAAAAACTCCGAATCATTGGGACACCTTAAAGCAGAATCATCTCCAATCCTATTTTCATCAAGATTTATACTAGAAAACAAGGATCTAATATGAGACACATCAATAAATTTCAGATCTTCATCTTTATTTTCATGATAACTAGAAGAACACGCTTTAATATAATCTTCTCTTTTAGCACGCATCCTAGCGGTTCTTTCTTTGCATTCAGCAATGGAAATTCTCATGGCTTTGAGAGACTCATTGATATCATGCTTAGGTGGGATAGATCTAAGTTTCAAAGAATCAACATCAAGAGTAATTATATACACACTTCTAGCCAATTCATCAACCTTAAGCAATTTCTCTTCAAGCAAAGCATTGAAATTCTTTTGCGAGATCATAAACTCCTTAACACTAGTTTCAAATTCAGAAGGCATCTTTCCATAAGAATTGTTGTAGGAATTACCATTATTATTAGAGGAATTACTAGGAAAAAGCATAGGATTAAAATTACCTCTATAAGCATTGTTACCAAATTATTCCTACCAACAACATTCACATCCAAAGATTCATTGTTATTCTCAATCAAAGTGGACAAAGGCATATTATTAGGATCAGAAGAAGCACTCTTAGCAGCAAATAATTTCATAAGTTCGTCCATCTTTCCACTCAAAACACTAATTTCTTCGATAGCATGCACTTTTTTATGAGTAGATCTTTTGGTGTGCCATTGAGAATAATTAACCATAATATTATCTAGGAGTTTGGTAGCTTCTCCTAAGGTGGTTTCCATGAAAGTGCCTCCCGCGGCCGAATCTAAAAGATTTCTAGAAGCAAAATTCAAGCCAGCATAAAAGTTCTGAATAATCATCCATAGATTCAAACCATGTGTAGGGCAATTGCGTATCATCAATTTCATTCTCTCCCAAGCTTGTGCAACATGCTCATGATCTAGTTGCTTAAAATTCATAATATCGTTTCTAAGAGAGATGATCTTAGGAGGAGGGAAATACTTAGAGATAAAAGCATCTTTGCACTTAATCCACGAATCAATACTATTTCTAGGCAAAGAGGAAAACCAAGTTTTAGCACGATCTCTAAGTGAAAACGGAAATAACTTCAATTTAACAATATCGTTATCTGTATCCCTTTTCTTTTGCATATCACACAAATCAACAAAGTTGTTTAGATGGGTAGCGGCATCTTCACTAGGAAGGCAGGAGAATTGATCTTTCATGACAAGATTCAACAAAGCAGCACTGATCTCACAAGATTCAGCATCGGTAATAGGACCAATCGGAGTGCTAATAAAGTCATTGTTATTGGTATTGGAGAAGTCACACAATTTGGTATTGTTCTGAGCCATAGTGACAAACAAGCAATCCAACGCACACAAGCAAATAAGAAGAAAGCGAACGATAAACACACGGCGGAAGAAGGGCAAATAAAACGGCAAGGGTGAAGTAGGGGAGAGGAAAACGAGAGGCAAATAAATGTAATGCGAAGGATAAGGGTTTGTGATAGGTACTTGGTATATGACTTTTACGTAAGCCTCCCCGGCAACGGCGCCAGAAATTCTTCTTGCTACTTCTCGAGCTTGTGTTGTATTCCCTCGAAGAGGAAAGGGAGATGCAGCACAGTAGCATAAGTATTTCCCTCAGTTTTGAGAACCAAGGTATCAATCCAGTAGGAGACCACGCGCCAGTCCCTCGCACCTGCACAAACAAATAAGAACTTCGCAGCCAACGCGATAAAGGGTTGTCAATCCCTTTACGGTCACTTACGAAATTGAGATCTGATAGAGATGATAGTTTATATTTTTGGTATTTTTAGTTTATAAGAACATCAAATAAAAGCAATAAAAGTAAAGTAGATGTAGATTGATATGTTGAGAATAGACCCGGGGGCCATAGTGTTCTGTAGTGGCTTCTCTCATGATAGCGATATTCTACGGCAGGTAAACAAATTACTGTCGAGCAATTGATAGAAAATCGAATAATTATGAGACTATCTAGGCATGCTCGTTGTATATAGGCATCACGTCCGAGACAAGTAGACCGACTCCTGCCTGCATCTACTACTATTACTCCACACATCGACCGCTATCCAGCATGCATCTAGTGTATTGAGTTCATAAGAAAAGAGTAATGCCTTAAGCAAGATGACATGATGTAGAGAGATAAACTCAAGCAATATGATATAAACCCCATCTTTTTATCCTCGATGGCAACAATACAATACGTGCCTTGCTGCCCCTACTCTCACCGGGAAAGGACACCGCAAGATTGAACCCAAAGCCAAGCACTTCTCCCATTGCAAGAACTATAGATCTAGTAGGCCAAACCAAACCAATAATTCGAAGAGACTTGCAAAGATATTATGAGCACACATAAAAAGTTCAGAGAAGAACCAAATATCTTTCTTAGATAATCTTGATCATAAACTCACAATTCATCGGATCTCGAAAAACACACCGTAAAAATAGATTACATCGAATAGATCTCCTCGAAGACCGAGGAGAACTTTGTATTGAGATCTAGAGAGAGAGAAGAAGCCATCTAGATACTAGATATGGACCCGAAGGTCTGTGGTAAACTACTCACAACTCATGGTGAGGGCGAATATGATGATGATGAAGACCTCCATGATGGATCCCCCTCCGGTGGAGCTCCGGAATAGGCTCCAAGATGGGATCTCACGGGAACAGAAGGTTACGGTGGTGGAATTAGGGTTTTCTATCTATTCACGGAGGTTTTGGGGTACGTAGACTTATATAGGAAGAAGGAGGACATCGGGGGACACTCGAGGGGGGCACGAGGCAGGTGATACGTCCAAAACGTATCTATAATTTCTGCTTGCTCCATGCCTCTTTTGGGTGATATTGCTACGATATTTATACACTTCCATACACTTTTGATCATATTTGGACTAACCTATTAACTCAGTGCACCCTAGTGCCAGTTTCTGTTTTCTGTTGTTTTTGTATTTCAGGTTTTCCCATTACGAGAACTGCCAGAAAAATCCCGAAAAAATTATATAAAAAATCAGCATTCGAGAAGCTTCCCGGCACCCGAAGTACAGCCGGAGGGGGGCCACCAGGGCTCCAGGCGCCCTGGTGGCGTGGCCCCCCTCCTGGCCGCGCCGGGGGGGCGCCTGGGCCCCCTAGGCCTCCGCTGATGCCCCCCTTTGGCATATATTTATATCGTGTCCCGAAACCCTCGAGACGAAAACCCTTTTTCGCGATCTCATCTCTGTTCCGCCGCCGCCGTGCTTCCAAGATCGGGAGCACCAGGAGAACTCTTCCCGGCACCCTGCCGGAGGGGAGGATCACCACCGGGAGCTTCTCCACCACCATGGACGCCTCCCGGATGAGTTGTGAGTAGTCTCCCTTGGACCATGGGTCCATGACCAGTAGCTATGTGATGTTCTCCTCCCGTTCTTGTGCTTCACTAATTAGTCCTCATGAGCTGCCCTACATGATCGAGGCACATATGTAATCCTTATGCTGTTGCTATGATGAGTTTGCTGGGATCCGATGGATTGTGAGATTATGTTCAGATTGTGTTTGAGTAATATATTTGATCTACCTCTTTTATATTTATGTTCGTAAGTAATTCTTGCATGTTCTCCATTGTTATTTATTGCTTTGGCCAAGTAGTAGGTAGTGACTCCAAGAGGGAACGTTATGCTTGATTGTGGGTTCATGCCCCTCGATGACTAGCTTGAGTGACAGAAACATGAGTCTAGGGGATGTGTTGTTGCCACAAGGGGGAAAACAACGGTGCTTGTGCCCGCGGGTGCAAGGATTGTTTACTTTACGCAAAGTTCTTTTAATGCAGTTGTCTGTTGCTTTGAGTTTACACTATGGGTGGGACTCGCAACTTAATACCAGCGAGATGTTCTGGATAGATATCTCAAGGTGGATGATTAGTAGTAGATGCAGATGGATTTCGGTCTACTTGCCTTGGCGTACCGCCCATGCTTTGAACCTCTACCTTTCTTGCAACATAGTTAGCATTGGTTTGCGCACATAATTATGTCAATTGCCCAGCTGTAATTCGTTTACCTCACATAGCTGGTCTATCGTCTTTTGGGAGAGAGACATCACTAGTGAACATCATGGGACTCCGGTCCATATTACCATCATTGATCACATCCGCTATTTACTTTCCGCTTTTACTTATTACTTGCAGCAAAACCTATCACTATTATCACTTGCGTTTGATCCTTTGTAAACGACATGGCCGGAGGGATTGACAACCTCTCTGTACTCGTTGGGAGCAAAGTTATTTGTATCTGTGTGCAGGTCCATGTTGATTGCTAATATCTGGCGCCGTTAGCAGTTGACACCTTCTTATTGAAACTGGGAGTCTCAGGGAAATCGATCTTTGGTATCTTTGCCAAGGGAAAACTTCCGCTACACTGCATCTCAAACCTTCCACTTGGGGTAACCAACGAGGGGCGAGAAGCCATGAAGCAAATTTTTCTGGCGCCGTTGCCGGGGACTCCACTCTTCAAGATAGGGGAGTTGCACGCTATCTTTTACCTTTGCTTTTAGTCTTGTTAGTTTACCTTTCAGTTTTTTGCTTTAGTATCTTTTATCGAAAATCACAAAAATAGTTTTCTTGCTTGCTTGCTACTATGGGTTCCACCGAGAACACCAAGTTGTGTGACTTCACTAGTCACAACAACGATGACTTTATCTGCACACCTATCACTACACCTGCCACTTCAGCACCTTTGTATGAAATTAAACCTGTTTTACTGAACCTAGTTATGAAAGATCAATTCTCCGGTGCTGGAGATGATGCTGCTTTACACTTAAACAACTTTGTTGAACTTTGTGATATGCAAAAGTATCAAGAAATAGATGGTAATATTGTTAAGCTTAAGCTTTTTCCTTTCTCCCTGAGAGGAGGAGCTAAAATTTGGTTTCAGTCTTTGCCTAGAAATAGCATAGATTCATGGGACAAGTGCAAAGATGCTTTTATTGGAAAATACTATCCACCTGCTAAAATTATCCAACTAAGGAGTAACATAATGAATTTTAAACAATTGGATAATGAACACGTTGCCCAAGCTTGGGAACGTATGAAATCTCTTATCAAGAACTGCCCTACTCATGGTTTGACTACTTGGATGGTTATCCAAACTTTTTATGCAGGTTTGAACTTTACCTCGCGGAACTTGTTAGATTCGGCCGCGGGAGGAACCTTTATGTCAACTACACTTGGTGCTGCCACGAAGCTTCTCAATGAGATGATGACCAATTATTCCCAATGGCACACCGAACGCGCTCCAACAGGTAGGAAGGTAAACTTTGTTGAGGAGATTTCCTCCCTAAATGAAAAAGTTGACTTGATCATGTCTCTACTTTCGAAGCAATCTTCTGTTGATCCTCGTGATGTTCCTTTAAATTCTTTGATTGCTCAAGAACAAGTAGATGTGAACTTTATCTCTAGAAACAATTTTAACAACAATGCTTATAGGAGTAATTTTGGTAGCAATCCTAGACCGTTCCCCTCTAATTCTTATGGGAACGACAATGCTTATCCCAGCACCAAGAACTCCACTACTGAACTAGAGATCATGCTTAAAGATTTCATCACTACCCAAAAAACCTTTAATAAGAGTGTAGAAGAAAAACTAAACAAACTAGATGATCTCTCTTCGAAGGTAGACAATTTAGCCAATGAGGTAGAATTGCTTAAAATTAGAACTCCTCCTCTTGAGGAGAGGAAGGTCACTCCTATGAATGCTATTCAAGTGCAAATTAATGAAAACATTAGGATGATGGCTAAACTTAAAGAGAGATGGGCTAGAGAAAGGGAGGAAGAAGATAGAATTAAGAACCTTCCTACCCACCACACTGTTGCTACTATCCAAGTTGTTGAGGATATCCAAACTCTTAGCACCCAATGCACTCCTGGTCCCATTGGACCTATTAATGGTGATGCTATGACTATAGAAACTACCAAACAAGTGAACCTAAAGGACACCACTACCACTTTACTTGATAGTAGTGACCTTGATTTTGATAATTGCACTCTTACCGAAGTTATTGATTTCCTTCACAAGATGTCTAGAGATCCCCGCACTAGCACGATTAACCTTGCCTTCATAGAGCATATCACTAATGCTCTTATCAAAGCTAGGGAGGAGAAACTTAGAGTAGAAGCCTCCATACCTAGAAAGCTAGAAGATGGTTGGGATCCTATGATTAAAATTAAGTTGAATGACTTCTCTTGCTATGCTTTATGTGATGTTGGTGCTAGTACCTCTGTTATGCCCAAAAGAATATATGATATGCTTAAATTGAAACCTTTTGATTCTTGTTCTTTTGGTGTTCGTCTCGTTGATTCTTCCATAAAGAAACCTTTGGGGAGGATCGACGATGTTCTTATCATTGTCAATGACAATTATGTTCCTGTTGATTTTACTATTATGGATATTGAATGTGAACCTTCTTGTCCAATTATTTTGGGACGTCCTTTTCTACGCACCGTTGGTGCTATCATTGACATGAAAGAGGGGAATATATAATTCCAATTTCCTCTCAAGAAAGGGATGGAACACTTCCCTCGAAAAAAGATTAAGTTACCTTTTGAGTCCGTTATACGGGATAGCTATTCTTTTACTCTTGATAAAACTTGATCTCTATGCATTATGCCTAGAATAAAGGCATAAAAGAAAGCGCTTTTGGGAGGCAGCCCACATGAATAAATTTTATTTTGCTTTTGTTGTGTCTTGATGTTGTTACTACAGTAGCATCATCATTGTATCTTTGCTTTTCAACTTTGTGCCAAGTGTAGCCTCTGATTGCAAGAAAGTTCAAAAGCTGTGACGTGCTATCCAGGAAACAGATTCTGTCCTTGGATAGAAAAATTCGTATAAAATCACCAGATCATCTTTTTGGTCTGAATTGTTTCGACAGCGTGCTCTATACAATTGTCTTTCGTGCGTCTGTTTTGAGTTTTTTGATTAGAGTTGCAGAAGTGCCCCGAAAAAATCATTTACTACCTGTTGTTCTGTTTTTCACAGATTCTGTCCTGTTTTGCCTTTCCCTCATTTTGCAAACCTTGAGCTTGCTCTTTCTTTGCAAAAATCTTTTGGAAATCTTTGGAAACAGTAGATCTTCAAGAATATCCTTATTTCCAGCAAGGAACAATTATTTTATTAAGGGTACTAACCTCGCTAATCAGATTATGATGAGTTATGTATGAAGGGAGTTTTCAAGTGTGCGAGGGAAGATGATAAAAAGATTCAGGAGTGTCAAGCGCTCAAGCTTGGGGATGCCCCCATGCACCCCCAAGAAATATTCAAGGAGACTCAAGCGTCTAAGCTTGGGGATGCCCCCGTGCATCCCCTTCTCCATCAACATTATCAGTTCGTCTTTCGTTCCACTATATTTTTATCACTTCATGTGTTATGTGCTATGCTTGGAGCGTCTTGCTTTTATTTTTCCTTTTAGTTTTCTTTAGCTTTTCATAACGAGTCGGAACTCAGCTTTCTTTATGTGGGAGAGAAACATGCTCCACTTCTACCTAGAACATAACATAGAATTTTCATGTCTATCTTTGCTGTGTGTGTTCTTTGTCTTTCAATAGCTACTATCATGCTTAGCTCTTAGTTTTCATGCTTATCTTTTTAAAGAGCTTTCGTTTAGTTGGTTTCTTGAACTCTCTTTATTTATCATGATTATCTTATTAAGAGAGTTTGCTTCCGTTGCATTGGTTGGTATGTCTATGATAAAGATGCTACGTGCATAATGGTGCTTAGTAGTTCATGTTTTCTTATGGTTAGTCTCAAATAGCTGGGGGGGGTTCCCAATGTGTTATTGGAGTACCAACATGATTTGTTTGCCTATGATGTGGTATGGTTTAGTAATATCTTCCTTCAAGAATTTATTTTGATTGACTTGGCGTATGCTCACGCATATTTAAGACTGTAAAGAAAGTCTGTCAAGCCTTGATGATCTTTTGTTTCTGAGTAGCGATATAACTTCCATGCCTGATTCAATGTTGCTTTGTCGCTCTGCATGATTATGACCGTCATTGCTCTCTTAGTTGGTCGCTCCCAGTCTTTTGCTAACCTCCACCTGTACTAAGCGGACTGACTGCTTGTGCATCCAAAATCTTTTAAACCAGTTATGCCATATGAGTCCACCATACCTTCCTACATGGTATTTACCTGTCATTCCTAACGAAGACTTTCATGTACCATCTTGAAATTATTCAAAAAAACTGCATCCCTATTTTGTGCCTCTGTTTTAAGTTCATGAGGAAGTAGTAGTTAATTCATGATCTTTTTAAGTTGGACAAGCTTCACCCCGGGATTGCATGTCTAATGTGCAAACCCATAATACGAGAAGGAACTGGCATTGAGTGCGCCCGGCTCAAAATTAATATAACAAACAAACCCTCCATCACGCTTTGTTCATGAGAAATCAGAAAACTTTGGCAGTGATAAACAAAGGAGATTAAGAGGATGTGATCGTCCTCATTCGGGAGCCGTTCCTCGAAACTTGTCCATCTCAAGAAGTGATTGAGTTGTCTGCTAGCATTCGTTGACAAAACATGCATGATCTAAAAAAATATTATTACTTCTGTTTTTAAAACCAAGAGCTCTGGTACATGCTTTGTCTTTGTTTCCGACTACGGGTTTTCAACCTTGCCAACAAAAGCCACGGTTTGAGAGTCTCCACCTTCTTTTAAAGCACCAACTACTGAGAGCATGATTGTCATTCTGAGTGTAATGTGCATTGTCCCAAAGTAGCATTGTCTTTTGCATGATTGTGATATTGTTTATTCTGAAATCATTGTATCTAGTCATCACTTAAACCTTGGAGGTGCCCCTGCATTTATGTTTTGCTTCACTAAAGGGGGCAAGCGAGATATCACTTTATCATATTTGCACACCATGCTCATTACAAATCTATTTGATGTTTCAGTATTATGTTGTAAAACTTTCAGTTCTTTGTGATTTTCTCATGAGGCAACTTAATTACTACAGATTCATTGTCTCAGTAAGCTTTTGTCATGTGACTATGAAAAAGTCCTATATGGTTAATAGCATGACACCACAGAAATTATTCTTGTTATCATTTACCTACTCGAGGACGAGCAGGAATTAAGGTTGGGGATGTTGATACGTCCAAAACGTATCTACAATTTCTGCTTGCTCCATGCCTCTTTTGGGTGATATTGCTACGATATTTATACACTTCCATACACTTTTGATCATATTTGGACTAACCTATTAACTCATTGCACCCCAGTCCCAGTTTTTGTTTTCTGCTGTTTTTGTATTTCAGGTTTTCCCATTACGAGAACTGCCAGAAAAATCCTGGAAAAATTATATAAAAAATCAGCGTTCCAGAAGCTTCCCGGCACCCGAAGTACAGCCGGAGGGGGGCCACCAGGGCTCCAGGCGCCCTGGTGGCGCGGCCCCCCTCCTGGCCGCGCCGGGGGGGCGCCTGGGCCCCCCAGGCCTCCGCTGATGCCCCCCTTTGGCATATATTTATATCGTGTCCCGAAACCCTCGAGACGAAAACCCTTTTTCGCGATCTCATCTCTCTTCCGCCGCTGCCGCGCTTCCAAGATCGGGAGCACCAGGAGAACTCTTCCCGGCACCCTGCCGGAGGGGAGGATCACCACCGGGAGCTTCTCCACCACCATGGACGCCTCCCGGATGAGTTGTGAGTAGTCTCCCTTGGACCATGGGTCCATGACCAGTAGCTATGTGATGTTCTCCTCCCGTTCTTGTGCTTCACTAATTAGTCCTCGTGAGCTGCCCTACATGATCGAGGCACATATGTAATCCTTATGCTGTTGCTATGATGAGTTTGCTGGGATCCGATGGATTGTGAGATTATGTTCAGATTGTGTTTGAGTAATATATTTGATCTACCTCTTTTATATTTATATTCGTAAGTAATTCTTGCATGTTCTCCGTTGTTATTTATTGCTTTGGCCAAGTAGTAGGTAGTGACTCCAAGAGGGAACGTTATGCTTGATTGTGGGTTCATGAAGGAAATATGCCCTAGAGGCAATAATAAAGATGTTATTTGTATTTCCTTATATCATGATAAATGTCTTTTATTCATGCTAGAATTGTATTAACCGGAAACTTAGTACATGTGTGGATACATAGACAAAACAGTATGTCCCTAGTATGCCTCTACTAGACTAGCTCATTGATCAAAGATGGTTATGTTTCCTAGCCATAGACATGAGTTGTCATTTGATCAATGGGATCACATCATTAGGAGAATGATGTGATGGACAAGACCCATCCGTTAGCATAGCACTATGATCGTTTAGTTTAACTGCTATTGCTTTCTTCATGACTTATACATGTTCCTATGACTATGAGATTATGCAACTCCCGAATACCGTAGGAACACCTTGTGTGCTATCAAACGTCACAACGTAACTGGGTGATCATAAAGATGCTCTACAGGTGTCTCCGAAAGTATTCGTGGTGTTGGCATAGATCAAGATTAGGATTTGTCACTCCGAGTGTCGGAGAGGTATCTCTGGGCCCTCTCGGTAACACACATCATAATAAGCCTTGCAAGCAAAGGACTAATGAGTTAGTCACGAGATGATGTGTTACGGAACGAGTAAAGAGACTTGCCGGCAACGAGATTGAACTAGGTATAAAGATACCGACGATCGAATCTCGGGCAAGTAACATACCGTTTGACAAAAGGAACAACGTATGTTGTTATGCGGTTCTGACCGATAAAAGATCTTCGTAGAATATGTAGGAGCCAATATGAACATCCAGGTTCCGCTATTGGTTATTGACCAGAGATGAGTCTCGGTCATGTCTACATAGTTCTCGAACCCGTAGGGTCCGCACGCTTAACGTTTGATGACGATCGGTATTATGAGTTTTTGAGTATTGATGTACCGAAGGTAGTTCGGAGTCCCGGATGAGATCACGGACATGACGAGGAGTCTCGGAATGTCCGAGACATAAAGATTGATATATTGGACGGCTATATTCGGACACCGGAAGTATACCGGAAAAGTTTCGGATTTATCGGGAATGCCGGAGGGGGTTACCGGAACCCCCTACGAGAGGGGATGGTCCATAGTGGGCCTAAAGGGTGAGAGAGAGGCAGCCCATAGGGCTGGCCGACGCCCCCACCTAGGAATCCTAGTTGGACTAGGATTGGGGGGGCGCCACCTCTCCTAATCCTTTCCCCCTTCTTCCTTCCGGTGAATCCTACTAGGAATAGGATTGCAATCCTATTCCTAGTAGGAGTCCCCTCCCTAGCCGCACCATAGGAGGTGGCCGGCCCCTCCTCCCTTGCTCCTTTATATACGGGGGAGGGGGGCACCCAAAGACACACAAGTTGAATTGTTTTAGCCGTGTGCGGTGCCCCCCTCCACAGAATCACACCTCGGTCGTACCGTCGCGGAGCTTAGGCGAAGCCCTGCGCCGGTGAACACATCATATCCGTCACCACGCCGTCTTGCTGACGAAACTCTCCCGTGAAGCTCAACTAGATCAAGAGCTCGTGGGACGTCATCAAGCTGAACGTGTGCTGAACGCGGAGGTGCCGTACGTTCGGTGCTTGATCGGTTGGATCGTGAAGAAGTTCGACAACATCAACCGCGTCACTTGACGCTTCCGCTCCCGGTCTACGAGGGTACGTAGACACACTCTTCCCTCTCGTTGCTATGCATCTGGTAGATAGATCTTGCGTGATCATAGGAAAAATTTAAAATACTACGTTCCCCAACAGTGGCATCATGAGCCAGGTCTATGCGTAGATGATATGCACGAGTAGAACACAATGAGATTGTGGACGATACTAGTCATACTGCTTACCAGCATGTCATACTTTGCTTCGGCGGTATTGTGAGATGAAGCGGCCCGGACCGACATTACGCGTACGCTTACGCGAGACTGGTTTCACCATTACGAGCACTCGTTGCTTAAAGGTGACTGGCGGGTGTCTGTATCTCTCACTTTAGCTGAATCAAGTGTGGCTACGCCCGGTCCTTGTGAAGGTTAAAACAGCACATACTTGACGAAACATCGTTGTGGTTTTGTATGCGTAGGTAAGAACGGTTCTTGCTAAGCCCGTAGCAGCCACGTAAAACTTGCAACAAACAAAGTAGAGGACGTCTAACTTGTTTTTGCAGGGCATGTTGTGATGTGATATGGTCAAGACATGATGAGTTATACGGTTTTGTATGAGATGATCATGTTTTGTAAAGTTATCGGCAACTGGCAGGAGCCATATGGTTGTCGCTTTATTGTATGAAATGCAATCGCCATGTAATTGCTTTACTTTATCACTAAGCGGTAGCGATAGTCGTAGAAGCAATAGTTGGCGAGACGACAACGATGCTACGATGAAGATCAAGGTGTCAAGCCGGTGACGAACGTGATCATGACGGTGCTTTGAAGATGGAGATCAAAAGCACAAGATGATGATGGCCATATCATCACATATTTTGATTGCATGTGATGTTTATCTTATTATGCTTCTTATTTTGCTTAGAACGACGGTAGCATTATAAGATGATCCCTTACTAAATTTCAAGGTATAAGTGTTCTCCCTGAGTATGCACCGTTGCGAAAGTTCGTCGTGCCGAGACACCACGTGATGATCGGGTGTGATAAGCTCTACGTTCAAATACAACGGGTGTAAGCCAGTTTTGCACACGCAGAATACTCGGGTTAAACTTGACGAGCCTAGCATATACAGATATGGCCTCGGAACACTGGAGACCGAAAGGTCGAGCGTGAATCATATAGTAGATATGATCAACATAAGATGTTCACCATTGAAAACTACTCCATCTCACGTGATGATCGGACATGGTTTAGTTGATTTGGATCACGTGATCATTTAGATGACCAGAGGGATGTCTATCTAAGTGGGAGTTCTTTAAATTAATATGATTAAACTGAACTTTAATTTATCATGAACTTAGTCCTGATAGTTTTTGCATATCTATGTCGTTGTAGATCAATGGCCCGTGCTACCATTCCTTTGAATTTTAATGCATTCCTAGAGAAAGCTAAGTTGAAAGATGATGGTAGCAATTACACGGACTGGGTCCGCAACCTGAGGATTATCCTCATTGCTGCACAGAAGAATTATGTCCTTGAAGCACCGCTAGGTGACAAGCCCCCTTCCGCTGATGCAGACGCTGTGAACGTCTGGCAGTCGCGGTCTGATGACTACACGATAGTTCAGTGTGCCATGCTTTACGGCTTAGAACCGGGACTTCAACGACGTTTTGAACGTCATGGAGCATATGAAATGTTCCAGGAGTTGAAGTTAATATTTCAAGCAAATGCCCGAATTGAGAAATATGAGATTTCCAATAAGTTCTACAGCTGCAAAATGGAGGAGAATAGTTCTATCAGTGAACACTTGCTCAGAATGTCTGGGTACTACAATCATATGACTCAACTTGGTTGCAATGTTGACGAAGATAGTGTTATTGATAGAGTTCTTCAATCACTGCCACCAAGCTATAAAGGCTTCGTGATGAACTATAACATGCAAGGGATGCAAAAGACAATTCCCGAGCTCTTCGCTATGCTCAAAGCTGCGGAGGTAGAAATCAAAAAGGAGCATCAAGTGTTGATGGTTAACAAGACCACTAGTTTCAAGAAAAAGGGCAAGGGAAAGAAAGGGAACTTCAAAAAGAATAGCAAATCAGTTGCTACTTCAACGAAGAAACCCAAATCTGGAGCCAAGCCTGAAACTGAGTGCTTCTACTGCAAGGGAACTGGACACTGGAAGCGGAACTGCCCCAAGTATTTGGCGGATAAGAAGGATGGCAAGATGAACAAAGGTATATGTGATATACATGTTATTTATGTGTACCTTACTAATGCTCGTAGTAGTACCTGGGTATTTGATACCGGTTCGGTTGCTAATATTTGTAACTCGAAACAGGGACTACGGATTAAACGAAGATTAGCTAAGGATGAGGTGACGATGCGCGTGGGAAACGGTTCCAAAGTCGATGTGATCGCCGTCGGCACGCTACCTCTACATCTACCTTCGGGATTAGTTTTAGACCTAAATAATTGTTATTTGGTGCCAGCGTTGAGCATGAACATTATATCTGGATCTTGTTTATTGCGAGACGGTTATTCATTTAAATCAGAGAATAATGGTTGTTCCATTTTTTTTGAATAATATCTTTTATGGTCATGCACCCTTAAAGAGTGGTCTATTCTTACTGGATCTTGATTGTAGTGATACACACATTCATAATATTGAAACCAAAAGATGCAAGGTTAATAATGATAGTGCAACCTATTTGTGGCACTGCCGTTTAGGTCATATTGGTGTAAAACGCATGAAGAAACTCCATAAAGATGGACTTTTGGAATCACTTGATTATGAATCACTTGGTGCTTGCGAACCATGCCTCATGGGCAAGATGACTAAAACTCCGTTCTCCGGAACTATGGAGCGAGCAACAGATTTGTTGGAAATCATACATACTGATGTATGTGGACCAATGAGCGTTGATGCTCGCGGCGGGTATCGTTATTTTCTGACCTTCACTGATGATTTGAGCAGATATGGGTATATCTACTTAATGAAACACAAGTCTGAAACATCTGAAAAGTTCAAAGAATTTCAGAGTGAAGTAGAGAATCATCGTAACAAGAAAATAAAGTTCCTACGATCCGATCGTGGAGGAGAATATTTGAGTTACGAGTTTGGTCTTCATTTGAAACAATGTGGAATAGTTTCACAACTCACGCCACCTGGAACACCACAACGTAATGGTGTGTCCGAACGTCGTAACCGTACTTTATTAGATATGGTGCGATCTATGATGTCTCTTATCGATTTAGCACTATCGTTTTGGGGTTATGCTTTAGAGACAGCTGCATTCACGTTAAATAGGGCACCATCTAAATCCGTTGATACGACGCCTTATGAACTATGGTTTGGCAAGAAACCAAAGTTGTCGTTTCTTAAAATTTGGGGCTGCGATGCTTATGTGAAAACACTTCAACCTGATAAGCTCGATCCCAAGTCGGAAAAATGTGTCTTCATAGGATACCCAAAAGAAACTGTTGGGTACACCTTCTATCACAGATCCGAAGGCAAAATATTCGTTGCTAAGAACGGATCCTTTCTAGAAAAAGAGTTTCTCTCGAAAGAAGTGAGTGGGAGGAAAGTAGAACTTGATGAGGTAATTGTACCTTCTCCCATATTGGTAGTACATCACAGGAAATTGTTCCAGTGATTCCTACACCAATTAGTGAGGAAGTTGATGATAATGATCATGAAACTTCGGATCAAGTTTCTACTGAACGTCGTAGATCAACCAGAGTACGTTCCGCACCAGAGTGGTACGGCAACCCAGTTCTGGAAATCATGTTACTAGACCATGATGAACCTACGAACTATGAGGAAGCGATGATGAGCCCAGATTCCGCAAAATGGCTTGAAGCCATGAAATCTGAGATGGGATCCATGTATGATAACAAAGTATGGACTTTGGTTGACTTGCCCGATGATCGGCAGGCCATCGAAAACAAATGGATCTTCAAGAGGAAGACTGACGCAGACGGTAATATTACTGTTTACAAAGCTCGACTTGTTGCGAAAGGTTTTCGACAAGTTCAAGGAGTTGACTACGATGAGACTTTCTCACCTGTAGCGATGCTTAAGTCTGTCCGAATCATGTTAGCAATTGCCGCATTTTATGATTATGAAATCTGGCAAATGGATGTCAAAACTGCATTCCTAAATGGATATCTCAAAGAAGAGTTGTATATGATGCAACCAGAAGGTTTTGTCAATCCAAAAGATGCTAACAAAGTATGCAAACTCCAGCGATCCATCTATGGACTGGTGCAAGCATCTCGGAGTTGGAATATACGCTTTGATGAGGTGATCAAAGCATATGGTTTTATACAGACTTTTGGAGAAGCCTGTATTTACAAGAAAGTGAGTGGGAGCCCTGTAGCATTTCTAATATTATATGTAGATGACATATTGTTAATTGGAAATGATATAGAATTTCTGAATAGCATAAAAGGATACTTGAATAAAAGTTTTTCAATGAAAGACCTCGGTGAAGCTGCTTACATATTAGGCATCAAGATCTATAGAGATAGATCAAGACGCTTAATTGGACTTTCACAAAGCACATACCTTGATAAGATTTTGAAAAGGTTCAAAATGGATCAGTCAAAGAAAGGGTTCTTGCCTGTTTTACAAGGTATGAAGTTGAGTAAGACTCAATGCCCGACCACTGCAGAAGATAGAGAGAAAATGAAAGTCATTCCCTATGCCTCAGCCATAGGATCTATCATGTATGCAATGCTGTGTACCAGACCTGATGTGTGCCTTGCTATAAGTCTAGCAGGGAGGTACCAAAGTAATCCAGGAGTGGATCACTGGACAGCGGTCAAAAACATCCTAAAGTATCTAAAAAGAACAAAGGATATGTTTCTCGTATATGGAGGTGACAAAGAGCTCGTCGTAAACGGTTACGTTGATTCTAGCTTTGACACTGATCCGGATGACTCAAAGTCACAAACCGGATATGTATTTTATTAAACGGTGGAGCTGTCAGCTGGTGCAGTTCCAAGCAGAGCGTCGTGACGGGATCTACGTGTGAAGCGGAATACATAGCTGCTTCAGATGCAGCAAATGAAGGAGTCTGGATGAAGGAGTTCATATCCGATCTAGGTGTAGTACCTAGTGCATCGGGTACAATGAAAATCTTTTGTGACAACACTGGAGCCATAGCCTTGGCGAAGGAATCCAGGTTTCACAAGAGAACAAAGCACATCAAAAGACGCTTCAATTCCATCCGCGATCTAGTCAAGGAGGGAGACATAGAGATTTGCAAAATACATACGGATCTGAATGTTGCAGACCCGTTGACTAAGCCTCTTCCACGGGCAAAACATGATCAGCACCAAGACTCCATGGGTGTGAGAATCATCACTTTGTAATCTAGATTATTGACTCTAGTTCAAGTGGGAGACTGAAGGAAATATGCCCTAGAGGCAATAATAAAGATGTTATTTGTATTTCCTTATATCATGATAAATGTCTTTTATTCATGCTAGAATTGTATTAACCGGAAACTTAGTACATGTGTGGATACATAGACAAAACAGTATGTCCCTAGTATGCCTCTACTAGACTAGCTAATTGATCAAAGATGGTTATGTTTCCTAGCCATAGACATGAGTTGTCATTTGATCAACAGGATCACATCATTAGGAGAATGATGTGATGGACAAGACCCATCCGTTAGCATAGCACTATGATCGTTTAGTTTAACTGCTATTGCTTTCTTCATGACTTATACATGTTCCTATGACTATGAGATTATGCAACTCCCGAATACCGTAGGAACACCTTGTGTGCTATCAAACGTCACAACGTAACTGGGTGATCATAAAGATGCTCTACAGGTGTCTCCGAAAGTATTCGTGGTGTTGGCATAGATCAAGATTAGGATTTGTCACTCCGAGTGTCGGAGAGGTATCTCTGGGCCCTCTCGGTAACACACATCACAATAAGCCTTGCAAGCAAAAGACTAATGAGTTAGTCACGAGATGATGTGTTACGGAATGAGTAAAGAGACTTGCCGGCAACGAGATTGAACTAGGTATAAAGATACCGACGATCGAATCTCGGGCAAGTAACATACCGTTTGACAAAAGGAACAACGTATGTTGTTATGCGGTTCTGACCGATAAAAGATCTTCGTAGAATATGTAGGAGCCAATATGAACATCCAGGTTCCGCTATTGGTTATTGACCAGAGATGAGTCTCGGTCATGTCTACATAGTTCTCGAACCCGTAGGGTCCGCACGCTTAACGTTTAATGATGATCGGTATAATGAGTTTTTGAGTATTGATGTACCGAAGGTAGTTCGGAGTCCCGGATGAGATCACGGACATGACGAGGAGTCTCGGAATGTCCGAGACATAAAGATTGATATATTGGACGGCTATATTCGGACACCGGAAGTATACCGGAAAAGTTTCGGATTTATCGGGAATGCCGGAGGGGGTTACCGGAACCCCCTACGAGAGGGGATGGTCCATAGTGGGCCTAAAGGGTGAGAGAGAGGCAGCCCATAGGGCTGGCCGGCGCCCCCACCTAGGAATCCTAGTTGGACTAGGATTGGGGGGGCGCCACCTCTCCTAATCCTTTCCCCCTTCTTCCTTCCGGTGAATCCTACTAGGAATAGGATTGCAATCCTATTCCTAGTAGGAGTCCCCTCCCTAGCCGCACCATAGGAGGTGGCCGGCCCCTCCTCCCTTGCTCCTTTATATACGGGGGCAGGGGGGCACCCAAAGACACACAAGTTGAATTGTTTTAGCCATGTGCGGTGCCCCCCTCCACAGAATCACACCTCGGTCGTACCGTCGCGGAGCTTAGGCGAAGCCCTGCGCCGGTGAACACATCATATCCGTCACCACGCCGTCGTGCTGACGAAACTCTCCCGTGAAGCTCAACTGGATCAAGAGCTCGTGGGACGTCATCAAGCTGAACGTGTGCTGAACGCGGAGGTGCCGTACGTTCGGTGCTTGATCGGTTGGATCATGAAGAAGTTCGACAACATCAACCGCGTCACTTGACGCTTCCGCTCCCGGTCTACGAGGGTACGTAGACACACTCTCCCCTCTCGTTGCTATGCATCTGGTAGATGGATCTTGCGTGATCGTAGGAAAATTTTAAAATACTACGTTCCCCAAACAGTTCATGCCCCTCGATGACTAGCTTGAGTGACAGAAACATGAGTCTAGGGGATGTGCTGTTGCCACAAGGGGGAAAACAACGGTGCTTGTGCCCGCGGGTGCAAGGATTTTTTACTTTACGCAAAGTTCTTTTAATGCAGTTGTCTGTTGCTTTGAGTTTACACTATGGGTGGGACTCGCAACTTAATACCAGCGAGATGTTCTGGATAGATATCTCAAGGTGGATGATTAGTAGTAGATGCAGATGGATTTCGGTCTACTTGCCTTGGCGTACCGCCCATGCTTTGAATCTCTACCTTTCTTGCAACATAGTTAGCATTGGTTTGCGCACATAATTTTGTCAATTGCCTAGCTGTAATTCGTTTACCTCACATAGCTGTTCTATCGTCTTTTGGGAGAGAGACATCACTAGTGAACATCATGGGACTCCGGTCCATATTACCATCATTGATCACATCCGCTATTTACTTTCCGCTTTTACTTATTACTTGCAGCAAAACCTATCACTATTATCACTTGCGTTTGATCCTTTGTAAACGACAAGGCCGGAGGGATTGACAACCTCTCTGTACTCGTTGGGAGCAAAGTTATTTGTATCTGTGTGCAGGTCCACGCTGATTGCTAATATCTGGCGCCGTTAGCAGTTGACACCTTCTTGTTGAAACTGGGAGTCTCAGGGAAATCGATCCTTGGTATCTTTGCCAAGGGAAAACTTCCGCTACACTGCATCTCAAACCTTCCACTTGGGGTAACCAACAAGGGGCGAGAAGCCATCAACAGGGGGCGCGCCCTGGGAAGGGCGGCGCACCGCCCACCCTCGTGGGCCACCTCTTGATCCCATGACGTGGTTCTCAAGCTCCGTGTGCGTGATTTTCTTCAAAAATATCTCTCGCGAAGGTTTCATTCCGTTTGGACTCCGTTTGATATTCTTTTTCTGCAAAACCCTGAAACAGGCAAAAAACAGTAATCTAGACTGGGCCTTTGGGTTAGTAGGTTAGTCCCAAGAATGATATAAAAGTGAATGATAAATCCCATTAAACATCCAAGACTTCATAAATAATACTCCCTCCATTTTTGTATACAAGGCCACAAACCCATATTACAGGTACCAAGGTAGAAATTAATGGCTTTTGAAAACTAGTCTTTTCTCCTCGCTTGACGTGTTAATTAATGTGTATTTTTCTTTTCAACACACAACAAGACAACTCTCTCATTCCTGATTGGTTGATTAATGCGGTGCATGCAAACCAACATTTAACTCCCGCATGCATGCATAGGGTATTAATGTCCCCAGTTACTAGTACGAGGCAAACCTCATCAATTTTATCTCGATTGGTGTTAGTGGCCCTGTATAGTTGCAAATTGTAACTTTGATAGTGGCCTTGTATACAAAAATGGATGGAGTAGCATGGAACAATAAAAAATTATAGATACGTTGGAGACGTATCATTACTCAAACGGTTTGTACCTCATTTGGTTTTGTGGGGGCTTAGTCTTGCTTTTAAAAATAGCAGTACACACATCAATTTTTTCCAATTGTTCTGGGGTAATATAATAAATGCGCCGTGTTTTAGAACTGTGTTTCCCATGGAACTATTGATATTGTTTTGAACGCAGAAAATAATTGCTCAGTATGGTTCGAGTACTTGTCGTTATATGGAATTTATATTTTTGCTTCTTAAGAGCTACGACATGTGTAGTCCTAAGTACAATATGGTCAGCAAGTTGGGAGGAATTAACATGACAAGTGGAGTGTCAGCCTTGTCGGCGTGTTGAACTGGGCTTTTTTAATTTTCATAGTCTATCGCCTATATGTATGGGTTCATTCAAAATGCCAGGGTGGTCTACGACCCATCCTATCCACCCTATAGCTCTACCCCTGGTATAAAGGAGGAAGGGAGAGAGGTCGGCCCTCCTAGGGACGCGCCAAATGTAGGGAGTCCTACTAGGACTCCCAAGTCCTAGTAGGATTCCCAAGTCCTAGTAGGATTCCCTTTCCTTTTCGGAGTAGGAAAGAAGGAAAGGAGGGAGAGGGAGAAGGAAAGGGGGGCGCCACCACCCCTTGTCCAATTCGGTTTGGGCAGGGGGGCACGCGCCACCTCGTGGCCCTTTCTTCCCTCTCTCCACTAAAGCCCAATAAGGCCCATTAACTTCCCCCGATGAATTCCCGTAACTCCCCGGTACTCCAAAAATACCCGAATCACTCGGAACCATTCGGATGTCCGAATATAGCCTTCCAATATATCGATTCTTATCTCTTGACCATTTCGAGACCCCTCGTCACGTCCATGATCTCATCCGGGACTCCGAACAATCTTCGGTCATCAAATCACATAACTCATAATACAAATCATCATCAAACATTAAGCGTGTGGACCCTACGAGTTCGAGAACTATGTAGACATGACCGAGACACATCTCCGGTCAATAACCAATAGTGGAACCTGGATGCTCACATTGTTTCGTACATATTCTATGAAGATCTTTATCGGTCAAACCGCATAACAACATACGTTGTTCCCTTTGTCATCGATATGTTACTTGCCCGATATTCGATCGTCGGTATCATCATACCTAGTTCAATCTCGTATCGATAGGTCTCTTTACTCATTTCATAATACATCATCTCGTGACTAACTCATTAGTCATTTGCTTGCAAGGCTTATTATGATGTGTATTACCAAGAGGGCCCAGAGATACCTCTCCGATAGAGTGATAAATGCTATTCTCGATCTATGCCAACACTACAAACACTTTCACAAACACCTATAGAGCATCTTTATAATCACCCAGTTATGTTGTGACGTTTGATAGCACACAAGGTGTTCCTCCGGTATTCAGGAGTTGCATAATCTCATAGTTAGAGGAACATGCATAAGTCATGAAGAAAGCAATAGCAATAAAACTAAATGATCATTATGCTGAGCTAACGGATGGGTCTTGTCCATCACATCATTATCCTAATGATGTGATCTCGTTCATCAAATGACAGCACATGTCTATGATTTAGGAAACTCAACCATCTTTGATTAACGAGCTAGTCTAGTAGAGGCATACTAGGGACATTCTGTTTTGTCTATGTATTCACACATGTATCAAGTTTCCGGTTAATACAATTCTAGCATGAATAAAAGACATTTATCATGATATATAAGGAAATATAAATAAAAACTTTATTATTGCCTCTAGGGCATATTTCCTTCATTATGGAGATACCGACAATCGAATCTTGGGCAAGTAACATACCGATGGACAAAGGGAACCGCATATGGGATTAGCTGAATCCTTGACATCGTGGTTCGACCAATAAAGATCTTCGTAGAATATGCAGGAGCCAATATGGGCATCCAGGCCCCGCTATTGGTTATTGGTCGTAGAGGTGTCTCAGTCATGTCTGCATAGTTCTCGACCCCGCAGGGTGTGCACACTTAACGTTTGGTGACAATCTAAGTATAGTTGAGTTATTGTGTTGGTTACCAAAGATTGTTTGGAGTCTCGGATGAGATCACGGACATCACGAGGAGCTCCGGAATGGTCCGGAGGTAAAGATTCATCTATGGAAAGTTGTTATCGGGATTCTGGAAAAAGTTCGAGTTTTTTTGGTATTGTAGAGGGAAGGTTCAAAAAGGTTCCAGAGTGGGGCCCACCTGCATGGGGTACCCACATGATCGTGGGTAGTAGGGAAAGTCCCCACAACCCTGGTCTAGGCACACCAAGATCCTATCTTAAAAGGAATAGTATCATATCCCAAAGGGATAAGATCAGAATCCCTAAAAGGGGGGGTTAGCGATCAGTGGGGAAGGAAAGGAGGGATTTCCTTCCTCCCGTTTGGCCAACGACCCTAGGGCCTTGGAGGGCAAGCCACCAGCTCCCTCCACGCCTATATAAAGGCGGGGAGGCGTTGGGGGCAGCAACCCTTCAACCCTTGCCCGTCTCCATCACGTTACACTTCCTCCACCTCGTACAGACGCTTGGCGAAGCCCTCCTGAGATTGCTCCACCATCACCGCCACCACACCGTCGTGCTGCCGGGAACTCGAGCTACTACTTCATCCTTGCTCGCTGGATCGAGGAGGTGAAGGCGTCACCAAGCTATACGTGTGTTGACCGCATGTTGAACGCGGAGGTACCGTCCGTTTGGCACTTGATCGAGAGTTCGTGGGATGAATCGTGATTGGATCGCGAAGACGTTCGACTATATCAACCGTGTTTCTTAACGCTTCCGCTTAGCAATCTACAAGGGTATGTAGATTCAATCTCTCCTCTCATAGATGGTCATCTCCTAGATTGATCTTGGCGAGCGTAGGAAATTGTTTCCCATGCAACGTTCCCCAATAGGCATAAGGGAGGACTTGGCTTTCGAGAATGGGAAAATATTAATTTGGCTTTGCTATCCACACAAGTGTGGAGACTGTTGTATCATCCCCAATCTATTAGCGCTAATATCTTCAAGGTTGTATATTATTCGTGTTTTTCTTTACTCGAGGAGAAGCTGGGGCACACTCTTCCCAGATCTGAATGGCTATCCTTGATGGTAGAGACATCCTTTCATAGGGAATAATTAGAAGGATTGGCACTCGTGAGACTACAACGATTTGGCCTAATAATTGGCTTTGGCACTGGCTAATGACATATTCGTTAATCAGATCCATGTTGCTTCAGATTGCAAGGTGGTCATAGATGATACCATGGAAGGAAGAGCAATTTATGGTGCAGTTATCCAAGAATTCATTAATCATTCTAGAGTTTTTGCTAGTCTAATTTCATACATGAATTTAGGAGCTGGAATGTTGTGGCTCACAATCTAGGAGCTTCGCGAGATTGTCTAAAAAAGAATATAGCAACTTTTTTATATTTTTTCTATCTTGCTTTTTCATTTTTATCTTGTTTTTTTTTCATTTTTTTGTTTAAAAAAGTTATGCAGTCAAAACAACTCACGGAAGTTTTTGATTTTTTACTCAGGTCTTCTTAGACGATTTAAATTTTGGACCCAATCTATGAGCATAGAATGCTAGCTTCCTAATGCATGTGAGAAGATATGTAAGAGAGTATATTGATTTATGGTTTGAGGGAAGGAGAATATATACTTTAATCACAAGGCACAAGCTCATTTTACCTTTACTATGGCATATGGTTATGTTTGATTTTTTTTTGTAACCAGATGAGCAAGCATGATAACGATGTGTGTGAAATTCTTGAAGGTTCAAATGTCAGGCATGCCTCTTTTCTGTTTTTCTGTCAGAAAGTAAGCAAGTGGCTTATTTGGAGTTAATCTCAGAGGTATGTCTTCATGACAAAGCTCGTGGAGAGATATTAGGGGCGATGTTGAGGCTGGTGGTGGGAGAAATTGGTAAATGTGGTACATCAATGCTAGCGAGAAGGATACCGGTAGGTTCCCGACTTCTCATGGAGCAATGCAATGTGCAACAACATCGTATTGTGTTTCATTTATAGCATGAGAAGAACTAATGAACGACATGTGTGCGACTCATTTGTTCATTCATTTTATCCTTCCTTAGTCCACTCAATTCAGATCCATTTACTTTTGCACTTACCCACGGTTTGACGGATCGAAAAAATTAGTGACACTAATTGCAATGAGGAATACAATATATCCATAAGCCTCATATGGTTTTTCAGTAGAACATGATCATTATGTTTGTATATACAACCGGTCAATTTTTACCAGACCCAATGGTCTTTCTTGTACACGGAAAAAATATCTATTTGACCCTTCTTCCAATACTACACAAATATACATATTATATATCCCGTATTAATTATCCGGAAATAAATTCACAAATAATATAAAACCACGAATTTTAAAACAGTTAAAAATATATGAAATGGTTCGTCAAAAGTGAAAAAAGTTTGTCGATTGTGAGAAAAAGTTTACAATCTTTAAAAAAATCATGATTTTGAAAAAAAGGTTAATCAAATTTGAAAAAAAGTTTGTTGCACTTGAAGAAAGTTAAATATTTTGAAAACAGTTCATCATTTAAAAAACCAAAAGGAACAAATTCGATAAAAAAGAACACACATTAAAAAAATAAACAAAGAAATAAGAAAACCCGAATAAAACCGCCCAGGAAAAGACTAGCGGACCGGGAAAAAACGACTTGGGAAGCTTCCCAAAACCAATGGATTCCTGCGATTGAAGATATAAATAAAAATAACAAGACAAGTTATGGAGCACTAGTCATTCGATGGCCTAGTAACAACTGTGATGGCGTCGAAGCAACTATTAAAAGAGAAAAAAAATACATGGGCCGACCCAGCTCGCAGCAGCTTGAGGCGCCCTTTGCAAAATGCGCGCTAAATAGGAAACACCCACATGCTAGCTGAAGCTACAACTTCTCTTTGCAGCTGGTAGACACTTGTCGCTAGGGAGTGTTCTGAACATCATTTGTACTCTCTCCGTTTATTTTTAATTCGCATATAAGGTTTGGTCAAAGTCAAACATTGTAAAATTTGACTAGCTTTATAAGAAAAGATATCAATATTCACACCATGAAATCAATAGTATTAGATGCGTGTTGAAATTAACTTTCATAACATATAACCTTTATATTGTACTCCCTCCGTCCCATAATATAAGAACGTTTTTTACACTAGTATAGTGCCAAAAACGTTCTTATATTATGGGACAGAGGTAGTAGATATTAATATGTTTTTCTATAAAGTTAGTCAAACTTTACAAGTTTGACTTTGACCAAATCTTACATGCAAACTAAAAAGAAACAGAGAGAGTATTTCACACTTTGTGCATGTTGAATAAATTCCCGTGGAACCAACATGTGGTTGGATGGTTAGATGGACAGTGGTCTTCTCATATCATCAAAGTTCAAGTCTAGTGCTCGCATTATTCTTACATTTATTTCAGGATTTCCAGTGATGCACTCTCAGTGGGAGTAGACGTTCCAGTCGACGACAAGGCGCCTACGGTGACTTCGTAAATCTTAAGATGATACGTCGGCTCGGTCTTTCAAAGATGCTCATAGAGGTAGGGTGTGCGTGTGTGTTCATAGGAGATGAGTGTATGAGCACTTGCATCTATAATGTGTTAAAAAAAATCCCTATCTCGCCTAAAAATGAAAATAAAATAAGAAACGCCCACAGCTTGCCACTCTCGGCTGGTGCCATATCAGAGAAATGGCGCGGCCCTGCCTGCCGGCTGCCGATGCACCGTACGTACGTTTACGTCAAGCCATGTTGCGTGCCATGCCATCAATTCACAACGCACCGCCTCCCGGCCTCCGAGTGCGGACGTACATTCAACGGCGTCGAGATTCCTACACACGGATTTGTCCGCGCACCCGTCCATCCGTCCATCGCCCGGGTCGCCAATCATGCATGAGACTCGCCGCCGCATGCGTAAAGAATATAAAATCCGTCGCTCGCCCATGAGGTGCACCGGCCTTTTTGCTCTTGTAGACTTGCAGTGCAGCTGCGTGCGGCGGCGACGAGGACGACGATATACCAAGTACAAGCAGCAATTATTGGCCACCCCCAACTATAGCTGTGCATGCATGCATGCTTTTACAACGAGGAGGTGGTGCCTGTGCCTGTACTTGCTGCCGAGTTCGTGCGATGTTCCCCGCCCGGCCGGGCCGGCCTCCCGTGCATGCAGGCATGCACGCGCAGAACTATTTCGAGTCAAAGGGGTAGAACGAAGAGAATCAAAGAGATGCTTGGACCTGGACGCGCACACACAGTAGACAGTATGCATGGCCCGGCCACCACACACCGCGTCAACTGGACTGGACTGGCCGCGTGCATCTCAAGTGGAGGCGTGTCCGCCCGGAATTTATCCTCGTCGGCCAACGCTGAAAAGCGCGTGGTCATGCCGACTGCCGACGCCTTTGTGGAAAGCATACTACGCGCACGACCGGCCACGCGCGAGATCTTGATAACAGTAGGAGGCAAATGACAAAACACGAGGAAAAGGCGGGAGATGCTGGACGCCACACGATGATAGATAGATTAACAACCCGGCCGGAGCGTTGCACGTCGTCAGTTGACTGCGAGCAATGGATGCACAGTCTTTCCGTCCGTTCTTCTGCGGCGCCCCGCGCAAGCCGCACCTATCCAGCCATCCGACCCGAACCGCACCAACTCTGCCTATTCCCCCGCAGAAACATGCGCCGAATGGGGGCAGCCGGCGGCCGGCACCACCACTGCAGCACGCCCCGGCGGTGCTCATATCGGCCGTACTCCCTGCCGCCGACGGCCTGCGCCGTACCTAAAAGGTTAGGCCCTGCCGATGCACCATACGCACGTTTGCGTCCAGCTATCTTCCGTGCCATGCCATCACGCGGGCCGTGCACCGCACCGCACCGGCCACGCCGTCGGCATTCCCGCACATGCGTACCAGTGGGACGTCCCCGCACATGCGTACCAGTGGCCATTCATCTCGCGGCCGCATGAATAGATCCGTCGCCCATGCATGCATGAGGGATGCTCCCGCCATTATCTTGTACTGAAATATACTCCCTCCGTTCGGAATTACTTGTCGCAGAAATGGATGTCTAGATACATCCATTTCTGCGACAAGTAATTCCGAACGGAGGGAGTAAGTTTTTTTAGAGATTCCAACAAATGACTACTATATATAGAACAAAATGAGTAAATCTATACTCTAAAATATATTTACGTGCATTTCTATATTATAGTTCATTTGAAATATATAAAACGATGTATCGTAGTATTTAGGAACGGAGGGAGTAGTAGTCCTGCATGCGGTGCACTGTCGAGGCGTGAGATGACGACGGCATCGTTGTACAAGTTGACAGTACAAGCAGCAATTATTGGCCACCAATTTGAGTGCGTGCTTCTGTTCCATGCCTTTACAACGCCGCTAGTAGAATCTAACGAGGAGGCGCGCGGTGCGTGCGCATGTACTTGCTACCGGGTTCGTGCGATGTTCCCGGCCCTGTGCTGTGGGGAGAATGATTTCGAGCTAAAGGCAGGGAAGAAAGAAGGAAGATGCCTGGACCTGGTGGTGGACTGGACTCGTACAGTCTCCACGGCTCCACCGGACCAGAGGACGCACGTACATGCATGCTCAGCAGCAGCGTCAACTGGCATGCATGCATCCCAAGTGAAGAGCGTGTCGACATGACACGGCCTCGGTTTTTGCGCGAGCCCCGTCGGCGGCGGCCCTGCCGACGGTGAGAAAAGCAGTAGGGCCAGAGATCAGATCCTGATAGAAAAGCTACCAAGCGGGAAGGCGGGGCACCGGACTTTAAATTTCTTCAGTGTCGTCACCGAAGAGTAATTGGGTTGTGGCTGCGACTCCACCTCCGTGTACGCACGTTTACTCTGGGGAGAAGCTACAGACCCTCCGTGCTCATGTGAGGCTGTGTGTAACCACTGGTGTGTGCTCTCTCTTGCTTAGAAGCATTGACAGTAGGGCGCCTTAAACCGGTCTTAAATGCCCATGCGGCCCGTCAGATCACTGACAGATCATGATTTTTTCGACTTGGATGATTTTTTAAACAATTCTCAAACGCCTCGGCTGACCGACCCCCTATATCCAGCCCAAATATGGGGCGAATATGAGAGCGTCCGGGCATGCCCGCCACGTCGGTCTGACGTCATGGTCCCATGCGGAAACGTCCGAAAACCCGACAGACGTCGCGTTCGTGGCGCCCCTCCCGCTCATCGTCCAAGACCGAATCCAGCTATTTAAGCCGGTCGACGTCTCGCAACCCTAACCTATCCACCGCCCCCCTCTCCGCGTCGCCATTCCGAACCCATCCACCACCTCCCTCTCCCGCCCCGGCGCTCGCCCACGCTTGGGCACTTCGCCATGGTCCAGCACATTATCTTATCTCTATGAGCACCTTCGAGCGATTGAGCCGGCACATTATGTTGAGATTGATGAAGTCGCAAAAGACATTTTCGTCGTCGACGAAAACGTCTCCTCACACTGAACACATATTGCGAAAAGAATTAAAATAATTTCAGAAAAATACGACACCAATATCAAGTTTAGGTTCTAAACTGTGATGGAATGTGGATACCACTATTCTAACCGTGTCGCCTTCTTTCTGACATCTAACCATAGATTTGTTGCTCGTGTCGCCTTCTTTCTGACTTGTTTCAGCTCAGTTTGCGATTGGGGCTTTTCGAAGGTCAATCCCGATGGGATGGAGCCAATCGAGGCCGGAAGTAGTAACTGGTCGATCGAGAGCTACCGGTCAACGTTACAGTCTATTATTACCTCGTCTGGGCCTCCCTCCATGCATCTGCACCTACATATATACTGTACTCTGGAAGCTTAAATAAAAAGAAACATATACACTCTCGATCGATCAGATGCATGAACCATCAGGGTATCCTCCTTCTCGGGCCTACGAATGTACCCGTACGAGCATCTGAAGCGGGAGGAAAACCTTTTTTCGATAATTATCCCTAAGAGCATCTACAGTCGGATACGTAAAATATGAGTCCTCAAACATCCGCGGATGTGTCCGGACGCGTCTGCGGTTAGTGACCGGGCACCCTTCAAATTTCACTTTTTAAATCCGGACATCTCACACTACATTCTCAAATTCATACAAAGGCATGCAAACTATAAAATTCTATGTACTACGTTGTTCACCTAGCTAATCCTCATCGGAGATGTCGACAATCTCCGTGCCCGGCTCTGGAAGCATGGGCGGCAGCTGCAGCTCCTCCTCCTCCGCCTCCTCCGGTGCCTCCGGCTGCTCCACTCCCGGCCTACCCCGCCTCTATCTCCGCGTCAAGTTCGGCGAAGAGCGCGTCGAACTCCGCCTGCTCCCGTCGGAGGAACGCCCGGTTGGCCTCCACATGGGCCTCATAATGGATGGACTTCATGATGGCCTGCTGTTTCGCCTTCTCGTCGGTCTGGGCAACGGCGAACTCCGCCTTCGCCTGCTCCATGTTGAAGCCCAACAGCTGCTGCTCCAGCATCTTTGGCTCCTGCTGCTCCGCCTCCTCCACCTCCATCAGAGCCATCTCATCCTCGTCCTCTTCCCCCGGCCGCTCCTCCTCCTTGTCCGGCTCCAGTGAGTTCGGAGGCAGTCCGGCAGCGGTGCGGGCAGCGCGCGCGGCTTGCCTCGCCCGGATCTCCTGCTTGATCTCGTATCGGCGCTCCGGCGTCAGCATGCCGTAGTAGGTGATCTTTCTCCGAACCATGACGGAGTGTCGGAGCGTGAGCAGAGCACCGGAGTGAGAGAAGGAAGAGGTGGATGGGTTCGGACTGGCGGTGCGAAGAGAGGGAAGGTGGATAGATTAGGGTTTCGGGACACTGGACGGCTTAAATAGCCGAATTCAGTCTTGGACGACGAGCCGGAGCGGCGTGATGCAGCGTTCACGGTGTGCACACGCTTCGGTCTGTACGTGCATATCCATGAACATATATATATATATATATATATATATATATATATATATATATATATATATATATATACTATGTTTGAAAAAAGAAGGCGACCAGAAAAACAAATGCAGTAACACGTCAACACGAGACGTGTTACCGGGTTAGGCATTGGCCTCGCTCATCATCATGACATCATCGTCCCCGCGCGATTCACGTGAGCGCGCCAGAAAATTCCACTCTATCCACCCCCATCGTTCGGCAGAGATCCATTATTAATTTCCTAACGCAACGAAACAAAGCACTGCCCCGTTTTCTATAGACGCCACGATCGATCGACATACACTTTCCTCTTCTTCTTCATTGTCCTTGTAAAGATCAACCCTTGTCGCTACTGCCCGATTTTTCTCCTCTCACTGTTAATTAATCCATCCAGGGCCTGCCACTACACTAGGATAATGTGTGCGTACGTGCTCCTGTCCTCGCCCAAGCAGACCCTAGGTATCACCCCCACATAGACATAGGCCTAGCTAGCCAGCATAGCATAGGCTCGGCAACGTTCGCGTGAAGCTGCCACTTTCTTGTTCATCGGATATCTTTCCATGCTCCTCCGGCTCCTCTCCTAATCTTTTCCGTTGACGTGACAGCTTAGTTCACCTTTTCTACTCCCCGTTTCTAAAGTAAGTCTTCGTAGAGTTTTCAGTATGGACAAATACAGATGTATATAGATACATTTTAGAGTGTAGATTCATTTATTTTGCTTCGTATGTAGTCCATAGTGAAATTTTTACAAAGATTTATATTTAGAAACGGAGTGAGTATCCTTTATCGCCGATGATTGGTCACACTCACATTCACACCCCACGCACGCTGCTCATCTCGTCAACAAAATGGCCTTTCAGCGCACTGCTCATCAGCAGTCCACGGAAGTGCCGGGAGTTTGTTCTCTATTATCCCGCACTGCTATACCCCCTCAGATTAATCAATCATTGGAACCTTCCGCTGGTCACCTCATCCTCCTCACAAATCCTGAATCAATCGTCGGCGAATCGCGCGACGACACCGCGCGCGATCGCCTAATTCGATCCGGTGACGAACTGACAGAACTGAGGTCACCTAGCCTGTTTATAAGAATTTAAGATAAGCAAGGGTGGGTCAAGCCAAGGACGATCACCAGACAGCTAGTAGTTAATTAGCTACAAGCAATTGGTTAATTATTAAAAGGTCTTCGGCAAATTTGGTGAGGTCTCAGTCTTTTAGAGGAGAGACACGTAGCAGGGAAGGGAGCTGGTAGCTAGCTATACAAGGCTACAATGGCCGTTGGGTTGGGTAGCACCGGCCGGTCTGAACTGTGAAGCTTCTTCGTTCCCGGGGCCGGCCGGCGGGCCGACATATCTGTTAGCTAGCTGTGGCCTGTTGTTGTAGGTGGCGATTGATGTAAATCGCCTGACGGCCCGGATCTTCGTCGTCGTCTATAACTAACCGCGACATGACCTGCGTTTCTTGGAAATTAAGGATTGTGAGCTTCACATTTCTCTTCTTTATGCGTGTCAACATGAGTGCTGTTAGGAATGATTACGCCCATGTTTCTTCAGAAATAAGGATTGTGAGCTTCACATTTGCATCTATCAATCACGGGCCGGCCTCTAAAATTAGTCCATGCCTACCGCCTGAATGAATACATGGCAGGGGTGGTTGATCTCTACTGAACTATGATGTCATATCTTGTAAAGGGTTGTAGCCTCATCCCTACAATTGGACAAAATACCACATTAAATCATGGGATTTGAACTTGGGAACCGCTGGCAACAGCTCGCTCGAACCTATGAAAATCACTGTCACCGCACTGAATAATGTTGTCATGCATTGAAGGCTCACTAGTTTGATACTCCGGCCTGTGGTGATTAGAATTCTGGGTTTTCACAAAAAAAAAATAGATGGAGGAAAATAAATTAAATGGGATGTGACCTATGTTTCCTGATAACAAAGGCATGATGGTGACATCCAAAAGTATCTTCCGATAGCATGAAATGAATAAAGCCTCACAAAGCAGTAAAATTATTTTCATGATTTGATTCACATATTTCCTAGATATTCTCTCAAAACTACGAATAATCACAAACTTGATACGTGCACACTATATCCACCTATTTGAGGCCGAGGAACAGAGACAATACTATACAAATTTCATCATAAACTGCACCCGACTGTTCACCGGATTTTTGCCGAATCGTGTGCCTTTCGGGGCTGGCCCGCCGCTCAGCGAGACAACCCGCAAAGCAACGGCAAGGGGGGTTGAGGGGTCAAATTCATGATTGGAGGGGGACCACGGAAACACTCGTCCTTGCACATCACTACCACATGTCCAATTTCAAAAGCAAGTGCTGCCACCAAACGGAAAAATAAAGGGTTTGTGGGGCATTAGTTATCTCATCATGCATATCTGGTGTTAGCTAGGGCCTAGGGGCCTCCTGTTCACGCACTTTCTTCAACCGGAGAAGAGAAGCGAAGAGAAGAGAAGAGAGAAGATCTGGCCATGGTGCAAATGTATATGTGTGTAGATGTAGGTAGGGCTTACTTTCTGTGAGATGTCAGCGTCGTCCGCCCCCCATGCAGTTGCGTAGGAGCATCTGATGATCAGTTGGGAGATACGGAAGGTTGAGGAGGAGGGGGGAGGGAAAGAGGGTTTTAGGTCTACCAACTGGTGGTTAGGGGACTAATACGTCTTAACAGATGCCATCACCTACTGAAAAAAAAGAGCGGAAGAGATCGGATTGGTGCCCTTGCAATCAAGGCGTCGGGGGAGAATCGGCTAGAAATGGCAACTTGGGGAGCTTTTTCAGCTGAGAACACACCCAGCAAGTGAGGAGGGTAATGGACCTGCTTTTCCTTTCTTTTCTGTGCACTGAGTGGACTAACTGAACTGCCTGCCTGCCTGCCCAACAAGTATGCTTGCTGCAAGGTCACTCAAAACTGGCAAGAATCTACGGGTTTCCAAAGTAGCATACCATAAAAGCGAGGGTTCCCTTTTTTTCTCCTCTCGGCGTCCGCGTCAAATTTGAAATTTTGAACTGTCTAATTATTGTTCAGAACGAAAATGAAAAAACACTTGCCTCTGGAAGCATATATATTCTTCAGAGTTTGCAATATACCTGCAACCACCGTATGATCCTGGTTTTATTATCATGTGAGCCACAACTAAACTAAGGTACATGGTATGTATGTATTGCATGCTTAAAAAGCCCACCAGTCTCATGTCGACGGCGGAGATCGAGCGGCGGCGGCTTCCGCACTCGCTCCATCTCGGCCGTCCAAGTTGGTGCAGCAGCCTGAGCGTGACGTGGGTGAGAAAACGAGTGAGGTAAAGAGGAGATAGGGAGGAATAAGCGAGAGGGAAACAAACAAAAACGGTGGTGGGGTTTCTTTAGGATTTGCGGGGGGATAGTGTTAGGCAGGCCCTCCTCATTGGCGCAAGCAGCCAGGGAGTATATTATTGGTCAGCAGGAGGAGCTATAACAACCAAAAGAGGAGAGAAGAACACCCAAAGCAACAAGATACAATCCAGGAGTGTTCTTGGTTATTTTAAGCCCACACCCTCGCTGCTAATCCCTTCTTTAGAATCCTCGGGATCGGCCCTCTGTCCCCGGCCGGTCTTCTGTCAGAACTCTGAACAGATAGCAGCCAAGGAGAAGCTCTTGCTCTTGCTCCTTGCTTGGCCTCAAAGCCAGTTCTTGCAGAGGTATGTGTAGAGGCTTATCTTATCAAGCTTGTCTTGCTCCTTGCATCCATGAATCTGTAGATAATTCAGTGAGCAACAGGTTTCTGTTAGGTGTTTCGGTTTCTGTATGGATTCTTGGTGTGGTTGTGGCTTCTTGCTTGTCGAGCCTTCTGCTCCTGCTTACCTACTTGTGGTTTGGCGGGTGCAGCACCAACTTGAAAGATTGCTTCTTCTTTTAGCTGATTCCTGGCAAGTTTGGTCTCTGAATTGCCAAGTGGTAGTAGTAACTAGTAGCTGATATTTTTGTGTGTTCTTAGTTTATCTCAAGTCATGTCTAGCTAGGCCTTTTCCCCCCTTGATAGGTACTACTGATTTGGACTGGTGTTTTCCTGAAATTATATGCTGGTTTCATCATCTGAGTGGAAAGGCTTCGGTTTCTTTTTGTATGCAGGTAGTACTTCAGAAAGAAGACTGAGGGATTGTGTGTTGAGGAAGTACGGTGATCTGAAGTTTGTTCTCCCAGGTAGATATATAGACGCTTTCTGTTCTGTTGGATCCATTCTATCCTTTTGATTCACTTCGCTTGCAGTAGAATTCTTTCACTCCTCCTGCAATTTTCTGAATGAAATTTGCAGTTATTCAGTTATTCTTGCCTAATTTAGCCCAGTATGTCGATGCACAGTTGCACTGGCACACCATGTTTTTACCATCTTCCCTTTGCTCCAGATCTTGCTATTTGCTAGCACTGTAATCTGAATTTAGGACCAAGATGAAACCATCTCTGGTAATTCTAAGCAGGATTTACTAACAGTTTCCAAACCTTTATTTCTTCCCAGTTGGACACCGGAGCAAGACAAAACCTTACAACCTTTCCAAGCGTCGGCAGTTCAGTAGTACCCTTGTGATGATAGACTGCATTTGCATCTGAAGAGGATCGGATGGCCACCTTCTTCTCCACTTCAAACGACCAGAGGGGCCTCGCCGGCGGCGGCGGAGGCGGAGGCGACATGTCGTTCCACCACCACTACCCCATGTCCAACCAATACCCGGACTCGTCCACCGGCGGCCTGATCCCGCTCCCCGCGTCCATCGTGCAGCAGAGCCACATCGCGCACGGTGGCGGTGGCCACGGCCGAGACGACGAGCCAGCCGCGTTCATGAACTCGAGGGACGGCGCCGAGCTCCGTGGCCTGCAGACGCAGATGCTCATGGGAGACGGCGGCGCGTCGGCCGGCCAGCGTAGTCACCAGGGCTGCCTGTCGCTCAGCCTCGGCTCGCAGGTGCCGGTGTCCCTCTACCAGTACGGCCGTCCGGGCGGCATGGCTGCGCCCGCTTCCCCCTCCTTGATGAGCCCGAACCAGTCGGCCATGGCGATGGCGGCGAGCAGGAACGCGCAGGTGAACGTGTACGTGCAGAACTCGAGGTTTCTGAAGGCGGCGCGCGAGCTGCTGGACGAGGTGGTCAGTGTCCGGGACGCGATCAAGCGGAAGGGGGACAGGAAGGACGACTCGGCTGGCAACGGCGAGTGCGGCAAGGTCGAGGGCGACAAGGGCGAGGAGAACGAGGGAAGCTCCTCCGCCGAGCTGTCGCCGGCGGAGAGGCAGGACCTCCAGAACAAGGTGACGGCACTGATGGCCATGCTGGACCAGGTGGATCGGCGGTACAGGCACTACAACCAGCAGATGCAGATGGTGGTGTCGTCCTTCGACGCGGTGGCCGGCTCCGGCGCGGCGAGGCCTTACACGGCGCTGGCCCTGCAGACGATCTCAAGGCACTTCCGGTCGCTGCGGGACGCGATCGGCGCGCAGGTGCAGTCGGCCCGGCGGAGCCTCGGCGAGCCTCAGGACGGCTCCGGCGCGGGCGGCCTGTCCCGGCTGCGGTACATCGACCAGCAACTCCGGCAGCAGCGCGCCATGCAGCAGTTCGGCATGATGCAGCAGCCGCAGCACGCGTGGCGGCCCCAGCGCGGCCTCCCGGAGTCCGCCGTCTCCGTCCTCCGCGCCTGGCTCTTCGAGCACTTCCTCCACCCGTAAGCTACCCACCACGCCGCCCATGCAGCTGGTCACTCTACTCCTCTATGCTCACTGATCCGCCATGATCGATGGATGCACATGCAGGTACCCGAAAGACTCGGAGAAGGTGATGCTGGCGAGGCAGGCCGGGTTGTCCAGGGGCCAGGTGTCGAACTGGTTCATCAACGCGCGCGTCCGCCTGTGGAAGCCGATGGTGGAGGAGATGTACAAGGAGGAGTTCGGCGCGGAGATGGACTCCAACAACTCGTCGTCGGAGAACGCCGGCAACAAGCACGGCAAGGTGGACGAGGCGGCATGCTCGGAGGACCAGGACCGCGACGAGTTCCAGAGCACGTCGGCGCACGCCGGCGCGAGCCAGCTGCTCAACGCCTACAAGTCGGAGCCGGTGGCCAGCATGGACGCCGGCCCGCTGTCCAGCCTCGGCGGCGGCGACATGGGCACGACGTACGCGCCGGGAGGCCTCAGCCTGAACCACCACGGGCCGGGCGGCGGCAGCCTCCTGCAGGACGCGTTCGCGCACCACGGCGACGACGCCAGGTTCGTGCCGTACGGCGGCAGCATGGGCGACCTCGGCGGCAGCGTGTCGCTGACGCTGGGCCTGCAGCACTGCAACAACAACCACAACAACGCCGGCCACGTGCCGCCCGAGCAGCAGGGCCTGCTGTACGGCAACCCCGGCGACTTCGACTTCCTCAACGGCGCCGACGACCGGCAGCGGTTCGCCTCGTCGTCGTCGCAGCTGCTGCACGACTTCGTCACTTGAGCTGTCGATCACCTGGACGCACAGCATGGCACTGAATAACGCAGGGGGCGGCGTGCCAGAAGCCTGGGCCGGCCGGCCGCCGCCGCCGCCGGTATGCATGAAGAAGCAGAACATGCATGCATGGTACACGGTAAATCTGAAGCAAGTATATACGTATATCAATCATACAAGTATACAATTGGTGTGGTAAATGAAGTAGGTTGTATAACTGTATATGAGATGGGGGTGTAGCTTGCTGTAGAGATAGTAGATTGGTATTTTTTTGCTAGCCAGCACAGATTGGTGTACTTCATTGACGAATGGATTCAGGATATTGATGATTTGTTGATCCAAGTAAACCTCCGTTTCTTGATCTGTACTTTTAAGTTTTTCCGCATTTGCTATTTTTGGGAGGAACTTTCAATCTATAATCTATTCATAGGGTAATAAAAAGAGATTGCAACTTAGTTCCATGGACCACCTAACGACGACAACAAGCACTGGAGCGAGCCGAAGGTCCGTCGTCATTAGCACCCCTCCTTCATCGGAGCCAGACAAACCCTGTTTTAAAAGAAAGTCGGGAAATTGACATGCTAAGATCCCATAGGACAAGCGTGCCAGAGCAGCAACCATTGCCGATGAAGTGAGTCCTATATCGGAAGGATCAAACCTATAAACACATGACCGAAGACTGGATCCAAACAGGTCCACGAAGACCAACACCGACCGAAAGACGAGAGATTCGACATAGATACACCTCCACACACCCTTCGACGACGTTAGAAGCAACATCGAGACGGGGATCGAACATGGGAGACATTATTCCTACTGAGGGACAACATTGTCGCCACACAGTCCCAACCAAGACTTTGAACCTAACACGAACGAGAACGGGTCCCTCCCGCTGGCAGGGGTGGGAGGTCTTCTACACCTCCACGGCCCAAATGCCATCGGAGGTGGGGCGGATCAACGGCGGCGCCAACAGGAGGTGGATACCTAACCGCTTGGGAGACTTTTCGTTTTGACAAGAGATAGTGCCTGAGCTAGGGACGTAGCGGCCGGCCACGTGCGGAGGAAATGAAGGGACAGAGAAGGAAATGGAGAAGACAGGTGGGGAGGAAGATTAAGAGCCATTGGATTGAAATGCAATGGCTAAGAAAATGTTAGAGAAAGGACGCAGCGACCTGCCATGGGTGGAGGAGATGAAGGGATGGAGAAGGAGATGGAGAAGACAGCTGGGGAGGAAGATGGAGAGCCGCTGGATTGAAATGCAACGGCTAAGAAAATGTTAGAGAAAGGACGTAGCGGCTGGCCACGGGCGAAGGTGATGAAGCGATGGAGAAGACTGCTGGGGAGGAAGATGGAGAATCGTTGGATTGAAATGCAACGGCTAAGAAAATCTACCGAGTCCAAAAAAATTCTAGGCTACATAGAAATAGCCTGCACCAAGTTTCTTTTAGCTCAGGGCAATGCAGAGTTGCAGGCATATCATGCTTCCGCACTCCGTACCATTCTTCTGAACTTCTGAAGATGTGCTGCCACTCGCAATTCAAAATACAAGATTTTCTGAACCTGATAAAACCTGAAGATGTGTCGACAAATGTATCATGACACTGCGTGAAATATTCAGATTCTGTCCATGGACAGGCACAGAATCATCAGATTCAGGCAGCCGTAACATACACAATTGCTCGTGACAGTAAAATTAAATAAAGGTAACAATTCTTAGACAGTTAAACATTTGATTATCAGACAGAGAACATCGCGCAGTTGGTTCCACAGGACAACAAAGACTGAAACCTACGTAGATAACTTACATCCGAATAGTGATTAACAGTACCAAATTACTCGTGACTCCAGAAATTTATCATCATTTTAGTGGAGACAAAATGTCAACAAATAGACACTACTAACATACTTAACATTTGAGAAGATCAGGCTAACATACTTCAGACGATCAGCTAAATACTCCAAAGAAGCACAAAAGGTTCGCTTCGTCAGCTCCTTCCCAGGTTGTTCACCTGCAAACAAAATGAAGTATGGCTTATTCACTGATGCATTCAACCTCGTAGCAGAAGAACAAAATGTTTAATTAGATTCATTCTCATGATTAAGATATACATACCTTTTGTGTAGAGATTTGACATCCTGTCGCAGTTGAGGGCTTTCGAAAAACCTGTCCCCACTGTCTGAAACATCCACGGACGCGAGCTCAAAATCATCATTGGCGCAAAGCTCGTTCGATTCGAACCACATCTTGGACACCCATTCTTTTCCCAAGGCTGTCTTGTGGTCCTCCTCTTCTGGGGAGTCAGCGGCAACAAGGCGGTAGCAATACACCATTTTGGACTGCCCTGGTCTGAATGCACGTCCGATTGCCTGTCGTGTCACGGAAGGGTTTTCATGGACCTCCAGAATGATAACGCGCGATGCGCCAACAAGGGAGATGCCCTCGCCGCATGCCTTGATGGAACCAAACAAAACTTTAGCATCCGCTGAGTGGTTAAATCTCTCAACCGCCATGTCTCTCTGTTCTTGTGTTAATTTACCATTTAATTTAAGCATGTGCACATCTGGTTTCCATCCTTTCATTCTTATGAGCAGCATTTCCAAGAAAACCAGAGGGTTCAGATACCGGCTGAACACGAGTACCTTCTCTCCTGCAGCCTCTGAAAGACACAGCAAATTGTATATAAACTTTGCCTTTGCCCCAACCCTGATATCAATTCCACTTTTTATGATGGAATCAATCTTCTGAACGGCAATATCTCGATTTTTCTCTTCACTGTTCGGAATATTCTTTAAGCACGGATGAAGATAAATAGCGCTGCATGCTGTTTTTCTGCTAAAATTATCTAGTCCCATCAAACTCCTAAGGATCTTTTCCTGCTCAGTACTCATATTCAGAAAAACGGTGAAGTCCACAAGTCCGGGTAGCTCATCCAAAAGCTCACCTTTATAATAGTGGAGCACATTTGCAGTTAGCTCGCGTAGATTCTGGATGATCATCACTCTCATTTTATCATCTGCATCCCTTTTAAGGTTTCCTTCAACTACATCATAGAAGTACTTATCTGAAGTGTACTTTGACCGTGCACTCTTCCCCAACATATCAACCTTGCTTAGCATGCGCTTCACTATTGCACGAGATTTCTCCATCTTCAGGAATTTTGGCCGCACAAGGTTCAAAATGTTGAAAACCTCTCTTACATGATTCTGAAACAAGGTTCCTGAGAGCACCACTTTTCTAGGAGTTCTTATACTTCCAAGTGCAGTGAGTAAGTTAGTTTGCTCATTTCTCGGAGTGTGGCCTTCATCTAAAATGACAAGGCTTGGGACCGTCAACAACTTCTTTCGGCACTTGGAAGCTACTGCATCAGAAGTGTCATCAGATATTATGCCTGAGAATTGCTGATACCCTAGCAGCAATACGCTTCTCTTTTCTTCCCACATGTTCAACACTTTGAGTTGTTCAGACCGTATATTCTTCTTTGACCATTGGTGTTCAGACCGTTTTCCCTTTTTTGATTGTTGTTGTTCAGGCCAGTTGTCACCTTTGGAGTAGAAGTCATACAAGGGAATTTCGTCAGTTTGCCAATAGAGAAATTCCGCTCTCCATGTTGGGAGAATGCCCTTTGGAAGAATAATCAATGGCCTTCCAGTAGGATATCTGGCCAGGAAGCTTTGAACAAAGCTAATTACCATAAAGGTCTTTCCAGAACCTGGTGCATGTGCTAGAATACAACCCCCAGGGTTGTTCTCATCTGCCAAGTTCTTGATCAAAAATTGAAAACCTTCCACTTGGTGAGGTTTCATCTGTTCTGAATGCCAAGGGTCGATCGATAGAGCACCACTGACCACCTGAAGAATATTTCCTGAAGGATTGGTAGTTGCCTCCAGATCATTGTAGTTTCTGGGTTCTGGCGCATACGTTCTGGAGGATTGCTTACGCTGATGCAAGAAAGAGGAAATGAGAAATGTTACTCCGCCAATATGGAAAGAAAAGTGAATTCCTTTTTTTTCTTTCAAAATCTACATTTTAACATTTGGGGTTGGGGTAGAATTTACTTGGTCTATTCGAACTATATCCCAGTAAAATCCTCATTCAAACAGAACTAATGAATGAGTTGATTGACATTTGTTAAAATCTAAAACAGATGCAATGGGTGTTCGTATAGGGCATTTTTTTGATCTATCGATCATTAATGACAAATAACCGATGAAGAAAGTTTATAAACGATAACATACAGAACTAATCAATGAGTTGATTGACAGGACACTATTTACCAGTTAATGTCATTTGAATCATTTAATAATTATCTCCAGAGTATTCAAGAAAGTAAATTGGACTAATTTGGATCAGAAACTCCGTACCTTTTTCCAGTTTATCTCAAAAATATTCTCGATGCGTTGCTGGATCAAACCACAAACACGACATACAATGCCCAAATCATCTTTCATCAGGAAGTCGTGATGACAATCATCCACTACTTCAGAATTATTCTTCTCCGATGGAACAATACAGGGATCGCTTCCAATGGTCTGGTTAGATTAAGTATGTTGGTCAGATTCATCAAGAAGCAAGTAATGGTAGACTAAAGAACAAAGCAAATGAGTAAAGGGGTAAAATTAAGAAAACGGTAGTATGATGATGGTAAAGCATTAAAGTATGTGTGTGAGAAAGCTAAAGGACGGGAGGAAAATGCAAAACTGGCTGTTTCAAAACAACCAGTAAGATCATGTGTTCCTGCTCTAGACCTTCGAGTAATAATTTGCTATTTCACATCTAGATGTGAGATATTATCTCACATCTAACTCTCTCAACCTTAAAATTTATCGGAGATTTAAAAAAAAAATCAGGGATGAGGGAGTTAGATGTGAGATAATATCTCACATCTAGATGTAATATAGACAGACCCTAGTGACAAATATACACCAAGTAGATAGAGAAATGGTGCTTTAACTATAGGCATGTACTACAAATACTATAAACTATGTGGCGGACTTGCTGAGAACCATTTCATCAGTGCAGACATGAAACCCATTATCAAGTAAGCAAGGCGCTGAGATCATGAAATATTGAAATCTAACCTGATATAAGAAACAGAGAAGAGAATATATCTAGAGACAATTGCAATGAGTTTATTAAACAGATACCTTTGAACATGCCAATGCAACCGACATTTCGTTCCAAAGGTCATCCAAGTCATCAACTGGATTGTCATTGTTATCATAGTGATTATAGTGTCCATTTGCCGTTGAATCACTTTGTATGACCTCACAAGATATTTCACAAGAATCTACAACAGATATATTTTTGTTCTCCATGTGTTGTTTACTTTGGACATCCTCACCTTCTCCTTCCCTTGTTTCTCTCTCCTTGTCACGACTCTGTCGAAATGCAAGATAGTGAACATGACAGGGAGAAACGATTCCATTTACCAATCCAGATATTGAGATTAACAAACAATAGTATCTCTCATATAGTCATATCTGAACTAAATAAATCAGTTTTCATTTTTTTGAAACTGAGTAGGCATATCTTCTGGAAAAAAGTTATGAAACTAAAATCAATTTTGTTTGTAACCAAACAGAGCAAAAGCGGGATATAAAAAAAACATATTCCTGTAAAAAGCACATATCAGAAATTTACTTCAGGGACATAATTGAGTAACTTGAGCTGATTCAAGTACAATATAACAATATCTAACTAGGGCATGAAGTCCTTAGGAAGGACTTTTGATGTTATTGAGAGTATGATACTGATTAGCATCTAGGCATAAATATGAACATACTCAGTGATCACCAGTAGTTCTCTAATCAAACTTTATAGGAAAAAAAAACAGCAATATTGACTAACATTTCCAGAGTTAATATCGAAGCAGACCTCGGCGTAAATGTTTATGTCATTCTGTCCTTGCTTGATCAGTTGTGGCTCTGAAGTACTATGGCCATCAAATAAAGCAATTTCCTTGGGCTTGAAATATAGATGGAAGCTAGTCAGTAATAAGTAATTTCAGCACAATGCAATTTATCATGCCGGCATAAGTTTAGGCAAACTTGATACTGTTAAGAAGTTTAGACAAACTAAATAATGAGACAATTATGCATAGAAAAGATGACCTATGGGTTTAAAGATCACATAAGCTATTTGCGAGCACGGGAATGAATAATCCCTCCTCTCTTATTCATGCAGTTAAAAAATGTTAGCTTGCAACAAGCTGGACTTTTGATGTTATTGAGATATGATATTGATTAGCATCTAGGCATAAATATGAACATACTCAGCAATTACCAGTAGTTCTCTGATCAAACGATATAGAAAAAAACATGATTCAGCAATATTGATTAACATTCCCAGTGTTAACATGGAAGCAGACCTCGGTGTAAATGTCTATGACATTCTGTTCTTGCTTGATCAGTTGTGGCTCTGAAGTACTATGACCATCAAATAAAGCAATTTCCATGGGCTTGAAACATAGATGGAAGCTAGTCAGTAATAAGTAATTTCAGCACAATGCAATTTATCATGCCGGCATAAGTTTAGAAAAACGTGATAGTGTTACGCAGTTTAGAGACACTAAATAATGAGGCAATTATGCATCAAAAAATGACCTATGGGTTTAAGGATCAAATAAGCTATTTGCGACCATGGGAATGAATAATGTCTATTTGCCTCTTCCGTTATTCATGCAGTTATGAAAATGCAGAATTTTGCATTATATTAGATGCAATAAAAAACAGAAAATTTATTATGAGTTCAATCCACCTCATTGTCAATGTCCATGCTGTGCTTTCCTGGCTCAACTTCAAGTTGAGCTTCAGAACTGATGTCCTGGTATTGGCAAGGCTGCTCAGCCAGCATGCATTCTTGGATAAATTCGGTATTTTGCTTAGAATCAGATAAGTTTCCATTTACAAAGGATTTAACCATGTCCTCATCATCAGAATCAAGTAAGCAAACTGTTTTCTGAGCCCCAGTACTGTCCATGGTAACATGGGTATCATCTCCAACATTGTATGGATCCAATTCGATAATATTATCAGAACTAATATTGTTCCCACTTTGTGCTTCATCATGTAATGTCGTATTTGATGACTTGAGAGCAGCACTGGCATAGGGCAACTTGATAGGTACAAGTTGCAGCTTTTCAAGGGTGCTGATAAGTTCATGCCTCTTTCTATTGATTGCCCTGTAATCTTCAGTGACACTCCCATACTTCAACTCATTGAATTCTTTGAGAAATCTAAGGCGTACAGATCTGTTATGACCGATGATGGTTGACAGGGACTGGGTGCCCGGCGAGCTATCACACCCGATTTCACGCTTCTGCATTTTGCAGTTAGTAGGATCCATCCTGAAGAAGAGAACACAAAATACTCAATGTATTGGGGCGTTTAATTTCTGAAAGTAATTGAAGAATGGCCTCAGAAAATAATTGTTTTCACGAATATCTGAACTGCAATTTTAAATGATTTCAGAAAATAAATCATTTTAGGTCCTTCAGAAAATAAAAACCACCAGGAACAGGAAGGAAAAGCTCAGGCCTAATCCAACCATCTCAACCTTAGGAAACATCAAGTGGATTATCATCAGAATGCACAGCAAATCCAGCGAGCAAACGGATGATAACATCAAGCGAGCAAACGGAGGATAATATCATCACAATTTTTTTTGCTTGAAAGTGTGCAGACCTCGGTGAACAACTAGTACACCGAACCTAGCTACCGTACAGAGCTCAATATTAATTGATGTGATTTCTTACTTCTGACCTCAATAAACCAGTTGATTTAGACCTACAAACTACAAAACCCTCCGGTATGACAGACAAGGTCAGTAAATGATCCTACCGGAACAGAAGAGACAATGATCGGTCCCCGATGGCACAGTCCAAAAACCCCAAACCCCACGAACTGAACAGAGCGAAGGGGTGGAGGTGGGGATCTTATCTACAAGCAACATATATGAACTAGAAGCAGTAGCGCGCTTTGCCGCGCCAAAAGATCACAGCAATAATTTTATGCCATCTTCCACTATTTGGCACAAGAGCATTTGGTTTCAACTCGAGTAAGAGTTTATAATAGTATAAAAACAAGACCAATGGGGGAGGATCCTCACGGCAGTTATCCTAACAACATTTTAATTAAAAGGAGGATGTGGTGAATTCAACCTATGAAATTTCGCTGTGACTACAATAGTATTCTGAAAAAAGGACCACAATAATAGCTTGCACGATCAGATTTTAAGAATAAGGGTCTCATGAGCACAGAGGGTAAACAAGCTAAAAGCAAAACCGATGGGGAAGAAAAATGTGTCCTAAGGGCACAATTGCAGTACATGTTTCAGAGAGAACCGTACATGAGCACATTTTCTTCAGGCGACGAGATGATGCCCTCACCGTCTGACGTCTCTCCAGCATCATCAGATCATGATACGTCAGACGGCGAGATGATGCGCAAAATCGCAGTATTACAAGAGTATGTAACAAAAGACCTAACGACATGCTCGATTATGGACGAAGTAACCTGCCAATTCCTTGTGAGTATTTCATCGAACATCCTGTGGGCGACTGAAACCAATGGCGCAGGACAGCTTGACTTGACCTTGAGCGAGGCACATCCCCCGACCCTTTTCGAACATGACAACCGAGAAGCAACAGGAAATGGGGTGAGAAAACGGAGGAATCAGAGTATGGGATGAGGATCAGCAAAGCATGAGATGACAAGGAGACGAACTGAAGGAATGAGAAGGCTGCTGCCTTGTTTCATTTTCTAATCCATGCCCCTCCCTCCTGTAACGCTTCGTCCTTTATAAGCAGGCCCATGAAGAGTATAGGGCATGACAGATTCGTAGCTGGGCCAAGCCCAAGTCCCCTAGCCCATTCCATAGAGCAGGCCCATGAAGAGTATAGGGCATGACAGATGGCTGACACTCCTATTTCTCCAAAAAAAAAAATGGCTAACACTCCTCACTCCTCCACCTGCATGCTGGTGGCACCGTCGTGGCGGCCTGGTGGCGGCGACCCGTTCCTGCTTGCCCTCTTTGCCGGCCGGCGGCCTAAACTCCGTCCTTCTCTTCGTCAGACCCAATCACCTCATTTCCCATCGACGGCAAAGTTGATCGATCTCCTCCCTCCCCTATCAGCGTGACTGCTGCGCGCTGCTCACCACACGGGCCACCCAGGCCAGCGCGTTCGAATGAGGGGCAGGGGAGAAGATAGAAAGGAGGAGGAGGAAGAAAGGCAAGAGTGGCGGCGGTCGCCCGGTGGAGCCAAGGGAGGTGAAAGGAGGAGGAAGAAAGGCACGAATCCGGCAGCCGACCCATGGGAACAAATGGAATCAGCCGCCGGCCGCCGGCCGCCGGAGATTGGACCGCCCAAGCACCTCCAAAACAACCAAAAAACCCAGCCCTCTCCCCACCCAACCCCAAGCCGCGGCCAGAACAGCAACCAGAGCAGCGATAAACTTAACTGAAAGAGGAAGGAAGCAGAGCAAACCGTACCACGGAGGAGCGGAGGAAGACGATGCAGGCCGGGGATCGCTTGGGGGGAGCTCGAATCCTGCACTTGGGCGAGAGCAGTGACCCCTCCGATGTTCTTGCAGCAAGAAGTGGAAGCGTTGGGTGTGGGACGCTTCAGGTGACCTGCATGTGCGAATCGTTCGGGATCGTTCCAGGCAGCTTTGATCCGTGGGCGCAGATACTCGCGGCCTAATTCGTCAATGACATCCATGGCCCACACCGAGCTGCTCGCTAGGATGAACGCAGTTGCCTCTAAAAAAAATCATACTCCCTCCGTTCCATAATGTATTTACAAAAGTCAAACATTACAAACTTTGACCATGTTTGTAGAGGAAAGTATGTACATATAGAATACCAAATGCACATCATTGGATACATCGTGAGTTATATTTTCAGAATGTACATGTTTGGTATTGTAGATGTAGACAGTTTTCTCTATACACATGGTCAAAGTTGGCAAAGTTTGACTTTCACAAAAATCTATAGGCACTACATTGTGGAACGGAGGAAGTATCTTTTATAAAGATTCGGGAATACAAAACGCCTCAAACGTAATAAAAATTACAACAAGGTCCATGGACCACCGAACGACCATTGCTGCTGCCAGAACGAGCTGCCGACGCGCTGCTGTCGCCGCTCCCATACCGGAGCCGGCCAGACCTTGTCGATGACAACCAAGAAGTCTTCGTGCATGAGCCCCTAAGGACCAGTGCCCTGGAGCCGTAGTCGTCGCCATTGAATCATTAAATCAATCTGAAGAACCTAACACCAAATATCATAGTTGCGTACGCACGACGAGAAACCCTAACCTCACCGCCCCAAGGAGCTGGCAGGAATCTACACCGGTGGTTTGTCTAATCCGTCCCAACGGACGAACTTGAGGAGGATCGGAGTCCGGAAAACCGACTCGAAGTCGGAGCACCGTCATCCATCCAAACACCGCCCCTACGAGGACTAAAACCCTATATATCTACTAGTGGGAGTCGAGACACTAGGATTCTCCTCTCCGCCACCGGACGCTGGAGCGGCAGACGGAGAAGAGGCGAATCCACAGGCTTGCCTGCGAAGATCGAGTGGAGGAAGGCTTTTCGAATTCGCCTTGGGAGAGGAAAGAAAAGCGCACTTGCCTGCTTTTTAACCCAACCAAGTAGTAATAGCACACTACAATACTCTTCGTTTTACTATAAATAATTCCAATACATTAGCTTGTGATTTACATGTTCATATTAATGTGATTGTATAAATAATATTTATCATATGTCCGTGATTTACCTTATAATTTCATGAGAAATTTGGTAAGTAAATGAAAAGTGAAATTGGTTCAGAAGGTAAGTAAATTTTGATCAAAACTGCTCTGTAGGTGACACTGCATACACAACATCCAGCCGACACTGGTATCCAACGGTGAACCTGCCCTGCTGCTAGGCACTGCATGGTGTAATCTTGTGCATCGTCTTCAAATCGTCTGGATATCATCGTGTGTATAGCAGGGCTCAATTTTGATTATCATATGGGCAAGGTTGGATGAATGGGTGATGGAAAGAAAAGTGAAACATTTTAAGTAATAGAGATTTATTTTTGTTACCTACATATACACATATTAAAATCACAAAAATGCAAAAAAAAAGAATCACAGAAATGCCTTTTGGACCCCGAGCTCCATGAAATCCTGATTATTAAGGACTTCTTTATTCCATACGATATGTAGAGGACTAGAATTCTTAGGATTATTTTTTCTAAATTGTCCGTTTGATTCGGAGGATTGAATCCTATAGAAAAAAAATCTAATAAATCATTTACACATTTCATAGGAAATCTAGCATCTACTCTATTCTATATTTATAATTCATTTATGTTTCCTATGCCATCAAACACACTATGCTAGTCCTATAGGATTTAAGTAGACATGCCACTTTAGTTCTATATTTTTCATATTCCAGCATTTTGAGAATTCTGCAAATCAAAGAGGCATTAAAAAAAATAGGAAATCATATTCTGAAGTTTTGAGAAAATCTGAAAAGTATACACATACATGGGGATGTATACTACATTTTCTGTAAATTTCCATGATGAAACAAATTTTCGTGTGAGCCACATAAAATAGAAAAAAATCATATGTTTCTAACACAATTTACAAAAAATGCAATATATATCACTAGCTATGTGTGTATTTATTTGCATACATTTTTAAAATCAAAAGGTCTCATTGTTTACATTTAAAAAAATCAGATCCACGGTGCCCGGGAGCAAGAAATCATGCATATATTTGTTCATTACTCCCTCTGTTCGGGCCTAAAGGCGAAGAACAAAAAAAATCTAGTATCAAAGATGTAATTATCGGTGGCACACACCTCATTTTGTTAGAAAATCAGCAAAACCGACCACTCACATGTCCATGTTTAAATCCACTTGGGGGATACATGAGTAACTGTTTACGAGGATCAAGGCAATGAGAGAGTGAAATGCACCAAACTACCACATCACGTCCAAACTAGCAAAAGAAACACCCCAATTCAAAACATGACAAAATACACCATGTCTTTGGTGCTCGTGTGGTTGGAACTCATTTATATATATTAAGATCATATCTAGTCATATGCTATGCCTTCAAGCAAATATCTTATTGGTATATTTATGACTTCTTTGTGGATATCTTATTCTTTCCTTTTTTTGCAACTATTTCGTGTGCACATCCTTCTTTGTGGATTGATATCATGATCTTCATCTACCTAGAATCTTATACACTTGAGAGAAGTTGCATATCGAATTGATATCCCTTTCTTTCACGTCCACTGAGGGAGTCCTGGATTGAGGAGTCCTCATGTGGCCGGATAAAATCGTGGTGGGCCGGACTGGTGGGCTATGAAGATCATTGTTGAAGATTTTCTCTCGTATCCGGATAGGACTCCTGTATGCGTATAATGGCAAGTTATAGGTTCGGATGTAATCTTTCCTTCATCTGCAAGTTGGTTATGTACAAACCCTAGGCACTCCGGTGGATATATAAACTGGAGGGTTTAGTCCGTAGAGGCTAGAGAATCATAACATCCTCATAGGCTAGGCTTTAGGGTTTAGCCATTACGATATCGAGGTAGATCAACTCTTGTAATCATATTCATCAAGATTAATATAGCAGGAAGTAGGGTATTACCTTGGTCGAGAGGGCCTGAACCTGGGTAAACATTGTGTCCCCAGTCTCCTGTTGCCATCGATCCTCAGACGCGTAGTTCGGGACCCCCTGCCCGAGATCCGCCGGTTTTGACACCGACATTGGTGCTTTCATTGAGAGTTCCACTATGTCGTCGACCGAAGGACTGATGGATTGCTTCGTCAACCACGACGGCACCACCGAGAGAATTTTCCCTCCCGACCAGCTTTTTGTGTTCGACGGCTTCATGTTCCGTGCCAACACAGAAGTCCACATCGAGTAGATTGAGAGCTACGCCCCTGGCCATCAGGTCAGGTTTGGAAGCTTGAACTACATTGCTAATGTCCGCGAAGACCTGATCTTCGAAGGATTCGATCACATGGCGATCGCTCCCTGCCACCACGATGAACATGACCCAACTCTGCCATCGGACCACCTCCAGGAAATAGCACCTCTAACCGTTTTAGCCCTAGACCTGGAACAGATCGCTGCAGACTCAACGGCGCTGGAGCCGCACACACACCCAAATCTGAGCGGGATTTGTGTTATCGGAACTCCGAACTCGTCTCCAGCTTTAGGTTCCGAACCATGCGCATCTGCGCCCTTCAAGATTGACCAGGCGTCTATTGCCGAATTCAGCACTGAAGATATCTTCCGGCACTCACCTTTTGGCGATGTGCTAAATTCGATAAAATCTCTCTCCTTAACTGGGGACACACAGCCGAATTATATCCGGTTCAGACTGGAGGCTCATGATGGAGAATTTTGCTTCCCACCCACCACCCACTTGGTAGCCACGATCAAAGATCTAATTGATCTACTTGACTACGCTTTCGACGACTTTGAAGGGATGGACCTCGAAGCCGAAGCAGATCTAGACCAAAACCGGCCCGTAACCGGGCGATGGACAGCTATGTCTTCGTACGACGTGTATATGGTGGATACACCTAAGGAGAAGGAGGGCGACAACGAAAACGATCCCGCAAAGGACAAGCCCGTCGATGAACCTCCCAAGCGTCGGCGCCCGAAGCGCCGAACTAAATCCCGTAAAGGAAAAGATAGTAACACTGTCACTAACGACGGTGATAGTCCGGAGCAAGCCGAAGACCCCACAGACCTAGCGATGTAGCAGGACGAGCGAGACGACGGCGAACATAGTCCAAAACCGTTGTCCGATGACAGCGATGCCGAAGACAGTAATTATGAACATGTCTCCGAGGAGGATGTTAGCCTGGGCGACGACGAATACATCGTCCAAGAAGAACCCTTAAAACAAAAGCGCTTCCATCGAAGGCTTATTGCCACCGCAAGGAGCCTGAAAAACCAGCAGAGACGGCTTCGAGCCGCACATGACACGCTCAATGATAGATGGAACGAAGTGCTAGACGCTGAGCAAAAATATGGCTACAGTCGCTAAACCAAAGGCTACCCTAAGCGTAAACTGCTGCCCGAATTCGACGAAGAGGCCACTGCGCCTATACCACTGAAGAATAACACCATCGACAAGTCAGACCGACCACATCATGGACGGGACAGAGTGGCTAGCAACGACGTGCACAAGCCTGCACTCCCACCCCGTAAAGGAAAGGAGGATGTGGCTTAGGTCCGGAAACATGATCTGCGTGAGTGATAACCCACAAGTTGTGACACCCCGAGACCGGTGCGCCAGGTGTCAGCCAATTATTCGTCGTTGTTGCCATGTCATCTGCTTGTGTGTTGCATATTGCCATGTCATCATGAGTGTTGCATCAGCATGTTTTCAAAAACTTGCATCCGTTCTGGTTCCCCTCGTCCTTTCCGTTGTCCGTTCTGAGCCCATACACCCTCACACGCGCCCGCGGCGCCTCCGAATATTTATTTTATGAGTGGCCGAAAAACGTTCTCGGAATGGGTTGAAGCTTGGCATGTGGTCTTATTATAGTGTAGACAGGCCGCCTGCCAAATTTCATCGCATTCGGAGTCCGTTTGATAGCCCAACGGATATATATAGCGGCACTAGTCGCCGGTTAAAACGTCGGACGTTTTCGGTCTCCGAAAACCCCTGCGGGTCTCTCCCTCTCTTCTCTTCTCTAAGCCCGAGGCCTATCCTACACAGCCCACTAGGCCTTCCTAACTACCCCTCCATTGCAGACCGCCCGATCGGGATCTAACGGTCCGAAACGGCCCCAAAATCCCCAAAATCTAGCCTCCTACCCTATTTAAAGGCCCCTCCATGCCAAAAATGGACTCCCCTAACCTCTCCCCTAACCTCTAGCCCCCCCTGCCTCAAATTCTGCGCCGAGCCCCTCCTCATTCGCCACTTGGCGGCGAGCCACAGGTCCAGACGCCACCAGCGCCGCCGCCACCTCAGCCGGGGGGCCACCCGTCAGCCTCCCGCAGCGCCCCCTGGCTCCCTAGCCGCCGTAGCCCTCCCGGGCCCGAATGCAGCCCGCGCCCGGGCCGATCTGGGCCCGAGGCCCGCCTGCGCAGCTCCCCGCGCCGAAGCCTCCCGAGCGCCGCCCGGAGCGCGCCGCCGCTGCCGGCCACCTCTGGTGAGCCGCCGTCGGCGAGCGTTGCCGCCGTCCGCCACCAGAGCCGTCGCGCCCCTCTGCACCCCCGCCGCCGCGATCCCGCACCGCCCCGCCGTCCGCGCTCGTCCTCACCTCCGGCAAGCCTCACCGGAGTTCCAACCGCCGCCGCGTCGTCGGAATGGGGCCCCGCCGACCGGATCCGTCCTCCCTCACCATGGATCTGCCCGATCCACCCCCCTGTGCCCGATCCGCTCGCCGTCTGTGCCTCTGGCTGGTGGGCCCGCGCCAGCCGCCACCGACGGACGTGTCCGGGAGGAGCCCGAACATGTCCGCCTTCCCTCTCCGTGCAGCTGCCATGTGGACCCCAGTCAGTCGGAAGTGTCCGCCCACTTCGGACATGTCCGTTTTCCTCGAGGTCCCTTTTTCTCTCTCAGTCCCGGAAATGCATATTATGTTGCTATGTTTGCATGGTGATATCTTTTTGTGTGCTTATCCAAATTGAGTGTATGATATGTCAAAATGATCGTGGTGATATGCTCTAAACTTTGTTCCATTGTGCCATGCTCATTTGAGTTCATCTAGATGCTCTAATCCCTATTGCAAGAGTGCTACTTGTTATAAACTGCTGCTACTTGTTATTTTGTTGTCATGTTTGTGATGTGATAACTTGGTGCATGTTTATCCAAATGGTGCATATGATATGTCAAAATGTTCATCATGGGATGCTCTACATGTTGGTTGCTATAGCATGCATGTTAGAGTTCATATTGCCATGTTTATCTCTGTTGCAAAGTGCATGTGGCTGTTAGGTTTTGTAACTTGTTACGAGATGCCTAGTTGAGGAGCTCGTTGCTATTGATGTGTTTGTCCCCATGTCACATGCCTAGATGTTTTATAATCTCCATGATGTGTACTTTGCTGTGGTGCAAACCATTTGCCATGTTATGCTTTAAGATGACTTAAACATGCTCACAAACATGCCATGATAATGTTGCTGTTTTAACACTTAGTGAAATTTCACTAAGTCTGGAATCTGTCTTATCCTGATGCTATGTTTGCTTGATGCTCTAGGCAAATCCATGTTAGTTTTGGGGTGGCCATTGATCATTCCTTGTTGTATATGTTATTGTCTATCCATCCATGTCCTCACTTGCTCATTTGCCTTGCTGTAGCTTATTTAATTCTTGCTCCCAAGTTGCTATAAAATATTGCTGTTAGGTTTTAGTGTCATGATCAAAATGTTGTAGCTTGTTGCTATTGATCCATGCCTCCTATGGAGTTGCTCCAATGGAGTTATTTGCTGTAGGATATGTCTACTTCATGTCCATGCTTCTTGTCACCATGTTTGAGTGTTGTAGAGTATATATTTCTTGCTCCAAAGTTGCTATGTGGCTGTTAACTTCAGCTTGTTGTTATATCTTGTTTCATATGTATCTTTTAGCCCGTTGCTCCGTTTTGGGTGTGCCTTATATGAAACTTGTGTGATTTTGCATGTAGAATCATAATATCATATTGTTTTTATGTTTGGAGTGAGTTTGCTTGATGTTTGGGTGCATCTTGCACCGTTGCCATGTTTGTCTTGTTTTGCTCATATCTTCTAGGCCGTAGCTCCGAATTAAACAAACTTTATATGAAACTTGACTAGAATTTCGTGTAGATCATGATGGTGCATGTTAACCTGCTGTTAAACAACTTTAACTTAAGGTTTGTTCAGATCTGGACTAATTTCAAACTATGCATATGAGGGCTTACCGGGTTTGTTATATGTAATTTCCGGCCTCATTTAAACTTGTTGACTTGTGTTGTTTTGAGTGCTTCCTGACTTGCCATGTTTTGCATCATATATAGAATTTTCCTGCATCCTACTTGGTTGTGCGTATTGTCATGTTCTTGTGTTGTTTTTCTGTGCTTCCTACCTTTCCATGTATTGCTTCCTGTATAGACTTGTCATGCATCATACCTTGCCATGTATTGCATCATATATAGACTTGTGTTGTTTTTCTGTGCTTCCTACCTTGCCATGTATTGCATCATGTATATTCTTGTCTTGCATCATACTTGCTTGAGCATATTGTCATGTTCTTGTGTTGTTTTCCTGTGCTTCCTACCTTGCCATATTTTGCTTCCTGTGTAGACTTGTCTTGCATCATACCTTGCCATGTATTGCATCATATATAGACTTGTGTTGTTTTACTGTGCTTCCTACCTTGCCATGTTGTGCTTCCTGTATAGACTTGTCTTGCATCATACCTTGCCATGTATTGCATCATATATAGACTTGTGTTGTTTTACTGTGTTTCCTACCTTGCCATGTTTTGCTTCCTGTATAGACTTGTAGTGCATCCTATATAGAACTGTCTTGCATCATACTTGGTTGAGCATATTGTCATGTTCTCCTGTTGTGTGTTTACCGTATTGCTTGCTTCTTCTCGTTAGTGCTTGTTCCGTTGCGTTCGTGGGGATTCGTTCATCTACCCGTGGTTCTTCTTCAAGGCTTCTTCTTCGTCTTCTTCATGGATCCGTTCTTCTTCCTTGCGAGATCTCAGGCAAGATGACCATACCCTTGGATACCTTTTCTATCATTGCCATGCTTAGTTGTCTCGATGCTATCGTTACATGTCGCGCTACCCATCATTATTGTCAGCCTCTCCTTGTTGCCATGAAACCTCTAACCTTTGAAACCTTCCTAGCAAAACCATTGTTTGGCTATGTTACCCGCTTGCTCAGCCCCTCTTATAGCGTTGTTAGTTGCAGGTGAAGATGAAGATCGTTCCATGTGGGAACTTGTTGTTGGAATATCACAATATCTATTATTATTATTAACACACCTATATACTAGGCATGGGTGGAAGGCTTGGCCTTTTGCTCGGTGTTTTGTTCCACTCATGCCACCTTAGGCGCCGATAAACCGGCATTATGTTCCTTGATTTTGCGTTCCGTACACGGTTGGGTATATGGGGACCCCTTGACACTTCGTCTTTGAATAAAACTCCTCCAGCAAGGCCCAACATTGGTTTTAATTTGCCTCATAATAACAACTTAATTAATTAATTAAATTGCATAGGGGGTCGCGTCCCCGGGTATTCTTTCTACATAGCAGGGGGGGCCAGTGCTGATGGTGTTGGTCCCAAACAGGCGGACTGCGGGGCCACCACGGGGAAACTCGAGGATTGGCTCCCGTAGGATGTCCCATCCGGTCGTGGCCTGAGATGAGATACGCGCGGCTACTATCGGGGTGTCGGCACGCCGGGAGGTCTTGCTGGACTTGTTTTACCATTGTCGAAATGTCTTGTGCACCGGGATGCCGAGCCTGATCGGATTTCCCTAAGATAGTGGGTGATAATATTATATTTATCAGTTCAGCTGATCGTGAGAGCTTGTGATGGGCTAAGTTGGGACACCCCTGCAGGGTTATGATCTTTCGAAAGACGTGCCCGCGGTTATGTGGCAGATTGGAATTTGTTAATGTCCGGTTGTAGAAAACTTGACAGAGGATCCGAAGTAAAACACACAACTATGTGAGTAACCGTGATTGTCTCTTTTCACTTTGAGAAGAGAACATGGTGGGGTTATGTTTGACTCGTATGTAGTTCAGGATCTTTAGCGATCACTACTAGTTGTGACCATTTGCGTAGATGCTCATCTTATTCTTGTACTCGTAAGTTAGCCACCATATATATTGCTTAGCCGCTGTTGCAACCTCACCACTTTACCTCTTCCTACCTATTAAGCTTTGATAGTCTTGTTACCCATGGTTATGGGATGGCTGAGTCCTCGTGGCTCACAAATACTACAACAACAGTTGCAGGTGCAGGTTTCCGATGTCTTGACGTGAGAGCGATGATCGTTGTGTTGGAGTTCTTTCTTCTTCTTCTTCTTCTTCAGTCTTGGGTTAAGTTCCGGGTCGGCAGCCTGGGATAGCAGATGGATGTCTTTGTGCTTTCTTTTCATGTTTGCATCTGTAGTCGGATGCTTTGTATTGATGGTGTTGTATTCATGTGACTTGTATGAATTATTGTATCCCCTATGTATGTATGTAATGGTACGATGTAATGATATCCATCTTGCTAAGCGCCCGAAATGCGGTTGTGGCCCAATCACGTAAGTGTCACGTGATCGGGATAGAATCGCATCTTGGGCCTGACACAAGTGTAGGAGATCTATCGTAGTCCTTTCGATAAGTAAGAGTGTCGAACCCAACAAGGAGCAGAAGGAAATGATAGGCAGTTTTCACTAAGGTATTCTCAGCAAGCACTGAAATTATCGGTAACACATAGTTTTGTGATAAGGTAATTTGTAAAGGGTAACAAGTAATAAAAGTAAATAAGTTGCGGCAATATGGCCCAATCCTTTTTGTAGCAAAGGACAAGCCTGGACAAACTCTTATATAAAGGAAAGCGCTCCTGAGGACACATGGGAATTATCGTCAAGCTAGTTTTCATCACGCTCGTATGATTTGCGTTCGTTACTTTGATAATTTGGTATGTGGGTGGGCCGGTGCTTGGGTACTGCCCTTACTTGGACAAGCATCCCACTTATGATTAACCTCTATTGCAAGCATCCACAACTACAAAAAAAGTATTAAGGTAAACCTAACCATAACATGAAACATATGGATCCAAATCAGCCCCTTACGAAGCAACGCATAAACTAGGGTTTAAGATTCTATCACTCTAGCAACCCATCATCTACTTATTACTTCCCAATGCCTTCCTCTAGGCCCAAACAATGGTGAAGTGTCATGTAGTTGACGTTCACATAACACCACTAGAGGAAAGACAACATACATCTCATCAAAATATCGAACGAAAACCAAATTCACATGACTACTTATAGCAAGACTTCTCCCATGTCCCCAGGAACAAACGTAACTACTCACAAATCATATTCATGTTCATAATCAGAGGGGTATTAATATGCATAATGGATCTGAACATATGATCTTCCACCGGGTAAACCGACTAGCGTCAACTACAAGGAGTAATCAACACTACTAGCAACCCACAGGTACCAATATGAGGTTTTGATACAAAGATTGGATACAAGAGATGAACTAGGGTTTGAGAGGAGATGGTGCTGGTGAAGATGCTGATGGAGATTGACCCCCTCTCGATGAGAGGATCGATGGTGATGATGGCAGTGACGATTTCTCCTTCCCGGAGGGATGTTTCCCTGGCAGAACAGCTCCGCCGGAACCCTAGATTGGTTCCGCCAAGGATCCACCTCGAGACGGCGATGTTTCATCCCGAAAGCTTCCTTCTGATTTTTTTCCAGGGCAGAAGACACCTTATACCAGAAGATGGGCATCGGGGGGCTGCCAGGTGGCCCACGAGGCAGGGGGCGCGCCCAGGGGGTAGGGCGCCCCCCACCCTCGTGGACGGTGGGTGGCCCCCTCTGGTGCTTTCTTCGCCCGATATTTTTTATTCCAAAACTGACTTTCATGGAGTTTCAGGGCTTTTTGAGTTGTGCAGAATAGGTCTCCAATATTTGCTCCTTTTCCAGCCCAGAATTCCAGCTGCCGGCATTCTCCCTCTTTATGTAAACCTTGTAAAATAAGAGAGAAAAGGCATAAGTATTGTGACATAATGTGTAATAACAGCCCATAATGCAATAGACATCGATATAAAAGCATGATGCAAAATGGACGTATCAACTGCCCCAAGCTTAGACCTCGCTTGTCCTCAAGCAGAAGCCGATGTCGAAAAATATGTCCACGTGTTTAGAGATACGGGTGTAGATAAAATAAAATACGGACATGAGGGCATCATGATCATTCTTATAATAGCATCATGATCATTCTTATATATATTGTCATATGATTTCTTATGCTGAAGTAACAATCCATTCACAATGTCAAGTATGAATCAGAACTTCATTGAAAACTAACAAACTATGATCTCAGTCATTGAAGCAATTGCAATTTGTCATAATGTCGGAAAGAGTCAATATAAGAGCTTTTCAGTAAGTCCACATACTCAACTATCAATTAGTCTTTCACAATTGCTAACACTCATGCAATACTTATGGGTATGGAGTTTTAATCGGACACAGAGAAAGATAGGGGCTTATAGTGTTGCCTCCCAACCTTTTACCTTAACGGTAATGTCAACAATAATAGTTCATGGTAGCTTACATCCAATTGGGTATATATGTTAGGATCTTTCCAACACAATGTGATTGCCAAAGGATAAAATGTAAAAAGGAAAGGTGAAGATCACCATGACTCTTGTATAAGGTAAGAACAATAGATAGGCCCTTCGCAGAGGGAAGCAGAGGTTGTCATGTGCTTTTATGGTTGGATGTACAAAATCTTAGTGCAAAAGAACGTCACTTTATATTGCCACTTGTGATAAGGACCTTTATTATGCAGTCCGTCGCTTTTATTGCTTCCATATCACAAGATCGTATAAAGCTTATTTTCTCCACACTAATAGATTATACATATTTAGAGAGTTGCAACAATGACAACTTACTTGAAGGATCTTACTCAATCCATAGGTAGATATGGTGGACTCTCATGGAAAAACTGGGTTTAAGGATATTTGGAAGCACAAGTAGTATCTCTACTTGGCGCAAGGAGTTTAGCTAGCATGAGGAGGAAAGGCAAGCTCGACATGTTGGATGATCCATGACAATATACTTTATTTCAGATATAAGAAAACATAACCCATTACGTTGTCTTCCTTGTCCAACATCAACTTTTTAGCATCTCATATTTTAATGAGTGCTCACAATCATAAAAGATGTCCAAGATAGTGTATTTGTATGTGAAAACCTCTCTTTCTTCATTACTTCATATTAATTGCAACTATGACCAAAATTATGTTTGTCAACTCTCAACAATTTTTATTCATCATACTCTTTATATGCGAAGTCATTACTCCCCATAAGATCAATATGATCTCTTTGATTCTTTTTATTTTTTCTTTTATTCCCTCAAGATCATAGTGATATAATCAAGCCCTTGACTCAAAACTAATCTTTATTATATATAGCTCACGGACTCGGATACATAGATAAAGATCATAAAGCAAAGCTCACAACTAGATCACACTAAACTTTATTCTACTAGATCAAGATATTACCAAAAGGATCGAACTAAGAAAAATGGTAAAGATAGGAGTGTGATGGCGATACGATACCGGGGCACCTCCCCCAAGCTTGATAGTTTCCAAGGGGAGTGCCCATACCCATGTGTTTATGTCTCTTTCTTCGGAGGTGGTGATGATGGAGTTGTTGATGATGTAGGCTTCTTCCTTAATTTGCGCTTGAGGATAGAATTTTGCTCCCTTAGGTCATCGATCTCCTGCTCAAGGCTTAATATCTTTTTGCATAAGTCCTGCTTGTTCTCCTGCGAGAGGCGAAAAAGGATAAACTTGATCTTAAATTTCTTTGCTCTATCAGGGAGGCTTGACCTTTTCAACTCCACATGCATGTCCCCAGGTTGAGGTAATGGGACTTCATCTTCATCCGGGCTCATCTCCTCCCTTCCCCTAGGATCATAGTCCTCTTCTTCCTCCGTGGTCCAACCACAATGCTCCAAGTCCCTGTAGACCTTAGGGTCTGCAAGGTAATCAGCCACATAGCTTTCTCCCTCCAAATCCTGGGATGACATATTGCTCTAATCTGCGATAGAAACAACTCGAAACAAAAATAGAGGATTTTGTCGTGGTACCGTGGTTAAAACCTTTGGGAGATTATATAATGAATTTTTACCGACCAAAAGAAGTATCGTGCAAGAAAACGGAGTCCAGAGGGCACACGAGGTGCCCACGAGGTAGGGGGTGCGCCCAGGGGGTAGGGCGCGCCCTCCACCCTCGTGGACGCCTCGTGTCCCATTCGGACTACTTATTTTCCTATTTTCTTAAATATTCCAAAACGGAGAAAAATTGCCGTTAGAACTGTTTTGGAGTCGGTTTACTTACCGTACCACATACCTCTTCCTTTTCGGAGTTTGAATCGTTCTGGAAAGTGTCCCTTATGTATTCCTCCGGGGTTACGATTTCAATGACATTGGTCTCAACATTTATAGGATTACCTGAGATATGATGTTTGATTCTTTGGCCCTTCACCACCTTTGGATTTGTGCCTTTAAAGTTGTTGATTTTTATGGCACCGGAACGATAGACCTCCTTGATAACTTAAGGACCTTCCCATTTAGAGAGAAGTTTTCCTGCAAAAAATCTTAAACGAGAGTTGTATAGCAAAACATAATCACCTACATTAAACTCACGCTTTTGTATCCTTTTGTCATGCCATCTTTTAACTTTTTCTTTAAACAATTTGGCATTTTCATAGGCCTGGGTTCTCCATTCATAAAGTGAGAAAATGTCAAATAACCTCTTCTCACCGGCGAGTTTGAAATCATAATTGAGCTCTTTAATGGCCCAATATGCCTTATGTTCTAGTTCGAGAGGTAAGTGGCATGCTTTTCCATAAACCATTTTATACGGAGACATGCCCATAGGATTTTTATATGTAGTTCTATAAGCCCATAATGCATCATCAAGTTTCTTGGACCAATTCTTTCTAGATCTATTAACAGTCTTTTGCGAAATTAATTTTAGCTCTCTGTTACTCAGTTCTACTTGACCGCTAGACTGTGGGTGGTATGGGGATGCAACTCTATGATTAACATCATACTTAGCAAGCATTTTGCGGAAAGCACCATGAATAAAATGTGAACCACCATCAGTCATTAATTATCTAGGGACTCCAAACCTCAGAAAAATAATTTCTCTAAGCATCTTAATAGAGGTGTTGTGATCAGCACTACTAGTTGGAATAGCTTCTACCCACTTAGTAACGTAATCAACAACAACTAAAATATGTGTATACCCATTAGAGGAAGGAAAAGGTCCCATATAATCAAAGCCCCAGACATCAAATGGTTCAATAACAAGTGAATAGTTCATAGGCATTTCTTGACGTCTACTAATATTACCAATTCTTTGACATTCATCATAAGACAAGACAAACTTATGGGCATCCTTGAAGAGAGTATGCCAATAAAAATCAGATTGCAATACCTTATGTGCACTTCTATCTCCAGCGTGGTGTCCTCCATAAGCCTCGGAGTGACACTTGTGTAGGATTTGTTCCTGTTCATGCTTAGTTACACAACGTCTAATAATACCATCTACTCCTTCTTTATAAAGGTGTGGGTCATCCCAGAAGTAATATCTCAAATCATAGAAAAACTTTTTCTTTTGCTGGTATGTGAAACTAGGTGGTAGAAATTTAGCGACGATATAATTAGCATAATCAACATACCAAGGATTAGTTCGAGAAGCATTTATGACGGCTAATTGTTCATCAGGGAAGCTATCATCAATGGGTAGTGGGTCATCAAGAACATTCTCTAACCTAGACAAGTTGTCTGCAACGGGGTTCTCAGCTCCCTTTCTATCAGTAATATGCAAATCAAATTCTTGTGGCAAGAGAACCCATCTAATAAGTCTAGGTTTAGCATCTTTCTTTTCCGTAAGATATTTAATAGCAGCATGATCAGTGTGAACAATTACTTTAGAATCAACAATATAAGGCCTGAATTTATCACAAGCAAATACAACTGCTAAAAATTCTTTTTCAGTAGTAGCATAATTTGTCTGGGCACTGTCTAGAGTTTTACAAGCATATTGGATAACATTTAATTTCTTATCAACTATTTGTCCTAGAACATCACCTACAACATAATCACTAGCATCGCACATAATTTCAAAGGGTAAATTCCAGTCAGGAGGCTGGACAATAGGTGCAGAAATCAATGCTTTCTTAAGTATTTCAAATGCTTCTACACAATCATCATCAAAAACAAAAGGAACATCTTTTTGTAAGAGGTTAGTCAGAGGCCTAGAGATTTTTGAGAAGTCCTTAGTGAACCTCCTATAAAACCCGACATGACCAAGGAAACTTCTTATACCTTTGATGTCCTTGGGACACGACATCTTTTCGATAGCATCTACTTTAGCTTTATCAACTTCAATACCTCTTTCAGAAATTTTATGCCCCAAGACAATACCTTCATTAACCATAAAATGACACTTCTCCCAATTCAAGACAAGATTAGTTTCTTCACATCTCTGCAAAACTCGATCAAGGTTGCTTAAGCAATCATCAAAAGAAGTTCCATAAACGGAAAAATCATCCATGAAAACCTCAACAATCTTCTCACAAAAATCAGAGAATATAGCCATCATGCATCTTTGAAAGGTAGCAGGTGCATTACATAAACCAAAAGGCATACGTCTATAAGCAAAGGTACCGAAAGGGCAAGTAAAAGTGGTCTTTTCTTGATCCTCTTTTGACACAGATATTTGAGAGAAACCAGAATAGCCATCTAGAAAGCAAAAATGAGTATGTTTGGATAATCTTTCTACCATTTGATCAATAAAAGGTAGAGGTTAATGATCCTTTTTAGTAGCTTTATTTAATTTGCAGAAATCAATTACCATTCTATAGCCTGCAACAATTCTTTGTGGGATCAATTCATCTTTATCATTAGGAACAATAGTAATACCTCCCTTCTTAGGAACACAATGGACAGGACTTACCCACTGACTATCAACGACTAGATAAATTATACCTGCCTTTAGAAGCTGTAGTATTTCTTTCCTTACCACTTCTTTCATCCTAGGATTTAACCGTCGTTGGTGATCAACAACCGGTTTAGCGTCTTTCTCCAATTTTATTTTGTGTTGGCATAGAGTGGGACTAATGCCCTTAAGATCATCAAGAGTATATCCAATAGCAGCACGATGCTTCTTCAGAGTTTTCAATAATTTCTCTTCTTCTTGCTCTGAAAGGTTAGCACTAATAATAACATGATATATCTTCTTTTCATCAAGATAGGCATACTTAAGAGTATCAGGTAATGGTTTGAGCTCAAACACGGGATCACCCTTGGGTGGAGGAGGATCCCCTACAATTTCAACAGGCAAGTTGTGTTTCAATAAAGGTCCTTGTTCAAAGAATATTTCATCTATTTCCCTTCTCTCATTCATATACATATCATTTTCATGGTATAGTAGATATTGTTCTAAAGGGTCGTTAGGAGGCACAACAATAGAAGCAAGTCCAATAATTTCATCCTTACTAGGCAATTCTTTATCATGGGGGTGTCTATGAAATTACTCTTACGAATCGCCTGCGTAGATCGACGGAGGGATGCGGTGGCCGCGCTCCTCATACTCCTATTCATCCCCTCAAACGAGCAAGAGGGGGGAAGGGGCGGTGCTGCATCAAGTTCCTTCAGCGGCGGCACTCTGCATCGGGACAACTGTTTCGCCTAGGTCACTTGGGTGATAATAGGCTGAAAAAACGAAAAAGAGAGGTGCGAGCAAGGCGGAAAAATGGGCTTTTGGAGGTACACGGCGCAATCAACCACAAGCCACGATTTCGGCTCCCAGAAAAGCAGCCCTCCAGGACAGCTGGCCCAGTTCGCAACCAGAAATCAATCCAATGGCCAAGAATGTCCAAAGCACAGGATCCGACGGCCAAAAATGCAAATCGCTAAGAGGCCTCGGTTTAGGCTCAGTTTTACCGTAGCAACTTACACACGAAAACAACTTACACACGCGCCGTCCCAGCAATACGTTGTGCCATTTGCTTTGTTGATCGCGTAGATGATGCCATTGTGTTCAATAGCATCACAGAAGTGTGTATCAGCTTTGACGATGATCCACTGCGAGCTGAGTTGTCTCCAGCTAAAGAAGGCACCGACATAAAGATAGGCGAGTCCGCGGTCGAACAAGGCAATTAGCTTGAAGTGTGCGTAATTCGCATGTCATGTGGGCACTTGGCATATTACAATCTTCTGTAAAATAAGGTCTATCCAACTGACGTGGTAATCTAGTTGACTAGGACCGCGATGGTAACACTCTATATAATCCAACGGAGGAAGGATAATCTCATGGGAGGTCTGGAAGTTCACGAGCACCAACTTTTTACCGTCTTCTCTGAAGGCAACCATCCAATGGGAGTTCATGCCGACCCAGTACATACCTGCCAAGAAGTTTCGGGCGATGGTGATCGGATCGAAGTTGAGGGAAATGATGTACGGCGACCCACTACATACCTACAAAGAAGTTTTGGCTAATGGAGATCGGATTGAAGTCGAGGGGCAACATGTACGCCTCCGTATCATGGTGAGCCAATCTCGCAAGACCAGATAGCAACAAGCAGGGTGTCCTGAAAAGCTTTGGCCTCGCTTCGATGATGGCCGTGTGCATGCCCCTCGAGCATGCAGCCAGCCGCAGGGCGCTCAACATATCCATACATGAACGACAGAGGTCGAGGACGTGTCAGGCCCAAGATGCGATTCTATCCCAATCACGTGACACTTACGTGATTGGGGCACAACCGCATTTCGGGAGCTTAGCAAGATGGATATCATTACATCATACCATTACATACATGAGGGATACAACAATACATACAAGACACATGAATACAACATCATCAATACAAGGCATCCGACTACGGATGCAAACATGAAAACCACAACGACATCCATCTGCTATCCCATGCTGCTGACCAGGAACCTAACCCAAGACTGAAGAAGAAAAAGAAGAAAGAACTCCAACACAAAGGACATCGCTCTCACGTCAAGTCATCGGAAACCTGCACCTGCAACTGTTGTTGTAGTATCTGTGAGCCACGAGGACTCAGCAATCTCGTAACCATGGGTAACAAGACTATCAAAGCTTAATGGGTAGGAAGAGGTAAAGTGGTGAGGTTGCAGCAGCAGCTAAGCAAATATATGGCGGCTAACTTACGAGTACAAGAATAAGATGAGCATCTACGCAAACGGTCGCAAACTAGTAGTGATCGCTAAAGATCCTGAACTACCTACGAGTCAAACATAACCCCACCGTGTTCTCTTCTCAAAGTGAAAAGAGGCAGTCACGGTTACTCACACAGTTGTGTGTTTTACTTCGGATCCTCTGTCAAGTTTTCTACAACCGGACATTAACAAATTCCAATCTGCCACATAACCACGGGCACAACTTTCGAAAGATCACAACCCTGCAGGGGTGTCCCAACTTAGCCCATCACAAGCTCTCACGATCAGCTGAAGTAATAATAATTATTACCTCTTATCTTAGGGAAAATCCGATCAGGCTCGGTATCCCGATGCACAAGACATTTCAACAATGGTAAAACAAGTCCAGCAAGACCTCTCCGCGTGCCGACACCCTGATGGTAGCCGCGCGCATCTCGTCTCAGGCCACGTCCGGATGAGCACTACGTACAACAACCGAAGACCCCAGATAACTGGGTGGCACCGCAAGTGGCTCTAGTTTGGGACCAACACCATCAGCACTGCCCCCCCTGCTATGTAGAAAAGAATCTCGAGGGAGCGTCCCCCCTATGCAATTTTAATTAATTAATTAAGTTGTTATTATGAGGAAAATTAATACCAATGTTGGGCCTTGCTGGAGGAGTTTTATTCAAAGACGAACTATCAAGGGGTCCCCATATACCCAACCGTTTAAGGAACGCAAAATCAAGGAACATACTGCTGGTTTATCGGCTCCTAAGGTGGCATGAGTGGAACAAAACACCAAGCAAAAGGCCAAGCCTTCCACCCATGCCCAATATATAGGTGTGTTAATAATAACAATAGATATTGTGATATTCCAACAACAAGTTCCAACATGGAACGATCTTCATCTTCACCTGCAACTAACAACACTATAAGAGGGGCTGAGCAGCGGTAACATAGCCAAACAATGGTTTGCTAGGAAGGTGTCAAAGGTTAGAGGTTTCGTGGCAACAAGGAGAGGCTGACAATAATGATGGGTAGCGCGACATGTAACGATGGCATCGAGACAACTAAGCATGGCAATGATAGTAAAGGTATCCAAGGGTATGGTCATCTTGCCTGAGATCCCGCAAGGAAGAAGAACGGATCCATGAAGAAGAAGAAGAAGAAGAAACCTTGAAGACGAACCACGTGTAGACGAACGAATCCTCATGATCGCAACGGAACAAGCACTAACGAGAAGAAGCAAGCAATACGGTAAACACACAACACAAGAACATGACAAGATGCTCAACCAAGTATGATGCAATACAATTCTATATATGATGCAAAACATGGCAAGGTAGGAAGCACTCAAAAACAACATCACCCAACAAGTTTAAATGAGGCCGGAAACTACATATAACAAATCCGGTAAGCCCTCATATGCATGTTTTGAAATTAGTCCAGATCTGAACAAACCTTATGTTAAAGTTGTTAAACAGCAAGTTAACATGCACCATGATGATCTACACGAAAATCTAGTCAAGTTTCATATAAAGTTCATTTAATTCGGAGCTACGGCCTAGAAGATATGAGCAAAACAAGACAAGCATGGCAATGGTGCAAGATGCACCCAAACATCAAGCAAACATACTCCCAACATGAAAACAACATGGTATTATGATTCTACATGCAAAATCACACAAGTTTCATATAAGGCACACTCAAAACGGAGCAACGGGCTAAAAGATACACATGAAACAAGATATAACAACAAGCTGAAGTTAACAGCAACATAGCAACTTTGGAGCAAGGTAAATATATGCTGCAGCACCCAAACATCATAACAAGAAGCATGGATCTTAAGTAGACATGATACTTAACAAGTAGGAACTTAGAACGCACCCAAAAGCTTGCTGGAACACATTTAAACAAGCATGGCAAGTTGCAATAAAATTATCCAGACTTAGCCAAAATCTGGGAAGACAAAAACATCATCACGATGCTGCCTTCAGAGGCACAAAACAACATGCATATCAACTTAACTAAGTATATAAAGAGCATGGACATGTAGTAGACATATCCTACAACAAACAACTCCATTGGAGCAACTCCATAGGAGGCATGGATCAATAGCAACAAGCTACACCAAATTGAACATGCTGATAAAATCCTGACAGTTATAATTTATAGCAACTTGAGAGCAAGAAATAAATAAGCTACATCAGGTCATATATGCAAGTAAGGGCATGAATGGATAGACAAAAATATGGACACCAAGGAATGATCATTGGCCACTCCAAAACAAGCATGGATTTGAGTGGGGTATCAAGCAAACATAGCATCAGGTTATAACAAATTCCAGACTTAGCAGTTTTTTCACTAAGTATAAAACAGTAACAACAACATGGCATGTTTACAAGCTTGTTTAAGTCACCTCAAGGCATATCATGGAAAGAGGTTTGCACCATAGCAAAGACCATATTATTGTGCTTCTAAAACAACTAAACATGTGGCATGAAGACAAACACATCAATAGCAATGGGCATGTGAAATCAGCATCTCATAAAAAGTTTCAGCACTTAACAGCCAAATGCACTTTTGCAACAGAGATTAACATGGCAATATGGACTCAAACAAGCATGCTACAGCAACCATCATGTAGTACACTTCACAATGAACATTTTGACATAACATTTGCTTCATTTGGATAAACATGCACCAAGTTATCATATCTCAAACATGGCAAAAAAATAACAAGTACCAACAGTTTATAACAAGTAGCACTCTTGCAACAGATATTAGAGCATCAAGATGAAGTCAAACAAGCATGCCACAATGGAACAAAGTGTAGAGCATATCACCACGATCATTTTGGCATATCATTCACTCAATTTAGATTAGCACACAAAAAGTTACCATCAGTCAAAGTACGCATCAGAAAGTAAGAATTTCACAAACTTAGCCAAATTTTTAACCCCCGGGGAAAAACAGAGAGGCTTCATTTAGTTATAATGGGCACGGGCAAGGGATTAGGTGGGCTCACCAGATGGGCCTGGCCCATTAGGAGGAGGGAGATGAGGCCACTGGGCCTCGCAGATGGGCCGGAGGGAGTTGGGGGAAGTTGGGCTGGCTCTGGCCTCGCGAGCAGGCTGGGCCCAGGCGGAGGCACCGGCCCAGGAGGGGAGGTGGCTGACGCGATGCGGCCAAGGAGCGGCGATCGTCCAGCTCGACCTCCAGAGCGAGGCCATGGCGGCTGCCACCGACGGCTCAACGTCGTAGGGAGCCGCGCGACGCTTGGGACGGCCGGATCCAGTCACCCCGGACCCATTCCGGCCGGATCCGGTGGCGGTGGGGCAGATCGGCGGCAGGGGATGGTGAGGCGGCGGGGTTCTTGGTGCCGAGCTCCGGCGACAGGCCAGCGGACTCGCGAGGCGGCGGGGATGGAGCACGCGGCGGCGGCGGGGTCCGGCTCCGGCGACCCTCCGGCGGCCGGAGCGAGGAGGCGCGGGGCGCGGGCTACGGTGTAGATATGAGCCGCGGTGGCGGAGCGGGCTCGCACGGGCCCGATTCGGGTCCCGCGGGCTGCGGCGGCGGTGGGAGGTGGCGCCGGTGACGTGGCAGCTGCATGTTGGAGGAGAGCAGCGGTGCAGCGACGTGGCAACGTGTGGTTGGCTGCGGGGACGTGGCGGCTGGACATGTCCGGCGCGGATGGACATGTCCGGCTGCGTGAGGTGGAAGACGCTAGGGTTTGATCTGCGAAATTTCGGGAGGAGCCACATATTTATAGGTAGAGGGAGCTAGGAGTGTCCAAATGAGGAGCCGTTCGCGGCCATGCGATCGTGATCGAACGGCCAAGAGCATGGAGGGGTTAGAATGGGCTAGGTGGGCTGTGTGAAAGGGGTGCTGGGCCAAAAGAGAGAAGGCTTCCGGCGGGAAACACGGTTAACCGATGGGCTATCAAACGAACTCCGAACGCGACGAAACTTGACAGGCGGTCTACCTATGCTATAATAAGACCACACGCCAAGTTTCAACCCATTCCGAGAACGTTTTCTGGCCACTCATAAAATAAATATTCGGAGGCACCGCGGGCACGTGCAAGTGTGTCTGGGCTCAGAACGGACAACGGAGAGGACGAGGGAACTCGGGCGGATGCAAGTTTTGAAAACATGCTGATGCAACACACACGATGACATGGCAAGATGCAACACGCAAGCAGATGACATGGCAAAGGCAACGAATAACTGGCTGACACCTGGCACACCGGTCTCAGGGTGTCACAACACTTCCCTACTCACGAGAGATCCCGTCCCGAGATCTTAGGAACGAGACAGAAGAGAAAAGGAAGAACAAAGTTCTTCGAGGAAAAAATAGTGAACGAAAAGAACCTTGAGAGGATGAACAACTTCGAAAGAAAGAATATAATGGAGAAGAACGAGAAAGGGAAGCTCCATTACAAAAGAGGAACAAGGAACACATGAGAACCAATTAGGTTGGAAGGCATGAAACCCGAGCTGAAGGAACAAGAATACATTGAAAGCCACTCCGGTTAAAAGAGTTAGAAAAGAATCTCCACGAAAGAATTCGGGCAGCACTCCGGCTGAAACTGAAAGAAATAGCACACCGGTTGAACATGAATGGAATGAAACAAGAACTTGAGAAGATGGAACGATCCATGACGAGATGAACAAGACAATGCCTCCGAAAGAAATAAAGAATGGAATGAGAAGAAGGGGAAGAAGATGACAACTTCCATCACGAATGGATTGAAAGAACATCTTCAAGAGAAGACTTGAACGGAGTTGTTGAGAAAATCAACAACAAAAGAATAAGCTTGTTGTTGACTTATTAAAACATCTCAAAACTTGAGGTGAATTACTGCCGCAACGAAAAGATTGAAGAGATGAGAATGAAGAAAGAAATGCAAAACTCCATTTCAAAATAATACGGAGAATTATTTGCATCCCGAGACACAAAAGAATAATGCTTGAGCTTGATCTAAAAGATTTAGATTAACGTTTGAAGAATGAATTGCATCACGATGAACCACCATGAAGAACTCCGGTAATGAAAGGATGATGATATAGAAATGACGAACGAAAGGAATAAGATTAAAGCCTTCCGATGATTTAGAAAGGGCCTCCGACGAGATAACCGAGAAAAATTTGAACTCCGGAAAAGAAAAGATTAAAGCACTAGGAACTAGAATTTATTCATCAAGAACAAATTCCGAAGGAAGGATCAATCAACTTGATGAAAAGAATAAGAATTATGTTATGCTTATCCTCCACCAATTAAATTGATGAGAAGCAATGGATTTGCATATCACTTATTCGCGTTGAAAAGGATTAAAGAGAGGTATATCGCGAACTTGCGAAAATCTTCATGAAACACCGGTAGGATTGGAATAAATGAATGGATTGATAAGATAACACCGGAAAGGACTGTTGAGCGAATCACCGTAAACAATTAAGCCGAGTGAAGAGAAAAGGAACGAACCACCGGGAAGAATTAAAACCGAATGACGAAAAGAACACACCACTGTAACGAATTGAATTGAGTGAATACAATAGAATGAATCGCCGGGAAGAATAAAGCACTCGCGGAAAATTTGAATGACGGGAACGAAGAGATTGCGGGCGGATTAAAGAATACTTGAACCCAGCACCGGAAAGAATGTGGGACGAACGAAGAGGCATCAATGAAGAATATTTGGAGGACGAAGTTGAAAACTGCGGATGAAGAAACTTTCTGAAATGATGGCCTTCGGAGGAACACAACGGAAAGAATTCATGAAATACTCCGGATGGTAAGGAAAAGAATTTGACACGAATCGGAACAAGTAAGAGGATAGCATGAAGCTAGAACGACGAACAGTCGAGAGAACGGACAAGATTTAGAGGAACTCTTCGTCGGTCTTGAAATGATGACGAGAAATACCACCAAAATTATTTAGATACTCCGGAGGAATGAAAAGAGGACGGTTGAACGAAGAATGAAAAGAATTGAAAGCGATCTTGGAGAAGGGATGTGACTGATGGAATCCATACTTACGTCACTAAACACTCCGGGAAATTAGAAGAGTCAGGTAAGATCCTGGGAAAAGACCTGTGGGTTATGAGCCCATCGAAAAGAAAACACCGTTGGAAGGATTGAAAAGGAGATAAAGCACCGGAACGATTAAAAGACTCAAAGGAGGTGACCACCTCGAATTAATTAGAAGACAGATGAACCTCCTGGAATGTCTTCGGAACTCCGGAATAATTAAATGGCGAGAGGTAAACGAGCAAGGGGAATATCTGAGCCGAGGGAAAAGAATATGAACAACACGGAGAACAAACTGAATTGAATCCACCGAAAAGAAAAAGAGATGAAGAATGACGAACGAGAGGGGAATTCACCAGTTGAAATAACTGAGGAAAGAATGCAGAGGATCACACGAGTAGAATGGATACTCGATTAAGGACTCCGGCTCCGAGAAGCAAAAGGGTGGGTGGGTGGGAAAAGAAAACACCACAACGGACGGGGAAACAACATTGGTTGGAAAGCACTGAGGACGAACTTGCAAAGAAGAAGAAGGTCGAACCACTTGACGAGAGATGCACCAGATGAAGGAACTAACAACGCAACAAACGAAAACTAACCACGTGATCCTAAAAAAAATTTGAAGGGGAAGAGGAGCAATTCAAAACACCTACGTCAAGAATCCTCACCAGAGCGACGAAGGGGCAGGGGAGTAAAAAGAATTCCTACTCTCCGATATAACTAGACTCCGAAAAAGTTTTTTGCTAGACTCAACAGCGGCCAGACTACGATCAATCAAGGGGGCTCCTATGGTCGGTCGAGGGTCTGATACCAACTTGTCAGGCCCAAGATGCGATTCTATCCCGATCATGTGACACTTACGTGATTGGGGCACAACCGCATTTCGGGCGCTTAGCAAGATGGATATCATTACATCATACCATTACATACATGAGGGATACAACAATACATACAAGACACATGAATACAACATCATCAATACAAGGCATCCGACTACGAATGCAAACATGAAAACCACAACGACATCCATCTGCTATCCCAGGCTGCCGACCAGGAACCTAACCTAAGACTGAAGAAGAAGAAGAAGAAAGAACTCCAACACAAAGGACATCGCTCTCACGTCAAGTCATCGGAAACCTGCACCTGCAACTGTTGTTGTAGTATCTGTGAGCCACGAGGACTCAGCAATCCCATAACCATGGGTAACAAGACTATCAAAGCTTAATGGGTAGGAAGAGGTAAAGTGGTGAGGTTGCAGCAGCGGCTAAGCAAATATATGGCAGCTAACTTACGAGTACAAGAATAAGATGAGCATCTACGCAAACGGTCGCAAACTAGTAGTGATCGCTAAATATCCTGAACTGCCTACGAGTCAAACATAACCCCACCGTGTTCTCTTCTCAAAGTGAAAAGAGACAGTCACGGTTACTCACACAGTTGTGTGTTTTACTTCGGATCCTCTATCAAGTTTTCTACAACTGGACATTAACAAATTCCAATTTGCCACATAACCACGGGCACGACTTTCGAAAGATCACAACCCTGCAGGGGTGTCCCAACTTAGCCCATCACAAGCTCTCACGATCAGCTGAACTAATAATAATTATTACCCCTTATCTTAGGGAAAATCCGATCAGGCTCGGTATCCCGGTGCACAAGACATTTCGACAATGGTAAAACAAGTCCAACAAGACCTCCCAGCGTGCCGATACCCTGATGGTAACCAAGCGCATCTCTTCTCAGGCCACGTCCGGATGAGCACTACGTACAGCAACCGAAGACCCCAGATAACTGGGTGGCACCGCAAGTGGCTCTAGTTTGGGACCAACACCATCAGCACTGGCCCCCTGCTATGTAGAAAAGAACTCGAGGGAGCGTCCCCCTATGCAATTTTAATTAATTAATTAAGTTGTTATTATGAGGCAAATTAAAACCAATGTTGGGCCTTGCTGGAGGAGTTTTATTCAAAGACGAACTGTCAAGGGGTCCCCATATACCCAACTGTGTAAGGAACGCAAAATCAAGGAACTTAATGCCGGTTTATCGGCTCCTAAGGTGGCATGAGTGGAACAAAACACCGAGCAAAAGGCCAAGCCTTCCACCCATGCCCAGTATATAGGTGTGTTAATAATTACAATAGATATTGTGATATTCCAACAACAAGTTCCAACATGGAACGATCTTCATCTTCACCTGCAACTAACAACGCTATAAGAGGGGCTGAGCAGCGGTAACATAGCCAAACAATGGTTTGCTAGGAAGGTGTCAAAGGTTAGAGGTTTCGTGGCAACAAGGAGAGGTTGACAATAATGATGGGTAGCGCGACATGTAACGATAGCATCGAGACAATTAAGCATGGCAATGATAGTAAAGGAATCCAAGGGTATGGTCATCTTGCCTAAGATCCCGCAAGGAAGAAGAACGGATCCATGAAGAAGAAGAAGAAGAAGAAGGCTTGAAGACGAACCACGTGTAGACGAACGAATCCTCACGATCGCAACGGAACAAGCACTAACGAGAAGAAGCAAGCAATATGGTAAACACACAACACAAGAACATGACAAGATGCTCAACCAAGTATGATGCAATACAATTCTATATATGATGCAAAACATGGCAAGGTAGGAAGCACTCAAAAACAACATCACCCAACAAGTTTAAATGAGGCCGGAAACTACATATAACAAATCCGATAAGCCCTCATATGCATGTTTTGAAATTAGTCCAGATCTGAACTAACCTTATGTTAAAGTTGTTAAACAGCAAGTTAGCATGCACCATGCTGATCTACACGAAATTCTAGTCAAGTTTCATATAAAGTTCATTTAATTCGGAGCTACGGCCTAGAAGATATGAGCAAAACACGACAAGCATGGCAACGGTGCAAGATGCACCCAAACATCAAGCAAACATACTCCCAACATGAAAACAACATGATATTATGATTCTACATGCAAAATCACACAAGTTTCATATAAGGCACACTCAAAACGGAGCAACGGGCTAAAAGATACACATGAAACAAGATATAACAACAAGCTGAAGTTAACAGCCACATAGCAACTTTGGAGCAAGGTAAATATATGCTACAACACCCGAACATCATAACAAGAATCATGGATCTGAAGTAGACATGATACTTAACAAGTAGGAACTTAGAACACACCCCAAAGCTTGCTGGAACACATTTAAACAAGCATGACAAGTTGCAATGAAATTATCCAGACTTAGCCAAAATCTGGGAAGACAAAAACATCATCACGATGCTTCCTTCGGAGGCACAAAACAACATGCATATCAACTCAACTAAGTATATAAAGAGCATGGACATGTAGTAGACATATCCTACAGCAAACAACTCCATTGGAGCAACTCCATAGGAGGCATGGATCAATAGCAACAAGCTACACCAAATTGAACATGCTGATAAAATCCTGACAGTTATAATTTATAGCAACTTGAGAGCAAGAAATAAATAAGCTACATCAGTTCATATATGCAAGTAAGGGCATGAATGGATAGACAAAAACATGGACAACAAGGAATGATCATTGGCCACTCCAAAACAAGCATGGATTTGAGTGGGGAATCAAGCAAACATAGCATCCGGTTATAACAGATTCCAGACTTAGCAGTTTTTTCACTAAGTATAAAATAGTAACAATAACATGACATGTTTACAAGCTTGTTTAAATAACCACAAGGCATATCATGGAAAGAGGTTTTCACCATAGCAAAGACCATATTATTGTGCTTCTAAAACAACTAAACATGTGGCATGAAGACAAACACATCAATAGCAATGGGCATGTGAAATCAGCATCTCATAACAAGTTTCAGCACTTAACAGCCAAATGCACTTTTGCAACAGAGATTAACATGGCAATATGGACTCAAACAAGCATGCTACAGCAACCATCATGTAGTACACTTCACAATGAACATTTTGACATAACATTTGCTTCATTTGGATAAACATGCACCAAGTTATCATATCTCAAACGTGGCAACAAAATAACAAGTACCATCAGTTTATAACAAGTAGCACTCTTGCAACAGATATTAGAGCATCAAGATGAAGTCAAACAAGCATGCCACAATGGAACAAAGTGTAGAGCATATCACCACGATCATTTTGGCATATCATTCACTCAATTTGGATTAGCACACAAAAAGTTACCAACAGTCAAAGTATGCATCAGAAAGTAAGAATTTCACAGACTTAGCCAAATTTTTAACCCCCGGGGAAAAAAACAGAGAGGCGTCATTTAGTTATAATGCGCACGTGCAAGGGATTAGGTGGGCTCACCAGATGGGCCTGGCCCATTAGGAGGAGGGAGATGAGGCCACTGGGCCTCGCGGATGGGCCGGAGGGAGTTAGGGGAAGTTGGGCCGGCTCTGGCCTCGCGAGCAGGCTGGGCCCAGGCGGAGGCACCGGCCCAGGAGGGGAGGTGGCCGACGCGATGCGGCCCAGGAGCGGCGGTCGTCCAGCTCGACCTCCAGAGCGAGGCCATGGCGGCTGCGGCGGCTGCCACCGGCGGCTCAACGTCGCAGGGAGTCGCGCGGCGCTTGGGACGGCCGGATCCGGCCACCCCGGACCCATTCCAGCCGGATCCGGTGGCGGTGGGGCAGATCGGCGGCGGGGGATTGTGAGGCGGCGGGGTTCCTGGTGCCGAGCTCCGACGACAGGCCGGCGGACTCGCGAGGCAGCGGGGATGGAGCACGCGGCGGCGGCGGGGTCCGGCTCCGGCGACCCTCCGGCGGCCGGAGCGAGGAGGCGCGGGGCACGGGCTGCGGTGCGGATCTGAGCCGCGGTGGCGGAGCGGCAGAGCGGGCTCGCGCGGGCCCGATTCGGGTCCCTCGGGCCGCGACGGCGGTGGGAGGTGGCGCCGGTGACGTGGCAGCTGCTGGTTGGAGGAGGGCGGATGTGCAGCGACGTGGCAACGTGTGATTGGCTGCGGGGACGTGGCGGCTGGACATGTCCGGCGCGGATGGACATGTCCGGCTGCGCGAGGTGGAAGACGCCAGGGTTTGATCTGTTAAATTTCGGGAGGTGCCACATATTTATAGGTAGAGGGAGCTAGGAGTGTCCAAATGAGGAGCCGTTCGCGGCCACGCGATCGTGATCGAATGGCCAAGAGCATGGAGGGGTTAGAATGGGCTAGGTGGGCTGTGTGAAAGGGGTGCTAGGCCAAAAGAGAGAAGGCTTCTGGCGGGAAACACGGTTAACCGATGGGCTATCAAACGAACTCCAAACGCGATGAAAGTTGACAGGCGGTCTACCTATGCTATAATAAGACCACATGCCAAGTTTCTACCCATTGCGAGAACGTTTTCCGGCCACTCATAAAATAAATATTCGGAGGCACCGCGGGCGCGTGCAAGTGTGTCTGGGCTCAGAACGGACAACGGAGAGGACGAGGGAACTCGGGCGGATGCAAGTTTTGAAAACATGTTGATGCAACACACACGATGACATGGCAAGATGCAACACACAAGCAGATGACATGGCAAAGGCAACGAATAACTGGCTGACACCTGGCGCACCGGTCTCGGGGTGTCATAGGACGTCACTAGGGAGATTGCTCCAATCACGGCTCATATGGATCCTGCGCGATTCGCGTTCGGCCATGGTGGAGTTTGGAAGGTGGGGTTTTGTGGGGCTTGATTTATGGGGGAGAAGGCTGTCGGTGCTGGAGCGGCTAGCGAGGGAATAGTGGTACTGGGGGAGGCGAGCGAGGCGAGGGTATGCGGGGGCATAGTGAGATAATGAAGAGTGACCTCAGGATCTCCGGCGAGACGGAGATGGAGATGGAGTGGTGCTAGGGGAGAGGGAGACGAGGCGAGGCATGCTCTACAGCGGCGGTGGCAGTGACTGCACAGTGCACAAGGTGAGGCTGACTTTGGTAACCCGGACACGCCACCTGGACTGGTGTCACCTCGGGCACAGTGTCTTGTCACTTCACTATGAGGACCAGATGAATAATAGTATTTTGACCATCAAGTGTACCACAGTTGTACTACTACTAGTAGGAGTAGTAGGAACATGAGTAATAATCCCATGCTAGCATGCCTCTGGGTTCACTTCATCCTCCAGGTATCATCCATATTGCGAGAAGAACCAAATTCTCGTTTGCATAGGTCCCACCTGTCAGGAGGGGTGCAGAAACAAAAAGGAATCATAAAATGTCTCGCCATGGTGATTCAAAATAGTGACCTCAACTAGCCAGTGGCACATGTAGCGCTGGAAGGATGGGCACGTATAGGGACAGGCCCCACTCCTCAGCCTACCCGCGTAGCCTTTTCATTTAGTATATAGCCGTCTAATCAACTGCATGCAGGCCACTTCCACCATTTTCTTCTACATCGGGAACCGATTTTCCTCGGCTTCTTCACTACTCCTTGATCTTCATTTGCATCCAAACCACACTGCATTCACATTGTTTTAACCGCTTCACATCCTCCTGGAGTAATTCCGTAGCCCCTATAAATAATCATCTTCTTCAGTTAGACTAGCCATCTAATCCTAATTCTCCAAACCATAGCCCTCCGGTCCAGCGGTTCCAGATGGTGAAAGAGATCGAGATGCGGGTTTTTAGCGTCCAACATGTCCTCATCGAAGGCTCGTTGAGCATAGTTGCCATAGTCACCGACCACCCAAGGGTTGTTCGGAAGTGGATCAACAATGTATCCAACTCCCTCCAAAAGGTGGAGATGAATGCCATCGGTCTCGATGCAGAGTACACGGAGCGTGCTGGTACGTCTCCAACATATCTATAATTTTTGATTGTTCCATGCTATTATTTATGATGTTTTGGATGTTTAATGGGCTTTGTTATACACTTTTATATTATTTTTGGGACTAACCTATTAACCCAAAGGCCCAGTCCAGATTGCTGTTTTTTGCCCATTTCAGGGTTTTACAGAAAAGGAATATCAAACGGAGTCCAAACAGAATAAAACTTCGGGAGAAATATTTTTGGAGCAAAATATGCATGGGAGACTTGAGAACCACGGAGTAGGGCACACGTGGCATCCACGAGAGTGGTGGCGCCCCCCCCCCTATAGGGCGCGCCCCCTGCCTCGTGGGCCCCACGTTTGGCCCTCGGTGCCCTCCTTCCTCCTATATATATCTACGTACCCCGAAACCATCAGAACAACAGAGAAAACCCTAGTTCCACCGCCGCAACCTTCTGTTCCCGTGAGATCCCATCTTGGGGCATGTTCCGGAGATCCGCCGGAGGGGGGATCTACCACGGAGTGCTTCTACATCATCATCATCGCCTCACCATGAGTTGTGAGTAGTTTACCTCAGACCTTCGGGTCCATAGCTAGTATCTAGATGGCTTGTTTTCTCTCTTTGGATCTCAATACCAAGTTCTCCTCGATCTTCGAGGAGATCTATTCGATGTAATCTGTTTTTGCGGTGTGTTTGTCGAGATCCGATGAATTGTGGGTTTATGATCAAGATTATCTATGAGAAATATTTGGTTCTTTTCTGAACTCTTTATGTATGATTATATCCTTGCAAGTCTCTTCGAATTATTGGTTTGGTTTGGCCTACTAGATCTATAGTTCTTGCAATGGGAGAAGTGCTTGGCTTTGGGTTCAATCTTGCGGTGTCCTTTCCCAATGACAGTAGGGGCAGCAAGGCACGTATTGTATTGTTGCCATCGAGGAAAAAAGGATGGGGTTTATATCAAGTTATTTGAGTTTATCCCTCTACATCATGTCATCTTGCTTAAGGCGTTACTCTGTTCTTATGAACTTAATACTCTAGATGCATGCTGGATAGCGGTCGATGTGTGGAATAATAGTAGTAGATGCAGAATCGTTTTGATCTACTTGTTTCGGACGTGATGCCTATATATAATGATCATGCCTAGATATTCTCATAAGTATTCCCTTTTCTATCAATTGCTCGATAGTAATTTGTTTACCTGCTGTAGAATTCCGTTATCATGAGAGAAGCCACTAGAGAAAACTATGGCCCCCGGGTCTATTCTCAACATATCAATCTACAATCTACTTTACTTTTCTGCTTTTACATTCTGTTCTTATATCCAAAAATACCAAAATATCAAACTATCCTATCTATCATATCTCACTTTCGTAAGTGGCCGTAAAGGGATTGACAACCCCTTATCGCGTTGCCTGCGAAGTTCTTATTTGTTTGTGCAGGTGTGAGGGACTCGCGCGTTGTCTCCTACTGGATTGATACATTGGTTCTCAAAAAAAGAGGGAAATACTTACGCTACTATGCTGCATCACCCTTTCCTCTTCGAGGGAATACAACGCAAGGTCGAGAAGTAGCAAGAAGAGTTTCTGGCGCCGTTGCTGGGGAGGCTTACGCAAAATTCATATACCAAGTACCTATCACAAACCCTTATCCTTTGCATTACATTTATTTGCCTCTCGTTTTCCTCTCCCCCACTTCACCCTTGCCGTTTTATTTACCCTTCTTTTTGCCGTGTGTTTATCGTTCGCTTGCTTCTTGTTTGCTTGTGTGTTGGATTGCTTGCTTGTCATCATGTCTAGCACACCTATCATTATCAATACTCTCGAGAGTGAGGTTCTTAATTTTAAACAAAGGGAGGAAGAAACTTAAAAGATGCCTGGTATAGAATTTGCAATGCTCAAAATAGATCTACTAGGAAGCTTTCCACTTCCGTGCTTCTTCGCAATTTTTATGTTGGCATAACTCCTTGGAATAGATATATTTTAGATACCATTACCGGAGGGAATTTCTTGGGTAGCCATACTTTTGATTCTTATAATGCTATGACTGAATTATTTGGCTCCCCACCTCTTATGGTTAATGGGATTGTTTTAACTTTGGAGCATGTTATGCAAAGGCTAGAAATCATTGAAAACAAAGTTGCTACGGTAGAATTGGTAGAGAATTTGGATAGAAAGATCCACAATGAAATTACCCAATATGGATCCAAGGTAGGAGTTATTCTGATTTTTTTAAAAGAAAAGGAACCCATAGTGAAAGAAAAATTAGATCAAGATTCTACTAGAATCGATAAACTTGAGGGATATTATTACTAATGTGGGTTCTGCTCTTTCTGCTATGAAAACTACTTCAAATCCTTCTACCACTAAATTGTCTAAGTTCATGTATGTTCCTAAAAACAAGGGTGAAGCATCTAGTAAAGGAATCGCTGATCTTAAATCTATAAGAGTTCATCCTAATTTTCTTACTTTTGCAAGAGAACCTTTTGACACGATTGAATTTCTTGATTTCTTGCCCAAAAGTTTGATTATCAATAGGGATAAAGAAGATCCTAAGAATCACATGTGCTTAATTAAAGAATTTCTTCCAAAGATGGCAATACCTAGATCTATCCATGTATCGTGCTTAGCTAAGGGCGTAAAACGATAGCGCGTGTTGGGAGGAAACCCAATATTTTTTTGTTTTTGCTTCTGTTTAGGAATATATATTGCATCTAGCTTCTGTTTAGATGTGGTTTTGTGTTTTAATTAGTGTTTGTGCCAAGTAGAACCTTTGGAAAGACTTGTGTGAAGTTTATATGATCTTGCTGTGAAAAACAGAATCGTTAGCGCTTGCTAGAATGGTCACCAGATTTTGCTGGAGTGTGCTATTTAGTTGATTTTTATTGCAGATGATTAATAGACAAATTCCTCATGTTTAACAATTTATTTCAATTTGTTTAGAGTTACATAAGTATGAGAAAGTTACAGATTACTACAGACTGTTCTGTTTTTGACAAATTCTGTTTTTCGTGTGTTGTTTGCTTATTTTGATGAATCTATGAGTAGTATTGGAGGAGACGAATCATAGAGAAGCTGGAATACAGTAGGTTTAACACCAATATAAACAAAGAATGAGTTCATTGCAGTACCTTTGAGTGGTGGTTTGTTTTCTTATACTAACGAAGCTCACGAGATTTTTGTCTAAGTTTTGTGTTGTGAAGTTTTCAAGTTTTGAGTATTGCTTTGATGGACTATGGAACAAAGCGTGGCAAGAGCCTAAGCTTGGGGATGCCCAAGGCACCCCAAGGTAAAATTCAAGGACAACCAAAAGCCTAAGCTTGGGGATGCCCCTGGAAGGCATCCCCTCTTTCGTCTTCATCTGTCGGTAACTATACTCGGAGCTATATTTTTATTCACCACATGATATGTGTTTTACTTGGAGCGTCATGTATCATGTGAGTCTTTGCTTGTTATTTTTCCACAATTATCCTAGCTGGACACACCTTTTTGAGAGAGATAAATATGGCCTAGGAATTGTTAGAACACTCTATGTGCTTCACTTATATCTTCTGAGTTGAATAGTTTTTGCTCTAGTGCTTCACTTATATCTTTTAGCGTACGGTGGTAATTATATTTTGTAGAAATTGTTGATCTCTCATGCTTCAATTATATCCTCTTGAGAGTCTATTAAAACAGCATGGTAATGTGCTTTGGTTATAAAACTAGCCTTCTCATGATAGGCATCCAAGATCAATGTAGTAAAAACTTTCATACTAAGTGGATTGAATATGATGAGAAGTTGGATGCTTGATAATTGTTTTGAGATATGAGGATAGTGATATTAGAGTCATGCTAGTGGATTTATTATGAAATTGAGAAATACTTGTGTTAAAGTTAGTGATTCTCATAGCATGCACGTATGGTGAACCGCTATGTGACGAAGTTAGAGCATGAGGTATTTGTAGAGTGTCATCCTTTGTGTGGAGGTCGGGGGCACGCGATGGTTAACTCCTACCAACCTCCCCCCTAGGAGCATGCGTTGATTGCTTTGTTTTGATGACTCGCAATTTTTTGCAATAAGTATATGAGTTCTTATGACTAATGTTGGGTCCATGGATTATACGCACTCTCACCCTTCCACCATTGCTAGCCTCTCTTGTACCGCGCAACTTTCGCCGGTACCATACACCCACTATATACCTTCCTCAAAATAGCCACCATATATCTTCCTCAAAACATCCACCATACCTACCTATCATGGCATTTCCATAGCCATTCCGAGATATATTGCCATGCAACTTTCCACCGTTCCATTCATATGACACGCTTCATATTGTCATATTGGCATGCATGATCATGTAGTTGACATCGTATTTGTGGCAAAGCCACCATGCATAACTGTTCATACATGTGACTCTTGATTCATTGCACATCCTGGTACACCACCGGAGGCATTCATATAGAGTCATACTTTGTTCTAGTATCGAGTTGTAATGTCGAGTTGTAATATAGAGTTGTAATATAGAGTTGTAATTCATTATAAGTGTGATGATCATCATTATTAGAGCATTGTCCCATGTGAGGAAAGGCCGGACAAAAGAAAAGGCCCCTCCAAAAAAAGAAAAAAAAGGAAAAAAAGGAAAAGAAAAAAGAGACAATTGCTACTATCTTTTTCCACACTTGTGCTTCAAAGTAGCACCATGTTCTTCATGACAGAGAGTCTTGTGTTTAGTCACTTTCATATACTAGTGGCAATTTTCATTATAGAACTTGGCTTCTATATTCCAACGATGGGCTTCCTCAAATGACCTAGGTCTTCGTGAGCAAGCAAGTTGGATGCACACCCACTTAGTTTCTTTTGTTGAGCTTTCATACATATTTAGCTCTAGTGCATCCATTGCATGGAAATCCCTACTCACTCACATTGATATCTATTGATGGGCATCTCCATAGCCCATTGATACGCCTAGTCGATGTGAGACTATGTCGCTCCTTTTTGTCTTCTCCACAACCACCATTCTATTCCACATAGTGCTATATCCATGGCTCACGCTCATGTATTGCGTGAAAGTTGAAAGGTTTGAAAGAATAGAGTATGAAAACAAGTGCTTGGCCGAAACCGGGGTTGTGCATGATATGAATATTTTGTGTGATGAAGAGGGGCATAGCCAGACTATATGATTTTGTAGGGATAACTTTCTTTAGCCATAGTATTTTGAGAAGACATGATTGCTTTGTTAGTATGCTTGAAGTATTATTATTTCTTATGTCAAATAGACTTTTGTCTTGAATCTTTCAGACCTGAACATTCATGCCACAATTAAGAGAATTACATTGAAAACTATGTTGGTTAGCATTCCACATCAAAAATTCTGTTTTTATCATTTACCTACTCGGGGACGAGCAGGAATTAATCTTGGGGATGCTTGATACGTCTCCAACGTATCTATAATTTTTGATTGTTCCATGCTATTATTTATGATGTTTTGGATGTTTAATGGGCTTTGTTGTACACTTTTATATTATTTTTGGGAGTAACCTATTAACCCAAAGGCCCAGTCCAGAATGCTGTTTTTTTTTGCCTATTTCAGGGTTTTATAGAAAAGGAATATCAAACGGGGTCCAAACAGAATGAAACTTCGGGAGAGATATTTTTGGAGCAAAATACGCACGGGAGACTTGAGAACCACGGAGTAGGGCACACATGGCGTCCACGAGGGTGGGGGGCGCCCCCCCTACAGGGCGCGCCCCCTGCCTCGTGAGCCCCACGTTTGGCCCCTGGTGCCCTTCTTCCTCCTATATATATCTACGTACCCCGAAACCATCAGAACAATAGAGAAAACCCTAGTTCCACTGCCGCAACCTTCTGTTCCCGTGAGATCCCATCTTGGGGCCTGTTCCGGAGCTCCGCCGGGCGGGGGATCTACCATGGAGTGCTTCTACATCATCATCATCGCCTCACCATGAGTTGTGAGTGTTGGGGAACGTAGTATTTCAAAAATTTCCTACGATCACGCAAGATCCATCTACTAGATGCATAGCAACGAGAGGGGAGAGTGTGTCCACGTACCCTCGTAGACCGGGAGCGGAAGCGTCTAGTGACGCGGTTGATGTAGTCAAACTTTCTTCGCAATCCAACCGATCAAGCACCGAACGTACGGAGCCTCCGCGTTCAGGACACGTTCAGCTTGATGACGTCCCATGAGCTCTTGATCCAGTAGAAACTCGCAGGAGAGTTTCGTCAGCACAACGGCGTGGTGACGGAGATTATGAAGCTACCGGCGCAGGGCTTCACCTAAGCACTGCAATGGTATGACCGGCGCGTGTTTCTGTGGAGAGGGGCACCGCACACGGTTGGGAGAGATCAACTGATCAACTTGTGTGTCTATGGGGTGCCTCTACCCCCGTATATAAAGGAGTGGAGGAGGGGGAGGGCCGTCCCTCTCTATGGCGCGCCCTAGGGGAGTCCTACTCCCACCGGGAGTAGGATTCCCCCTTTCCTAGTAGAACTAGGAGCCCTTCCAAGTAGTAGGAGTAGGAGAGAAGGAAAGGGAAAAGAGAAGAGAAGGAAGGAGGGGGCGCAGCCCCTCCCCCTAGTCCAATTTGTACTAGGCCTTGGGGGCGCAGCCTTCCTCCTCTCTCTTTCCCCTAAACCCCCATAAGGCCCATATACTCCCCGGCGAATTCCCGTAACTCTCCGGTACTCCGAAAAATATCCGAATCACTCGGAACCTTTCTGATGTCCGAATATAGTCGTCCAATATATCGATCTTTATGTCTCGATCATTTCGAGACTCCTCGTCATGTCCCTAATTTCATCCGGGACTCCGAACTACCTTCGATACATGAAAAAAACATAAACTCATAATACCAATCGTCATCAAACGTTAAGCGTGCGGATCCTACGGGTTCGAGAACTATGTAGACATGATCGAGACTCATCTCCGGTCAATAACCAATAGCGGAACCTGGATGCTCATATTGGCTCCTACATATTCTACGAAGATCTTTTATCGGTCAAACCGCATAACAACATACGTTGTTCCCTTTGTCATCGGTATGTTACTTGCCCGAGATTTGATCGTCAGTATCTCAATACCTAGTTCAATCTCGTTACCGGCAAGTCTCTTTACTCATTTTGTAATACATCATCTTGTGACTAACTCATTAGTCATTTTCTTGCAAGGCTTATTATGATGTGTATTACCGAGAGGGCCGAGAGATACCTCTCCGACACTCGGGGTGACAAATCCTATTCTTGATCTATGCCAACACCACGAACACCTTCGGAGACACCTGTAGAGCATCTTTATAATCACCCAGTTATGTTGTGACGTTTGATAGCACAAAAGGTGTTCCTCCGGTATTCGGGAGTTGCATAATCCATAGTCATAGGAACATGTATAAGTCATGAGGAAAGCAATAGCAGTAAAACTAAACGATCATAGTGCTAAGCTAACGGATGGGTCTAGTCCATCACATCATTCTCTCAAATGACAACTCATATCTATGGCTAGGAAACATAACCATCTTTGATCAATGAGCTAGTCTAGCAGAGGCATACTAGGGACACTCTGTTTTGTCTATGTATTCACACATGTATTAAGTTTCCTGTTAATACAATTCTAGCATGAATAATAAACATTTATCATGATATAAGGAAATAAACAATAACTTTATTATTGCCTCTAGGGCATATTTCCTTCAGTCTCCCACTTGCACTAGAGTCAATAATCTAGCTCACATCGCCATGTGATTTAATACTGATAGTTCACACCGTTATGTGAATAACACCCATAGTTCACATCGCCATGTGACCAACACCCAAAGGGTTAATAGAGTCAATAATCTAGTTCACAACGCTATGTGATTAACACCCAAGAGTAATAAGGTGTGATCATGTTTTGCTTGTGAGAGAAGTTTAGTCAACGGGTCTGTCACATTCAGATCCGTATGTATTTTGCAATTTTTTTTGTCTACAATGCTTTGCATGGAGCTACTGTAGCTAATTGCTCCCACTTTCAATATGTATCCATATTGATACTTAGACTTATCGAGATTAGTGTAAAGCTTGCATCGACGTAACTCTTTACGACGAACTCTTTATCACCTCGATAATCAAGAAACATTTCCTTAGTCATCCAGTAACTAAGGATAATTTTGACCGCTGTCCAGTGATCTACTCCTAGATCACTTTTGTACCTCCTTACCAAACTCATGGCAAGGTACACAACAGGTTTAGTACACAGCATGGCATACTTTATAGAACCTATGGCTGAGGCATAGGAAATGACTTTCATTCTTTCTCTATCTTCTATCGTGGTCGGGTTTTGAGTCTTACTCAACTTCATACCTTATAACTCAGGCAAGAACTTCTTCTCTGACTGATTCATTTTGAACTACTTCAAAAACTTTTCAAGGTATGTACTCATTGAAAAAACTTATCAAGCGTCTCGATCTATCTCTATAGATCTTGATGCTCAATATGTAAGCAGCTTCACCAAGGTCTTTCTTTGAAAAAAAAACTCCTTTCAAACACTCCTTTACGCTTTCCAGAAAATTCTACATCATTTTCGTTCGACAATATGTCATTCACATATACTTATCAGAAAGGATGTAGTGCTCCCACTCACTTTCTTGTAAATACAGGCTTCACCACAAGTCTGTATAAAACCATATGCTTTGATTACCTCATCAAAGCGTATATTCCAACTCCGAGATGCTTGCATCAGTCCATAGATGGATCGCTGGAGCTTGAACACTTTGTTAGCACCTTTAGGATCGACAAAACCTTCTAGTTGCATCATATACAACTCCTCTTTGAGATATCCATTCAGGAATGAAGTTTTGACATCCATTTGCCAGATTTCATAATCATAAAATGTGGCAATTGCTAACATGATTCGGACAGACTTTAGCATCGCTACGGGTGAGAAAGTCTCATCGTAGTCAACTCCTTGAACTTGTCGGAAACCTTTCGCAACAAGTCGAGCTTTGTAGACAGTAACATTACCGTCAGCGTCAGTCTTCCTCTTGGAGATCCATTTATTTTCAATTGCTTGCCGATCATCGGGCAAGTCAAACAAAGTCCACACTTTGTTCTCATACATGGATCCCATCTCAGATTTCATGGCCTTAAGCCATTTCGCGGAATCTGGGCTCATCATCGCTTCCTCATAGTTCGTAGGTTCATCATGGTCTAGTAACATGACTTCCAGAATTGGGTTGCCGTACCACTCTGGCGCGGAACGTACTCTGGTTGATCTACGAAGTTCAGCAGAAACTTGATCCGAAGTTTTGTGATCATCATCATTAGCTTCCTCACTAATTGGTGTAGGAATCACTGGAACCAGTTTCTGTGATGTACTACTTTCCAATTCGGGAGAAGGTACAATTACCTCATCAAGTTCCACTTTCCTCCCACTCACTTCTTTCGAGAGAAACTCCTTCTCTAGAAAGGATCCATTCTTAGCAATGAATATCTTGCCTTCGGATCTGTGATAGAAGGTGTACCTAACAGTCTCTTTTGGGTATCCTATTGTCGGGGAAACTGATCGCCCACGAACACCTATGGGACCGGAGCCCCTTCTACGTTGCGGTAAGGGAGCGGAGGGAGCACGGAGAGCAGATCGAGGAGCACACGCGGGCAGTTTACCCAGGTTCGGGCCGCGCGGACGCGTAAAACCCTACTCCTGCCTTAGTTGTATTGAGTTCTCGGGCTCGGGAGCTTGAAGATCTACAGTACTAGCTACACCGAGCGTAGGAGTGATCGAGTTTCAGGGATCGAACCCCCTCTACGTTGTGCATGGGCCTCCTTTTATAGCTCAAAGGGGTCACCGACAGGTGTCAACGTAGAGGAGGGTAAAAGTGTAATTTTGGTGGTAGTTGTAACAGTGCGTGAACAGTGTATGTACAGTGACCTATACCTAACCCTGATGGTGGGGGACAAGGGCATTGAATGCCCGTCGCCGTCACCCCAAAAGCGCCCGCCAGGGGGTCTCCGTCCGCCACGACGACGGCCTCGTCACCGCGGCTCGCCACCGTGTACCCCAGGCTGCACAACCATCTGCCACGCGCCCCTGGAAGGGCCCCAGGGCGACGCGTGGCCAGATGAGCTGGAGCACAGGCACACAGTGTAAGCCACCCCCGGCAAGCACCTTGCCGGGGCTGCTATCTTGCCGGGCCCGGAAGCTTGTCGCTCTCCGGGTCCTGCCGGGGCGCGCGATGCGCCACGATGTCTCTTCTGAGGGGCTGTCCATTGGCCTTCCTGGCAAGCTCCTCTTGCCAGGGTCTTGTGCTGGAATGATAACCTTGAGCCTGGTGCGGTCTTCCCGGCAAGCTCCTCTTGCCGGGGCCTTGTTCTTCTGATTTGTATACTTTGTTCTTGAATGGCTTCAAAGGGGTCCGGAGTGGGCTTTGGCGGGCGCGTGGTGAGCCAGACCGCGGGAGGCTGCTACTGCCCGTGCACAAGTCGGGATACTAAGGTACCCCTACTCTAGTACACCGACAGGAGCCCCCGGGACTGGGCCACACACGGTGCCGAGCGCTGTTGGGCCAGGCCCTAATCAGTGCACGGGCACACGCGGCCCAAGGCGCGCCGTTTCCCACTCCGCCTCAGCCGCATCTCTCCCTAACGGCACGCGTCGATTGCGGCATCGTGGGAGAGATCGTGGCCTGTTTCTTTAATGGGAAAATGTGGAACGTCCCCCACTTCCCCCTTAAAAGCAGAGGAAGCAGGGGCAGTTTCCCCCATCGCTTTCATTGTGTCTTCAATCTCCAGAAACCCCCGTTGCCCTCTGCTTCCGCAAAGGTCGACAGAGAGTCGAGCTCCACCCTTCCTCCGCCGTCTTCAGCATCCGCAGCGCCGTCGGTCTCCCTCACCGTCCCCGCCATGGCCTCGAAGAGCGACAAAGCAAAGAGCGACAAGGCGAAGAAGGAGAAATCCGAGAAGGCGGCGAAGCTGGCAGCCATGCGGAGGAGGATGACGGTCTTCCCGCCGAGGCTCGGCGCGAGGGAGCTGCGGGACAAGTACTACTTGTTCTGGGCGAGGGAGACGAAGGCTCACCCTCGCACCAGGGTCCTCCCCGCCGTAGCCGTCGACATGTTCCCCGGAGGTTACCACTTCTTCGCTTTGTTCTTCCACTGTGGTCTCTGTCCTCCGTATTCAGAGTTCTTTTGTGATGTGATGAACACGTACGGATTCCATCTCTTAGACTTTACCCCGAATGCCGTCCTCACTTTGGCCGTTTTCGCACATCTGTGCGAAAACTATGTCGGGGTCCACCCAAACGTAGCTCTCTTCCGCCACTTCTTCACACCTAGAGTAGAATCTGGATCCCCACTCTCCGGCGGTATCTCCTGGATCTTCAGGCTCGGCAAGAAGGAGGCGTACTTGATTGGAGAGCTACACGGCAAGTGGGAAGAGTGGAGAGCTGACTGGTGCTGGTTCCTGGAAGATGCACCTGAGCAGTTTACCTCGCCGCGCCGGACTGCAATAGTGCGCGGCAAGGATTGGAGCGAATTGGCCCCGGAGGACGACAAGCTGCAGATTGCCCTCACTAGGATCCTTCGCCTCCGGGCCGCCAACCTGACTGTGGGTGAAGTTGGGGCTGATTTCCTCCGCCGCCGCATTGCCCCTCTGCAGGAAAGGAAAAGACCCGCTTGGGAGTTCGGCAACGCGGCAGACCGCATGAGGCTGCGCCCCGGGCTGAACTATAACTTCACCGTCTTGGAACTGAAGGGGATGGTCCGGGAGCTGTTCAAACATGACCCCAGGCACAAGGAGTGGTTCACCCCGTCCCGGGGAGTAGTTCCGTTGTGCAACAATACTGCCCTTAGTGCCATCCGCGCGGTGATGCCTGAGTGCGACTCCCACGGGGTTGTCCCCACCTGGCTGGTGCCTTCAGCGGAGACCGTGCAGGCCTTCTTTGACAACCTGGTTGAAAAGCCACGCAACGCCAAGGAGAAGAAGGGTCTCACCCGGGAGACCACCGAGCGAGATGTGGCGTACATTGCCTCCAGAATGGAGGAGGCCGCCGCAGCTGTGGCTGCAGGTGAATTTGGGTACACTGTGGATGAAGCAGAGGCGGCGGACGCGGCGAGCCAGACCGAGGAGGCGGAAATCCTCAAGCTGCTGAAGATTGCACCCGAGGAGTTCGCCGGGGAACCTGCCGGGGAGCCTGCCGGGACGAGCGAGGTTGCCGGGCAGGGCACTGAGTCCAGTGAGCCCGCCGAGGAAGACGCCGAATCGGGCGATTCTGACGAAGACTCCGGCGGGTCTCTGAACCTCGACGACGATGCCTCCTCATCCTCCGAGAACTCTCCGCCACCACCAAGTCCTCCGCCACAGCAGAAGAAGTGCCTCCGCAAGGCCACTGAGACGACGAGGCCACCGGCGCCCCGACAACAGCCGAAGCGCCGTGCGGCGCGTGCCACCACGACCAGCAAGGCCGTCAAGGAGGCGCCCCGTGCCCGAGCGACAAGTGGAGGGGGATCTTCCCGAAGTGGCTCTGGTGTTCCTTCCGCCCCTCGGTCTTCGGGGACGACCGGAGCGGGGTCCGCACAAACCACGGCCCCGGAGCCCGCCAAGCGCCCGAGGGAGCCTTCCCCTCCAGCTCCCTGCGTTGGAGCACGCGAGGCGCAGTTCGACTTCTCCGCCCTCAGCTCCGATGAAGAGGAGGAAGAGTAAGCATTTGCACTTTCTATTTCCTTTGCTTTTGTCTTGATTTCTCTTGCTTGGTTCTGATCTTGTTTTGGCTTCCAGGACCTTGACCCAGAGGATGGCGAAGAGGGCCAAGATCCCTGTGGTCGATCTCGAGGACGACGAGCCTACCGCAGCGACGGGGGATGCGCCAACGACAAACTTGCCGGACCAGCCTGCTGCTCCGGAGAGCAGCCCCTAGCGTAAGTCTGGTATTCATTCTTCTGCTCGACGAGCATGCTTGAGGTGGTTATCTTTTTTGATGTCTTGTTGTCTTGTGCAGAAGTGGATCCGCAGCCGCAGGAGCACCAAGAGACCGCCCCCGACGAGCCGCTTGTTCCACCCTCCCCGCCAAGGATGAGCTCCCCGGCGAGGGACAGTGCTCCGCCAAGGACGGGTACTCCGCCAAGGGCGAGTACCCCGCCAAGGGCGAGCAGCCCGACAAGGGTGAGCACCCCGCCAAGGGAGGACGCAAGCGGCCCTCCGCCAGCAGGGGCCACTACTACGCCGCCAAGGGAGAATCCCCCGGCGAGGGACCCCGTTGTTGAAGAGGCCCGCGAAGGTAAACCCTTGTAATTTCTTCTTCTTGGATTTTTCTTTTTGGATATTTGCTTGACGATTCTTTCTTTTCTTTTACTTCTGCTAGATCCGCCCGCCCCGGAGCCGATGGAGACGGAGACCATCGTCGAGGAAGACGTGCGCGGCAATGCTGGCAACGCCACCAACGAAGGAATGGCTGGTGCTGACGAGCCAGCCGCCGAGGAGACCGCCCCGACTGCTGACGCCGCAGCTGGGGAGGGGACCAGCGACCACACTGCTGGCCCAGAGGCCGCAGGAGCGCCGGACGCTGCACCGGCCGCCGACCCCTCCGCTCCTGCGGCTGGGTCGGGTGTCTATCTGGAGGCCGCCAACGGGCTCTTTATCCAAGTCCCGTGGGCGTCCTCATCAAGGGCACCCGCGGAGGGGGAGACCTTCGACGGAGAAGTTCTCCCCTCCGCCGGGCTGAAGGTTGTCGACGCGCCCGGCAGCAGCAACGAGCCCGAAGAGGAGCAACTCCTACGCCGGCTTCTGGCCTTGTACCGGGCCAGGCAGGCTAAGTTGGACTCCCGGGAGGCCCTGGCTGCCAAGGCTGGTGCTGATCTGGAGAAGCGTGCCGTGGAGCTCCGTGCCGCCAACCAGGCGGCCCTCCGGAACTTAGCGGAGGAGCGTGAAGAGCTTGCCGGAGCACACCAGGCGTTCCTCCTTGAGAAGGCCGAGGTGGAGGAGCAGCAGCGGCTGGCCGCCGAGGAGCTGTCTCGGCGGGAGGGAGAGCTCAACCAGCGGAAGGTCGACCTCGACAGCCACGAGGACGACCTCACCGCTCGTGAGCAGGCCATTGGCGGGGCTCTGCAGGAGGCGAGGGACGCCGCTGCTGCCGCAGAGACCGCCAAGAGGGATCTGGAGGCCCGGGTGGCGCAGATGGAGACGAACTTGAAGGCGAGCGAGGACAGGGTCGCCGCGCTCAACGTGGCGCGGGAGAAGGACGCCCATTCCAACTCGGAGCTGCAAGTCCGCCTCTCCGAGAAAGGTAAAGAGCTCACCGACGCTAGGGACTCTATTGCTGACTTGGAGCTGAAGGTTTCCACCCTCACCGATTCGCTTGGCGCCGCCCGGGACCGCGAGACGAAGCTGAAGGACGATCTTCGTACCGAGAGGGCCTTGCTGGAAAGCGCCGCCGTCTCGCAAAACCACTTCCAGCGGAGGGTGGAGCAGTGGACCGAGGAGCTCGTCGCCTCCGCTGCCAACATTGACAAGGAGATGGTGGCGTTGAGGGCGGAGCACCTCGTGTATTCCCCCGACGAGAGCCTCCCCCACAGCGCCAAGCTGAGCTTGTTCTTCAGAGGAGTGGCGCCGGCTCTCGCGCGGCTACGGGAGAAGATCCCCGCGCAGCTGGCTGACGAGACGCGCCGGCTTTGTACGGGTACAATGGAGCGGTGCTGTCGAAGATCGTCTACCGCAACCCCGGAATCAACCTCGTCAATGTCCTCCGGACCCTGCCGCCCGAAGCTGACCAGGAGGCATTGAAGGCACAAGTTGCCCACATCGTAGCCAAGGCGAGCAAGATCAAGAGGGTCGACGGGGACTGAAGAGACTAGGCTCCTCTCTTTCTGCTTCCTTCGCCGCTGTTAATTAAGTCATGGGTAGTAGTTGGTTAGAAAAGCGGCAAGCTATCTTGTAATATAACTTTATTTTGGATAATCAATGCAGTGTTATCTCCCTTGTTTAGTCCTTTCACATTGTATGCTTTCCACCCTTCGCTTTTAGGGAACTTGCCGGCAAAGGAACCTTGCCGCGAGCGCTGAGTGCGGGACTCTTAGCAGCCTGCTAGCAATGCCCTTGCTGGCAAGAAACCTTGCCGCAGCTAGTCGCAGCACACTTAGATTGCTGAGCGAACTCGAAAACGAGGTAAGGGCGCGACACTTGTCGCAGCTCACTTAAGCCGTTGAGCGTGCTCGAAACAAAGTAAGGGTGCGGCTAGCCACGGGTAGGTTCCTCCGCGCACAGGTTTTCCATACAAGGTGTGGTTGTTCAAGGAATACAACTAAAATTTTAAAGATTTGAATTGCTCAAACTCTGGCAACTTAGCTTTTATGGATTGTTTGCTTTCCCGGCAAGGCTTCCCTTCTTTGAACAGCACCTGGTTCATACCTCCATCTCCTCCCCCCCGGCAAACTTGTGCGCGAGGAACTCTTCTTCTGTTTAAGAGAGAAGGGAAAAGAGGAGAAAACACAAGTATGGAGCCTTGTGGCTTGTTACTGCTTACCGGGGATGTGTGCTGCACAAAGTGTCAGATGATACATGCAAGTAAAAAAGAAAAGCATGAAATGACAAACAGTGTGAAGCACGAAAGTTTTACTGATGCACGGGGTCTGCGCCCGGCTTTGTACAAAGGTTTACATGCAACAGCGGCAAGACTTGTACAAAAGGTGGTTGCCGGAGCGGATCGCGGCAACCGCGCCTTATGGGTGAAACTTGCGAAGATGCTCTATGTTCCAGGAGTTGCTCACCGGTAAGCCTTCTTCGGTCTCAAGGCGGACAGCGCCGGGCCTTGTGACTCACCCGATAAGGGCCTTCCCACTTCGGCGTCAACTTGTTGGAGCCCTTGGCGGACTGAACGCGCCGAAGAACAAGGTCGCCTTCCTCGAGACTCCTGGCCTTGACCTTGCGGCTATGATAGCGACGCAAGGCTTGCTGGTATCGAGCAGCTCGTACAGCAGCCTGGAGACGGTCCTCCTCGAGGAGCAATGCATCATCTTGCTGCAGTTGCTCTTGCTCGAGCTCGTCGTAAGCGAGTACTCGAGGAGACCCGTATACGAGTTCCGTGGGGAGAACTGCCTCTGCTCCATAGACAAGAGCAAAGGGTGTCTGTCCGGTGGCTCGATTTGGTGTCGTCCTGATTGACCAAAGAGCCGCCGGCAACTCCTCTATCCAGTTTCTTCTGCACTTGTGCAGCCTGTCGAAGGTTCTTGTCTTGAGTCCGCGCATCACTTCAGCATTTGCCCTCTCTGCTTGACCATTGCTCCTCGGGTGAGCAACAGAAGCAAAGCAGACCTTGGCGCCAAGGTCTTGGACGTACTGCATGAAGGTGCGGCTTGTGAACTGTGTGCCGTTGTCGGTGATGATCCTGTTAGGGATTCCAAAATGGCAAACGATTGACCCGAAGAACCTTACTGCTGACTGTGCTGTCACCTTTCTCACTGGTTCCACTTCTGGCCACTTTGTGAACTTGTCGATTGCAACGTACAAGTATTCAAAGCCCCCGACTGCGCGGGGAAAGGGGCCGAGGATGTCGAGCCCCCAGACCGAGAAGGGCCAGGACAAAGGGATCGTCTGGAGAGCTTGAGCTGGTTGATGTATTTGCTTGGCATGGAACTGGCACGCTTCACACTTGGTTACTTGTGCAGTTGCATCTTGGAGGGCTTCTGGCCAAAAGAAACCTTGCCGGAACGCCTTCCCGGCAAGCGCTCTTGCGCCAATGTGGTGGCCACATATGCCTCCATGTATCTCTGCCAACAGCTTCTGTCCATCTTCCCGAGGAATGCACTTCAACCTGACACCGTTGAGTCTTCTTCTGTACAGTTCGTTGCCAATGAACTGGAACATACTTGACTGTCTGGTTATCTTCTCTATCTCTTCTGGTTCTTCGGGAAGTTCTCCAGTTTGAAGAAAACGGACGATTTGCTATGCCCATGCTGGAGCCTGAGGCTCAACAACAAGGACTAAAGGCATCAGTGCTGTTGCGGGAACCCCAGCTTCTACGACAAGAGCCTGCGGCTCTGCCGGAGCTGAGGGTTCCCCGGCAAGCCTGCCGGGGCCAGGCTTGTCGGGAACGTCTGCTTCAACTGTACAGACCCTTGGGTCCGCAGGAGCAGATTGTTCCTCAACATCTTGGTTGTTGATCTTGGGGACCTTGGCGGCGGCTTCGGGAAGATCTGCTGGCAAGTAGTCGCCGGAGACCAACTTCCTCTTCTTGCTTTGTCCAACTGATGGTGTAACGGATGGTTGAGTTAGCTTGAGCATGAAGGTTCCTGGTTCCACAGGTAACTTCATTGCAGCACACTTCGAGAGGCCATCTGCGATATCATTCTGAGCTCTTGGGACATGCTCCATTTGCAGACCTTCAAAGTGTTCTTCAAGCTTCCTCACTTCATCGACATAAGCTTCCATCAACGGACTCTGGTAACTCTTGTTCACTTGTCGGACCACCAACTGTGAGTCCCTCGCACAATTAGCTTCTTAATCCCAAGTTCGGCCGCAATTCTGAGGCCGGCAAGCAAACCTTCATACTCGGCAGTATTGTTTGTCGCTTGCTCCTTGGGAAAGTGCATTTGGACAACATACTTGAGGTGTTCTCCGGTGGGCGCTATGAGTAACACGCCAGCACCGGTGCCTTGCAGCGAGAAGGCACCATCGAAGTACATTATCCACTCTTTGCTTGCTTCTTGGACGGGGATGCTTGTCTCTAGAACTTCCTCATCTGGTGTTGGGGTCCATTCTGCTATGAACTCTACCAAAGCTCTGCTCTGTATGGTTGAAGTGCTTTCAAACTTGAGACCAAAGCTTGACAGCTCCAGTGCCCACTCGACGATCCTGCCTGTTGCTTCTGGATTTTGCAATATCCTCTTCAACGGAAAGCGAGTGACCACTGTTATCTCGTGTGCTTGGAAGTAGTGGCACAATTTTCTCGAGGCCATGAGGAGACCGAAAAGCAATTTCTGCACCCCAGAGTATCTTGATCTAGCCCCTTGCAAGAGGGAATTTACAAAATAAACTGGGCGCTGCACCATCTTCTTTCGCACTTCTCCTTGTTCCTGCGCAGACTTGTCCTTGTCGGGGCCAGAGCTTGTCGGGGAAGCCCCCTGCTTGTCGCTAGTTGCGCTTGCCGGGGATGTGGGTTCCTCATCTGCCTCCCTCTTCGTTACTAACGCAGCACTAACCACTTGATTGGTTGCCGCTAGGTACAACAGCAACTTCTCTCGTGGCTTAGGTGCGACAAGTATTGGAGTGGAGGACAGGTATCCTTTCAAGTCTTGCAGCGCTGCCTCCGCTTCCGGAGTCCATTTCATAGGACCTGCCTTTTTCAAGATTTTGAAGAAAGGCAGGGCGTGTTCTGCAGACTTTGAAATGAACCTGCTGAGGGCAGCCACACAACCAGCAAGTCTCCTTACGTCCTTGACGCGCTTCGGGGCTTCAATCTGCTCGATGGCTTTTATCTTGTCGGGATTGGCTTCAATCCCCCTCTGGGACACGAAGAACCCGAGAAGCTTGCCGGAGGGGACTCCGAAGACGCACTTCTCGGGGTTCAGCTTGAGTTGTATCTTGTGCAGATTCTCAAAGGTTTCTTCTAGGTCTTGAATCAGGGTATCCTTGCTCTTGCTCTTGACCACTATATCATCCATGTAGGCTTCTACATTCATGTGTATCTGTGGCTCAAAAGCAGTGTGTACCACCCTTGCAAATGTTGAACCCGCATTCTACAATCCAAAGGGCATGCGTATGAAACAGTATGTGCCACATGGAGTAATGAATGCAGTCTTCTCTTCATCCTCCTCAGCCATGAATATCTGGTGGTAACCTGAGTATGCATCGAGAAATGAAAGCAACTCACATCCAGTCGTGGAGTCAACAATCTGGTCGATGCGCGGCAAGGGAAAAGGATCCTTGGGACAAGCTTTATTCACATCAGTGAAGTCTATACAAAGTCTCCATTTCCCATTAGCCTTTCGCACGACAACTGGATTGGCCAACCATGTAGGATGGAGTACGCCTCTAACCAGGCCTGCTGCTTCCAACTTCTTTATCTCCTCGGCAATGAACTCTTGGCGCTCCACAGCTTGCTTCCTGACCTTCTGCTTGACGGGCCGCGCGTGAGGACAAACAGCAAGCTTGTGCTCAATTACCTTCCTGGGAACGCCGGGGATGTCAGACGGTTGCCATGCGAACACGTCGACATTCGCCCGCAGGAAGGCAACGAGCGCGCTTTCCTATTTGGGGTCGAGCGTATCAATGATGGTGAAGGTACCACCAGTGCCGTCCTCCTTGGCGGACACCTTCTTGGTTGCCGGTGGAGCTGCCATTCCTTTCTTGCACTTGCCGGTGGAGCTCGATGGTGCGTCCTCGACGGCAGCGCGGCACTCCGAAGAGGTGCGTTTGCCGGAGTGGGCTCCAGAGCTCTTGCCGGACTTGGTCTTGGTCTTCCCCCCGGGAGCTTCAGCGGCAAGTGCCTTGCTGTCTGCCGCTGCTTCTGCATCCCGGTAGATCTTGTCGGCGCAGATAAGCGCGTCCTTCTTGTCGCCGGGGACAGAGATGACGCTTATCGCCCCCGACATCTTGAGCATGTTGTACGCGTAGTGGGAAGCTGCCATGAACTTGGCGAGGGCAGGACGGCCAAGTATCCCATTATATGGCAATGGGATATCGGCAACGTCGAACGTGATCCTCTCCGTCCTGAAGTTGAGCTCTCCGCCAAAGGTCACTGGCAGCGTGATCTTCCCCTTCGGCTTGCTCCTTCCCGGGTTGATCCCTTGGAATGACCCGGTTTCCTCGAGCTCGCTGTCGGGGATCTGCAGCTTCTTGATCATAGCAGAGGAGATCAAGTTGAGGCCGGCCCCGCCGTCAACCAACATCTTGGTGACCTTGAGGTTGCGGATAGTTGGTGAAACCAACATCGGCAAGCACCCGACCGCAGTTGTGCGGTCAGGGTGGTCCTCAAGGTCGAAGATGATGGGCGTGCCAGACCATTTCAGCAGCCTGCGTGACTCGACGGGTGGCTCAGCTGCATTCACTTCCCGCACCCACTGCTTGAGTTGGTGGTGGGAAGTGTGCAGGGAGGCACCTCCGTCGACACACAGAACTTCTGTGGCCTTCTGGAACTCCTGCTCGCTGTTATCTCCTTCATCCATGTCCTCGTCATCGTCTTCGTCCTCATCCTTGTCGCGGCCCCGGGGAGGTCTGTCACCTTGCCGCTGCTTGGCCTTGCCGCGGCGCCCTCCCCGGCCGTTGAACGGCCGCTTCTTGCTGGGCTCTCCTCCGCCTCCTTGGGCCTTCTCCTTGTCGCGACGCTCGTATTCAGCCTTCTGCTGCTCTACGAGGTACTCTACCCTCTTGCAGTTCTGGAGATCGTGGCCCTTGGTGCGGTGGATCTTGCAGTACTGCTTGTCGGAGCCATCCTGCTTGTCGGCTACCGCTACAGGGGTGGACTCCTTGTCGGAGCCACCAGCCTGTGTCTTCTTGGCGGCAGCCTCCTTGCCGAACTGCTCGACAACCAGCACCTCTTTGTTCTTCTTCTTCTTGTTATTCCGCCGCCGGTTTTTCTTGGCCGGGGCGGCATCCTCGCTGTCTGTTCCTCCTACTCCAGTATCCTCTCCGGGGAGTCTCCTCCCCTCTTCAGCACGCGCGCACTTGTCAGCCCGAGCGTAAAGCTCGCTGACGTCCCGGATCTTGATCATCGCCATCTCCTCCCTCATCCGGCGGTTACGCACGTTCTGGTGGAACGCGCTGATAACCGCGGCGGGGTGGATATCGGGGATGTTGTGCTGAACGCGGCTGAACCTTTGGATATACTTTCGCAAGTACTCTCCCTCCTTCTGGGCAAGGATGTGGAGATCGCTCTCCTGGCCGTGGGGTTTGTGGCCGCCCGTGAAGGCGCCAACAAACTGGTGGCACAAATCCTCCCAAGAAGATATGGAGTTCTCCGGCAAGTGCATGAGGCAGGATCTGACGTTGGGCTTGAGCACGAGCGGGAAGTAGTTGGCTAAGATCTTCTCGTCGCGTCCCCCGGCAGCCTGCACCGCAATGGTGTAGATGCTGAGGAACTCCGAGGGGTGTGTCTTGCCGTCGTACTTCTCGGGTACGTCGGGCTTGAAGTTCTTCATGCTGGGCCACTGGACTTGCCGCAGCTCTCGGGTGAATGCAGGGCAACCTGCCGCGTACGGCAAGTCGCCTGGTTCACCGGGCGCGTGCATGTCGACAGCAGTCCCAGCGTGCTGATCGGACTGTCTTCGAGCTTCTCTTCGACGCTCGATGCGGGTTCGAGCGTCTTCTTGTCGCCTGTCGTCGAGGACTTGGCGCTGATCGCGGCGAGCCCGCGGATCCGATGACGCTGTGGAGTCATCGTCGACGTTGATCCGGCGGGGTGGCGATTTCTGCTTCCTCGGCGGGGAGTGCACGGTAGTTGCACCCCCGGCGGTCTTGTCTCCATCGGCCTTCGCTTGGTCGACTTGCCGCGGCCGTGACGTTGCCGGCTGCTGCGGCGTGTCGTTGTTGGCGAATGCGATGAGGCTCTGGATCGTAGCCCTCCAGTCTTCGACCTTGTCTGCCGCTGGAGGGAAGTCGAGAAGTAGCTGAGCCCTAGCCAGGGCTTCTGCTGGAGAGGAGGGAAGCGGCGGCGAGCGGTGCGAGGAGCGAGATATGCTCGGACTTCTAACAGGGTTAGAAGGAGCAGAGTCTCGCCCCGGCGACCGCGCCTTTCTCGTGCCAGGATGCTGGTCTTGAGCGTCCCGCGACCCACCGGCTTGGCCGCGTCCCAGCAAGCGTATGGTACCCCCGGTACCACGTCGTTGCTGGTCCGGCACCTCCTGAGAGGGACGCGGTGCGTGCACGGACGCCGAGGTCTTGGAGTTCGCCCGGTCGTCCGTCTTGTCCTTGGACTTGGTGGCGCCGTGAGTTTCCCCACCGGCGTCCACCCTTCCGCCGGCGTCTCCTCCACCAACCATCGGTTCTGGTGGTGGTGGGATCGACGCAGACGGGCCTCCAACCTCCGAAGCCTTCTTCTTCGGAGGCATGTTGATGCAATCGATGAGGTTGATGAAGTTGGTGAGGCTGTTGAAGATTGCGCCCGCGTGAGCGCCGGATCAGGTTCGCACAACCTCGACGCCCCCTACCTGGCGCGCCAAAGATGTCGGGGAAACTGATTGCCCACGAACACCTATGGGACCGGAGCCCCTTCTACGTTGCGGTAAGGGAGCGGAGGGAGCACGGAGAGCAGATCGAGGAGCACACGCGGGCAGTTTACCCAGGTTCGGGCCACGCGGACGCGTAAAACCCTACTCCTGCCTTAGTTGTATTGAGTTCTCGGGCTCGGGAGCTTGAAGATCTATAGTACTAGCTACACCGAGCGTAGGAGTGATCGAGTTTCAGGGATCGAACCCCCTCTACGTTGTGCATGGGCCTCCTTTTATAGCTCAAAGGGGTCACTGACAGGTGTCAACGTAGAGGAGGGTAAAAGTGTAATTTTGGTGGTAGTTGTAACAGTGCGTGAACAGTGTATGTACAATGATCTATACCTAACCCTGACGGTGGGGGACAAGGGCATTGAATGCCCGTCGCCGTCACCCCAAAAGCGCCCGCCAGGGGGTCTCCGTCCGCCACGACGACGGCCTCGTCACCGCGGCTCGCCACCGTGTACCCTAGGCTGCACAGCCATCTGCCACACGCCCCTGGAAGGGCCCCAGGGCGACGCGTGGCCAGATGAGCTGGAGCGCAGGCACACAGTGTAAGCCACCCCCGGCAAGCACCTTGCTGGGGATGCTATCTTGCCGGGCCCGGAAGCTTGTCGCTCTCCGGGTCCTGCCGGGGCGCGCGATGCGCCACAATGTCTCTTCTGAGGGGCTGTTCATTGGCCTTCCTGGCAAGCTCCTCTTGCTAGGGTCTTGTGCTGGAATGATAACCTTGAGCCTGGTGCGGTCTTCCCGGCAAGCTCCTCTTGCTGGGGCCTTGTTCTTCTGACTTGTATACTTTGTTCTTGAATGGCTTCAAAGGGGTCCGGAGTGGGCTTTGGCGGGCGCGTGGTGAGCCAGACCACGGGAGGCTGCTACTGCCCGTGCACAAGTCAGGATTCTAAGGTACCCCTACTCTAGTACACCGACACCTATGAAGACACATTTCTCCGACTTGGGTTCGAGCTTATCGAGTTGAAGCTTTTTCACATAAGCATCGCAGCCCCAAACTTTAAGAAACGACAACTTTGGTTTCTTGCCAAACCACAGTTCACAAGGCGTCGTCTCAACGGATTTTTAGATGGTGCCCGTATTAAACGTGAATGCAGCTGTCTCTAATGCACATCCCTAAACGATAGTGGTAAATCAGTAAGAGACATCATAGATCGCACCATATCTAATAAAGCACGGTTACGACGCTCGAACACACCATTACGTTGTGGTGTTCCGGGTGGCGTAAGTTGTGAAACTATTCCACATTGTTTCAAATGAAGACCAAACTCGTAACTCAAATATTCACCTCCATGGTCAGATCGTAGGAACTTTATTTTTTTGTTATGATGATTCTCTACTTCTCTCTGAAATTCTTTGAACTTTTCAAATGTTTCAGACTTGTGTTTCATTAAGTAGATATACCCATATCTGCTCAAATCATCAGTGAAGGTCAGAAAAATAACGATACTCGCCGCGAACCTTAACACTCATCGGTCCACATACATCAGTATGTATGATTTCCAATAAATCAGTTGCTCGCTCCATTGTTCCGGAGAACGGAGTTTTAGTCATCTTGCCCATGAGGCATGGTTCGCAAGCATCAAGTGATTGATAATCAAGTGATTCCAAAAGCCCATCAGCATGGAGTTTCTTCATGCGCTTTACACCAATATGATCTAAACGGCAGTGCCAAAAATAAGTTGCACTATCATTATTAACTTTGCATCTTTTGGCTTCAATATTATGAATATGTGTATCACTACGAACGATATCCAATAAACTATTTTCATTGGGTGTATGACCATCGAAGGCTTTATTCATGTAAACAGAATAACAATTATTTTATGACTTTAAATGAATAACCGTATTGCAACAAACATGATCAAATCATATTCATGCTCAACGCAAATGCCAAATAACATTTATTTAGGTTCTACACTAATCCCGAAAGTATAGGGAGTGTGCGATGATGATCATATCAATCTTGGAACCACTTCCAACACACATCGTCACTTCACCTTTAACTAGTCTCTGTTCATTCTGCAACTCTCGTTTTGAGTTACTAATTTTAGCAACTGAACCGGTATCAAATACCCAAGGATTGTTATGAACACTAGTAAAGTACACATCAATAATCTGTATATCAAATATACCTTTGTTCACTTTGCCATCCTTCTTATCCGCCAAGTATCTAGGGCAGTTCCACTTCCAGTGACCATTTCCTTTGCAGTAGAAGCACTTAGTTTTAGGCTTGACTTTAGCTTTGGGTTTCTTCACGGGAGTGACAACTTGCTTGTCATTCTTCTTGAAGTTCCCCTTCTATCCCTTTGCCCTTTACTTGAAACAAGTGGTCTTGTTAACCATCAACACTTGATGCTCTTTCTTGATTTCTACCTTCGCTGATTCCAGCATCGCGAAGAGCTCGGGAATTACTTTCGTCATCCCTTGCATATTATAGTTCATCACGAAGTTCTACTAACTTGGTGATTGTGACTAGAGAACTTTGTCAATTACTATCTTATCTGGAAGATTAACTCCCACTTGATTCAAGTAATTGTAGTACCCAGACAATCTGAGCACATGCTCACTGGTTGAGCTATTCTCCTCCATCTTGTAGGCAAAGTACTGTCAGAGGTCTTATACCTCTCGACACGGGCATGAGTATGAAATACTAATTTCAACTCTTGGAACATCTCATATGCTCCGTGGCATTCAAAACGTTTTTGAAGTCCCGATTATAAGCCATAAAGCATGTCGCACTAAACTATCAAGCAGTCATCATACCGAGCTTGTCAAACGTTCATAACGTCTACATCTGCTCCTGCAATAGATATGTCACCTAGCGGTGCATCAAGGACATAATACTTCTGTGCAGCAATGAGGAAAATCCTCAGATCATGGAACAAGTCCGCATCAGTGCTACTAACATCTTTCAACTTAGTTTTCTCTAGGAACATATCAAAAAACATAGGGGAGCTATAATGCGAGCTATTGATCGACAACATAATTTGCAAATACTATCAGGACTAAGTTCATGATAAATTGAAGTTCAATTTAATCATATTACTAAAGAACTCCCACTTAGATAGACATCCATCTAGTCATCTAAATGATCACGTGATCCAAATCAACTAAACCATGTCCGATCATCACGTGAGATGGAGTAGTTTTCAATGGTGAACATCTTATGTTGATCATATCTACTATATGATTCACGCTCGACCTTTCGGTCTCCAGTGTTCCGAGGCCATATCTGCATATGCTAGGCTCGTCAAGTTTAACCCGAGTATTCTGCATGTGCAAAACTGTCTTACACCCGTTGTATTTCAACGTAGAGCTTATCACACCCGATCATCACGTGGTGTCTCGGCATGACGAACTTTCGCAACGGTGCATACTCAGGGAGAACACTTATACCTTGAAATTTAGTGAGAGATCATCTTATAATGCTACCGTCGATCTAAGCAAAATAAGATGCATAAAAGATAAACATCACATGCAATCAATATAAGTGATATGATATGGCCATAATCATCTTATGCCTTTGATCTCCATCTCTAAGGCACCGTCATGATCACCATCGTCACCGGCGCGACACCTTGATCTCCATCATAGCATCGTTGTCATCTCGCCAACTATTGCTTCCACGACTATCGCTACCGTTTAGTGATAAAGTAAAGCAATTACATGGCGATTGTATTTCATACAATAAGGCGACAACCATATGGCTCATGCCAGTTGCCGATAACTTCACAAAACATGATCATCTCATACAATAACGTATAACTCATCACATCTTGACCATATCACATCACAACATGCCCTGCAAAAACAAGTTAGACGTCCTCTACTTTGTTGTTGCAAGTTTTACATGACTGCTACGGGCTGAGCAAGAACCGTTCTTACCTACGCATCAAAACCACAACGATATTTCGTCAAGTATGTGGTGTTTTAACCTTCACAAGGACCGGGCGTAGCCACACTCGATTCAACTAAAGTGAGAGAGACAGACACCTGCCAGTCACCTTTAAGCAACGAGTGCTCGTAACGGTGAAACCAGTCTCGCGTAAGCGTACGCGTAATATCGGTCCGGGCCGCTTCATCTCACAATACCGCTGACCAAAGTATGACATGCTGGTAAGCAGTATGACAAGTATCGTCCATAACTCACTTGTGTTCTACTCGTGCATATCATCTACGCATAGACCTGGCTCAGATACCACTATTGGGGAACGTAGTATTTCAAATATTTCCTACAATCACGCAAAATCCATCTACTAGATGCATAGCAACGAGAGGGGAGAGTGTGTCCACGTACCCTCGTAGACCAGGAGCGGAAGCGTCTAGTGACGCGGTTGATGTAGTCGAACTTTCTTCGCAATCCAACCGATCAAGCACCAAACGTACGGAGCCTCCGCATTCAGCACACGTTCAGCTTGATGACGTCCCACGAGCTATTGGTCCAGTAGAACCTCACGGGAGAGTTTCGTCAGCACAACGGCGTGGTGACGGAGATGATGAAGCTACCGATGCAGGGCTTCGCCTAAGCACTGCAACGGTATGACCGACGTGTGTTTCTGTGGAGAGGGGCATGGCACACGGTTGGGAGAGATCAACTGATCAACTTGTTTGTCTATGGGGTGCCTCTACCCCCGTATAAAAAGGAGTGGAGGAGGGGGAGGGCCGACCCTCTCTATAGCGCGCCCTAGGGGAGTCCTACTCCCACCGGGAGTAGGATTCCCCCTTTCCTAGTAGAACTAGGAGCCCTTCCAAGTAGTAGGAGTAGGAGAGAAGGAAAGGGAAAAGAGAAGAGAAGGAAGGAGGGGGCGCAGCCCCTCCCCCTAGTCCAATTCGGACTAGGCCTTGGGGGGTGCAGCCTTCCTCTTCTCTCTTTCCCCTAAACCCCCATAAGGCCAATATACTCCCCGACGAATTCCCGTAACTCTCTGGTACTCCGAAAAATATCCGAATCACTCGGAACCTTTCTGATGTCCGAATATAGTCGTCCAATATATCGATCTTTATGTCTCGATCATTTCGAGACTCCTCGTCATGTCCCTGATTTCATCCGGGACTCCGAACTACCTTCGATACATGAAAAAACATAAACTCATAATACTGATCGTCATCAAACGTTAAGCGTGCGGACCCTACGGGTTCGAGAACTATGTAGACATGACCGAGACTCATCTCCGGTCAATAACCAATAGCGGAACCTGGATGCTCATATTGGCTCCTACATATTCTACGAAGATCTTTTATCGGTCAAACCGCATAACAACATACGTTGTTCCCTTTGTCATCGGTATGTTACTTGCCCGAGATTCGATCGTCGGTATCTCAATACCTGTTCAATCTCGTTACCGGCAAGTCTCTTTACTCATTTCGTAATACATCATCTTGTGACTAACTCATTAGTCATTTGCTTGCAAGGCTTATTATGATGTGTATTACCGAGAGGGCCGAGAGATACCTCTCCCACACTCGGGGTGACAAATCCTATTCTTGATCTATGCTAACAACATGAACTCCTTCGGAGACACCTGTAGAGCATCTTTATAATCACCCAGTTACGTTTTGACATTTGATAGCACACAAGGTGTTCCTCCGGTATTCGGGAGTTGCATAATCTCATAGTCATAGGAACATGTATAAGTCATGAAGAAAGTAATAGCAGTAAAACTAAACGATCATAGTGCTAAGCTAACGGATGTGTCTAGTCCATCACATCATTCTCCTAACGATGTGATCCCATTGATCAAATGACAACTCATGTCTATGGCTAGGAAACATAACCATCTTACATCAATGAGCTAGTCTAGTAGAGGCACACTAGGGACACTCTGTTTTGTCTATGTATTCACACATGTATTAAGTTTCCTCTTAATACAATTCTAGCATGAATAATAAAAATTTATCATGATATAAGGAAATAAATAATAACTTTATTATTGCCTCTAGGGCATATTTCCTTCAGTGAGTAGTTTACCTCAGACCTTCGGGTCCATAGCTAGTATCTAGATGGCTTCTTCTCTCTTTTTGGATCTCAATACCAAGTTCTCCTCGGTCTACGAGGAGATCTATTCGATGTAATCTCTTTTTGCGGTGTGTTTGTCGAGATCCGATGAATTGTGGGTTTATGATCAAGATTATCTATGAGAAATATTTGGTTCTTTTCTGAACTCTTTATGTATGATTATAATATCCTTGCAAGCCTCTTTGAATTATTGGTTTGGTTTGGCCTACCAGATCGATAGTTCTTGCAATGGGAGAAGTGCTTGGCTTTGGGTTTAATCTTGCGGTGTCCTTTCCCAGTGACAGTAGGGGCAGCAAGGCACGTATTGTATTGTTGCCATCGAGGCTAAAAGGATGGGGTTTATATCATGTTATTTGAGTTTATCCCTCTACATCATGTCATCTTGCTTAAGGCGTTACTCTGTTCTTATGAACTTAATACTCTAGATGCATGCTGGATAGCGGTCGATGTGTGGAGTAAGAGTAGTAGATGCAGAATCGTTTCGGTCTACTTGTTTCGGACGTGATGCCTATATGTAATGACCATGCCTAGATATTCTCATAAGTATTCGCTTTTCTATCAATTGCTCGACAGTAATTAGTTTACCCGCCGTAGAACTCCGTTATCATGAGATAAGCCACTAGAGAAAACTATGGCCCTTGGGTCTATTATCAACATATCAATCTACAATCTACTTTACTTTCCCGCTTTTACTTTCTGTTCTTATATCCAAAAATACCAAAAATATCAAACTATCCTATCTATCATATCTCACTTTCGTAAGTGACCGTAAAGGGATTGACAACCCCTTATCGCGTTGGTTGCCAAGTTATTATTTGTTTGTGCAGGTGCGAGGGACTCGCGTGTGGTCTCCTTCTGGACTGATACCTTGGTTCTCAAAAACTAAGGGAAATACGCATGCTACTCTGTTGCATCACCCTTTCCTCTTCGAGGGAATACAACGCAAGCTCGAGAAGTAGCACATGCCACTTGGAAGATCCAACGCGCCACCGTCCTTCAACTGTACCTCGAAGATGATGTTTTGGTGTATCACATCATACACGCGCCCTCCATACCAGGTGAGTGATAACCTACAAGTGTAGGGGATCGCAACAGTCTTCAAGGGTAAAGTATTCAACCCAAACTTATTGATTCGACACAAGGGGAGCCAAAGAATACTCTTAAGTATTAGCAGCTGAGTTGTCAATTCAACCACACCTAGAAACTTAGTATCTGCAGCAAGATAGTTTAGTAGCAAAGTAATATGATAGTGGCGGTAGCAGCAATAAAAGTAATGGTAGTGTTTTTGTAGTTTTTGTGATAGTAGTAACGGAAAAGTAAATAAGCAACTAGCAATATGTGAAAAGCTTGTAGGCACTGGATTGGTGATGGGAAATTATGTCGGATGCAATTCCTCATGTAAAAGTTATAACCTAGGGTGACACAAAACTAGCTCCAGTTCATCAATGCAATGTAGGCATGTATTCCGAATATAGTCATACGTGTGTATGGAAAAGAACTTGCATGACATATTTTGTCCTACCCTCCCGTGGCAGCGGGGTCCTATTGGAAACTAATGGATATTAAGGCCTCCTTTTAATAGAGTACCGGACCAAAGCATTAACACATAGTGAATACATGAACTCCTCAAACTACGGTCATCACCGGGAGTGGTCCCGATTATTGTCCCTTCGGGGTTGCTGGATCATAACACATAGTAGGTCTATAGACTTGCAAGATAGGATCAAGAACACACATATATTCATGAAAACATAATAGGTTCAGATCTGAAATCATGGCACTCGGTCCCTAGTGACAAGCATTAAGCATAGCAAAGTCATAGCAACATCAATCTTAGAACATAGTGGATACTAGGGATCAGACCCTAACAAAACTAACTCGATTACATGATAGATCCCATCCAACCCGTCACCGTCCAGCAAGCCTACAATGGAATTACTCACGCACGGCAGTGAGCATCATGGAATTGGTGATGGAGGAAGGTTGATGATGACGATGGCGACGATCTCCACTCTCCGGAGCCCCGAACGGACTCCGGATCAGTCCTCCCAAAAGAGATTAGGGCTTGGCGGCGGCTCCGTATCGTAAAACACGACAATTCTTTCTCCCTAATTTTTTCTCCCCGAAAGTGAATATATAGGATTTGGGGATACGTCGGTGGAGCACCAGGGGGCCCACGAGGCAGGGGGCGCGCCCTAGGGGGCGCCCCCCACCCTCGTGGACAGGGTGTGGGCCCCCTGGTCTGGATCTTCTTGCAGGTATTTTTTATATTTTCCAAAATAATTCTCCGTGGAGTTTCAGGTCATTCCAAGAACTTTTTATTTCTGCACAAAAACAACACCATGCAAATTCTGCTGAAAACAGCGTCAGTCCGGGTTAGTTCCATTCAAATCATGCAAGTTAGAGTCCAAAACAAGGGCAAAAGGGTTTGGAAAAGTAGATACGTTGGAGACGTATCAACTCCCCAAGCTTAAACCTTTGCTTATCCTCAAGCAATTCAGTTGATAAACTAAAAGTGATAAAGAAAAACTTTGACAAACTCTGTTTGCTCTTGTTGTTGTAAATATGTAAGCCAGCATTCAGGTTTTCAGCTAGATCATGAACTAACCATATTCACAATAACTTTCAGGTCTCAAGACTACTTACATCAATGGCATAACCAACTAGCGAGTAATAATAATAAACCTCGGATGACAACACTTTCTCAAAACAATCATGATATGATATAACAAGATGGTATCTCGCTAGCCCTTTCTGAGACCGCAAAACATAAATACAGATCACCATTAAAGATCAAGGACTGACTAGACATTGTATTCATGGTAAAAGAGATCCAGTCATGATCATACTCAATGCAAATTAATAGTAATACATGCAAATGACAGAGGTGCTCTCCTACGGGTGCTCTTTGATATGAGGATGATGACTCTACATAAAAGTAAATAGATAGGCCCTTCGCAGAGGGAAGCAGGGATTTGTAGAGGTGCCAGAGCTCGATTTTTAAATAGAGCTGAATAACATATTGAGCGGTATACTCTCATTGTCAACATAACAACCAATAATCTCGATATCTCCCATATTACGCACATTATAGGCAGTTCCCAAACAGAATGGTAAAGTTTATACTCCCCCAACCACCAACAAGCACACTCCACGGCTAGCCCGAAACAATGGGTACCGTCTAAACCAGCAACAGCCCTGGGGGAGTTTTGTTTAATTATTATGATTTTGAGCATGGGACTGGGCATCCCGATTACCAGCCATTTTCTCATGAATGATGAGCGGAGTCCACTCATCGTGAGAATAACCCACCTAGCATGGAAGATATAGACAACCCTAGTTGATACATGAGTTATTCGAGCATACAAAACAGAATTTTATTTGAAGGTTTAGAGTTTGGCACATACAAATTTACTTGGAACGGCAGGTAAATACTGCATATAGGAAGGTATAGTGGACTCATGTGGGATAACTTTGGGGTTTATGGAAGTGGATGCACAAGCAGTATTCCCGCTTAGTACAGGTGAAGGCTAGAAAGAGACTGGGAAGCGACCAGCTAGAGAGCAACAACGGTCATGAACATGCATTAAAATTAATCAACAATGAATGCAAGCATGAGTAGGATATAAATCACCATGAACATAAATATCGTGGAGGCTATGTTGATTTGTTTCAACTACATGCGTGAACATGTGCCAAGTCAGATCACTTAAATTGTTCAAAGGAGGATACCACCCCATCATACCACATCACAACCATTTTAGTATCATGTTGGCACGCAAGATAGACCATTATAAACTCTCAGCTAATTAAGCATGGCATAAGCAGCTATGATCTCTAATTGTCATTGCAAGCATGTTTCATTCATAACAAGCTGAATCAGGAACAATGAACTATCATATTTACAAAAACAAGAGAGGTCGAGTTCAGACCATTTTTTCTCATCTCAATTAGTTCATCATATATCATCCTTATTGCCTTTCACTCGCACGACCGAATGGTGTGGATAATAATAATAATAGTGCACGTGCATTGGACTAAGTTGGAATCTGCGGACATTTAATACAAGAGAGAAGACAAGGTAATATGGCTCAAGGTTAAATCAACAATAAAGCATATGAGAGCCACTAAGCATTTAAATCATGGTCTTCTACTCTTAACCCCCAAAGAAAAGAAAAGAAACTATTTACACGGGAAAACTCCCAACAAGCAAGGGAAGAACGATAAATATTTTTGGGTTTTCTTTTAATTGCTGCTACAAGGAAAGTAAACTAGCTAGAAGCTACAACTAATATTTTTTTGTTTTTCTTAAGGTTTTTCTAGTACACGAGAAAAAGACTAAGAAAAAGAAATGAAACTAAACATGGATGGTACAGTGAAAGAGTGTGAGCACCGACGACTAGAATAAGTGTAAACATGAATGTAAAGTCGGTGACAAACACGTACTCTCACAAGCTTAGGCTTTTGGCCTAAGTTGGTCTATGGCCAATATTGACCTGACGGATATCCAAAGTCGTAGTTGGGGTTGTACTGAGATGCAGCAGCTACTGCATGCTGAGCTGCAGCTGGAAGGCGGCCTGCATCTGTCATATTATAATAAGCATTTGCCTCCTCCATAGTTATAGTGTATCTCCTTTTTGCCTGAAAGTCAAAAAAGGTAGGGGCAGGAAGAACAATAGGGATGGCCTGCTACCTATTAAAGATTAATTGATATTTGAGGGTTTGACCATCCCTCTCTATAAACCGGTGACTAGTCATAGCATGGGAATCTAAATGAGAAGGAGGTAAAGGTTCATCATTCTCGTCCACAGGCACACCAAGAAAGCGGGCTATGGGAGTGGCATAAATCCCACCAAATAAATCTCCATTCATACCATTATGGTGTAGCCTAGGTACAACAATGGCTCCCAAATTATATTGTCTATCACCTAGTATAGCACTCCTGAGAATACTGAGATCTGGGACACACATGTGACAAGCCTCATCTTTACCATTTATGCATCTACCAATAAAGAGAGCAATGTAATGAATAGCAGGAAAATGGATGCTCCCTATGGTAGCCTGTGCGATTTCTCTAGATTCCCCACTGTGATACTAGTAAGGAATTCTCTAAATTCAGATTTTTGGGGATCACCCATGTTGCCCCACTGTGGGAGCTTACAAGCATCATTAAAATCCTCTAAGTCCATGGTATAAGATTTATCATACAGGTCAAACAGGACAGTGTGAGAATTACGTGAAGATGAAAATTTAAACCTTCTCACAAAGCTATCAGTTAAGCCACGGTATTGAGGGCACTTATCTTGTATGAAGCCCTCGGGGTCAGCATTGCGCACATATGCGTAAAATTCATCCTTGATGCCAACCTGATCCATAAAGTTAGCTGACGGACATTCACAAGGCCGCACGTCAGCATCCCTTGGTAGTTCACCGTCCGGCTCACGAAACGTGAGCCTCGGTTCTTGCTTCCTTGAAGAACCACCTTGGAAGTTTCTCCTATGCATTTTTCTGAAATTTTCTGAAATTTTTAGTAACTCAAAATAAAAGTTAACCAAACTCAATAAGATTGATAGCAACAACTCCTATAAGTGCCTAGAGACTATATCATGCATTAGAACTACTTGGGACCAACAAAATTTGACATGCAAGCTCAAGAACAAGGTCACCACAGCAGCAAAAATTTGCAATAAATAAAGCACTAGAACAAAAACTAATTGGACCAATGGAGGAGTCACATACCAAGGAACAATCTCCCCAAACAGTAATGGTTCTTTGAGCAAGGAGATCGAAAATGGCAGCAATATGAGCTAGAACTCGGGTTTGAGCTGGTTGGTGATTTTTTTGGGAGGAAGAAGAAGAGTGTGGGTGCAGGAATAAGTGGAGGGGGGCCACATGGGGCCCGCGAGGCAGGGGGCGCGCCCTGGACCCTCGTGGCCAGGTGCTGGCTCCCCTCGCTTTGTGTTCTATGCCATATTTTCTCAAATATTCTAGAAAAAGGCATATTTCATTTTCATGGCATTTGGAGAACTTTTATTTTCGGGGTATTTTTTTATTGCACGGATAAGTCTGGAAACAGACAGGAAATGCTATTTCTGTTTTATTTGTCCTAATTAACAGAAAGTAAAAAGAGGGCACAGAAGGTTGTGCTATCTAGATTCACCTATCCCATGCTCATCAAAAGGAATCCATTAACAAAGTTGATCAAGTCTTGTTAATAAACTCTTTTCGAGTAGCATGAAACCGAAGAATTTTCGAATAACACTATGTTACCTCAATGGGGATATGTATGTCCCCAAGAATAAGAATGTCATATGTCTTCTTGGTAGTAGGAAGAGGAAATTCAAAGCCTCCAATAGTGATAGTTGAAAACTTTCCAATATAATTGATACTGTGGACCTGAGGTTGTTTCCTCGGAAAGTGTACCGTATGCTCATTACCATTGACATGAAAAGTGACATTGCCTTTGTTGCAATCAATAACAGCCCCTGCAGTATTCAAAAAGGGTCTTCCAAGAATAATAGACATACTATCGTCCTCGGGAATATCAAGTATAACAAAGTCCGTTAGAATAGTAACATTTGCAACTACAACAGGCACATCCTCACAAATACCGACAGGTATAGCAGTTGATTTATCGGCCATTTGCAAAGATATTTTAGTAGGTGTCAACTTGCTCAAGTCAAGTCTACGATATAAAGAGAGAGGCGTAACACTAACACCGGCTCCAAGATCACATAAAGCAGTTTTAACATAGTTTCTCTTAATGGAGCAAGGTATAGTAGGTACTCCTGGATCTCCTAGTTTCTTAGGTATTCCACCTTTAAAAGTGTAATTGGCAAGCATGGTGGAAATTTCTACTTCATGTATCTTTCTTTTATTGGCAATAATATCTTTCATATACTTAGCATAAGGATTTGTTTTTAAGCACATCAGTCAAACGAATACGCAAAAAGATAGGTATAATCATTTCAGCAAAGCGCTCAAAATCCTCATCATCCTTTTTCTTGGATGGTTTAGGAGGAAAAGGCATGGGTTTCTGAACCCATGGTTATCTTTCCCTACCGTGCTTCCTAGCGACAAAGTCTCTCTTATCATAACGTTGATTCTTTGATTGTGAGTTATCAAGATCAACAGCAGGTTCAATCTCTACATCATTATCATTGCTAGGTTGAGCATCATCATGAACATCATCATTAACATTATCACTAGGTTCATGTTCATTACCAGATTGTGTCTCAGCATGAGAAACAGATATATCATTAGGATTCTCAGGTGTGTCCGCTACAGGTTCACTAGAGGCATGCAAAGTCCTATCGTTTTTCTTTTTCTTCTTCTTAGAAGAACTAGGTGCATCTAAATTAACTCTATGAGAATCTTGCTCAATTCTCTTAGGGTGGCCTTCAGGATACAGAGGTTCCTGAGTCATCTTACCACCTCTAGTAGCAACTCTAACAGCATAGTCATTATTCTTATTATTTAATTCATTGAGAAAATCATTTTGAGCCTTAAGTACTTGTTCTACTTGAGTGGTAACCATAGAAGCATGTATACTAATGAGTTTCAGCTCACCTTTAACTCTAGACAGATAATCACTCAATCGTTCAATCATATAAGCATTGTGCTGAAGTTTTCTTGTTTCACAATAAAATTGTCAAACTCATCTAAGCATTGGCTAGCAGACTTATAACGAGGAATATCACCTTCATCAAATCTATAGAGAGAATTTACCTTTACTACCTGTGTCGGGTTATCAAGACCATGTATTTCTTCAATAGGTGGTAAATTCTTAACATCTTCAGCTTTAATACCTTTTTCTTTCATAGATTTCTTTGCCTCTTGCATATCTTCAGGACTGAGAAATAGAACACCTCTTTTCTTCGGAGTTGGCTTAGGGGCTGGTTCAGGAAGTGTCCAATTATTTTCATTGGCCAACATATTATTCAATAGTAATTCAGCTTGATCAACTGTTCTTTCCATGAAAACACAACCATCACAACTATCCAGGTGGTCTCTGGAAGCATCGGTTAGTCCATTATAAAAGACATCAAGTATATCGTGGATCTCAAGAGGATGATCAGGAAAAGCATTAAGTAATTGGATAAGCCTCCCCCAAGCTTGTGGGAGACTCACTTCTTCAATTTGCACAAAGTTATATATTTCCCGTAAGGCAGCTTGTTTCTTATGAGCGGGAAAATATTTAGCAGAGAAGTAATACATCATATCCTGGGGACTACGCACACAACCGGGATAAAGAGAATTAAACCAAGTCTTAGCATCACCCTTTAACGAGAAAGCAAATAGCTTAAGGATATAGTAATAGCGAATCTCTTCATCGTTGGTAAACAGGGTGGCTATATCATTCAACTTTGTAAGATGTGCCACAACAGTTTCAGACTCATAGCCATGGAAAGGATCAGATTCAACCAAAGTAATCAACTCAGGATCAATAGAGAATTCATAATCCTTATCAGTAACACAGATAGGTGATGTAGCAAAAGCAGGCCATGTTTCATTCTAGCATTCAAGGACTTTCCTTTCAGCTTAGCTAATAATTTATTAAGATCACGTCTATCATTGCAAGCAAGAAAGTCTCTAGCAGTTTCTTCATCCATAACACAACCCTCGGGAACAACACGCAATTCATATCTGTTGGGAGAAGCTTCATCATCACTTTCATAAATATCATCAGTTTCAATATTTGCATTCTCCCTAACCTTAGCAATTTGTTCATATAGAAATTCACCTAGTGGCACAGTATTATCAAGCATAGAAGTAGTTTCATCATACATAGCAGAAGTGGCATCATCAAGAACATACGACATATCAGATTCAATAGCAGGAGTAGGTGTCGCAAATTTACCCATAACAGATGGTGAATCAAGTGCAAAGCTGGATGGCGGTTCCTTACCTCCCCTCGTAGTTGAGGGTAAGATCTTGGTTATTGAGTCCTTCAAATTCTTCATAGTGATCAACAGATATAATTCCCAAGTGACTTAAAGAATAGAGCTATGCTCCCCGGCAACGGCGCCAGAAAATAGTCTTGATAACCCACAAGTGTAGGGGATCGCAACAGTTTTCGAGGGTAAAGTATTCAACCCAAATTTATTGATTCGACACAAGGGGAGCCAAAGAATACTCTTATGTATTAGCAGCTGAGTTGTCAATTCAACCACACCTGGAAACTTAGTATCTGCAGCAAGATAGTTTAGTAGCAAAGTAATATGATAGTGGCGATAATAGCAATAAAAGTAACGGTAGTCTTTTTGTAGTTTTTGTGATAGTAGTAACGGAAAAGTAAATAAGCAACAAGCAATATGTGAAAAGCTCATAGGCATTGGATCGGTGATGGGAAATTATGTCGGATGCAATTCATCATGTAAAAGTAATAACCTAGGGTGACACAGAACTAGCTCCAGTTCATCAATGCAATGTAGGCATGTATTCCGAATATAGTCATACGTGCTTATGGAAAAGAACTTGCATGACATCTTTTGTCCTACCCTCCCGTGGCAGCGGGGTCCTATTGGAAACTAAGGGATATTAAGGCCTCCTTTTAATAGAGTACCGGACCAAAGCATTAACACATAGTGAATACATGAACTCCTCAAACTACGGTCATCATCGAGAGTGGTCCCGATTATTGTCACTTCGGGGTTGCCGGATCATAACACATAGTAGGTGACTATAGACTTGCAAGATAGGATCAAGAACACACATATATTCATGAAAACATAATAGGTTCAGATCTAAAATCATGGCACTCGGGCCCTAGTGACAAGCATTAAGCATAGCAAAGTCATAGCGACATCAATCTCATAACATAGTGGATACTAGGGATCAAACCCTAACAAAACTAACTTGATTACATGATAGATCCCATCCAACCCATCACCGTCTAGCAAGCCTACGATGGAATTACTCACGCACGGCGGTGAGCATCATGGAATTGGTGATGGAGGAAGGTTGATGTTGACGATGGCGACTATCTCCACTCTCCGGAGCCCCGAATGAACTCCAGATCAGCCCTCCCGAGAGAGATTAGGGCTTGGCGGCGGCTCCGTATCGTAAAATGTGATAATTCTTTCTCCCTGATTTTTTTCTCCCCAAAAATGAATATATAGGATCTGGGGATACGTCAGTGGAGCACCAGGGGCCCCACGAGGCAGGGGGCGTGCCCTAGGGGGGGGGCGCCCCCACCCTCGTGGACAGGGTGTGGGCCCCCTGGTCTGGATCTGCTTGCAGGTATTTTTTATATTTTCCAAAATAATTCTCCGTGGAGTTTCAGGTCATTCCGAGAACTTTTTATTTCTGCGCAAAAACAACACCATGGCAATTATGCTGAAAACAACGTCAGTCCGGGTTAGTTCCATTCAAATCATGCAAGTTAGAGTCCAAAACAAGGGCAAAAGGGTTTGGAAAAGTAGATACGTTGGAGACGTATCCGTGAGCTTCATGATTTCTTGTCTCGAGAGGACATATACTTCTGTGGGGCAGCCATCGCAGGGGACAAACAGAAGTTGGAGCCATGCAACCTTGATTTGAAAAGCATCGCCGACCTACAAACCAGAATAAAAATTCCTGTAGAAGATTGTGATAAACCGACACCATCCCTATTTGATGTAGCAAATTTTGTGCTAGGAACAAATCTTCATAAGGGTGATGAGACACTGGCATTAAGGTCGTCTGGATGGGAGAATTATCCCTTGACATACGAGTGGATAAAATATGCTGCCCTCGATGCCCGTGTGAGTTTCGAGATAGCTGCAAGGTCCAGAGAGCTTGTTGCGAAGCCGTCTCCCACAGAAAATGATAACAAGAAGAAGAAGAAGGAGAAGAAGATGCTGCACCAGCAGCAGGGCATTATGGATGGATGAACTATTTCCTCTCTTGTAAAAAATATTCCCTCTCCATGTATATTGATATAGATGGACTATTTCGATGGTGTGCATGTCTTTGGAACAAGTAGTAGCGGGGGTCCGCTTGACTATAAGGAACTATTTATCCGCCTAGATTTCTCTACTACTCCTTCCAGTTAACGGTATGCAATGCATGTGTCTGTAGACATGACAGCTTGTCCATGGAAGTTCAACTATGGCGACCATCACGTTTCATCCACTGCCACTCGCGATTTCCACGACGCTGCTCCAACCCATGGCACCACGTCCCCCGACGTGTGCCTCACCCCTCTCGGCCGCACCGCCCCTCTTCCTTTGTGTGCATGACATGTGGGCCACCTTAAATGCGACAAGCATCAAGTTTCTACCACAGCCACACGCGATTCCCACGACGCCGCACGAACCCATGACACCACACGTCCTGCACCATCGAATTTTCATCCAGCGGCTGTGACACATTTCGTCCCGGGCATCAATCCTCAGCCGGAGTACTTCTGTACTACAGGTAGTACCCGCCGATGTGGCCATCTATGCCTCGTAACGCCCCGACGCCCAGCTGTGGCACCCTCGCCACGGCCAGCCACCATCGGCCGGTTCTGTTGGGGAACGTAGCAGAATTCAAAAAAATTCTACGCTTCACCAAGATCAATCTATGGAGTCATCTAGCAACGAGGGATAAAGGAGTGCATCTACATACCCTTGTAGATCGCGAGCGGAAGCGTTCGAGAGAACATGGATGATGGACTCGTACTTGTCGTGATCCAAATCACCGATGATCCCAGCGCCGAACGGACGGCACCTCCGCGTTCAACACACGTACGATGCAGCGACGTCTCCTCCTTCTTGATCCAGCAAGGGGGGAGGAGAGGTTGATGGAGATCCAGCAGCACGACGGCGTGGTGGTGGATGCAACGGAATTTCTGCAGGGCTCCGCCAAGCACTGCGGGAGGAGGGAGAGGTGTAACGGGAGGGAGAGGGAGGCGCCAGGAGCAAGGGTGTGGCTGCCCTCCCTCTCCCCACTATATGTAGGGGCCCAGGGGGGCGCCGGCCCTAGGAGATCCAATCTCCTAGGGGGGCGGCGGCCTAGGGGGCGAACTTGCCCCCAAGGCATGTGGGGCGCCCCCGCCCCTAGGGTTCCCAACCCTAGGCACAGGGGGGAAGCCCAAGGGGGGCGCACCAGCCCACTATGGGCTTGTTTCCCTCCCCCTTCAGCCCATGGGGCCCTTCGGGATAGGTGGCCCCACCCGGTGGACCCCCGGGACCCTTCCGGTGGTCCCGGTACACTACCGGTGGCCCCCGAAACTCTCCCGATGGCCGAAACTGGACTTCCTATATATAATTCTTTACCTCCGGACCATTCCGGAACTCCTCGTGACGTCCGGGATCTCATCCGAGACTCTGAACAACATTCGGGTTACCGTGTGCAAATATCTCTACAACTCTAGCGTCACCGAACCTTAAGTGTGTAGACCCTACGGGTTTGGGAGACACGTAGACATGACCGAGACGACTCTCTGGTCAATAACCAACAACGGGATCTGGATACCCATTGGATGAACCACGATGTCAAGGATTCAATCAATCCCGTATACAATTCCCTTTGTCTATCGGTATAGTACTTGCCTGAGATTCGATCGTCGGTATACCGATACCTTGTTCAATCTCATCACGGCAAGTCTCTTTACTCGTTCCGTAATACATCATCCCGTGACCAACTCCTTAGTCACATTGAGCTCATTATGATGATGTCTTACCGAGTGGGCCCAGAGATACCTCTCTGTCATACGGAGTGACAAATCCCAGTCTCGGTTCGTGCCAACCCAGCAGATACTTTCGGAGATACCCGGTGCGCACCTTTATAGCCACCCAGTTACGTTGTGACATTTGGCACACCCAAAGTATCCCTACGGTATCCGGGAGTTGCACAACCTCATGGTCTAAGGAAAAGATACTTGACATTGGAAAATCTTTAGCATTACGAACTACACGATCTTGTGCTAGGCTTAGGATTGGGTCTTGTCCATCACATCATTCTCCTAATGATATGATCTCGTTATCAATGACATCCAATGTCCATGGTCAGGAAACCGTAACCATCTTTTGATCAACGAGCTAATAACTAGAGGTTTACCAGGGACAGGTTGTGGTCTGTGTATTCACACATGTATCACTGTTTCCGGATAATACAATTCAAGCATGAATGACAGACAATTATCATGAACAAGGAAATATAATAATAACCATTTTATTATTGCCTCTAGGGCATATTTCCAATAGTCTCCCACTTGCACTAGAGTCAATAATTTAGTTACATTGTGATGAATTGAACACCCATAGAGTTCTGGTGTTGATCATGTGTTGCCCGTGGAAGAGGTTTAGTCAACGGATCTGCGACATTTAGATCCGTATGCACTTTACAAATATCTATGTCTCCATCTTGAACATAATTCCGGATGGAGTTGAAACGGCGCTTGATGTGCTTGGTCTTCTTGTGAAACCAGGGCTCCTTGGCAATGGCAATAGCTCCAGTGTTGTCACAGAAGAGAGTCATCGGGCCCGTCGCGCTTGGAATGACTCCTAGGTCGGTGATGAACTCCTTCATCCAGACTCCTTCCTGCGCTGCTTCGCAAGCAGCTATGTACTCCGCTTCACATGTAGAATGTGCCATGACGCTTTGCTTGCAACTACACCAGCTGACTGCCCCACCATTCAAAATATACACGTATCCAGTTTGTGACTTGGAGTCATCTGGATCTGTGTCTAAGCTAGCATCGACGTAACCCTTTACGACGAGCTCTTCGTCACCTCCATAAGCGAGAAACATATCCTTAGTCCTTTTCAGGTACTTCAGGATGTTCTTGACCGCTGTCCAGTGTTCCATACCGGGATCACTTTGGTACCTCCCTACCAAACTTATGGCAAGGTTCACATCAGGTCTGGTACACAGCATGGCATACATAATAGAACCTATGGCTGAGGCATAGGGGATGACACTCATCTTTTCTCTATCTTCTGCCGTGGTCGGGGATTGAGTCGTGCTCAATCTCATACCTTGCAATACAGGCAAGAACCCTTTCTTGGACTGATCCATATTGAACTTCTTAAATATCTTATCAAGGTATGTTCTTTGTGAAATACCAATGAGGCGTCTTGATCTATCTCTATAGATCTTGATGCCTAATATGTAAGCAGCTTCTCCAAGGTCCTTCATTGAAAAACTCTTATTCAAGTAGGCCTTTATGCTTTCCAAGAATTCTATATCATTTCCCATCAGCAGTATATCATCCACATATAATATGAAAATGCCACAGAGCTCCCACTCACTTTCTTGTAAATACAAGCTTCTCCCCAAGTCTGTATAAACCCAAACGCTTTGATCACATCATTAAAGCGAATATTCCAACTCTGAGATGCTTGCACCAGCCCATAGATTGAGCGCTGGAGCTTGCATACCTTGTTAGCATTCTCAGGATCAACAAAACCTTCCGGCCGCATCATATACAGCTCTTCCTTGAGGAAGCCATTAAGGAATGCCGTTTTGACGTCCATTTGCCATATCTCATAATCATAGAATGCGACAATTGCTAACATGATTCGGACGAACTTCAGCATCGCTACGGGAGAGAAATTCTCATCGTAGTCAATCCCTTGAACTTGTCGATAACCTTTAGTGACAAGTCGAGCCTTACAGATGGTCACATTACCATCCGTGTCAGTCTTCTTCTTAAATATCCATTTATTTTCTATGGCGTGCCGATCATTGGGCAAGTCCACCAAAGTCCATACTTTGTTTTCATACATGGATCCTATCTCGGATTTCATGGCTTCAAGCCATTTGTTGGAATCCGGGCCCGCCATCGCTTCTTCATAGTTCGAAGGTTCACGTTGTCTAACAACATGATTTCCATGACAGGGCTGCCGTACCACTCTGGTGCGGAACGTGTCCTTGTGGACCTTCGAAGTTCAGTAGTAACTTGATCTGAAGCTTCATGACCATCATCATTAACTTCCTCCCTAGTCGGTGCAGGCACCTCAGGAATAACTTCCTGCGCTGGGCTACTTTCCGGTTCGGAAGGGGTAACTGTCACCTCATCAAGTTCCACTTTCCTCCCACTTACTTCTTTCGAGAGAAACTCTTTCTCCAGAAAGGATCCATTCTTGGCAACGAAGACCTTGCCTTCGGATCTGAGGTAGAAGGTGTACCCAATAGTTTCCTTTGAGTATCCTATGAAGACCCATTTTTCCGATTTAGGTTCGAGCTTTTCAGGTTGAAGTTTCTTGACATAAGCATCGCAACCCCAAACTTTCAGAAATGACAGCTTAGGTTTCTTGCCAAACCAAAGTTCATATGGTGTCGTCTCAACGGATTTTGACGGAGCTCTATTTAAAGTGAATGCGGGAGTCTCTAAAGCATAACCCCAAAAAGATAGCGGTAAGTCGGTGAGAGACATCATGGATTGCACCATGTCCAACAGAGTGCGATTACGACGTTCGGACACACCATTACGCTGAGGTGTTCCGGGCGGTATCAATTGCGAAACAATTCCACAGTTCCTTAAGTTCGTGCCAAATTCGTGACTTAAATATTCTCCCCACGATCTGATCGTAAGAACTTTATTTTTCTATCACGTTGATTCTCAACCTCATTCTGAAATTCCTTGAACTTTTCAAAAGTCTCAGACTTTTGTTTCATTAAGTAGACATACCCATATCTACTTAAGTCATCCGTGAGGGTGAGAACATAATGATAGCCTCCGCGAGCTTCAACACTCACTGGACCACACACATCGGTATGTATGATTTCCAATAAGTTGGTTGCTCACTCCATTGTTCCGGAGAACGAAGTCTTGGTCATCTTGCCCAAGAGGCATGGTTCGCACGTATCAAATGATTCATAATCAAGAGATTCTAGAAGTCCATCTGCATGGAGCTTCTTCATACGTTTGACACCAATATGACCAAGGCGGCAATGCCACAAGTATGTGGGACTATCATTATCAACTTTACATCTTTTGGCATTCACACTATGAATAAGTGTAACATCACGTTCGAGATTCATCAAGAATAAACCATTGACCAGCGGGGCATGACCATAAAACATATCTCTCATATAAATAGAACAACCATTATTCTCGGATTTAAATGAGTAGCCATCTCGCATTAAACGAGATCCTGATACAATGTTCATGCTCAAAGCTGGTACTAAATAACAATTATTAAGGTTTAAAACTAATCCCGAGGGTAGATGTAGAGGTAGCGTGCCGATGGCGATCACATCGACCTTGGAACCATTCACGACGCGCATCGTCACCTCGTCCTTCGCCAGTCTCCGCTTATTCCGCAGCTCCTGCTTTGAGTTACAAATGTGAGCAACTGCACCGGTATCAAATACCCAGGAGCTACTACGAGCGCTGGTAAGGTACACATCAATAACATGTATATCATATATACCTTTGACGTTGCCGGCCTTCTTATCTGCTAAGTATTTGGGGCAGTTCCATTTCCAGTGACCCGTTCCCTTGCAATAAAAGCACTTAGTCTCAGGCTTGGTTCCATTCTTTGGCTTCTTCCCGGCAACTGGCTTACCGGGCGCGGCAACTCCATTGTCGTCCTTCTTGAAGTTCTTTTTACCATTGCCTTTCTTGAACTTAGTGGTTTTATTCACCATCAACACTTGATGCTCTTTCTTGATCTCCACCTCTGCTGATTTCAGCATTGAATACACCTCGGGAATGGACTTCTCCATCCCTTGCATATTGAAGTTTATCACGAAGCTCTTGTAGCTAGGTGGGAGCGACTGAAGGATTCTGTCAACGACCGCTTCGTCTGGGAGATTCATTGCCAACTGAGACAAGCGATTGTGCAACCCAGACAATTTGAGTATGTGCTCGCTGACAGAACTATTCTCCTCCATCTTATAACTGTAGAATGCGTCGGAGACGTCATATCCCTCGACTCGGGCATGAGCTTGGAAAACCATTTTCATCTCTTGGAACATCTCATATGCTCTGTGGTGCTCGAAACACTTTTGGAGCCCCGATTCTAAGCCGTAAAGCATGCCGCACTAAACCAGGGAGTAATCATCACAACGTGACTGCCAAGCGTTCATAACGTCTTGGTTCGCTGGGGCAGGAGCGTCACCTAACGGTGCTTCAAGGGAATATGTTTTCTTGGCAGCTATGAGGATGATCCTCAAGTTACGGACCCAGTCCGTATAGTTGCTACCATCGTCTTTCAGCTTGGCTTTCTCTAGGAACGCGTTGAAGTTGAGGGTAACATGAGCGTGGGCCATCTTATCTACAAGACATATTGTAAAGATTTTAGACTAAGTTCATGACAATTAAGTTCATCTAAACAAATTTAATGAACTCCCACTCAGATTGACATCTCTCTAGTCATCTAAGTGATACATGATCCGAATCGACTAAGCCGTGTCCGATCATCACGTGAGACAGACTACTCATCAACGGTGAACATCTTCATGTTGATCGTATCTTCTATATGACTCATGTTCGACCTTTCGGTCTTCCGTGTTCCGAGGCCATGTCTGTACATGCTAGGCTCGTCAAGTGAACCCTAAGTGTATTGCGTGTGTAAATCTGGCTTACATCCGTTGTATGCGAACGTTCGAGCCTATCACACCCGATCATCATGTGGTGCTTCCGAACAACGATCCTTAGCAACAGTGCACAGTTAGGGGGAATGCAATTCTTGAAATTTTAGTGAGAGATCATCTTATTTACTACCGTCGTTCTAAGCAAATAAGATACATAAACATGATAAACATCACATGCAATCAAATAGTGACATGATATGGCCAATATCATCTTGCTCCTTTGATCTTCATCTTCGGGGCTCCATGATCATCATCGTCACCGGCATGACACCATGATCTCCATCATCATGATCTCCATCATCGTGTCTTCATGAAGTCGTCTCGCCAAAAATTACTTCTACTACTATGGCTAACGTTTAGCAATAAAGTAAAGTAATTACATGGCGTTATTCAGTGACACAGAGGTCATACAATAAATAAGACAACTCCTATGGCTCCTGTCGGTTGTCATACTCATCGACATGCAAGTCGTGATTCCTATTACAAGAACATGATCAATCTCATACATCACATATATCATTCATCACATCTTTTGGCCATATCACATCACACGACACATGCTGCAAGAACAAGTTAGACGTCCTCTAATTGTTGTTGCAAGTTTTACGTGGCTGCTATAGGTTTCTAGCAACAACGTTTCTTACTTACGCCAAAACCACAGCGTGATATGACAATTTCTATTTACCCTTCATAAGGACCCTTTTCATCGAATCCGATCCGACTAAAGTGGGAGAGACTGTCACCCGCTAGCCACCTTATGCAACTAGTGCATGTCAATCAGTGGAACCTGTCTCACGTAAGCACACGTGTAAGGTCGGTCCGGGCCGCTTCATCCCACGATGCCGCCGAATCAAGATAAGACTAGTAGTGGTAAGAGAATTGAACAAATCTATGCCCACAACTGCTTTGTGTTCTACTCGTGCAAGATGTTACGTAAAGACCTAGCTCTGATACCACTGTTGGGGAACGTAGCAGAATTCAAAAAAATTCTACGCTTCACCAAGATCAATCTAAGGAGTCATCTAGCAACGAGGGATAAAGGAGTGCATCTACATACCCTTGTAGATCGCGAGTGGAAGCGTTCAAGAGAACGTGGATGATGGAGTCGTACTCGTCGTGATCCAAATCACCGATGATCCCAGCGCCGAACGGACGGCACCTCCGTGTTCAACACACGTACGATGCAGCGACGTCTCCTCCTTCTTGATCCAGCAAGGGGGGAGGAGACGTTGATGGAGATCCAGCAGCACGACGGCGTGGTGGTGGATGCAATGAAATTTCTGCAGGGCTTCGCCAAGCACCGCGGGAGGAGGGGGAGGTGTAACGGGAGGGAGAGGGAGGCGCCAGGAGCAAGTGTGCCGCTACCCTCCCTCCCCCACTATATATAGGGGCCCAGGGGGCGCCGGCCCTAGGAGATCCAATCTCCTAGGGGGGCGGCGGCCTAGGGGGGAACTTGCCCCTCAAGGCATGTGGGGCGCCCCCACCCCTAGGGTTCCCAACCCTAGGCGCAGGGGGGAAGCCCAAGGGGGGCACACCAGCCCACTATGGGCTGGTTCCCCTCCCCCTTCGGACCATGGGGCCCTCTGGGATAGGTGGCCCCACCCGGTGGACCCCCGGGACCCTTCCGGTGGTCTCGGTACACTACCTGTGACCCCCGAAACTCTCCCGATGGCCGAAACTGGACTTCCTATATATAATTATTTACCCCCGGACCATTCCGGAACTCCTCGTGACGTCTGGGATCTCATCCGGGACTCCAAACAACATTCGGGTTACCATGTGCATATATCTCTACAACCCTAGCGTCACCGAACCTTAAGTGTATAGACCCTACGTGTTCGGGAGACACGTAGACATGATCGAGACGACTCTCCGGTCAATAACCAACAGCGGGATCTGGATACCCATGTTGGTTCCTACATGTTCCTCGATGATCTCATCGGATGAACCACGATGACAAGGATTCAATCAATCCCGTATACAATTCCCTTTGTCTATCGGTATAGTACTTGCCCGAGATTCGATCGTCGGTATACCGATACCTTGTTGAATCTCATCACGGCAAGTCTCTTTACTCGTTCCATAATACATCATACCGTGACCAACTCCTTAGTCACATTGAGCTCATTATGATGATGTCTTACCGAGTGGGCCCAAAGATACCTCTCTGTCATACGGAGTGACAAATCCCAGTCTCGGTTCGTGCCAACCCAACAGATACTTTCGGAGATACCCGTTGCATACCTTTATAGCCACCCAGTTATGTTGTGACGTTTGGCACACCCAAAGTATCCCTACGGTATCCGGGAGTTGGACAACCTCATGGTCTAAGGAAAAGATACTTGACATTGGAAAAGCTTTAGCATTACGAACTACACGATCTTGTGCTAGGCTTAGGATTGGGGCTTGTCCATCACATCATTCTCCTAATGATGTGATCTCGTTATCAATGACATCCAATGTCCATGGTCTGGAAACCGTCACCGTCTGTTGATCAACGAGCTAGTAACTAGAGGTTTACTAGGGACACGTTGTGGTTTGTGTATTCACACATGTATCACTGTTTCTAGATAATACAATTCAAGCATGAATAACAGACAATTATCATGAACAAGGAAATATAATAATAACCATTTTATTATTGCCTCTAGGGCATATTTCCAACAGGTTCATCTCGAACGAGTGAGTCGCGAATCACACCACCACCATGAGAATGACATGTGGGCCAGCCGCATTTAAGGTCCGCATGTCATTGACTCATGGCCGGGCACTAAGCCACTAAAGTTTGGTCCCGTGGGCCCCGAGAGGGAAATGTAACTCCTGCGGCAGGCCTTGTGGTGCTCCCGCAGTACGAGCTCGTGCCAAACCCAGAATTTGTTTCTTACTAGTACCAACTACTAGTTAGGTACATGTGCATTGCACGCATGAGATTCTGGTGGTTTGTGCATTATGCTTCTACATGTGGAGTCTTCTAGATTCTACATGTGGCAGAATCTGGTGGAATGTAGATACTATCCAACAGCCAGTAGTGCTCGGATTTGCCATCTTTGTACCGCCAGATTGGCTTCATCCAACGACCAACTTTCAAAGTTATGGTTTGGTTTGCAGCCTAAGGTTGCCACGCCTAAGCTTAGGCGTGCCACAAGTGTGTTTAGTGGAGTGCACTCTAAACACATTATCTATTTATTTTTCTCTAATCTTTCGTAGCCATGCAACCAAGCCACATAAGCTTCATGGGTGCCCCCCACATCATATTATTCATACTACGTTGACAGAAAAAAGATAAATCATCCAAAACAAGATCTTCTTGTTTTTTGTTCCTACGATGATGTACCGTGCTCGTACCTACTAGTTGTATAGTACAAACTAGGTACTAGTAGGACTGTAGGAGTAGAGTAGTACGGAATGCTCCTACTCTATCAACGAGCCCCATCTGACACCAAATTTCTTGGCTTCCATGCTACAGCTAGTCTTCCCCTCGTTTTTGTTTTCCAACCCGGCGGCGGGAGGGGTGCGGTTTGCCAATAGTCGGTTTGCTCAACGGTGGTCCCACATGAAAGTGAAAATGCTAGGCAACACGCCTTCCCTAAGCTACGTGTCTTGCCGGATGGGCCGTGGAGTACTCCCGATTCCCGAGCATGTGGGGGGGGGGGGGGAGTGCGACGCGAACGCGACAGGCCTTTTCCTTTTACTAGCAATGTGCTCGTGCGTTTCGACGGATCCAAAGTAGTAGAATAGTAGTACTTGTTCACAAACTTGAAAGAAATCACTCTTGTTTTGATATACTCCTAATATATTACTCCCTCCGTTCCTAAATATTTGACTTTTTAGAGATTTCAAATGGACTATCACATATGGATTATATAGACATATTCTGAAGTGTAGATTCACTCATTTTGCTTCGTATGTAGTCACTTATTGAAATCTCTAGAAAGACAAATATTTAGGAACGGAGGGAGTAATTTTCACTCAAAATATATTTCCCAGGTTGTTTTGATGAGGTGAGGGAGGTATGTGGTAGCTTTCAAGATAATAAGGGGTTTTCTGCAAATTGGAGCAAAGAAGTGGGCTATTGTTGCAAAAATGCCACAACTTACCTCACAGCCGTTAGATGCAGATCTAATGGTCAGAAACGATGGGTGGCAGACACACCACCATCACCAACTGAGTCTTTTATAGGAGTATATATATATATTTCTCAGGCTGTTTTGATGAGGTGAGGGAGGGATGTGGTTGCTTTCAAGATAATAAGGAGTTTTCTGCAAATTGGAGCAGAGAAGTGGGCTATTGTTGCAAAAATGCCACAACTTACCTCATAGCCATTTGATGCAGATCTAATGGTCAGAAACGGCGGACG
>LR738715.1:94939171-94973412 GCA_902687465.1 Secale cereale
GTGTTTGAAAGAGGAGTAGATAGATACTATCAAGATCGAGGTGCCGCCCTACTCCTTCGGTGTCGGGTAGTGTGTGTGCGTGTGTGTGTGTTTGAGAGAGAAGCCAGTCGATAGATTAGTATCAAGATCGAGGTGTCACCCTACTCCTTCGGTGTTGGGAAGTGTGTGTGTGTGTGTGTGGTTGTGTGGGTGTGGGTGTGCGTGTCGGGGGGGGCAGTGACACTTACATATCCCTACTCTTATAAAAACAGAGTTGGTGATGATGGTGTTCCTACCATCGTGCAATATAGGCCATCCGATTTATACCCGACGGATAGGAAGGAAACTGTTGCAATTTTGGAAAAAGATACCCACACCCCTCTCCGCATTTTCAAATAAGGCATTCCCTCGTTCATCCTTTTCTCCCACAAGATAAACTACTCATACAAATGCATCTTGATGTTCGGTGCAACACATGGGCATCTTGATAGTAGGGAGAAGGAGTTTGTGTGACACATATCTAGCTATATTAAGGGATAGGTAGATAGCATTTGTGTGAGGCATACTTAAAGCATCACGAGGATAAACAAAATTGTGTGCATGCAAGTGCCGGAAAAATGAAGCGAGAAACAATGTGTGTGTGCGCGCGCACGCGCGTGTGTGTGAGAGAGAGAGTGAGGGAGAGAGAGAGCGAAATCTCAAAACAAAAGGTGCTCTGTTTGAATCCCATTGTATGTATTCATATGGTTCCGGAACTCAAGTTAACCTTAGGCATATGTGTGAGAGACATTATTATACTTTGAGACATAAGTGGTTGTGGGTGGCCGGAATTAAAGGGGTGGTCGTGTTCGATAGAGAGAACGTGTGTGTTTCTGTGTGAGAGACTTGTAGGACGGGGTAGAAAGACGAATTCTAACCTTGACGGAGGGAGATAAATACACGAAGTGCACGTGTGTGATTCCGATGCCCACAGGGAAATGGGATATGTATGCGTGTGAGAGAGATTGCACAATTCATTCACGTATCACTATCTAGCGATCATGGACGTGCATCGCTTGAACATAAACCAATATCTACTTCGTATCGTGTCCAAAGGTACAATTTCGATTCAACGGTATAAATATTGGACACTCACATATCACTTTTTTCTATTTAAATAAACATTTTCAGTTGTGCATGCCAAAGTTACAGTGATGTTTCTTCAAACAACCAATGTAGCTATCATGTACATGCACCCATTGTTACTCTTGCATTCAAAATCATTAGTCTTGGATGATTTAAGGTTCTATTATGAAGTAATATATGTAATATTCATATATGAATTCAACGGGTACACATTTTATGAAATGGAGGCTATGTAATCATATGAGGTAACACTTTTAAGTAGCGGACTACAATATCCATTTCTTTATGTGCGCCTCTACACTAACACGTCAATGCATTATGTTTAAAGTAAATAACCAATTGCACTAAATTATCTATTTACACGATAAATACATAGGCTGAGCGTTTGATCCCTTTTTTGTGAACGCGTCACTACACCCGTATGATTGGCCAAGTTATTGGCGCATCATCCCGAGTTATTGTCTTTTTTTTAGGGTGGACTTCACACCAGTTATTAACTGCTGAAGCGTGCCCCGTGTACACAGTCTCGCATGACCTTCCCGCTAGCACGGTCCAAAATTAGTTGAAACTGGATACGAACGATCCCGCGGGTGGCAAAATATCCCGCCTCCTTCTAAAATTTCCGCCACCTTAGTCTTTCGCATGCGAAATTCCCCTTTTGTCCTTGGTGCACGAAGACCAATAGTTACAATACCGCCCTCATCTACATAATAGGTCAGGGCTGCTTTGGTAACTTCTGGTTCCCCCCACTACACGCCACCCCCATTTCCTCTCGCCCTCCTGCAAAAACGACTAACTCCACAGCACCAAAGCATCTCACATCACGCCGTCCGTACTTCATCAGCCTTTCTCCCCTCCCCTCTCGAAACCCTAGACTGCCCATCCACCGGCGTACCAGAGCCCATTTACTGCCAGCGGCATCCACCTCGCCGGATCTGCTTCTGTGGCTGCATCTACCCCTCCCACCTCCCCTAGAAACAAGTAGACTGCTCATCCACCACTGTACCACAACCCATTCAGTGATGGCCTTGTCCACGGCGCCGGATCTACTTCGCCGGTACTCTCGTCAACCGCAGCGCATCTGCAGCGGCTCATTCGTACTCCCCACCGAAGACGCTTCATCCACACCCCCTCCCGGAGTGCCCCACTGACGCCCCGGTCAATGGCCTCTGATCCTCTTCGCCGACACCTTCCTCAACCCTATCGGAGCCGCTTCGCCGACACCATCGTCAACCCCACCGGAGTAGCTTTGCCTATACCATTTTCAACCCTATCGGGGCCGCTTTGTCAACTCACAAGTCCACGGCCTCATATCCGCTTCCTCGCACCCTCATCCAACCTACCGGAGCAGCTTCTGATGCCCCATCCATGGCCGTAGATCCGCATCGTCGACACTATCCTTAACCCAACCACCGGAGCAGCTTCACCTACGCCCTCGTCCACGGCCACAGATCCGCTTCGCCCACATCGTAGTCCACCCTACCGGAGCCGCTCCACAAACACCCTACTCGGCGGTTCTAGATCTCCTTACCGGACCCCGACAGCCAGCGCAGCATCATCACCCTTGACGTTTCTAACCTGATTCCCACCGTCTGCCAAGATGCCAAGCACCCGCCACGCCCTAGGTACTTGTCACCGTTAAACCCGTCCAGCATCACCTGCCCGATGTACTTCAAATATACTAACAGGTCGCTGTTACCTGTTATGCAGCTGGCAAAAACTACAAGGACAATGTTTCTTCTGGATCTAACAGCTTGGCCAACCAAGATCCTGGACCGAGGCATTGCTATGATCTTGTAAGCGTGTCTCTCTCTCTCTCTCTTGTATTGTTCTGTGCCTACCAGCGTGCTTTGCTAGGATTTTCTACCAGTAATCCCTTTGTGCAGACAATTATTTTTACTACTGGCTACTAAATTAGATATGTAGATGTCATACATGATACTACCTCGTACCTCCGTTCCTAAATATAAGTCTTTCTAGAGATTCCACTATAGGCTACATACGGAGCAAAATGAGTGAATCTACACTCGAAAATGCATCTATATACATCTGTATGTGGTCCATACTGGAATATCTACATGGACATATATTTAGGAACAGAGGCAGTACATTACACAAAATCGTAGGTGGCATGTAGGAATTCCAGTACACTACATTAGGCTCCCTTAGAGCGCCTGCTAGTCCAGCACACATTATCATGGCTAGTTTATGCTACGCACACAATCATTAATTGGTGGTTTAGATATGCGCAAGGGATATGCAATGTATTATCATGTAGAGATGTCTGAAATTAGTCGTGTCAACTTGCAGATAGGGTTACACAATGAAAAAAATACAAGTTTTATGTGGCAATTTCATGGAACATCGGAAAAAAGGAGAGCCAGCGGTGAGCCTATACAGTGTGTTATGGTATGTCACTCCTCCATTGCAATCATCGTGACATGTTATTTGTATGTTAGTTCTATTGGCCAAGTTTCTTAGGGACAATTATTTTGAGTTATCCTAAGAAAATAAGCACATATGAATATAAGCTCCATGTAATAAGCCAACCAGTTCTTTTCATTGCGTTTTCAGCTTATCTTTGGTATGATCAGTGAAAAGTCTAGAATGCATTATATTTTTTCATTTTGCTGCCCATATGAAAATTAATTTGACTTGCAAACATCACAAATTGAACTAAGTGCGGTAATTAATATGATAGGAAAACATACCATCACCATTTGCTCAAAATGCAAATACAAAGATACCATCTACTTGGCACAATCTACTTTGCTCAATGTTTTCCATAGAGATCCCATTGCCTAATTTAAACGAAAAATGCATGACCATCATTGTTTGCTTTGATTACTTGATGTTCTTGACCTAACACTCTAACAGAGCTTGTCAACGATTTAAACACTAAGGGCTGCTGTAGTGGGGTCTTTTCTAACTCATAGGTGACATAAAGGTTTGGCTGTACACTAAAGTAGGCTCTCCAAGAGTACCTAGAGATCCAGTTCGAACGTATGCCTAGTTTTTACATAGTGCAGACATAGTAAATGCTCATTTCATTGTGTCCAAGTGCAAGAGATGCGTCATGTTTCATTATGTGGTGTTGTTTTGTTATAATCTCATCCTTTTGTGTTCACAGACTGGAAAGTATGCATATTTATCTTCCAAGGAGACGAGTAACTAGTTTGTGTCACCTTGCAGAGGGGGTGCAATGAAGATAAGATTGAGGATGTCCAAGTACAAGATGGTAGGAAGGAGCCTTGCAAGAGAAGTAGGAGCTGCACTGAGCCTCTTCAACCTGTTAAGGTAAGTCACTGTATCCAACTCAACACTTCAATTCCTTGTTTGTTTCAGGCATAGTTAATTTGCTCTTTTCAATTGCTTTATTTGTCCTCAGTTACTGAGATACCCAAAGAATGATGCCTGATGTTGGGTACTTGTATAACTATTAGTTGACATAATTAAAGGCCTTACCATTTAATTACTCTGCCGAAGTGTGCCTGAAGCTTTGAAGTCTATTAACCAACTATTATTGAATGAGGCTCACAATCTAGTTTAAACTAGGCTAATGATCGCATAGTTTTGCTTGTTGTAGTATGTTTGTATGAAATCCTCTGCTGTTCATTATGCTCCCTAAGACTTTAATTGAGCTACAAAATGGCCAACTACTTGCTTACTTCTATGCAACGTGTTGTGTAAATTTGTAACTTGTCTGTGTTTTGGATTGGGCCCCAACATCATGCTCCTCTAGTGAGCTAAGAGAGATTTCTGTATGCAGGCTGCACAGACTACCTTTTTTTTTATAATTTTTAAAATATCACCTGCTTATGCTTCATGACGTGTAACATTATTGTTAGTCCTATTTTGCCATGTACAAAATAGCCTGTCTTGCTCGCTTCACTGTTGTAACTATATTTTTTCCCTAGTTATGTGTACTTATAGAAACATTTCAGGATGAAGTGACATCAACACAAAGATCTGCGAGCAGTGCGGCATGGCCATTACCAAATGATTATGGATTGGAATTGGAATGTGCTGATGTTCTCGAGCATCAACTAGAGGTGGCAAAACAATGTGTACATGATTCTGAACGTACAATCAACAAGTTGAGACTGGACATGAAGGTATTAGATGCAGTAGTCAAAAAATGAAACAAGACACTGAGGTAACAATGAAGGAATTGGAGATTTTGCAGAGTAAAATTTGTGCTATCTATATCCGGCCAATCCTATTTTCTGAAGAGATTATAGTTCAAATGGTAAGTTATGTTGATGCGCGTCCATGATGTATGAGTTGTATTTTCCCAATGTATGTAATTTGCTGTTTGTGTATGCTTTATTATCATTGGTGTCGAACCATAATGCCGAGTGGGTATAATCGGCTGTAATTTCTTTATTGTATAGTGTAGGATTATTCTATGTTTCTATGCCTTAGTCTCTTTATTGTATAGTGTATGTTTTTTAGAGGTGATAGTATAGAGTAGGATAACTCTTTGAATATGCTATATCGTTCAAACGGGGGCCAACTCGCCCAAACGTTGTAGTGACCATGGCCCTCCACAGGCCGTACGATCCATGGGCCATCTACGGGACGGACGATCCATGGCCTTCTATGGCCATCGGATTCGTGGGCCTTCTATGGGATGTCGGATCCATGGGCCTTCTATTGGCTGTCGGATCCATGGGCCTTTTATGGGCCAGTGGATCCATGGGCCTTCTATGGGCCGTCGGATCAATGGGCCTTCTGTGGGCCGTCGGGTCAATGGGCCTTCTACGTCCCGTAGGATCCATGGGCCTTCTACGGGCCGTCTCATCTATGGGCCTTGTACGGGCTGTATAAAGGACCGTAAACAGGCTAGAGCGTATGTTTTATGGGCTGACCATAACGGGCCGTTAATAGGCCGTATTTGATGATGCTATGAAAATGGCCCAACGTATTAACGGGCCACAAACGGGCCGACTGTAACCACGGGCTGTATTTGGCCCACAAGCAGAAAATGGTAGTAACGGGCCGAAAGTAAACGAATGCTGGAAATGAGCCCAAGAATAAATGGGCCCTGAGAAGGCCGAAAGATAACATGGGCTGGAAACGGCCCAATGGAATAATGGGCCGTTAATGGGTATAAAGTGATACACTATTCATTACGGGCCAGTTTTACCACGGGTCGTTAATGGGCCGAGTGTTACTAAGGGCCTCATATGGGCCAAAAGACATCATGGGCCGGAAGTTAAAACGGGCTGGAATTATATTGGACGGCCCGTATGACGCAACTGGGCCTAATGCGGATAGGCCGTAAACGGGCCCTGGGTTAGCGGGCTGTAAATGGGCTATATGCGAACAGGCCGTTAACAGACTTGCTATGGGCCGGACCGCCACCTTTTTACCAAGTTAAATGGGCCGGCCTTTTCACAGGAATGGGCCTCTGTTGGGCCGTGCCACGTGTCGACGTATCATAGGCGCTTTGGGTCCAATGAGTAGATGACGCTACTGGGCCTAATTTGGATAGGCCGTAAACGGGCCCTGGGTTAGCGGGCTGTAAATGGGCTATATGCGAACATGCCGTTAACAGGCTTGCCATGGGCCGGCCCGCCACCTTTTGACCAAGTCAAACGGGCCGGCCTTTTCATAGGAATGGGCCTCTGTTGGGCCGTGCCACGTGTCGACGTATCATAGGCGCTTTGGGTCCAATGAGTGGATGACATCTGTCCCAACGGTGAGCCGACACGTGTTTCCTCCAGCCAATGATGATTTTACACGTGGAAAATCCCCATTGGTTGGGGCTGTTAACGGGTTATCGGATCCAAAACCGGACCCGATAGCTTAACGGCGTTCCGTTACGGTGGATGCCACGTGTCGGTCACCCTTGACGAAAGCACTTCTGTGACGCGCGATTTATCGTCATGGAAGTGGACACTTCCGTGATGATAATTTTGGTAATGTCATGGAAAACTTCTATGACAACACAGGTATGACTATCTTCATTCTGTCATAAATTTGTCATGGTTGTACATGCATGACAAAAAAGTGACCTACTGTGACAAACATATATCATCATGAAAGTGTATTTCTTGTAGTGAAGGCGGGCGCCTTCTATGACTTCCTCAAAGTATTTCTCCGGCTTGCGGTGCTCCTTGCCTGCGGGCGGGTGCTACTTCTTGAGCTTGCGTTGTATCGCCTCGCAGAGTAAAGGGAGATGCAGCACAGTAGCGTAAGTATTTCCCTCAGTTTTTGAGAACCAAGGTATCAATCCAGAAGGAGACCACGCGCGAGTCCCTCGCACCTGCACAAACAAATAAGAACTTCGCAGCCAACGCGATAAAGGATTTTCAATCCCTTTACAGTCACTTACGAAAGTGAGATCTGATAGAAATGATAGTTTGATATTTTTAGTATTTTTGGTTATAAGAACAGAAAGTAAAAGCTAAAAAGAAAAGTAGATTGTAGATTGATAGGTTGAGAATAGACCCGGGGGCCATAGTGTTCTCTAGTGGCTTCTCTCATGATAGCGATATTCTACGGCGGGTAAACAAATTACTATCAAGCAATTGATAGAAAAGCGAATAATTATGAGACTATCTAGGCATGATCATTATATATAGACATCTCGTCCGAGACAAGTAGACCGAAACGATTCTGCATCTACTACTATTACTCCACACATCGACCGCTATCCAGCATGCATCTAGTGTATTAAGTTCATAGGAACAGAGTAACACCTTAAGCAAGATGACATGATGTAGAGGGATAAACTCAAACTTCGTGATATAAACCCCATCTTTTTATACAATACGTGCCTTGCTGCCCCTACTGTCACTGGGAAAGGACACCACACGATTGAACCCAAAGCCAAGCACTTCTCCCATTGCAAGAACTATAGATCTAGTAGGCGAAACCAAACCAATAATTCGAAGAGACTTGCAAGGATATTATAATCACACATAAATTGTTCAGAGAAGAACCAAATATTTCTCATAGATAATCTTGATCATAAACCCACAATTCATCGGATCTCGACAAACACACCGCAAAAAGAGATTACATCGAATAGATCTCCTCGAAGACCGAGGAGAACTTGGTATTGAGATCCAAAGAGAGAGAAGAAGCCATATAGATACTAGCTATGGACCCAAAGGTCTGTGGTAAACAACTCACAACTCATGGTGAGGCGATGATGATTATGTAGAAGCACTCCATGGAAGATCCCCCCTCCGGCGGAGCTCCGGAACAGGCCCCAAGATGGGATCTCACGGGAACAGAAGGTTGCGGCGGTGGAACTATAGTTTTCTCTGTTGTTCTGATAGTTTCAGGATACATAGGTATATATAGGAGGAAGGAGGGCACCGGGGGCCAGACGGGGTGCCCACGAGGCAGGGGGCGCGCCCCCACCCTCGTGGATGCCACGTCAGCCCTACTCCGTGGTTCTCAAGTCTCCCGTGCGTATTTTGCTCCAAAAATATCTCTCCTGAAGGTTTCATTCCGTTTGGACTCCGTTTGATATTCCTTTTCTGTAAAACCCTAAAACAGGCAAAAAAAACAGCAATATGGACTGGGCCTTTGGGTTAGTAGGTTAGTCCCAAAAATAATTTGAAAGGGTATAACAAAGCCCATTAAACATCCAAAACATCATAAATAATAGCATGGAACAATAAAAAATTATAGATACGTTGGAGTCGTATCAAACACCCCCAAGCTTAATTCCTGCTCGTCCTCGAGTAGGTAAATGATAAAAACAGAATTTTTTATGTGGAATGCTAACCAACATAATTTTTCAATGTAATTCTCTTAATTGTGGCATGAATGTTCAGATCTGAAAGATTCAAGACAAAAATCTATATTGACATAAGAAATAATAATACTTCAAACATACTAACAAAGCAATCATGTCTTCTCAAAATACTATGGCTAAAGAAAGTTATCCCTACAAAATCATATAGTCTGGCTATGCTCCCTCTTCATCACACAAAATATTCATATCATGCACAACCCCGATTTCATCCAAGCACTTGTTTTCATACTATATTCTTTCAAACCTTTCAACTTTCATGCAATACATGAGCGTGAGCCATGGACATAGCACTATGTGGAATAGAGAGGTGGTTGTGGAGAAGACAAAAAGGAGGGAGATAGTCTCACATTAACTAGGCGTATCAACGGGCTATGGAGATGCCCATCAATAGATATCAATGTGAGTGAGTACGGATTGCCATGCAACGGATGCACTAGAGCTAAATATGTATGAAAGCTCAACAAAAGAAACTAGTGGGTGTGCATCCAACTTGCTTACTCACGAAGACCTACGGCATTTGAGGAAGCCCATCGTTGGAATATACAAGCCAAGTTCTATAATGAAAATTCCCACTAGTATATGAAAGTGACTAAATATGCGACTCTCTATCATGAAGAACATGGTGCTACTTTGAAGCACAATTGTGGAAAATGATAGTAGCAATTGTCCCTTCTCTCTTTTCTCTCATTTTTTTGGAGGGGATGCCTCTCTTTTTTTAATTTAGCCCCTCTCTCTATTTTTTTGGGCCATCTCTTTTTTTATTGGCCTTTCCTCACATGGGACAATGCTCTAATAATGATGATCATCACACTTATATTGAATTACAACTCGATACTAGAGCAAGTATGACTCTATATGAATGCCTCCGGCGGTGTACCGGGATATGCAATGAATCAAGAGTGACATGTATGAAAAATTATGCATGGTGGCTTTGCCACAAATACGATGTCAACTACATGATCATGCATGGCAATATGACAATATGAAGCATGTCATATGAACGGAACGATGGAAAGTTGCATGGCAGTATATCTCGGAATGGCTATGGAAATGCCATGATAGGTAGGTGTGGTGGCTGTTTTGAGGAAGATATATGGTGGTTGTTTTGAGGAAGGATATATAGTGGGTGTATGGTACCGACGAAAGTTGCGCGGTACAAGAGAGGCTAGCAATGGTGGAAGGGTGAGAGTGCGTATAATCCATGGACTCAACATTAGTCATAAGAACTCATATACTTATTGCAAAAATTTACGAGTCATCAAAACAAAGAAATCAACGCATGCTCCTAGGGGGGAGGTTGGTAGGAGTTAACCATCGCGCGCCCCCGACCTCCACACAAAGGTTGACACTTTACAAATACCTCATGCTCTAACTTCGTCACATAGCGGTTCACCATATGTGCATGCTACGGGAATCACTAACCTTAACACAAGCATTTCTCAATTTCATAATAACTCCACTAGCATGACTTTAATATCACTATCCTCATATCTCAAAACAATTATCAAGCGTCCAACTTCTCATCATATTCAATGCACTTAGTGTGAAAGTTTTTACTACATTGATATTGGATGTCTATCATGTGAAGGCTAGTTTTATAGCCAAAGCACATTACCATGCTGTTTTAATAGACTCTCAAAAGGATATGAGTGAAGCATGAGAGATAAACAATTTCTACAAAATATAATCACCACCGTGCTCTAAAAGATATAAGTGAAGCACTAGAGCAAAAACTATTCAACTCAAAAGATATAAGTGAAGCACATAGAGTGTTCTATCAATTCCTAGGCCATATTTAACTCTCTCAAAAAGGTGTGTCCAGCAAGGATAATTGTGGCAAACTAACAAGCAAAGTCTCAAACTATACATGACGCTCCAAGTAAAACACATATCATGTGGTGAATAAAAATATAGCTCCGAGTATAGTTACCGATGGATGAAGACGAAAGAGGGGATGCCTTCCCGGGGCATCCCCGAGCTTAGGCTCTTGGTTGTCCTTGAATTTTACCTTGGGGTGCCTTGGGCATCCCCAATATTAGGCTCTTGCCACTCTTTGTTCCACAGTCCATCAAAGCAATACTCAAAACTTGAAAACTTCACAACACAAAACTTAGACAAAAATCTCATGAGCTCCGTTAGTATAAGAAAACAAACCACTACTCAAAGATACTGCAATGAATTCATTCTTTGTTTATATTGGTGTTAAACCTACTGTATTCTAACTTCTCTATGATTCATACTTTCCAATACTACTCATAGATGCATTGAAATAAGCAAACAACACACGAAAAACAGAATCTGTCAAAAACAGAACAGTCTGTAGCAATCTGCAGTTTTCGCATACTTCTGTAACTCCAAAAAAATTGAAATAAATTGGTAAACGTGAGGAATTTGTCTATTAATAATCTGCAAAAATAATCAACTAAATAGCACGCTCCAATAAGATCTGGTGACCATTCTAGCGAGCGCTAACGATTCTGTTTTTCACAGCAAGATCATATAAACTTCACACAAGTCTCCCCAAAGGTTCTACTTGGCACAAACACTAATTAAAACACAAAACCACATCTAAACAGAATCTAGATGCATTATTTATTCCTAAACAGAAGCAAAAACAAAAAATATAAAATTGGGTTGCCTCCCAACAAGCGCTATCGTTTTACGCCCCTAGCTAGGCACGAAAATTCAATGATGCTCACATGAAAGATAAGAATTGAAGTACAAAGAGAGCATCATAAAGCATGTGAAAATCACATCTAAGTCTAACATACTTCCTATGCATAGGCATTTTATAGGAAAACAAATTGTCAAGACAAGCAAGATCTAGCATATGCAAGGAAGAAGAAAGAAACAAGATCAATCTCAACATGAAGAGAGGTAATTTAGTAACATGAAGATTTCTACAACTATATCTTCCTCTCTCATAATAATTGCATGTAGGATCATAAGAAAGTTCAACAATATAGCAATCACATAACATATTCTCTACATAATCCATATGCATGCAAAGTTGACACTCTTCCAAAATAGTGGGATCAACATTAACCAAAGTCATGACCTCTCCAGGCTCACTTTTATCAAAAATTTCATAAGATTGAATATTCTCCAAATACGTGGGATCTAAAGTTGACACTCTGCCAGACCCACTTTCAATATTATAGCAAACATTATTATCAATCTCATATTCATCATGGGCTTTATATAAAGTATCAAGATCATAAGAAGAATCACCCCAATCATGATTATTGCAACAAGTAGAAGACATAGCAATACTAGCATCCCTAAGCTTAGGGTTTTGCATATCATTAACACAATTGATAGAATTTATAATAACATCATTGCAATCATGCTTTTTATTTAAGGAGCTAGCATGAATCACTTTTTCTTTCAACAATTCCTCACACTTTTCAGATTCATGAATTTCAAGCAAAACCTCATAAAGATAATCAAGTGCACGCAGCTCACTAGCAATAGGTACAACATAATTGGATCTCTTAAAGAGATTAGCAAGTGGATGACAATCCATACTTTAGCAAGCAAAGATGCAAGCTAATTGAGGGCACATAGCAACACAAGCAAACAAGAGGCACGCGAACGGTAAGCACACGGCAAAAAGAAGGGCAAATAAAACGGCAAGGGTGAAGTGGGGGAGAGGAAAACGAGAGGCAAATAAATGTAATGTGAAGGATAAGGGTTTGTGATAGGTACTTGGTATATGACTTTTGCGTAAGCCTCCATGGCAACGGCGCCAGAAATTCTTCTTGCTACTTCTCGAGCTTGCGTTGTATTCCCTCGAAGAGGAAAGGGAGATGCAGCACAGTAGCGCAAGTATTTCCCTCAGTTTTTGAGAACCAAGGTATCAATCTAGTAGGAGACCACGCGCGAGTCCCTCGCACCTGCACAAACAAATAAGAACTTCGCAGCCAACGCGATAAGGGGTTATTAATCCCTTTACGATCACTTATGAAAGTGAGATCTGATAGAAATGATAGTTTGATATTTTTGGTATTTTTGGTTATAAGAACAGAAAGTAAAAGCTGAAAAGTAAAGTAGATTGTAGATTGATATGTTGAGAATAGACCCGGGGACCATAGTGTTCTCTAGTGGCTTCTCTCATGATAGCGATATTCTACGGCGGGTAAACAAATTACTGTCAAGCAATTGATAGAAAAGTGAATAGTTATGAGACTATCTAGGCATGATCATTATATATAGGCATCGTGTCCGAGACAAGTAGACCGAATCGATTCTGCATCTACTACTATTACTCCACACATCGACCGCTATCCAGCATGCATCTAGTGTATTAAGTTCATTGGAACAGAGTAACGCCTTAAGCAAGATGACATGATGTAGAGGGATAAACTCAAACTTAGTGATATAAACCCCGTCTTTTTATCCTTGATGGCAACAATACAATACGTGCCTTACTGCCCCTACTGTCACTGGGAAAGACAGCGCAAGATTGAACCCAAAGCCAAGCACTTCTCCCATTGCAAGAACTATAGATCTAGTAGGCCAAACCAAACCAATAATTCGAAGAGACTTGCAAGGATATTATAAACACACATAAATAGTTCTGAGAAGAACCAAATATTTCACATACATATACTCGATCATAAACCCACAATTCATCGTATCTCGACAAACACACCGCAAAAAGAGATTACATTGAATAGATCTCCTCGAAGACCGAGGAGAACTTGGTATTGAGATCCAAAGAGGGAGAAGAAGCCATCTAGATACTAGCTATGGACCCGAAGGTCTGTGGTAAACTACTCACAACTCATGGCGAGGTGATGATGATGATGTAGAAGCACTTTGTGGAAGATCCCCCCTCCGGCGGAGCTCCGGAACAGGCCCCAAGATGGGATCTCACGGGAACAGAAGGTTGCGGCGGTGGAACTAGGGTTTTCTCTGTTGTTCTGATAGTTTCGGGGTACGTAGGAATATATAGGAGGAAGGAGGGCACCGGGGTCCACACGGGGTGCCCACGAGGCAGGGGGCGCACCCACACCCTCGTGGACGCCACGTCAGCCCTACTCCGTGGCTCTCAAGTCTCCCGTGCGTATTTTGCTTCAAAAATATCTCCCCCGAAGGTTTCATTCCGTTTGGACTCTGTTTGATATTCCTTTTCTGTAAAACCCTAAAATAGGCAAAAACATCAATCTGGACTGGGCCTTTGGGTTAGTAGGTTAGTCCCAAAAATAATATGAAAGTGTATTACAAAGCCCATTAAACATCCAAAACATCATAAATAATAGCATGGAACAATCAAAAATTATAGATACATTGGAGACGTATCAGCGGGCCAGCAGTAGCTATATCATACGCCTTCGTCTTTACCCAGTGCACTTTTACACGAGTGAAGGCCATCCGAGCACCCTCTATGCAGGCCAAACGCTTCAAGGTGTCGACCCGTGGTCTCACTTCGACGAGCCGCTTCACCAATCCGAAGTAGCTACTTAGGATTGGATCAGCGGGCCATAGCCGGACTATCAAGTCCTGAAGGAAATATGCCCTAGAGGCAATAATAAAGTTATTATTTATTTCCTTATATCATGATAAATGTTTATTATTCATGCTAGAATTGTATTAACTGGAAACTTAGTACATGTGTGAATACATAGACAAAACAGAGTGTCCCTAGTATGCCTCTACTAGACTAGCTCATTGATCAAAGATGGTTATGTTTCCTAGCCATAGACATGAGTTGTCATTTGATCAACGGGGTCACATCATTAGGAGAATGATGTGATGGACAAGACCCATCCGTTAGCTTAGCAACTTGATTGTTTAGTTTTATTGCTATTTCTTTCTTCATGACTTATACATGTTCCTATGACTATGAGATTATGCAACTCCCGAATACCGGAGGAACACTTTGTGTGCTACCAAACGTCACAATGTAACTGGGTGATTATAAAGGTACTCTACAGGTGTCTCCGAAGGTACTTGTTGGGTTGGCGTATTTCGAGATTAGGATTTGTCACTCCGATTGTCGGAGAGGTATCTCTGGGCCCACTCGGTAATGCACATCACTATAAGCCTTGCAAGCATTGCAGCAAATGAGTTAGTTGCAGGATGATGTATTACGGAACGAGTAAAGAGACTTGCCGGTAACGAGATTGAACTAGGTATTGAGATACCGACGATCGAATCTCGGGCTAGTAACATACCGATGACAAAGGGAACAACGTATGTTGTTATGCGGTTTGACCGATAAAGATCTTCGTAGAATATGTGGGAGCCAATATGAGCATCCAGGTTCCGCTATTGGTTATTGACCGGAGAAGTGTCTCGGTCATGTCTACATAGTTCTCGAACCCGTAGGGTCCGCACGCTTAAGGTTTCGATGACAGTTTTATTATGAGTTTATGAGTTTTGATGTACCGAAGGAGTTCGGAGTCCCGGATGAGATCGGGGACATGACGAGGAGTCTCGAAATGGTCGAGACGTAAAAATCGATATATTGGACGACTATATTCGGATATCGGAAAGGTTCCGAGTGATTCGGGTATTTTCGGAGTACCGGGGAGTTACGGGAATAGAGGAGAGAGGCCAAAAGGAAGGAGGCGCGTGGCCCCCTTCTGGTCCGAATTAGACAAGGGGTGCAGCCCCCTTTTCCTTCTCCCTCTCCCCCTCTTTCCTTCTCTCCTACTCCGGAAAGGAAAGGGGAATCCTACTAGGACTTGGGAGTCCTAGTAGGACTCCCCACACTTGGCGCGCCCCTTCTAGGGCCGGCCTCTCCCTCCCTCCTTTATATACGGGGGCAGGGGGCACCTCTAGACACAACAGTTGATCTCTTGATCTCTTAGCCGTGTGCAGTGCCCCCCTCCACCACAGTTCTCCTCGATAATATTGTAGCGGTGCTTAGGCGAAGCCCTGCGACGGTAGAATATCAAGATCGTCACCACGCCGTCGTGCTGACGGAACTCTTCCTCGACACTCGGCTGGATCGGAGTTCGAGGGACGTCATCGAGCTGAACGTGTGCTAGAACTCGGAGGTGCCGTAGTTTCGGTGCTTGATCGGTCGGGCCGTGAAGACGTACGACTACATCAACCGCGTTGTTCTAACGCTTCCGCTTTCGGTCTACGAGGGTACGTAGACACACTCTCCCCTCTCGTTGCTATGCATCTGGTAGATAGATCTTGCGTGATCGTAGGAAAATTTTGAAATACTACGTTCCCCAACAGTGGCATCATGAGCCAGGTCTATGCGTAGATGATATGCACGAGTAGAACACAATGAGTTGTGGGCGATACTAGTCATACTGCTTACCAGCATGTCATACTTTGCTTCGGCGGTATTGTGAGATGAAGCGGCCCGGACCGACATTACGCGTACGCTTATGCGAGACTGGTTTCACCGTTACGAGCACTCGTTGCTTAAAGGTGACTGGCGGGTGTCTGTCTCTCTCACTTTAGCTGAATCAAGTGTGGCTACGCCCGGTCCTTGTGAAGGTTAAAACAGCACATACTTGACGAAATATCGTTGTGGTTTTTGTATGCGTAGGTAAGAACGGTTCTTGCTAAGCTCGTAGCAGCCACGTAAAACTTGCAACAACAAAGTAGAGGACATCTAACTTGTTTTTGCAGGGCATGTTGTGATGTGATATGGTCAAGACATGATGAGTTATACGGCTTTGTATGAGATGATCATGTTTTGTAATGTTATCGGCAACTGGCAGGAGCCATATGGTTGTCGCTTTATTGTATGAAATGCAATCGCCATGTAATTGCTTTACTTTATCACTAAGCGGTAGCGATAGTCGTAGAAGCAATAGTTGGCGAGATGACAACGATGCTACGATGGAGATCAAGGTGTCGCGCCGGTGACGAAGGTGACCATGACGGTGCTTTGGAGATGGAGATCAAAAGCACAAGATGATGATGGCCATATCATGTCACACATTTTGATTGCATGTGATGTTTATCATATTATGCTTCTTATTTTGCTTAGTACGGCGGTAGCATTATAAGATGATCCCTTACAAAATTTCAAGGTATAAGTGTTCTCCCTGAGTATGCACCGTTGCGAAAGTTCGTCGTGCCGAGACACCACGTGATGATCGGGTGTGATAAGGTCTACGTTCAAATACAACGGGTGTAAGCCAGTTTTGCACACGCAGAATACTCGGGTTAAACTTGACGAGCCTAGCATATGCAGATATGGCCTCGGAACACTAGAGACCGAAAGGTCGAGCGTGAATCATATAGTAGATACGATCAACATAAGATGTTCACCATTGAAAACTACTCCATCTCACGTGATGATCGGACATGGTTTAGTTGATTTGGATCACGTGATCATTTAGATGACCAGAGGGATGTCTATCTAAGTGGGAGTTCTTTAATTAATATGATTAAATTGAACTTTAATTTATCATGAACTTAGTCTTTGTAGTATTAGCATATCTATGTTGTAGATCAGTAGCTCACGATGTTGCTCCCCATTTATTTTTTATATGTTCCTAGAGAAAACTAAGTTGAAAGATGTTAGTAGCAATGATGCGGAATTGTTCCGTGATCTGAGGATTATCCTCATTGCTGCACAGAGAAATATGTCCTTGATGCACCGCTAGGTGACAGACCTATTGCAGGAGCAGATGTAGACGTTATGAACGTTTTGACAAAAGCTCGGTATGATGACTACTTGATAGTTTAGTGCACCATGCTTTACGGCTTATAACCAGGACTTCAAAAACGTTTTGAACGCCACGGAGCATATGAGATGTTCCAAGAGTTGAAATTAGTATTTCATACTCATGCCCGTGTCGAGAGGTATAAGACTTCTGACAGTACTTTGCCTACAAGATGGAGGAGAATAGCTCAACCAGTGAGCATGTGCTCAGATTGTCTGGGTACTACAATTACTTGAATCAAGTGGGAGTTAATCTTCCAGATAAGATAGTAATTGACAAAGTTCTCTAGTCACTATCACCAAGTTAGTAGAACTTCGTGATGAACTATAATATGCAAGGGATGACGAAGGTAATTCCCGAGCTCTTCGCAATGCTGAAAACGGCGAAGGTAGAAATCAAGAAAGAACATCAAGTGTTGATGGTTAATAAGACCACTTGTTTCAAGTAAAGGGCAAAGGGATAGAAGGGGAACTTCAAGAAGAATGACAAGCAAGTTGTCACTCCCATGAAGAAACCCAAAGCTAAACTCAAGCCTGACACTAAGTGCTTCTACTGCAAAGGAAATGGTCACCGGAAGTGGAACTACCCAAGATACTTGGCGGATAAGAAGGATGGCAAAGTGAACAAAGGTATATTTGATATACAGATTATTGATGTGTATTTTACTAGTGTTCATAGCAACCCCTCGGTATTTGATACTGGTTCAGTTGCTAAAGAGTAGTAACTCGAAGTGCGAGTTGCATAATGAACATAAACTAGTTAAGGGATGAAGTGACGATGTGTATTGGAAGCAGTTCCAAGATTGATATGATCATCATCGCACACTCCCTATACTTTCGGGATTAGTGTTGAATCTAAATAAGTGTTATTTGGTGTTTGTGTTGAGCATGAATATGATTTGATCATGTTTATTGCAATACGGTTATTCATGTAAAGTTAGAGAATAATTGTTGTTCTGTTTACATGAATAAAACCTTCTATGGTCATACACCCAATGAAAATAGTTTGTTGGATCTCGATCGTGTGATACACATATTCATAATATTGAAGCCAAAAGATGCAAGGTTAATAATGATAGTGCAACTTATTTGTGGCACTACCGTTTAGGTCATATTGGTGTAAAGCGCATGAAGAAACTCCATAGTGATGGACTTTTGGAATCACTTGATTATGAATCACTTGGTGCTTGCGAACCATGCCTCATGGGCAAGATGACTAAAACTCCGTTCTCCGGAACTGTGGAGCGAGCAATAGATTTGTTGGAGATCATACATACAGATGTATGTGGACCAATGAGTGTTGAAGCTTGCGGCGGGTATCGTTATTTTCTGACCTTCACTGATGATTTGAGCAGATATGGGTATATCTACTTAATGAAGCACAAGTCTGAAACATTTGAAAAGTTCAAAGAATTTCAGAGTGAAGTAGAGAATCATCGTAACAAGAAAATAAAGTTTCTACGATCTGATCGTGGAGGAGAATATTTGAGTTATGAGTTTGGTCTTCATTTGAAACAATGTGGAATAGTTTCACAACTCACGCCACCCGGAACACCACAACGTAATGGTGTGTCCGAACGTCGTAACCGTACTTTATTGGATATGGTGCGATCTATGATGTCTCTTACCGATTTACCACTATCGCTTTTTGGGTTATGCATTAGAGACAGCTACATTCACGTTAAATAGGGCACCTTCTAAAATCCGTGGATATGACACCGTATGAACTGTGGTTTGACGAGAAACCTAAGCTGTCATTTCTTTAAGTTTGGGACTGCGATGCTTATGTGAAAAAGTTTCAACATGATAAGCTCGAACCCAAATCGGAGAAGTAAATCTTCATAGGATATCCAAAAGAAAACTGTTCGGTACACCTTCTATCACAGATCCGAAGGCAAGGTCTTTGTTGCTAAGAGTGGATCGTTTCTAGGGAAGGAGTTTCTCTCGAAAGAAGTGAGTGGGAGGAAAGTAGAACTTGATGAGGTAATTGTACCTTCTCCCGGATTGGAAAGTAGTACATCACAGGAAATTGTTCCAGTGATTCCTACACCAATCAGTGAGGAAGTTAATGATGATGATCATGAAACTTCGGATCAAGTTTCTGCTGAACGTCGTAGATCAACCAGAGTACGTTCCGCACCAGAGTGGTACGGCAACTCAGTTCTGGAAATCATGTTACTAGACCATGATGAACCTGCGAACTATGAGGAAGCGATGATGAGCCCAGATTCCGCAAAATGGCTTGAGGCCATGAAATCTGAGATGGGATCCATGTATGAGAACAAAGTATGGACTTTGGTTGACTTGCCCGATGATCGGCAGGCCATCGAAAATAAATGGATCTTCAAGAGGAAGACCGACGCAGACGGTAATGTTACTGTTTACAAAGCTCGACTTGTTGCGAAAGGGTTTCAACAAGTTCAAGGAGTTGACTACGATGAGACTTTCTCACCTATAGCGATGCTTAAGTCTGTCCGAATCATGTTAGCAATTGCCGCATTTGATGATTATGAAATCTGGCAAATGGATGTCAAAACTGCATTCCTGAATGGATATCTCAAAGAAGAGTTGTATATGATGCAACCAGAAGGTTTTGTCGATCCAAAAGGTGCTAACAAAGTGTGCAAGCTCCAGCGATCCATCTATGGACTGGTGCAAGCATCTCGGAGTTGGAATATACGCTTTGATGAGGTGATCAAAGCATATGGTTTTATACAGACTTTTGGTGAAGCCTGTATTTACAAGAAGTGAGTGGAAGCACTACAACCTTTCTGATAAGTATATGTGAATGACATATTGTCGATCAGAAATGATGTAGAATTTTCTGGAAAGCATAAAGGAGTGTTTTGAAAGGAGTTTTTCAAAGAAAGACCTTGGTGAAGCTGCTTACATATTGGGCATCAAGATCTATAGAGATAGATCAAGACGCTTGATAAGACTTTCGATGAGTACATACCTTGATAAGATTTTGAAGTAGTTCAAAATGGATCAGTCAAAGAAGGAGTTCTTTCCTGACTTGTAAGGTGTGAAGTTGAGTAAGACTCAAAGCCAGACCACGGCAGAAAAATATAGAGAGAATGAAAGTCATTCCCTATGCCTCAGCCATAGGTTCTATAAAGTATGCCATGCTGTGTAGCAAACATGTTGTGTACCTTGCCATGAGTTTGACAAGGAGGTACAATAGTGATCCAGGAGTAGATCACTGTACAGCGGTCAAAATTATCCTTAATTACTGGATGACTAAGGAAATGTTTCTCGATTATGGAGGTGATAAAGAGTTCGTCGTAAAGAGTTACGCCGATGCAAGCTTTGACACTAATCCAGATGACTCTAAGTATCAATCTGGATGCGTATTAAAAGTGGGAGCAATTAGCTAGAGTAGCTCCATGCAGAGCATTGTAGACATAGAAATTTGCAAAATACATACGGATCTGAATATAACAGACCCGCTGACTAAACTTCTCTCACGAAGCAAAACATGATCACACCTTAGTACTCTTTGGGTGTTAATCACATGGCGATGTGAACTAGATTGTTGACTCTAGTAAACCCTTTCGGGTATTGGTCGCATGGCGATGAGAACTATGGGTGTTAGTCACATGGTGATGTGAACTATTGGTGTTAATCACATGGTGATGTGATCTAGATTATTGACTCTAGTGCAAGTGGGAGACTGAAGGAAATATGCCCTAGAGGCAATAATAAAGTTATTATTTATTTCCTTATATCATGATAAATGTTTATTATTCATGCTAGAATTGTATTAACTAGAAACTTAGTACATGTGTGAATACATAGACAAAACAGAGTGTCCCTAGTATGCCTCTACTAGACTAGCTCATTGATCAAAGATGGTTATGTTTCCTAGCCATAGACATGAGTTGTCATTTGATCAACGGGGTCACATCATTAGGAGAATGATGTGATGGACAAGACCCATCCGTTAGCTTAGCAACTTGATCGTTTAGTTTTATTGCTATTGCTTTCTTCATGACTTATACATGTTCCTATGACTATGAGATTATGCAACTCCCGAATACTGGAGGAACACTTTGTGTGCTACCAAATGTCACAACGTAACTGGGTGATTATAAAGGTACTCTACAGGTGTCTCCAAAGGTACTTGTTGGGTTGGCGTATTTCGAGATTAGGATTTGTCACTCCGATTGTCGGAGAGGTATCTCTGGGCCCACTCGGTAATGCACATCACTATAAGCCTTGCAAGCATTGCAGCTAATGAGTTAGTTGCGGGATGATGTATTACGGAACGAGTAAAGAGACTTGCCGGTAACGAGATTGAACTAGGTATTGAGATACCGACGATCGAATCTCGGGCTAGTAACATACCGATGACAAAGGGAACAACGTATGTTGTTATGCGGTTTGACCGATAAAGATCTTCGTAGAATATGTGGGAGCCAATATGAGCATCCAGGTTCCGCTATTGGTTATTGACCGGAGACGTGTCTCGGTCATGTCTACATAGTTCTCGAACCCGTAGGGTCCGCACGCTTAAGGTTTCGATGACAATTTTATTACGAGTTTATGAGTTTTGATGTACCGAAGGAGTTCGGAGTCCCGGATGAGATCGGGGACATGACGAGGAGTCTCGAAATGGTCGAGACGTAAAAATCGATATATTGGACGACTATATTCGGACATCGGAAAGGTTCCGAGTGATTCGGGTATTTTCGGAGTACCGGGGAGTTACGGGAATAGAGGAGAGAGGCCAAAAGGAAGGAGGCGCGTGGCCCCCTTCTGGTCCGAATTAGACAAGGGGTGCAGCCCCCTTTTCCTTCTCCCTCTCCCCCTCTTTCCTTCTCTCCTACTCCGGAAAGGAAAGGGGAATCCTACTAGGACTTGGGAGTCCTAGTAGGACTCCCCACACTTGGCGCGCCCCTTCTAGGGCCGGCCTCTCCCTCCCTCCTTTATATACGGGGGCAGGGGGCACCTCTAGACACAACAGTTGATCTCTTGATCTCTTAGCCGTGTGCAGTGCCCCCCTCCACCACAGTTCTCCTCGATAATATTGTAGCGGTGCTTAGGCGAAGCCCTGCGACGGTAGAATATCAAGATCGTCACCACGCCGTCGTGCTGACGGAACTCTTCCTCGACACTCGGCTGGATCGGAGTTCGAGGGACGTCATCGAGCTGAACGTGTGCTAGAACTCGGAGGTGCCGTAGTTTCGGTGCTTGATCGGTCGGGCCGTGAAGACGTACGACTACATCAACCGCGTTGTTCTAACGCTTCCGCTTTCGGTCTACGAGGGTACGTAGACACACTCTCCCCTCTCGTTGCTATGCATCTGGTAGATAGATCTTGCGTGATCGTAGGAAAATTTTGAAATACTACGTTCCCCAACAGTGGCATCATGAGCCAGGTCTATGCGTAGATGATATGCACGAGTAGAACACAATGAGTTGTGGGCGATACTAGTCATACTGCTTACCAGCATGTCATACTTTGCTTCGGCGGTATTGTGAGATGAAGCGGCCCGGACCGACATTACGCGTACGCTTATGCGAGACTGGTTTCACCGTTACGAGCACTCGTTGCTTAAAGGTGACTGGCGGGTGTCTATCTCTCTCACTTTAGCTGAATCAAGTGTGGCTACGCCCGGTCCTTGTGAAGGTTAAAACAGCACATACTTGACGAAATATCGTTGTGGTTTTTGTATGCGTAGGTAAGAACGGTTCTTGCTAAGCTCGTAGCAGCCACGTAAAACTTGCAACAACAAAGTAGAGGACATCTAACTTGTTTTTGCAGGGCATGTTGTGATGTGATATGGTCAAGACATGATGAGTTATACGGCTTTGTATGAGATGATCATGTTTTGTAATGTTATCGGCAACTGGCAGGAGCCATATGGTTGTCGCTTTATTGTATGAAATGCAATCGCCATGTAATTGCTTTACTTTATCACTAAGCGGTAGCGATAGTCGTAGAAGCAATAGTTGGCGAGATGACAACGATGCTACGATGGAGATCAAGGTGTCGCGCCGGTGACGAAGGTGATCATGACGGTGCTTTGGAGATGGAGATCAAAAGCACAAGATGATGATGGCCATATCATGTCACACATTTTGATTGCATGTGATGTTTATCATATTATGCTTCTTATTTTGCTTAGTACGGCGGTAGCATTATAAGATGATCCCTTACAAAATTTCAAGGTATAAGTGTTCTCCCTGAGTATGCACCGTTGCGAAAGTTCGTCGTGCCGAGACACCACGTGATGATCGGGTGTGATAAGCTCTACGTTCAAATACAACGGGTGTAAGCCAGTTTTGCACACGCAGAATACTCGGGTTAAACTTGACGAGCCTAGCATATGCAGATATGGCCTCGGAACACTGGAGACCGAAAGGTCGAGCGTGAATCATATAGTAGATACGATCAACATAAGATGTTCACCATTGAAAACTACTCCATCTCACGTGATGATCGGACATGGTTTAGTTGATTTGGATCACGTGATCATTTAGATGACCAGAGGGATGTCTATCTAAGTGGGAGTTCTTTAATTAATATGATTAAATTGAACTTTAATTTATCATGAACTTAGTCTTTGTAGTATTAGCATATCTATGTTGTAGATCAGTAGCTCACGATGTTGCTCCCCGTTTATTTTTTATATGTTCCTAGAGAAAACTAAGTTGAAAGATGTTAGTAGCAATGATGCGGAATTGTTCCGTGATCTGAGGATTATCCTCATTGCTGCACAGAGAAATATGTCCTTGATGCACCGCTAGGTGACAGACCTATTGCAGGAGCAGATGTAGACGTTATGAACGTTTTGACAAAAGCTCGGTATGATGACTACTTGATAGTTTAGTGCACCATGCTTTACGGCTTATAACCAGGACTTCAAAAACGTTTTGAACGCCACGGAGCATATGAGATGTTCCAAGAGTTGAAATTAGTATTTCATACTCATGCCCGTGTCGAGAGGTATAAGACTTCTGACAGTACTTTGCCTACAAGATGGAGGAGAATAGCTCAACCAGTGAGCATGTGCTCAGATTGTCTGGGTACTACAATTACTTGAATCAAGTGGGAGTTAATCTTCCAGATAAGATAGTAATTGACAAAGTTCTCTAGTCACTATCACCAAGTTAGTAGAACTTCGTGATGAACTATAATATGCAAGGGATGACGAAGGTAATTCCCGAGCTCTTCGCAATGCTGAAAACGACGAAGGTAGAAATCAAGAAAGAACATCAAGTGTTGATGGTTAATAAGACCACTTGTTTCAAGTAAAGGGCAAAGGGATAGAAGGGGAACTTCAAGAAGAATGACAAGCAAGTTGTCACTCCCATGAAGAAACCCAAAGCTAAACTCAAGCCTGAAACTAAGTGCTTCTACTGCAAAGGAAATGGTCACCGGAAGTGGAACTACCCTAGATACTTGGCGGATAAGAAGGATGGCAAAGTGAACAAAGGTATATTTGATATACAGATTATTGATGTGTATTTTACTAGTGTTCATAGCAACCCCTCGGTATTTGATACTGGTTCAGTTGCTAAAGAGTAGTAACTCGAAGTGCGAGTTGCATAATGAACATAAACTAGTTAAGGGATGAAGTGACGATGTGTATTGGAAGCAGTTCCAAGATTGATATGATCATCATCGCACACTCCCTATACTTTCGGGATTAGTGTTGAATCTAAATAAGTGTTATTTGGTGTTTGTGTTGAGCATGAATATGATTTGATCATGTTTATTGCAATACGGTTATTCATGTAAAGTTAGAGAATAATTGTTGTTCTGTTTACATGAATAAAACCTTCTATGGTCATACACCCAATGAAAATAGTTTGTTGGATCTCGATCGTGTGATACACATATTCATAATATTGAAGCCAAAAGATGCAAGGTTAATAATGATAGTGCAACTTATTTGTGGCACTACCGTTTAGGTCATATTGGTGTAAAGCGCATGAAGAAACTCCATAGTGATGGACTTTTGGAATCACTTGATTATGAATCACTTGGTGCTTGCGAACCATGCCTCATGGGCAAGATGACTAAAACTCCGTTCTCCGGAACTGTGGAGCGAGCAATAGATTTGTTGGAGATCATACATACAGATGTATGTGGACCAATGAGTGTTGAAGCTTGCGGCGGGTATCGTTATTTTCTGACCTTCACTGATGATTTGAGCAGATATGGGTATATCTACTTAATGAAGCACAAGTCTGAAACATTTGAAAAGTTCAAATAATTTCAGAGTGAAGTAGAGAATCATCGTAACAAGAAAATAAAGTTTCTACGATCTGATCGTGGAGGAGAATATTTGAGTTATGAGTTTGGTCTTCATTTGAAACAATGTGGAATAGTTTCACAACTCACGCCACCCGGAACACCACAGCGTAATGGTGTGTCCGAACGTCGTAACCGTACTTTATTGGATATGGTGCGATCTATGATGTCTCTTACCGATTTACCACTATCGCTTTTTGGGTTATGCATTAGAGACAGCTACATTCACGTTAAATAGGGCACCATCTAAAATCCGTGGAGATGACACCGTATGAACTGTGGTTTGACGAGAAACCTAAGCTGTCATTTCTTTAAGTTTGGGACTGCGATGCTTATGTGAAAAAGTTTCAACATGATAAGCTCGAACCCAAATCGGAGAAGTAAATCTTCATAGGATATCCAAAAGAAAACTGTTCGGTACACCTTCTATCACAGATCCGAAGGCAAGGTCTTTGTTGCTAAGAGTGGATCGTTTCTAGAGAAGGAGTTTCTCTCGAAAGAAGTGAGTGGGAGGAAAGTAGAACTTGATGAGGTAATTGTACCTTCTCCTGGATTGGAAAGTAGTACATCACAGGAAATTGTTCCAGTGATTCCTACACCAATCAGTGAGGAAGTTAATGATGATGATCATGAAACTTCGGATCAAGTTTCTGCTGAACGTCGTAGATCAACCAGAGTACGTTCCGCACCAGAGTGGTACGGCAACTCAGTTCTGGAAATCATGTTACTAGACCATGATGAACCTGCGAACTATGAGGAAGCGATGATGAGCCCAGATTCCGCAAAATGGCTTGAGGCCATGAAATCTGAGATGGGATCCATGTATGAGAACAAAGTATGGACTTTGGTTGACTTGCCCGATGATCGGCAGGCCATCGAAAATAAATGGATCTTCAAGAGGAAGACCGACGCAGACGGTAATGTTACTGTTTACAAAGCTCGACTTGTTACGAAAGGGTTTCAACAAGTTCAAGGAGTTGACTACGATGAGACTTTCTCACCTGTAGCGATGCTTAAGTCTGTCCGAATCATGTTAGCAATTGCCGCATTTGATGATTATGAAATCTGGCAAATGGATGTCAAAACTGCATTCCTGAATGGATATCTCAAAGAAGAGTTGTATATGATGCAACCAGAAGGTTTTGTCGATCCAAAAGGTGCTAACAAAGTGTGCAAGCTCCAGCGATCCATCTATGGACTGGTGCAAGCATCTCGGAGTTGGAATATACGCTTTGATGAGGTGATCAAAGCATATGGTTTTATACAGACTTTTGGTGAAGCCTGTATTTACAAGAAGTGAGTGGAAGCACTACAACCTTTCTGATAAGTATATGTGAATGACATATTGTCGATCAGAAATGATGTAGAATTTTCTGGAAAGCATAAAGGAGTGTTTTGAAAGGAGTTTTTCAAAGAAAGACCTTGGTGAAGCTGCTTACATATTGGGCATCAAGATCTATAGAGATAGATCAAGACGCTTGATAAGACTTTCGATGAGTACATACCTTGATAAGATTTTGAAGTAGTTCAAAATGGATCAGTCAAAGAAGGAGTTCTTTCCTGACTTGTAAGGTGTGAAGTTGAGTAAGACTCAAAGCCAGACCACGGCAGAAAAATATAGAGAGAATGAAAGTCATTCCCTATGCCTCAGCCATAGGTTCTATAAAGTATGCCATGCTGTGTAGCAAACATGTTGTGTACCTTGCCATGAGTTTGACAAGGAGGTACAATAGTGATCCAGGAGTAGATCACTGTACAGCGGTCAAAATTATCCTTAATTACTGGATGACTAAGGAAATGTTTCTCGATTATGGAGGTGATAAAGAGTTCGTCGTAAAGAGTTACGCCGATGCAAGCTTTGACACTAATCCAGATGACTCTAAGTATCAATCTGGATGCGTATTAAAAGTGGGAGCAATTAGCTAGAGTAGCTCCATGCAGAGCATTGTAGACATAGAAATTTGCAAAATACATACGGATCTGAATATAACAGACCCGCTGACTAAACTTCTCTCACGAAGCAAAACATGATCACACCTTAGTACTCTTTGGGTGTTAATCACATGGCGATGTGAACTAGATTGTTGACTCTAGTAAACCCTTTCGGGTATTGGTCGCATGGCGATGAGAACTATGGGTGTTAGTCACATGGTGATGTGAACTATTGGTGTTAATCACATGGTGATGTGATCTAGATTATTGACTCTAGTGCAAGTGGGAGACTGAAGGAAATATGCCCTAGAGGCAATAATAAAGTTATTATTTATTTCCTTATATCATGATAAATGTTTATTATTCATGCTAGAATTGTATTAACTAGAAACTTAGTACATGTGTGAATACATAGACAAAACAGAGTGTCCCTAGTATGCCTCTACTAGACTAGCTCATTGATCAAAGATGGTTATGTTTCCTAGCCATAGACATGAGTTGTCATTTGATCAACGGGGTCACATCATTAGGAGAATGATGTGATGGACAAGACCCATCCGTTAGCTTAGCAACTTGATCGTTTAGTTTTATTGCTATTGCTTTCTTCATGACTTATACATGTTCCTATGACTATGAGATTATGCAACTCCCGAATACCGGAGGAACACTTTGTGTGCTACCAAACGTCACAACGTAACTGGGTGATTATAAAGGTACTCTACAGGTGTCTCCGAAGGTACTTGTTGGGTTGGCCTATTTCGAGATTAGGATTTGTCACTCCGATTGTCGGAGAGGTATCTCTGGGCCCACTCGGTAATGCACATCACTATAAGCCTTGCAAGCATTGCAGCTAATGAGTTAGTTGCGGGATGATGTATTACGGAACGAGTAAAGAGACTTGCCGGTAACGAGATTGAACTAGGTATTGAGATACCGACGATCGAATCTCGGGCTAGTAACATACCGATGACAAAGGGAACAACGTATGTTGTTATGCGGTTTGACCGATAAAGATCTTCGTAGAATATGTGGGAGCCAATATGAGCATCCAGGTTCCGCTATTGGTTATTGACCGGAGACGTGTCTCAGTCATGTCTACATAGTTCTCGAACCCGTAGGGTCCGCACGCTTAAGGTTTCAATGACAGTTTTATTATGAGTTTATGAGTTTTGATGTACCGAAGGAGTTCGGAGTCCCGGATGAGATCGGGGACATGACGAGGAGTCTCGAAATGGTCGAGACGTAAAAATCGATATATTGGACGACTATATTCGGACATCGGAAAGGTTCCGAGTGATTCGGGTATTTTCGGAGTACCGGGGAGTTACGGGAATAGAGGAGAGAGGCCAAAAGGAAGGAGGCGCGTGGCCCCCTTCTGGTCCGAATTAGACAAGGGGTGCAGCCCCCTTTTCCTTCTCCCTCTCCCCCTCTTTCCTTCTCTCCTACTCCGGAAAGGAAAGGGGAATCCTACTAGGACTTGGGAGTCCTAGTAGGACTCCCCACACTTGGCGCGCCCCTTCTAGGGCCGGCCTCTCCCTCCCTCCTTTATATACGGGGGCAGGGGGCACCTCTAGACACAACAGTTGATCTCTTGATCTCTTAGCCGTGTGCAGTGCCCCCCTCCACCACAGTTCTCCTCGATAATATTGTAGCGGTGCTTAGGCGAAGCCCTGCGACGGTAGAACATCAAGATCGTCACCACGCCGTCGTGCTGACGGAACTCTTCCTCGACACTCGGCTGGATCGGAGTTCGAGGGACGTCATCGAGCTGAACGTGTGCTAGAAATCGGAGGTGCCGTAGTTTCGGTGCTTGATCGGTCGGCCCGTGAAGACGTACGACTACATCAACCGCGTTGTTCTAATGCTTCCGCTTTCGGTCTACGAGGGTACGTAGACACACTCTCCCCTCTCGTTGCTATGCATCTGGTAGATAGATCTTGCGTGATCGTAGGAAAATTTTGAAATACTACGTTCCCCAACAGTGGCATCATGAGCCAGGTCTATGCGTAGATGATATGCACGAGTAGAACACAATGAGTTGTGGGCGATACTAGTCATACTGCTTACCAGCATGTCATACTTTGCTTCGGCGGTATTGTGAGATGAATCGGCCCGGACCGACATTACGCGTACGCTTACGCGAGACTGGTTTCACCGTTACGAGCACTCGTTGCTTACGAGCACTCGTTGCTTACGAGCACTCGTTACGAGCACTCGTTCCCCTCCTGGGCTCGGAAGTATTGGGTGGCGTCAGCGCTGCTCCTCGGAAGATCAGCAAACACGCCTGGAGAACTCCATAACCATGTCAGCCCAAGATACTTCTGCCCTGTGAAGATGCTCTGTAAGAGAAAGGTCTTACCAGATGCTATCTCCCGCGCCTGCTTGATTTCTTCACGGGCATTGCGCGACTCACTTCGCGCATCCTGGGCAGCCTTAACTGCGGCATTAAGCTCGGACGCTTGTTCCGAAGCATTCAACTCCAACACCTCGAAGTTGCAAATAACATCTTTGAGTTCGTCCTCGACTTCAGACACCTGGGCCACGTGATGTTGTGATAACCCTCAACCGTAAGGGATCGAGATAGTCTTCGCGGGTAAGAATAACCCAATTTATAGATTCGACACACGGGAAGCCAAAGAGTATTTATAAGCTTTGACAGTTGAGTTGTCAATTCAACCGCACCAGAAATATACTTACTTGCAACAAAAGATAAGTGGTAACGGTGATATGATAGTGATGGTGGTAACAGCAAAAGTAAACAGCAAAAGTAACAACTAATAACCAGCAGGATTGAAACACTATAGGCTAGGGAGATGGATGGTTGGGCGCTGCATGGATGAGATACATCATGAATCTAACTTGGGGCAAGGCACACAGAAAAGTAATGATCATCTAGGCAAATATCAAACATTAGGCATGTATCCCATAGGTAGTTGTACGTGCTTGCAATAAGAACTTGCACAACATCTTTTGTCCTACCATCCCGCTACGAACGGGGCCAAAAGGAACTTATGGAGATTAAGGTGCTCCTGTCAAAGAGCACCGGAACAAAGCAATAAACTCAATGGATACATGGAATCCTCAAATCATGGACCATCCCCTTTGGTGTCCCAAGCTGTCACTTTTGGGATCGCCGGTTCCGGACTATAATAGGTGCAAACAACTCATAGATAGGATCAAGAACACAAATATATTCATGCAAACACATATGGTTCAGATCTGAAATCATGGCACTCGGGCCCTAAGTGACAAGCATTAAGAGCAACAAGTTGAAGCAAAGATGATAAACACCATAGTAGATGATAGGCAACATGCCCCCAACAATCTGATAAACTATTACATGATCTAACTCATCCAATCCCTACCATCCCCTTTGCCTACAGCAGGGAATTACTCACACATGGAAGGAGAAGTCATGGAGGGAGGATGGAGTGGTGATGATGATGACGATGGCGACGATCTCCCCTCTCCGGAGGCCAAATCAGCCTCCAGATTAGCCCTCCCGAAGAAGAACAGAGGGTGGCGGCGGCTCTGCGACGGAAACTGGAAAAACGACTTCTGTTCTGGGGTTTTCTCGTCACGGGGATAAATACGGGCCAAGGTAGGGCACCAGAGGGGGAAGGACCCGCCCAGGCGGCCTCCCGAGGCGGCCAGGGGTGGGGCCGCCTGGGTAGGGCGCCTGGGGCCCCCCTGGCTGCCCTCTGGCCCTTCTTCTGGCACAAGGGCCCTTCGGGTGCGTGGATTTTCTGTGATTTTTCTTGGAATTTTTTGAGATACCTAAAAATCCGTTTTCCTGCACACAATAAAACCATACAGGCAGCTCTGCTGAAAACAGCGTCAGTCCGGGTTAGTTTAGTTCAAATCATGCAAGAATGAGGGCAAAACAATAGCAAAAGTGTTTGGAAAAGTAGATACGTTTGAGACGTATCAACTCCCGCAAGCTTAGCATATTGCTTGTCCTCAAGCAATTCAGTTCAACGAACTGGACGCGACAAAGAAAACTTTGACAAACTCTTTTGCTTCATTAGATGTATATAAGCATGTACTACGAAAAGAGTCTAGCAAGCATTGAAACAATGCTATGAGGACAATGCACGAAGCAATCCTTCTTTCAAGTGACCAATCACAAATAACCAAAAGTAAATAATATGCTACTCAAAATCAAGACAAGATTACATTGCACATAGCTTGAACATACTAGAGTGGTATCTCGCTAGCCTCCATGAGTGAAGCAAAACATAAATGCAGAAACTCCTCCAGACTTTTAAAGGAGACTAGAACTAAGAATTTCAGAATAAATAATATCACAAGCATGCAGAAGACAATGTAATACTTTGGGACAATGCACATTACACTCAGAATGACAATTATGCTCTCCTAGTTGGTGCTTTGAAGAAAGAAGGTGGAGACTCTCGAACCGTGGAATTTGATGGCGAGGTTGAAAACCCGTGGTTGGAAGCAAAGACTAAACATGTACCAGAGCTCTTGGTTTTGAAAACAGAGGTAAAAATGATTTTGGGAGGTGCATATTTCGTCAACGAGTGTTAGTAGACAACCCAATCACTTCTCGAACTGGACAAGTTTCGAGGAACGGCTCCCGCACGGGGACGATCACATCCCCTTAATCTCCTTTGTTTATCATTGCGAAAAGTTTTCTGATTTCTCATGAACAAAGCGTGAAGGAGGGTTTATTTGTTGTATTATCTTTTATGAGCCGGGCGCACTCATGCCAGTTCCTCCTCGTATTAGGGGTTTGCAGATTAGACATGCAATCCCGGGATAAAACTTGTCCAACTTAAAAAGGTCATGAATTAACTACTATTTCCTCATGAGCTAAAACCGGGGCACAAAATAAGAGTAAATTGCAATAATTTCGAGATGGTACAAGAAAGTCTTCGTTAGGATGGCAGGTAAATACCACATAGGAAGGTATGGTGGACTCATATGGAATAACTGGTTTGAAAGGATTTGGATGCATAAGCAGAATTCCGCTTAATACGAGCGAAGGCTAGCAAGAGACTGGGAAGCGACCAACTAGAGAGCAATAATGGTCATAATCATGCAGAGCGACAAAGCAACATTGAATCGGGCATGAAAGTGATATAACTATTCTGAAACTCAAAGATCATCAAGGCAAAGCAGACTTTTTAGTCTTAAACATGTGTAAACATGTGCCAAGTCAATCCAAGAATTCTCCAAAGGGAAATACCACCTCAGTATACCAAACTAAGAACAATGCAATGCATGTAAATCATTTCAATAACACATTATATACTCTAGCTATTTAAGATTAGCCACAAGGAAAGCATGAACCACTGGGAAAGCATTGTAAACATAGCACTATGTCGCTACAAGCTGGTCTCTAGATCATAAGTACAGGCATATGTACAAAAGTAGAAACAAGAAGAGTTCATACCGGTTTTCCTTGTTGCTTCCCTTCCGTCGATCTTCGTCATTACTGCCTTGTCACTTGCACGATCGAACGTAGGAAATATAATTAAATGCCATCACGGACTCGAGCTGAACTCTGAAAACAAAGCAAACTAAAGAGAGAAAGGAAATCTTTTTGGGTTATTTCAAAGGTTGAATGAAAGCAAAAGAAAGAGAAAATCTTTTTGTTGTTTTTGCAAAGAAAGAACAAAGAAGAATGGGCAAAAACTTCAAAAAGATCAAAGCGAACGAAAATAAAACGGATAATACAATGGAAAAGTGAGAAGGGCGCGTACTCCCCCAAGCTTAGGCTTTTGGCCTAAGTTAGTAGTAGCTACTGCCCCCAGGAGCCTCCTGCTCCGGGGTGGTACTGGTGAGTCCAAGGGTCGTAAAAGGATTCCGGCGCTTACACCGAAGTCCTTGGATCCTCCCACGAAGAAGGGTCCGCAATCCAAGCAGAGGAAGACCCTTCACCAAACTGGGTGACGGTCTCCCCCTGAAAAGGTGGTAACTCACCGTGCTCCTCCTCGTCGGGCACAACCCCCTCCATGGGGTTATGAAGCTGATGCTGGACCATGAACTCATTGAACTAGATAACATGAAAGGACCATCCGTTCCTGCGAGAAAAATCAAACAAAAGAGGTGCAGGTAGACGGATCTTGCATTCCGCGGTAGTTCCGAAACGCAAGATATAAACAAGGTTACCAAATTCAGAAGTCATGGTAACAAACTTATGCCTTTTCATAGCAGCAAGATCAAAACTTAAATAAGTAAAAGGCTTATCATCAGGGTGTGGGGTGCCTTTAAGATACTCTAAGATAAGTGTGGCATAAACGCCACCAAATAAATCTCCCTTGTTACCGTTCATAGCAAGGCGTCGAGCAATTAGGGCACCCAAATTATAATCAAACCTCCCTGAGAGGGCGGCTGCCAGGATAGCAATATCCGGCACAGAAATGTTGCTCATGTTGTCACGAGCTAACACCCGTAGTTCCGAAACGCAAGATATAAACAAGGTTACCAAATTCAGAAGTCATGGTAACAAACTTATGCCTTTTCATAGCAGCAAGATCAAAACTTAAATAAGTAAA
>LR738715.1:94973480-95056844 GCA_902687465.1 Secale cereale
TTCCGCGGTAGTTCCGAAACGCAAGATATAAACAAGGTTACCAAATTCAGAAGTCATGGTAACAAACTTATGCCTTTTCATAGCAGCAAGATCAAAACTTAAATAAGTAAAAGGCTTATCATCAGGGTGTGGGGTGCCTTTAAGATACTCTAAGATAAGTGTGGCATAAACGCCACCAAATAAATCTCCCTTGTTACCGTTCATAGCAAGGCGTCGAGCAATTAGGGCACCCAAATTATAATCAAACCTCCCTGAGAGGGCGGCTGCCAGGATAGCAATATCCGGCACAGAAATGTTGCTCATGTTGTCACGAGCTAACACCCCTCTAGCAACATAATACGCAAAATACCTGAGCTGAGGGAATAAGATGCTGGAGATTTTTGACCGATGTATATCCCTCGTACCCATGCTGCAGAGAGAGTTGAGGACGGTTCTCAGCTCGGAGGGCTGAGAGGTCATCTTCGCCGTCCGCCCAACGTTTGGCACACCTATTATTTCACAAAACTTTTCCAAGGGCATGGTCAAAAGATTATTGTAAATTTTAAACTCAATAGAACCAGTATCAAGGTTATATCTAAAACTGTTAATGAAACCGGAGGTGAGTTTTTTATCCTGAACAACACGGTACGTGACGAGCCGTGTCAGACCTACATTAGCACAAAGACTATAAAACTCATCCTTAATTCCTGCAGCTTCAAGGAATTCATCACATGGGAACATCATCGCACGTGTTGGCTTTGTGTCTTCCAACAACTCTAGGGGCACATGATCTTCATTGTAGCTCACCCTAGCAGTCGAGGGTGAAGCTGCGGCTCTAGTAACTCGATCGGAGTGCGCGGGCTTCTTTTTCTCAAGCCACCCCTTTGCCCTTCCTAACAAACTCATTTCTGATTTTTTTTTTGACAAATTACAAAAACAAGGATTTAAACAAAGTGGGTTAAGGCAAACTACTCAACTCACTTACCTAAGGCATAAACTTGCATCAAAACTTGGAAAATAAATTTCTACACATGCATGCAAGCTCATCTACACAGCACCAAGAACTACTAAATACTCACAAATGAAGCCACCAACCAAAAATCTAATTGGAGGGGTGGAGGAGTTACATACCAGGGAGTATTTGTTCAAAATCTCAGCTCGAATGATAGGCTGTAGAGAGAGATTGAAAATTGCCTCCAAGAACAACAAGAACGCAAGAACAGGTGCAGAACTCGTGTTTTCGAAGAGTAAGAGAGAGAGAGGAAGAAGACTCACCTGGAGGCGGGGCCTGTGGGCCCCAGGCGCCCTATGGGCGCCGCCAGGGGGCAGGCCGCGCCAGCTGGCCGCCTGGGCCACTGGTGGCCCCCCCTGGTCAGCCCCAGGTGCCTCTGGGTCACTCCCGGCATGGAAATTTTTATTTTTATTTTTCTGGAATTTTTCTGAAAACTTCACTGTTAAAATTTTTTCGAAGTTCAAAAAGCTGCAAAACTTTCTGAAAACCTAAAGCAGTGATTAGTATTGTGAAGTTTCAAAAACACAAACACTTGGTACATCAAGGAGAACAAAAGCTAAAACAAATGAAAACATAACAAGCTCAACTTTTTACCTATATAAAACATGCTCGCTAGTAAGGTTGATCAAGTCTTACCAACAAACCGGCGATATATAGAGCAGAAAGTCCCACCTCTTACGAAGTGATCATTGCACCTTTACTTTAATGGACATTGTCCCCACCATAATAGTTTTGTATTTGTGGTGCACATGTAGTGGACAGTCCCATTCTCCAATCTTCACGGTCTCGATATTTTCTATAGAGTTGAGGCCATGCCTCTTGTCGGTCTTCTTTGGAAAATACACCGTGTATTCTTTATCATTCACATTGAAGGTAACCTTTCCTTTATTGCAATCAATAATAGCACCTGCGGTGTTAAGAAAAGGTCTACTAAGAATAATGGACATGCTCCCATCCTCGGGCATGTCAAGCACGACAAAATCAGTAAGGATCAAACAATTAGCAACTTCTACGGGAACATCCTCACAAATACCTATCGGGACGGCGGTTGACTTGTCAGCCATCTGAAGAGAAATATCTGTAGGGATTAGCTTCTCTAAACAAAGCCTCTTGTAAAGAGAGAAAGGCATAACACTCACTCCTGCTCCAAGATCACATAAAGCAGTTTTGACATAATTATTCTTTATGGAGCAAGGAATGGTGGGTATACCTAGATCACCAAGCTTCTCAGGAATGTTGCCACTGAAAAAGTAGTTAGCAAGCATAGTAGATATTGCTTCATTAGGAATTTTTCTTTTATTAGTGACAATATCTTTCATATATTTTGAATAGGGAGGTAACTTAATAGCATCAGTCAAAGGGATTTGAAGAAAAAGAGGTTTCATCCACTCACAAAACTTATTGTAATGCTCTTCTTCTTTAGATTTGAGAGACTTACCTGGAAAGGGCATGGGTTTCTGTATCCATGGTTCTCTTTCCTTCCCATGTCTTCTTGCGACGAAGTCTTCTCTAGTGTACTTTTTGCGTTTGTCAGGTGCTTCTTCTTCTCGAACCTCGGGCGGATCATTCTTCTCCTTATCCTTATCTTCAGGTTCGGCACCGTCTTCAGTCTCAGCATCAGAGGTAGATATACTGTTGGGATCAACAGCTGGCTCTTCACTTGTAATAGGATCTTCTTCCTGCATTTGAGAATCTTGCTCGATTCTCCTCGGATGCCCCTCTGGATAGAGAGGATCTTGAGTGCTAGTTCCTCCTCGGGTCTTAATCCCGAAGGCCTGCAAATCATCTTGTTTGGCATTGTTAGCAAGCAAATCTTGTTGCACATTAGAAATTTGATCAAGCTGAGTTTGAACCATATGAAAATGCTTCACAAGACATTTAACATCATTAACTGTTCTACCTAGAACATCAAGCAAACTTTTGATAGCAAGGGAATTATCATGCAATTGACTTTGTACCCTCTCATTAAAATGACTTTTCTTCATAATAAAATTATCAAACTCATCTAAACATTGATCAGGAGGCTTACCATGAGGGATGTCACTTGCGTTGAAATCTAAAAGAGAGTGTACCTCTACCATAGGAGGGTGAGTGGTAGGCTCACACAACTTCTCAATAGGGGGTAGATTCTTCATGTCTTCAGTTTTAATACCTTTCTCTTTAATAGACTTCTTTGCTTCTTGCATATCTTCGGGGCTTAGAACAAGCATGCCCCTCTTCTTTGGTGGTGGAGGTGGTTCAGGGATGGACCAATCTTCATGGTTTTTGGCAATCCTGCCCATCAATTCTTCTGCATCGTCCGGTGTTCTTTTCCTGAAAACACAACCAGCACAACTATCCAAATAGGACCTGGATTCATCAGTTAGACCAGCATAAAATATATCGATTAATTCATTCTTAGGGACTCCATGTCCTGGTCTAGCCTGGATCAGACTACAGTACCTCCCCCAAGCTTTAGGGAGGTGCTCATCCTGCAACTGTTTAAAGTTATAAATTTTTTGTAAAGCGGCATGTTGCATATGAGCAGGAAAGTACTTATCAATAAAAGAGTGAGCTAAGTCTTGAGGACTCTTAATGGAACCACATGGTAGTGAATCATACCATGTTTTAGCACCTTCCTTCAAAGAGAAAGGAAAAAAGCTTAGTCACATAAAAGTTTCGTATCTTTTCATCCTTGGTAAACAAGCCACCCAACTCCGTGAGTTTGGTCAGGTGTGCAATAGCATCATCATTTTCTCTGCCATAAAAGGGGTCAGCTTCAACCATAGATATAAGTGAAAGATCAACAGAGAAATCATAATCAGGATCATTGATGCATATAGGAGATGTAGCAAATTCAGGATCAGGAACGGTCTTGTTCTTCAAGGAGTGTATTTCAAGCAGCTTCTTAATAGCTTCAGGGTCAGAGTCGGCAAACTCTGTCAGTTCCCTGCATAAATCATCATCAAGCATAATGTAATCATCATCAAGGAGTCTCTCCTTGAGTTTACTCAAATCAGGATAGTCATAAGTTCCACCAATGGGGTAGCGAGTAACAGGAATTTAAATTCCAGAATTTTTTTTGCAGCAGCGATCTGTTTCTCAAGAGCATAACCAAGTGAACTAATATCATCAAGAGTAGTAGAAGCATCATCAAAAGTATAGGACATAGTAACAGATTCAGTAGAAGCATCATGTGGTGGTGGTGAGGCAAACTTACTCATAACAGAAGGTGAATCAAGTGTAGCACTAGTGTTCAGAACAGTACCTCTTCTTGTAGTGGATAGTAAGATCGGAACCTTGGGGTCTCCTTTCTTACCCATAGCGGATGAAGTGCAGCAGGTAGGATACTTCAAGTAGACTTGTAAATATTGCTATGCTCCCCGGCAACGGTGCCAGAAAACGGTACTTGATAACCCTCATCCGTAAGGGATCGAGATAGTCTTCGCGGGTAAGAATAACCCAATTTATAGATTCGACACACGGGGAGCCAAAGAGTATTTATAAGCTTTGACAGTTGAGTTGTCAATTCAACCGCACCTGAAATATACTTACTTGCAACAAAAGATAAGTGGTAACGGTGATATGATAGTGATGGTGGTAACAGCAAAAGTAAACAGCAAAAGTAACAACTAATAACCAGCAGGATTGAAACACTATAGGCTAGGGAGATGGATGGTTGGGCGCTGCATGGATGAGATACATCATGAATCTAACTTGGGGCAAGGCACACAGAAAAGTAATGATCATCTAGGCAAATATCAAACATTAGGCATGTATCACATAGGTAGTTGTACGTGCTTGCAATAAGAACTTGCACAACATCTTTTGTCCTACCATCCCGCTACGAACGGGGCCAAAAGGAACTTATGGAGATTAAGGTGCTCCTGTCAAAGAGCACCGGAACACAGCAATAAACTCAATGGATACATGGAATCCTCAAATCATGGACCATCCCCTTTGGTGTCCCAAGCTGTCACTTTTGGGATCGCCGGTTCCGGACTATAATAGGTGCAAACAACTCATAGATAGGATCAAGAACACAAATATATTCATGCAAACACATATGGTTCAGATCTGAAATCATGGTACTCGGGCCCTAAGTGACAAGCATTAAGAGCAACAAGTTGAAGCAAAGATGATAAACACCATAGTAGATGATAGGCAACATGCCCCCAACAATCTGATAAACTATTACATGATCTAACTCATCCAATCCCTACCATCCCCTTTGCCTACAGCAGGGAATTACTCACACATGGAAGGAGAAGTCATGGAGGGAGGATGGAGTGGTGATGATGATGACGATGGCGACGATCTCCCCTCTCTGGAGGCCAAATCAGCCTCCAGATTAGCCCTCCCGAAGTAGAACAGGGGGTGGCGGCGGCTCCGCGACGGAAACTGGAAAAACGACTTCTGTTTTGGGGTTTTCTCGTCACAGGGATAAATACGGGCCAAGGTAGGGCACCAGAGGGGGAAGGACCTGCCCAGGCGGCCTCCCGAGGCGGCCAGGGGTGGGGCCGCCTGGGCAGGGCGCCTGGGGCCCCCCTGGCTGCCCTCTGGCCCTTCTTCTGGCACAAGGGCCCTTCGGGTGCGTTGATTTTCTGTGATTTTTCTTGGAATTTTTTTAGATACCTAAAAATCCGTTTTCCTGCACACAATAAAACCATACAGGCAGCTCTGCTGAAAACAGCGTCAGTCCGGGTTAGTTTAGTTCAAATCATGCAAGAATGAGGGCAAAACAGTAGCAAAAGTGTTTGTAAAAGTAGATACGTTTGAGACGTATCAACTCCCCCAAGCTTAGCATATTGCTTGTCCTCAAGCAATTCAGTTCAACGAACTGGACGCGACAAAGAAAACTTTGACAAACTCTTTTGCTTCATTAGATGTATATAAGCATGTACTACGAAAAGAGTCTAGCAAGCATTGAAACAATGCTATGAGGACAATGCACGAAGCAATCCTTCTTTCAAGTGACCAATCACAAATAACCAAAAGTAAATAATATGCTACTCAAAATCAAGACAAGATTACATTGCACATAGCTTGAACATACTAGAGTGGTATCTCGCTAGCCTCCATGAGTGAAGCAAAACATAAATGCAGAAACTCCTCCAGACTTTTAAAGGAGACTAGAACTAAGAATTTCAGAATAAATAATATCACAAGCATGCAGAAGACAATGTAGTACTTTGGGACAATGCACATTACACTCAGAATGACAATTATGCTCTCCTAGTTGGTGCTTTGAAGAAAGAAGGTGGAGACTTTCGAACCGTGGAATTTGATGGCGAGGTTGAAAACCCGTGGTTGGAAGCAAAGACTAAACATGTACCAGAGCTCTTGGTTTTGAAAATAGAGGTACAAATGATTTTGGGAGGTGCATATTTCGTCAATGAATGTTAGTAGACAACCCAATCACTTCTCGAACTGGACAAGTTTCGAGGAACGGCTCCCGCACGGGGACGATCACATCCCCTTAATCTCCTTTGTTTATCACTGCCAAAAGTTTTCTGATTTCTCATGAACAAAGCGTGAAGGAGGGTTTATTTGTTGTATTATCTTTTATGAGCCGGGCGCACTCATGCCAGTTCCTCCTCGTATTAGGGGTTTGCAGATTAGACATGCAATCTCGGGATAAAACTTGTCCAACTTAAACAGGTCATGAATTAACTACTATTTCCTCATGAGCTAAAACAGGGGCACAAAATAAGAGTAAATTTCAATAATTTCGAGATGGTACAAGAAAGTCTTCATTAGGATGGCAGGTAAATACCACATAGGAAGGTATGGTGGACTCATATGGAATAACTGGTTTGAAAGGATTTGGATGCATAAGCAGAATTCCGCTTAATACGAGCGAAGGCTAGCAAGAGACTGGGAAGCGACCAACTAGAGAGCAATAACGGTCATAATCATGCAGAGCGACAAAGCAACATTGAGTCGGGCATGAAAGTGATATAACTATTCTGAAACTCAAAGATCATCAAGGCAAAGCAGACTTTTTAGTCTTAAACATGTGTAAACATGTGCCAAGTCAATCCAAGAATTCTCCAAAGGGAAATACCACCTCAGCATACCAAACTATGAACAATGCAATGCATGTAAATCATTTCAATAACACATTATATACTCTAGCTATTTAAGATTAGCCACAAGGAAAGCATGAACCACTGGGAAAGCATTGTAAACATAGCACTATGTCGCTACAAGCTGGTCTCTAGATCATAAGTACAGGCATATGTACAAAATTAGAAACAAGAAGAGTTCATACCGGTTTTCCTTGTTGCTTCCCTTCCGTCGATCTTCGTCATTACTGCCTTGTCACTTGCACGATCGAACGTAGGAAATATAATTAAATGCCATCACAGACTCGAGCTGAACTCTGAAAACAAAGCAAACTAAAGAGAGAAAGGAAATCTTTTTGGGTTATTTCAAAGGTTGAACGAAAGCAAAAGAAAGATAAAATCTTTTTGTTGTTTTTGCAAAGAAAGAACAAAGAAGAACGGGCAAAAACTTCAAAAAGATCAAAGCGAACGAAAATAAAACGGATAATACAATGGAAAAGTGAGAAGGGCGCGTACTCCCCCAAGCTTAGACTTTTGGCCTAAGTTGGTAGTAGCTACTGCCCCTAGGAGCCTCCTGCTCCGGGGTGGTACTGGTGAGTCCAAGGGTCGTAAAAGGATTCTGGCGCTTACACCGAAGTCCTCGGATCCTCCCACGAAGAAGGGTCCGCACTCCAAGCAGAGGAAGACCCTTCACCAAACTGGGTGACGGTCTCCCCCTGAAAAGGTGGTAACTCACCGTGCTCCTCCTCATCGGGCACAACCCCCTCCATGGGGTTATGAAGCTGATGCTGGACCATGAACTCATTGAACTAGATAACATCAAAGGACCATCCGTTCCTGCGAGAAAAATCAAACAAAAGAGGTGCAGGTAGACGGATCTTGCGTTCCGCGGTAGTTCCGAAACACAAGATATAAACAAGGTTACCAAATTCAGAAGTCATGGTAACAAACTTATGCCTTTTCATAGCAGCAAGATCAAAACTTAAATAAGTAAAAGGCTTATCATCAGGGTGTGGGGTGCCTTTAAGATACTCTAAGATAAGTGTGGCATAAACGCCACCAAATAAATCTCCCTTGTTACCGTTCATAGCAAGGCGTCGAGCAATTAGGGCACCCAGATTATAATCAAACCTCCCTGAGAGGGCGGCTGCCAGGATAGCAATATCCAGCGCAGAAATGTTGCTCATGTTGTCCCGAGCTAACACCCCTCTAGCAACATAATACGCAAAATACCTGAGGTGAGGGAATAAGATGCTGGAGATTTTTGACCGATGTATATCCCTCGTACCCATGCTGCAGAGAGAGTTGAGGACGGTTCTCAGCTCGGAGGGCTGAGAGGTCATCTTCGCCGTCCGCCCAACGTTTGGCACACCTATTATTTCACAAAACTTTTCCAAGGGCATGGTCAAAAGATTATTGTAAATTTTAAACTCAATAGAACCAGTATCAAGGTTATATCTAAAACTGTTAATGAAACCGGAGGTGAGTTTTTGATACTGAACAACACGGCACGTGACGAGCCGTGTCAGACCTGCATTAGCACAAAGACTATAAAACTCATCCTTAATTCCTGCAGCTTCAAGGAATTCATCACATGGGAACATCATCGCACGTGTTGGCTTTGTGTCTTCCAACAACTCTAGGGGCACATGATCTTCATTGTAGCTCACCCTAGCAGTCGAGGGTGAAGCTGCGGCTCTAGTAACTCGATCGGAGTGCGCGGGCTTCTTTTGCTCAAGCCACCCCTTTGCCCTTCCTAACAAACTCATTTCTGAATTTTTTTTGACAAATTACAAAAACAAGGATTTAAACAAAGTGGGTAAGGCAAACTACTCAAATCACTTACCTAAGGCATAAACTTGCATCAAAACTTGGAAAATAAATTTCTACACATGCATGCAAGCTCATCTACACAGCACCAAGAACTACTAAATACTCACAAATGAAGCCACCAACCAAAAATCTAATTGGAGGGGTGGAGGAGTTACATACCAGGGAGTATTTGTTCAAAATCTCAGCTCGAATGATAGGCTGTAGAGAGAGATCGAAAATTGCCTCCAAGAACAACAAGAACGCAAGAACAGGTGCAGAACTCGTGTTTTCGAAGAGAAAGAGAGAGAGAGGAAGAAGACTCACCTGGAGGCGGGGCCTGTGGGCCCCAGGCGCCCTATGGGCGCGGCCAGGGGGCAGGCCGCGCCAGCTGGCCGCCTGGGCCACTGGTGGCCCCCCTGGTCATCCCCAGGTGCCTCTGGGTCACTCCCGGCATGGAATTTTTTATTTTTATTTTTCTGGAATTTTTCTGAAAACTTCACTGTTGAAAATTTTTCGAAGTTCAAAAAGCTGCAAAACTTTCTGAAAACCTAAAGCAGTGATTAGTATTGTGAAGTTTCAAAAACACAAACACTTGGTACAGCAAGGAGAATAAAAGCTAAAACAAATGAAAACATAACAAGCTCAACTTTTTACCTATATAAAACATGCTCACTAGTAAGGTTGATCAAGTCTTACCAACAAACCGGCGATATATAGAGCAGAAAGTCCCACCTCTTACGAAGTGATCATTGCACCTTTACTTTAATGGACATTGTCCCCACCATAATAGTTTTGTATTTGTGGTGCACATGTAGTGGACAGTCCCATTCTCCAATCTTCACGGTCTCGATATTTTCTATAGAGTTGAGGCCATGCTTCTTGTCGGTCTTCTTTGGAAAATACACCGTGTATTCTTTATCATTCACATTGAAGGTAACCTTTCCTTTATTGCAATCAATAATAGCACCTGCGGTGTTAAGAAAAGGTCTACCAAGAATAATGGACATGCTCCCATCCTCGGGCATGTCAAGCACGACAAAATCAGTAAGGATCAAACAATTAGCAACTTCTACGGGAACATCCTCACAAATACCTATCGGGACGGCGGTTGACTTGTCAGCCATCTAAAGAGAAATATCTGTAGGGATTAGCTTCTCTAAACAAAGCCTCTTGTAAAGAGAGAAAGGCATAACACTCACTCCTGCTCCAAGATCACATAAAGCAGTTTTGACATAATTATTCTTTATGGAGCAAGGAATGGTGGGTATACCTGGATCACCAAGCTTCTCAGGAATGTTGCCACTGAAAAAGTAGTTAGCAAGCATAGTAGATATTGCTTCATTAGGAATTTTTCTTTTATTAGTGACAATATCTTTCATATATTTTGAATAGGGAGGTAACTTAATAGCATCAGTCAAAGGGATTTGAAGAAAAAGAGGTTTCATCCACTCACAAAACTTATTGTAATGCTCTTCTTCTTTAGATTTGAGAGACTTACCTGGAAAGGGCATGGGTTTCTGTATCCATGGTTCTCTTTCCTTCCCATGTCTTCTTGCGACGAAGTCTTCTCTAGTGTACTTTTTGCGTTTGTCAGGTGCTTCTTCTTCTCGAACCTCGGGCGGATCATTCTTCTCCTTATCCTTATCTTCAGGTTCGGCACCGTCTTCAGTCTCAGCATCAGAGTTAGATATATTGTTGGGATCAACAGCTGGCTCTTCACTTGTAATAGGATCTTCTTCCTGCATTTGAGAATCTTACTCGATTCTCCTCGGATACCCCTTTGGATAGAGAGGATCTTGAGTGCTAGTTCCTCCTCGGGTCTTAATCCCGAAGGCCTGTAAATCATCTTGTTTGGCATTGTTAGCAAGCAAATCTTTTTGCACATTAGAAATTTGCTCAAGCTGAGTTTGAACCATATGAAAATGCTTCACAAGACATTTAACATCATTAACTGTTCTACCTAGAACATCAAGCAAACTTTTGATAGCAAGGGAATTATCATGCAATTGACTTTGTATCCTCTCATTAAAATGACTTTGCTTCATAATAAAATTATCAAGCTCATCTAAACATTGATCAGGAGGCTAACCATGAGGGATGTCACTTGCGTTGAAATCTAAAAGAGAGTGTACCTCTACCATAGGAGGGTGAGTGGTAGGCTCACACAACTTCTCAATAGGGGGTAGATTCTTCACGTCTTCAGTTTTAATACCTTTCTCTTTAATAGACTTCTTTGCTTCTTGCATATCTTCGGGGCTTAGAACAAGCATGCCCCTCTTCTTTGGTGGTGGAGGTGGTTCAGGGACGGACCAATCTTCATGGCTTTTGGCAATCCTGCCCATCAATTCTTCTGCATCGTCCGGTGTTCTTTTCCTGAAAACACAACCAGCACAACTATCCAAATAGGACCTGGATTCATCAGTTAGACCAGCATAAAATATATCGATTAATTCATTCTTAGGGACTCCATGTCCTGGTCTAGCCTGGATCAGACTACAGTACCTCCCCCAAGCTTTAGGGAGGTGCTCATCCTGCAACTGTTTAAAGTTATAAAAAATTTGTAAAGCAGAATGTTGCATATGAGAAGGAAAGTACTTATCAATAAAAGAGTGAGCTAAGTCTTGAGGACTCTTAATGGAACCACATGGTAGTGAATCATACCATGTTTTAGCACCTTCCTTCAAAGAGAAAGGAAAAAGCTTAGTCACATAAAAGTTTCGTATCTTTTCATCCTTGGTAAACAAGCCACCCAACTCAGTGAGTTTGGTCAGGTGTGCAATAGCATCATCATTTTCTCTGCCATAAAAGGGGTTAGCTTCAACCATAGATATAAGTGAAAGATCAACAGAGAAATCATAATCAGGATCATTGATGCATATAGGAGATGTAGCAAATTCAGGATCAGGAACGGTCTTGTTCTTCAAGGAGTGTTTTTCAAGCAGCTTCTTAATAGCTTCAGGGTCAGAGTCGGCAAACTCTGTCAGTTCCCTGCATAAATCATCATCAAGCATAATGTAATCATCATCAAGGAGTCTCTCCTTGAGTTTACTCAAATCAGGATAATCATAAGTTCCACCAATGGGGTAGCGAGTAACAGGAATTTCAATTCCAGAATTTTTTTTGCAGCAGCGATCTGTTTCTCAAGAGCATAACCAAGTGAACTAATATCATCAAGAGTAGTAGAAGCATCATCAAAAGTATCGGACATAGTAACAGATTCAGTAGAAGCATCATGTGGTGGTGGTGAGGCAAACTTACTCATAACAGAAGGTGAATCAAGTGTAGCACTAGTGTTCAGAACAGTACCTCTTCTTGTAGTGGATAGTAAGATCGGAACCTTGGGGTCTCCTTTCTTACCCATAGAGGATGAAGTGCAGCAGGTAGGATACTTCAAGTAGACTTGTAAATATCGCTATGCTCCCCGGCAACGGTGCCAGAAAATGGTACTTGATAACCCTCAACCGTAAGGGATCGAGATAGTCTTCGCGGGTAAGAATAACCCAATTTATAGATTCGACACACAGGGAGCCAAAGAGTATTTATAAGCTTTGACAGTTGAGTTGTCAATTCAACCGCACCTGAAATATACTTACTTGCAACAAAAGATAAGTGGTAACGGTGATATGATAGTGATGGTGGTAACAGCAAAAGTAACAACTAATAACCAGCAGGATTGAAACACTGTAGGCTAGGGAGATGGATGGTTGGGCGCTGCATGGATGAGATACATCATGAATCTAACTTGGGGCAAGGCACACAGAAAAGTAATGATCATCTAGGAAAATATCAAACATTAGGCATGTATCCCATAGGTAGTTGTACGTGCTTGCAATAAGAACTTGCACAACATCTTTTGTCCTACCATCCCGCTACGAACGGGGCCAAAAGGAACTTATGGAGATTAAGGTGCTCCTGTCAAAGAGCACCGGAACAAAGCAATAAACTCAATGGATACATGGAATCCTCAAATCATGGACCATCCCCTTTGGTGTCCCAAGCTGTCACTTTTGGGCTCGCCGGTTCCGGACTATAATAGGTGCAAACAACTCATAGATAGGATCAAGAACACAAATATATTCATGCAAACACATATGGTTCAGATCTGAAATCATGGCACTCGGGCCCTAAGTGACAAGCATTAGGAGCAACAAGTTGAAGCAAAGATGATAAACACCATAGTAGATGATAGGCAACATGCCCCCAACAATCTGATAAACTATTACATGATCTAACTCATCCAATCCCTACCATCCCCTTTGCCTACAGTAGGGAATTACTCACACATGGAAGGAGAAGTCATGGAGGGAGGATGGAGTGGTGATGATGATGACGATGGCGACGATCTCCCCTCTCCGGAGGCCAAATCAGCCTCTAGATTAGCCCTCCCGAAGAAGAACAGAGGGTGGCGGCGGCTCCGCGACGGAAACTGGAAAAACGACTTCTGTTCTGTGGTTTTCTCGTCACGGGGATAAATACGGGCCAAGGTAGGGCACCAGAGGGGGAAGGACCCGCCCAGGCGGCCTCCCGAGGCGGCCAGGGGTGGGGCCGCCTGGGCAGGGCGCCTGGGCCCCCCTGGCTGCCCTCTGGCCCTTCTTCTGGCACAAGGGCCCTTCGGGTGCGTGGATTTTCTGTGATTTTTCTTGGAATTTTTTGAGATACCTAAAAATCCATTTTCCTGCACACAATAAAACCATACAGGCAGCTCTGCTGAAAACAGCGTCAGTCCGGGTTAGTTTAGTTCAAATCATGCAAGAATGAGGGCAAAACAATAGCAAAAGTGTTTGGAAAAGTAGATACGTTTGAGACGTATCAACTCCCCCAAACTTAGCATATTGCTTGTCCTCAAGCAATTCAGTTCAACGAACTGGACGCGACAAAGAAAGCTTTGACAAACTCTTTTGATTCATTAGATGTATATAAGCATGTACTACGAAAAGAGTCTAGCAAGCATTGAAACAATGCTATGAGGACAATGCACGAAGCAATCCTTCTTTCAAGTGACCAATCACAAATAACCAAAAGTAAATAATATGCTACTCAAAATCAAGACAAGATTACATTGCACATAGCTTGAATATACTAGAGTGGTATCTCGCTAGCCTCCATGAGTGAAGCAAAACATAAATGCAGAAACTCCTCCAGAGTTTTAAAGGAGACTAGAACTAAGAATTTCAGAATAAATAATATCACAAGCATGCAGAAGACAATGTAATACTTTGGGACAATGCACATTACACTCAGAATGACAATTATGCTCTCCTAGTTGGTGCTTTGAAGAAAGAAGGTGGAGACTCTCGAACCGTGGAATTTGATGGCGAGGTTGAAAACCCGTGGTTGGAAGCAAAGACTAAACATGTACCAGAGCTCTTGGTTTTGAAAACAGAGGTAAAAATGATTTTGGGAGGTGCATATATCGTCAACGAATGTTAGTAGACAACCCAATCACTTCTCGAACTGGACAAGTTTCGAGGAACGGCTCCCGCACGGGGACGATCACATCCCCTTAATCTCCTTTGTTTATCACTGCCAAAAGTTTTCTGATTTCTCATGAACAAAGCGTGAAGGAGGGTTTATTTGTTGTATTATCTTTTATGAGCCGGGCGCACTCATGCCAGTTCCTCCTCGTATTAGGGGTTTGCAGATTAGACATGCAATCCCGGGATAAAACTTGTCCAACTTAAAAAGGTCATGAATTAACTACTATTTCCTCATGAGCTAAAACAGGGGCACAAAATAAGAGTAAATTTCAATAATTCCGAGATGGTACAAGAAAGTCTTCATTAGGATGGCAGGTAAATACCACATAGGAAGGTATGGTGGACTCATATGGAATAACTGGTTTGAAAGGATTTGGATGCATAAGCAGAATTCCGCTTAATACGAGCGAAGGCTAGCAAGAGACTGGGAAGCGACCAACTAGAGAGCAATAACGGTCATAATCATGCAGAGCGACAAAGCAACATTGAATCGGGCATGAAAGTGATATAACTATTCTGAAACTCAAAGATCATCAAGGCAAAGCACACTTTTTAGTCTTAAACATGTGTAAACATGTGCCAAGTCAATCCAAGAATTCTCCAAAGGGAAATACCACCTCAGCATACCAAACTATGAACAATGCAATGCATGTAAATCATTTCAATAACACATTATATACTCTAGCTATTTAAGATTAGCCACAAGGAAAGCATGAACCACTGGGAAAGCATTGTAAACATAGCACTATGTCGCTACAAGCTGGTCTCTAGATCATAAGTACAGGCATATGTACAAAATTAGAAACAAGAAGAGTTCATACCGGTTTTCCTTGTTGCTTCCCTTCCGTCGATCTTCGTCATTACTGCCTTGTCACTTGCACGATCGAACGTAGGAAATATAATTAAATGCCATCACGGACTCGAGCTGAACTCTGAAAACAAAGCAAACTAAAGAGAGAAAGGAAATCTTTTTGGGTTATTTCAAAGGTTGAACGAAAGCAAAAGAAAGAGAAAATCTTTTTGTTGTTTTTGCAAAGAAAGAACAAAGAAGAACGGGCAAAAACTTCAAAAAGATCAAAGCGAACGAAAATAAAACGGATAATACAATGGAAAAGTGAGAAGGGCGCGTACTCCCCCAAGCTTAGGCTTTTGGCCTAAGTTGGTAGTAGCTACTGCCCCCAGGAGCCTCCTGCTCCGGGGTGGTACTGGTGAGTCCAAGGGTCGTAAAAGGATTCCGGCGCTTACACCGAAGTCCTCGGATCCTCCCACGAAGAAGGGTCCGCACTCCAAGCAGAGGAAGACCCTTCACCAAACTGGGTGACGGTCTCCCCCTGAAAAGGTGGTAACTCACCGTGCTCCTCCTCGTCGGGCACAACCCCCTCCATGGGGTTATGAAGCTGATGCTGGACCATGAACTCATTGAACTAGATAACATCAAAGGACCATCCGTTCCTGCGAGAAAAATCAAACAAAAGAGGTGCAGGTAGATGGATCTTGCATTCTGCGGTAGTTCCGAAACGCAAGATATAAACAAGGTTACCAAATTCAGAAGTCATGGTAACAAACTTATGCCTTTTCATAGCAGCAAGATCAAAACTTAAATAAGTAAAAGGCTTATCATCAGGGTGTGGGGTGCCTTTAAGATACTCTAAGATAAGTGTGGCATAAACGCCACCAAATAAATCTCCCTTGTTACCGTTCATAGCAAGGCGTCGAGCAATTAGGGCACCCAAATTATAATCAAACCTCCCTGAGAGGGCGGCTGCCAGGATAGCAATATCCGGCGCAGAAATGTTGCTCATGTTGTCACGAGCTAACACCCCTCTAGCAACATAATACGCAAAATACCTGAGGTGAGGGAATAAGATGCTGGAGATTTTTGACCGATGTATATCCCTCGTACCCATGCTGCAGAGAGAGTTGAGGACGGTTCTTAGCTCGGAGGGCTGAGAGGTCATCTTCGCCGTCCGCCCAACGTTTGGCACACCTATTATTTCACAAAACTTTTCCAAGGGCATGGTCAAAAGATTATTGTAAATTTTAAACTCAATAGAACCAGTATCAAGGTTATATCTAAAACTGTTAATGAAACCGGAGGTGAGTTTTTGATACTGAACAACACGGCACGTGACGAGCCGTGTCAGACCTGCATTAGCACAAAGACTATAAAACTCATCCTTAATTCCTGCAGCTTCAAGGAATTCATCACATGGGAACATCATCGCACGTGTTGGCTTTGTGTCTTCCAACAACTCTAGGGGCACATGATCTTCATTGTAGCTCACCCTAGCAGTCGAGGGTGAAGCTGCGGCTCTAGTAACTCGATCGGAGTGCGCGGGCTTCTTTTTCTCAAGCCACCCCTTTGCCCTTCCTAACAAACTCATTTTTGAATTTTTTTTTGATAAATTACAAAAACAAAGATTTAAACAAAGTGGGTTAAGGCAAACTACTCAACTCACTTACCTAAGGCATAAACTTGCATCAAAACTTGGAAAATAAATTTCTACACATGCATGCAAGCTCATCTACACAGCACCAAGAACTACTAAATACTCACAAATGAAGCCACCAACCAAAAATCTAATTGGAGGGGTGGAGGAGTTACATACCAGGGAGTATTTGTTCAAAATCTCAGCTCGAATGATAGGCTGTAGAGAGAGATCGAAAATTGCCTCCAAGAACAACAAGAACGCAAGAACAGGTGCATAACTCGTGTTTTCGAAGAGAAAGAGAGAGAGAGGAAGAAGACTCACCTGGAGGCGGGGCCTGTGGGCCCCAGGCGCCCTATGGGCGCGGCCAGGGGGCAGGCCGCGCCAGCTGGCCGCCTGGGCCACTGGTGGCCCCCCTGGTCAGCCCCAGGTGCCTCTGGGTCACTCCAGGCATGGAAATTTTTATTTTTATTTTTCTGGAATTTTTCTGAAAACTTCACTGTTAAAATTTTTTCGAAGTTCAAAAAGCTGCAAAACTTTCTGAAAACCTAAAGCAGTGATTAGTATTGTGAAGTTTCAAAAACACAAACACTTGGTACAGCAAGGAGAACAAAAGCTAAAACAAATGAAAAGATAACAAGCTCAACTTTTTACCTATATAAAACATGCTCGCTAGTAAGGTTGATCAAGTCTTACCAACAAACCGGCGATATATAGAGCAGAAAGTCCCACCTCTTACGAAGTGATCATTGCACCTTTACTTTAATGGACATTGTCCCCACCATAATAGTTTTGTATTTGTGGTGCACATGTAGTGGACAGTCCCATTCTCCAATCTTCACGGTCTCGATATTTTCTATAGAGTTGAGGCCATGCCTCTTGTCGGTCTTCTTTGGAAAATACACCGTGTATTCTTTATCATTCACATTGAAGGTAACCTTTCCTTTATTGCAATCAATAATAGCACCTGCGGTGTTAAGAAAAGGTCTACCAAGAATAATGGACATGCTCCCATCCTCAGGCATGTCAAGCACGACAAAATCAGTAAGGATCAAACAATTAGCAACTTCTACGGGAACATCCTCACAAATATCTATCGGGACGGCGGTTGACTTGTCAGCCATCTGAAGAGAAATATCTGTAGGGATTAGCTTCTCTAAACAAAGCCTCTTGTAAAGAGAGAAAGGCATAACACTCACTCCTGCTCCAAGATCACATAAAGCAGTTTTGACATAATTATTCTTTATGGAGCAAGGAATGGTGGGTATACCTGGATCACCAAGCTTCTCAGGAATGTTGCCACTGAAAAAGTAGTTAGCAAGCATAGTAGATATTGCTTCATTAGGAATTTTTCTTTTATTAGTGACAATATCTTTCATATATTTTGAATAGGGAGGTAACTTAATAGCATCACTCAAAGGGATTTGAAGAAAAAGAGGTTTCATCCACTCACAAAACTTATTGTAATGTTCTTCTTCTTTAGATTTGAGAGACTTACCTGGAAAGGGCATGGGTTTTTGTATCCATGGTTCTCTTTCCTTCCCATGTCTTCTTGCGACGAAGTCTTCTCTAGTGTACTTTTTGCGTTTGTCAGGTGCTTCTTCTTCTCGAACCTCGGGCGGATCATTCTTCTCCTTATCCTTATCTTCAGGTTCGGCACCGTCTTCAGTCTCAGCATCAGAGGTAGATATACAGTTGGGATCAACAGCTGGCTCTTCACTTGTAATAGGATCTTCTTCCTGCATTTGAGAATCTTGCTCGATTCTCCTCGGATGCCCCTCTGGATAGAGAGGATCTTGAGTGCTAGTTCCTCCTCGGGTCTTAATCCCGAAGGCCTGCAAATCATCTTGTTTGGCATTGTTAGCAAGCAAATCTTTTTGCACATTAGAAATTTGTTCAAGCTGAGTTTGAACCATATGAAAATGCTTCACAAGACATTTAACATCATTAACTGTTCTACCTAGAACATCAAGCAAACTTTAGATAGCAAGGGAATTATCATGCCATTGACTTTGTATCCTCTCATTAAAATGACTTTGCTTCATAATAAAATTATCAAGCTCATCTAAACATTGATCAGGAGGCTTACCATGAGGGATGTCACTTGCGTTGAAATCTAAAAGAGAGTGTACCTCTACCATAGGAGGGTGAGTGGTAGGCTCACACAACTTCTCAATAGGGGGTAGATTCTTCACGTCTTCAGTTTTAATACCTTTCTCTTTAATAGACTTCTTTGCTTCTTGCATATCTTCGGGGCTTAGAACAAGCATGCCCCTCTTCTTTGGTGGTGGAGGTGGTTCAGGGACGGACCAATCTTCATGGTTTTTGGCAATCCTGCCCATCAATTCTTCTGCATCGTCCGGTGTCCTTTTCCTGAAAACACAACCAGCACAACTATCCAAATAGGACCTGGATTCATCAGTTAGACCAGCATAAAATATATCGATTAATTCATTCTTAGGGACTACATGTCCTGGTCTAGCCTGGATCAGACTACAGTACCTCCCCCAAGCTTTAGGGAGGTGCTCATCCTGCAACTTTTTAAAGTTATAATTTTTTTGTAAAGCAGCATGTTGCATATGAGCAGGAAAGTACTTATCAATAAAAGAGTGAGCTAAGTCTTAAGGACTCTTAATGGAACCACATGGTAGTGAATCATACCATGTTTTAGCACCTTCCTTCAAAGAGAAAGGAAAAAGCTTAGTCACATAAAAGTTTCGTATCTTTTCATCCTTGGTAAACAAGCCACCCAACTCAGTGAGTTTGGTCAGGTGTGCAATAGCATCATCATTTTCTCTGCCATAAAAGGGGTTAGCTTCAACCATAGATATAAGTGAAAGATCAACAGAGAAATCATAATCAGGATCATTGATGCATATAGGAGATGTAGCAAATTCAGGATCAGGAACGCTCTTGTTCTTCAAGGAGTGTTTTTCAAGCAGCTTCTTAATAGCTTCAGGGTCAGAGTCGGCAAACTCTGTCAGTTCCCTGCATAAATCATCATCAAGCATAATGTTATCATCATCAAGGAGTCTCTCCTTGAGTTTACTCAAATCAGGATAATCATAAGTTCCACCAATGGGGTAGCGAGTAACAGGAATTTCAATTCCAGATTTTCTTTTGCAACAGCGATCTGTTTCTCAAGAGCATAACCAAGTGAACTAATATCATCAAGAGTAGTAGAAGCATCATCAAAAGTATCGGACATAGTAACAGATTCAGTAGAAGCATCATGTGGTGGTGGTGAGGCAAACTTACTCATAATAGAAGGTGAATCAAGTGTAGCACTAGTGTTCAGAACAGTACCTCTTCTTGTAGTGGATAGTAAGATCGGAACCTTGTGGTCTCCTTTCTTACCCATAGCGGATGAAGTGCAGCAGGTAGGATACTTCAAGTAGACTTGTAAATATTGCTATGCTCCCCGGCAACGGTGCCAGAAAACGGTACTTGATAACCCTCAACCGTAAGGGATCGAGATAGTCTTCGCGGGTAAGAATAACCCAATTTATAGATTCGGCACACGGGGAGCCAAAGAGTATTTATAAGCTTTGACAGTTGAGTTGTCAATTCAACCGCACCTGAAATATACTTACTTGCAACAAAAGATAAGTGGTAACGGTGATGTGATAGTGATGGTGGTAACAGCAAAAGTAAACAGCAAAAGTAACAACTAATAACCAGCAGGATTGAAACACTGTAGGCTAGGGAGATGGATGGTTGGGCGCTGCATGGATGAGATACATCATGAATCTAACTTGGGGCAAGGCACACAGAAAAGTAATGATCATCTAGGCAAATATCAAACATTAGGCATGTATCCCATAGGTAGTTGTACGTGCTTGCAATAAGAACTTGCACAACATCTTTTGTCCTACCATCCCGCTACAAACGGGGCCAAAAGGAACTTATGGAGATTAAGGTGCTCCTGTCAAAGAGCACCGGAACAAAGCAATAAACTCAATGGATACATGGAATCCTCAAATCATGGACCATCCCCTTTGGTGTCCCAAGCTGTCACTTTTGGGCTCGCCGGTTCCGGACTATAATAGGTGCAAACAACTCATAGATAGGATCAAGAACACAAATATATTCATGCAAACACATATGGTTCAGATCTGAAATCATGGCACTCGGGCCCTAAGTGACAAGCATTAAGAGCAACAAGTTGAAGCAAAGATGATAAACACCATAGTAGATGATAGGCAACATGCCCCCAACAATCTGATAAACTATTACATGATCTAACTCATCCAATCCCTACCATCCCCTTTGCCTACAGCAGGGAATTAGTCACACATGGAAGGAGAAGTCATGGAGGGAGGATGGAGTGGTGATGATGATGACGATGGCGACGATCTCCCCTCTCCGGAGGCCAAATCAGCCTCCAGATTAGCCCTCCCGAAGAAGAACAGAGGGTGGCGGCGGCTCCGCGACGGAAACTGGAAAAATGACTTCTGTTCTGGGGTTTTCTCGTCACGGGGATAAATACGGGCCAAGGTAGGGCACCAGAGGGGGAAGGACCCGCCCAGGCGGCCTCCCGAGGCGGCCATGGGTGGGGCCGCCTGGGCAGGGCGCCTGGGCCCCCCTGGCTGCCCTCTGGCCCTTCTTCTGGCACAAGGGCCCTTCGGGTGCGTGGATTTTCTGTGATTTTTCTTGGAATTTTCTGAGATACCTAAAAATCCGTTTTCCTGCACACAATAAAACCATACAGGCAGCTCTGCTGAAAACAGCGTCAATCCGGGTTAGTTTAGTTCAAATCATGCAAGAATGAGGGCAAAACAACAGCAAAAGTGTTTGGAAAAGTAGATACGTTTGAGACGTATCATGTTGGCACGCAGCCTTTTCGGCCTCTAGATCGGCAACCGCTTTGTCAGCGATTGCCCTGCTCGCCTCGGCCTCCTTCTTGGCCTTCGCGAGCTCGTCCTTGAGGGCCACGAGCTCAGTGGCGCCAACTGTGTAATACAGAATATCATAGAGTTTATACTCATACCCAATTACTTAGTCTTATTGACATCTTAAATTTTTTAATACGCATACCTTGCATTTCATCTAAACGCTGGTTAACGCAGTCGAGGTCCGCGTTGGCCAACAAAAGCTTTCGATTTAGTTTGGCAACTTCTGCATCTCGTGCAGTTGCCGCAACTAGTGAAGCATGTTCAAATACAGAAGCATACAGTTCAGCTCTATAACATGCTATACTATGGATACTTCGTCCGATTTTGTTCAGAATCACACAAAGCATCAGGGGCTACTAGCTATATATGTGCATATAAAACAAATAAAGTTCCATAAAGAACATTACATTGCTTACCTCAAAGCCTGTTAACGGGTTGTTAAAGGCTTCATTCAGTCCGCCTTTGATGGACTGAATCTTCTTCATCACCGCACCCATCATGGTGCGGTGCTCCTCCACGACGGAAGCACTCCGTAGTGCTCCCTCCAGAAGGTCCGGTGCCTTCGAATTGACCCCGAGCTCCGTCGTAACCTCCCCCGCCTTGGGGGTCTGGTCTTCGGACCCCGAAGCCGCGCTAGGCTCCGGATCAGTATTCGGCAGGGCCCCAGATTGTCTGGGCCCCCTTGTCTTCGGTCTCCATGGGGATTGTTTCCCCATGGTCAGCGGCAGCCGAGGTGTTTCCCTCGGTCGCCCTGTCACTTGCACCGCCCCCATCTCCTTGAGCGGAAGACAGATGCTGGGAGGACACTTCGGTGTCCCTGCCGGTAACGAGCGATGGAGCTCGGACCAGCGGGTCACTCTCCGTCTCTCCAGGAGCTAGAGAGTTCCCCTCCGATAAGGAGGCGTTGGGGTGTGCTCGGGGAGGGCTGTAGGTCAGCAGGTGAGAAATACTAAGTAAGCATTAAAAAGCTAAACAAAACAAGGTGCAGCAATTAATATGTCTGGACAAACTTACGTTTCGGTTGGGGGCTTCTCCCTGAGCTTCACCACAAAGCTATGTTCGGACGATGAGTTTGAACGAACGAGGAGGCTCAGCCTCCTCCGGGGTGCGGCCTTGCCTGCATCAGCGGCAGCCGCCCTCTTCTTCCCCCTGCCTTGCGCAGGGGGCTCTTCTTCTTCTTCGTCGTCATCCTCCTCCGCTTTGGAGGAGAGGATGTTGATCTCCTCGGACTTCACATCCGCAGGGCGGGGGCCGCCCTCGGCCTCCTTGCTCTTCTTCCTGGACTTCTTCTCCGGTGCCTTGTACGGAGCCGGGACCAGCATCGCCGTTAGTTGAGGCGTCTCTGGGTCTTCTGGCAAAGGCGCCAGACACTTAATCCGGATTGCCTTCTTCATCCAGCCCTGTATATCACGCAAAAACTCCAATTCCTATTATCATTAAATAAGAAGCGGATATATGATGAGCAGAATTCTTGATTACCTCTTGTGCGGTAAACGCAGTGGTGTAGCCTGCGTCCTCTGTTTCCTTTGGCCACTCCTTCTGGCTCTTGAAAAGATGCTTCCTGATCTCTCTGTGCGTGAAGCCGAAGAGATGCTTCAGGGGCCGGTCTCCGGCCGGGTCAAACTCCCATAGGGAGGAGCCCCGGTGTTTACAGGGAAGAACGAGTCAGGCCAGCATAACCTAAATTACGGTTGTGAGTTGGTAGCCCTTGGAGATCATGCCGGACACACGGCCTTGGAGTGTCGTCACCTCAGTCTGAGACCCCCAGTTCGGACCCTTATCGGTCCAAGAGGTTAGCCTCTCCGGGGGTCTAGACCTGAAGGCAGGCGCCGCTGCCCATTTGGCGTTGCGGGGCTCAGTGATGTAGAACCACTCCTCGTGGCAAACCTTGTTCGTCTCCACGAACGACCCCTTTGGCCAGGTTGTATTCGGGAGCTTGCTTATCACAACGCCCCTGCACTCTGCATGTTTCCCGTCCACCACCTTTGGCTTCACATTGAAGGTTTTGAGCCAGGCCAAAGTGTGGGGGAACACGGAGGAAAGCTTCACACACCACTATAAAAGCGGAGATGCGGAGGATTGAGTTCGGGGCTAGATCGTGGAAATCTATCCCGTAGAAAAATAGCAAACCCCGAACAAAGGGATGAAGCGGAAACCCTAGCCCCTTAACAAAGTGTGAGAGAAACATGACTCTCTCACCCACCTCTGGAACGGGAACCACCTGGCCCTTGGCTGGGACTCGGTGCGCAATGTCAGCAGCGAGATAGCACGCACTCCGAAGATCCTCCACAACTTTCTCAGTAACCGTAGAGGCCTCCCACTTGCCCTTGGCACCGGATCCAGCCATTGCTGGGGAAGGAAGTGATGGTTGAGGGGTGGAGAACTGCGAGCGCAAGAGATGAGGATGCTGGGGCTAGGAAGGTTGGAGAACTCGAGCATGAGGAAAGCGTGGGGCTGATGAAAGGGATTGGTATCCTTTTATAACGTTGTGAATACAGAATGTCTCCCCACTTTAGCCGCAAACCTCACCAGTTCCCAAAGTGGTCATGCATAATGTGCGGTTTGCATGCTCACGTCACATTGATGAGGATCCCCTAATAAGCGGGCATGATCTCTGCTTTGATAGGACGTGCCAAGGGGGTTATGCCTCGAAACGCGAAACTAGGACCAAATAAAATGGTCTGGTATATTAGTGGGATCGACGTGATGCTTCACCAAAAAGTTGTCTGTAAAGACACATTATTCATTTTCTTTCGATGCCATGCCTTTGAGGCTAAGGGTTGTACTAACCATGCAGAGCCGAACACAATACAATTTTTGCAGAAGATATATTCGAAAGAAGGAACCCGCCGTGCAATGCCGAAGACAATACGGAAACCGAACTCATCGTCATCGAAGAAAGGTTCAGGGGCTACTGAGGGGGTCCTGGATTGAGGGGTCCTCATGTGGCCGGATAAACTTGTGGTGGGCCGGACTGGTGGGCTGTGAAGATCATTGCGAAGATCGTCTCTCGTATCCGGATAGGAATCCTGTATGCGTATAATGGTATGTTATAGGCTCGGGCATAATCTTTCCTTCCTCTGCAAGTTGGTTATGTACAAACCCTAGGCCCTCCGGTGGATATATAAACTGGAGGGTTTAGTCCGTAGAGGCTATAGAATCATAACATCCTCATAGGCTAGGCTTTAGGGTTTAGCCATTACGATCTCGAGGTAGATCAACTCTTGTAATCATATTCATCAAGATTAATATAGCAGGAAGTAGGGTATTACCTCGGTCGAGAGGGCCTGAACCTGGGTAAAAATCGCGTCCCCGGTCTCATGTTACCATCGATCATCAGACGCATAGTTCGGGACTCCCTACCCGAGATCTGTCGGTTTTGACACCGACATCCACCTTTTCCTTCTTGTATTATTTCTTTGGTGGCTCTTGTTGGGGAACGTAGTATTTCAAAATTTTCCTACGATCACGCAAGATCTATCTACTAAATGCATAGCAATGAGAGGGGAGAGTGTGTCTACATACCCTCGTAGACCGAAAGCGGAAGCGTCTAGTGACGCGGTTGATCTAGTCGGACGTCTTTGCGATCCAACCGATCAAGCACCGAACGTATGGCACCTTCGCGTTCAGCACACGTTCAGCTCGGTGACGTCCCACGAGCTCTTGATCTAGTTGAGCTTCAAGAAAGATTTTCGTCAGCACGACAGCATGGTGATGGAGATGATGAAGCTACCGGCGCAGGGCTTCGCCTAAGCACTGCAACGGTACGACCGAGGTGTGTTTCTGTGGAGGGGGGCACCGCACACGGCTAAAAGATCAATGATCAACTTGTGTCTATGGGGTGCCCCCCACCTCCGTATATAAAGGAGTGGAGGAAGGGGAGGGCCGGCCCTCTACTATGGCGCGCCCTGGGGAGTCCTACTCCCACCGGGAGTAGGATTCCCCCTTTCCTAGTAGAACTAGGAGTCCTTCCAAGTAGTAGGAGTAGGAGAGAAGGAAAGGGAAAAGGGAAGAGAAGGAAGGAGGGAGCGCTGCCCCTCCCCCTAGTCCAATTCGGACTAAGCCTTGGGGGGCGCGCAGCCTCCTCTCTCTCTCTTTCCCCTAAAGCCCAATAAGGCCCATATGCTCCCTCGTGAATTCTCGTAACTCTTCGATACTCCGAAAAATATCCGAATCACTCGGAACCTTTTCGATGTCCGAATATAGTCATCCAATATATCGGTCTTTACATCTTGGACATTCCGATACTCCTCGTCATGTCTGTGATCTCATCCGGGACTCCGAACTACCTTTGGTACATCAAAACTCATAAACTCATAATACCAATCGTCATGAAACGTTAAGCGTGCAGACCCTACGAGTTCAAGAACTATGTAGACATGACCGAGACACATCTTCGGTCAATAACCAGTAGCGGAACCTAGATGCTCATATTGATTCCTACATATTCTACGAAGATCTTTATCAATCAAACCGCATAACAACATACGTTGTTTCCTTTGTCATCGGTATGTTACTTGCCCGCGTCGGTATCACCATACCTAGTTAATCTCGTTACCGGCAAGTCTCTTTACTCGTTCCGTAATACATTATCTCGTGACTAACTCATTAGTCATTTGCTTGCAAGGCTTATTATGATGTGTATTACCGAGAAGGCCCAGAGATACCTCTCCGACACTCCGAGTGACAAATCCTATTCTTAATCTATGCCAACACCACGAACACCTTCGCAGACACCTGTAGAGCATCTTTATAATCACCCAGTTATGTTGTGACGTTTGATAGCACACAAGGTGTTCCTCCGGTATTCGGGAGTTGCATAATCTCATAGTCATAGGAACATGTATAAGTCATGAAGAAAGCAATAGTAGTAAAACTAAACGATCATAGTGCTCAGCTAACTGATGGGTCTTGTCCATCACATCATTCTCCTAATGATGTGATCCCGTTGGTCAAATGACAACTCATGTCTATGGCTAGGAAACATAACCATCTTTGATCAATAAGCTAGTCTAGTAGAGGCATACTAGGGACACTCTGTTTTGTCTATGTATTCACACATGTACTAAGTTTCTGGTTAATACAATTCTAGCATGAATAATAAACATTTATCATGATATAAGGAAATATAAATAACAACTTTATTATTGCCTTTAGGGCATATTTCCTTCAGTCTCCCACTTGCACTAGAGTCAATAATCTAGTTCACATCGCCATGTGATTTAATACCGATAGTTCACATCGTTATGTGAATTAACACCCATAGTTCACATCGCCATGTGACCACTGCCCAAAGGGTTTACTAGAGTCAACAATCTAGTTCACATCGTCATGTGATTAACACCCAAAGAGTACTAAGGTGTGATCATGTTTTGCTTCGTGAGAGAAGTTTAGTCAGCGGGTCTGTTACATTCGGATCCGTATGTATTTTTGCAAATTTCTATGTCTACAATGCTCTGCACGGAGCTACTTTAGCTAATTGCTCCCACTTTCAAGTTGTATCCAGATCGAGACTCAGAGTTATCCAGATCGGTTTTAAAGCTTGTGTCGACGTAACTATTTACGACGAACTCTTTATCACCTCCATAACCGAGAAATATTTCCTTAGTCCTCTAAGGATAATTTTGACCGTTGTCCAGTGATCTACTCCTAGATAAAAAAATTGTACTCCCTTGCCAAAATCAGGGCAGGGCATACAATAGGTCTGGTATACAGCACGGCATACTTTATAGAACCTATGGCTGAGGCATAGGGAATGACTTTCATTCTATCTTCTGTAGTGGTCGGGCATTGAGTCTTACTCAACTTCACACCTTGCAACACAGGCAAGAACTCTTTCTTTGACTGTTCCATTTTGACCTACTTCAAAATCTTGTCAAGGTATGTACTCATTGAAAAAACTTATCAAGCGTCTTGATCTATCTCTATAGATCTTGATGCTCAATATGTAAGCAGCTTTACCGAGGTTTTTCTTGAAAAAACTCCTTTAAAACACTCATTTATGCTTTCCAGAAAATTCTACATCATTTCTGATCGACAATGTGTCATTCACATATATTTATCAGAAAGCTGTATTGCTCCTACTCACTTTCTTGTAAATACAGGCTTCACCGCAAGTCTGTATAAAACTATATGCTTTGATCAACTTATCAAAGCGTATATTCCAACTCTGAGATGCTTGCACCAGTCCATAGATGGATTGTTGGAGCTTGCATATTTTGTTAGCACCTTTAGGATTGACAAAACCTTCTCGCGGCATCATATACAACTCTTCTTTAATAAATCCATTAAACAATGCAGTTTTGTTATCCATTTGCCAGATTTCATAAAATGCGGCAATTGCTAACATGATTCGGACAGACTTAAGCATCGCTACGGGTGAGAAAGTCTCATCGTAGTCAACTCCTTGAACTTGTCGAAAACCTTTCGCAACAAGTCGAGCTTTGTAGACAGTAACATTACCATCGGCGTCGGTCTTCCTCTTGAAGATCCATTTATTTACAATGGCTTGCCGTTCATCGGGCAAGTCAACCAAAGGCCACACTTTGTTCTCATACATGGATCCCATCTCAGATTTTATGGCCTCAAGCCATTTTGCGGAATTTGGGCTCATCATCGCTTACTCATAGTTCGTAGGTTCATCATGGTCTAGTAACATGACTTCCAGAACCAGGTTGATGTACCACTCTAGCGCGGAACGTACTCCGGTTGATCTACGAAGTTTAGCAGTAACTTGATCCGAAGTTTCATGATCATCATCATGAGCTTCCTCACTAATTGGTGTAGGAATTGTTGGGGAACGTAGTATTTTAAAATTTTCCTACGATCACGCAAGATCTATCTACTAGATGCATAGCAACGAGAGGGGAGAGTGTGTCTACGTACCCTCGTAGACCGGGAGCGGAAGCGTCAAGTGACGCGGTTGATGTAGTCGAACTTCTTCCCGATCCAACCGATCAAGCACCGAGCGTACGACACCTCCGCGTTCAGCACACGTTCAGCTTGATGACGTCCCACGAGCTCTTGATCCAGTTGAGCTTCACGGGAGAGTTTCGTCAACACGATGGCGTGGTGACGGATATGATGTATCTACCGGCGCAGGGCTTTGCCTAAGCACTGCAACGGTATGACCGAGGTGTGTTTCTATGGAGGGGGGCACCGCACACGGCTAAAACAATTCAACTCGTGTGCCCTAGGGTGCCCCCCTGCCCCCGTATATAAAGGAGCAAGGGAGAGGCCGGCCCTAGAGGGGGCGCGCCAAGTGTGGGGAGTCCTACGGGTTCGAGAACTATGTAGACATGACCGAGACTCATCTCCGGTCAATAACCAATAGCGGAACCTGGATGCTCATATTGGCTCCTACATATTCTACGAAGATCTTTATCGGTCAAACCGCATAACAACATACCTTGTTCCTTTTGTCATTGGTATGTTACTTGCCCGAGATTCGATCGTCGGTATCTCCATACCTAGTTCAATCTCGTTACCGGCAAGTCTCTTTACTCGTTCCGTAATACATCATCTCGTGACTAACTCATTAGTCTTTTGCTTGCAAGGCTTATTATGATGTGCATTACCGAGAGGGCCCAGAGATACCTCTCCTACACTCGGAGTGACAAATCCTAGTCTTGATCTATACCAACACCACGAACACTTTCGGAGACACCTGTAGAGCATCTTTATGATCACCCAGTTACGTTGTGACGTTTGATAGCACACAAGGTGTTCCTACGGTATTCGGGAGTTGCATAATCTCATAGTCATAGGAACATGTATAAGTCATGAAGAAAGCAATAGCAGTAAAACTAAACGATCATAGTGCTAAGCTAACGGATGGGTCTTGTCCATCACATCATTCTCCTAATGATGTGATCCCGTTGATCAAATGACAACTCATGTCTATGGTTAGGAAACATAACCATCTTTGATCAATGAGCTAGTCTAGTAGAGGCATACTAGGGACACTCTGTTTTGTCTATGTATTCACACATGTACTAAGTTTTCGGTTAATACAATTCTAGCATGAATAATAAACATTTATCATGATATAAGGAAATATAAATAACAACTTTATTATTGCCTCTAGGGCATATTTCCTTCAGTCTCCCACTTGCACTAGAGTCAATAATCTAGCTCACATCGCCATGTGATTTAATACCGATAGTTCACATCGTTATGTGAATAACACCCATGGTTAACATCGCCATGTGACCAACACCCAAAGGGTTTATTAGAGTCAATAATCTAGTTCACATCGCTATGTGATTAATACCCAAGAGTAATAAGGTGTGATCATGTTTTGCTTGTGAGAGAAGTTTAGTCAACGGGTCTGTCACATTCAGATCCGTATGTATTTCGCAAATTTCTATGTCTACAATGCTCTGCATGGAGCTACTCTAGCTAATTGCTCCCACTTTCAATACGCATCCAGATTGATACTTAGAGTCATCTGGATTTAGTGTCAAAGCTTGCATCGGTGTAACCCTTTATGACGAACTCTTTATCACCTCCATAATCGAGAAACATTTCCTTAGTCATCCAGTTACTAAGGATAATTTTGACCGCTGTACAGTGATCTACTCCTGGATCACTATTGTACCCCCTTGACAAACTCATGGCAAGGTACACAACATGTTTGGTACACAGCATGGCATACTTTATAGAACCTATGGCTGAGGCATAGGGAATGACTTTCATTCTCTCTATATTTTTCTGCCGTGGTCTGGCTTTTAGTCTTACTCAACTTCACACCTTACAAGTCAGGCAAGAACTCCTTCTTTGACTGATCCATTTTGAACTACTTCAAAATCTTATCAAGGTATGTACTCATCGAAAGTCTTATCAAGTGTCTTGATCTATCTCTATAGATCTTGATGCCCAATATGTAAGCAGCTTCACCAAGGTCTTTCTTTGAAAAACTCCTTTCAAACACTCCTTTATGCTTTCCAGAAAATTCTACATCATTTCCGATCGACAATATGTCATTCACATATACTTAACAGAAAGGTTGTAGTGCTCCCACTCACTTCTTGTAAATACAGGCTTCACCGCAAGTCTGTATAAATCTATATGCTTTGATCAACTTATCAAAGCGTATATTCCAACTCCGAGATGCTTGCACCAGTCCATAGATGGATCGCTGGAGCTTGCACATTTTGTTAGCGCCTTTAGGATTGACAAAACCTTCTGGTTGCATCATATACAAGTCTACTTTAATAAATCCATTAAATAATGCAGTTTTGTTATCCATTTGCCAGATTTCATAAAATGCGGCAATTGCTAACATGATTCGGACAAACTTAAGCATCACTACGGGTGAGAAAGTCTCATCGTAGTCAACTCCTTGAACTTGTTGAAAAACTTTCGCAACAAGTCGAGCTTTGTAAACAGTAACATTACCATTAGCGTCAGTCTTCCTCTTGAAGATCCATTTATTTTCGATGGCTTGCCGATCATCGGGCAAGTCAACCAAAGTCCACACTTTCTTCTCATACATGGATCCCATCTCAGATTTCATGGCCTCAAGCCATTTTGCGGAATCTGGGCTCATCATCGCTTCCTCATAGTTCGTAGGTTCATCATGGTCCAGTAACATGACTTCCAGAACCTGGTTGCCGTACCACTCTGATGCGGAACGAACTCTGGTTGATCTACGAAGTTCAGCAGAAACTTGATCTGAAGTTTCATGATCATCATCATTAGCTTCCTCACTAATTGGTGTAGGAATCACTGGAACTAGTTTCTGTGATGTTCCACTTTCCAATTCGGGCGAAGGTACTTGATCTGAAGGTACAATTACCTCATCAAGTTCTACTTTCCTCCCACTCACTTCTTTCGAGAGAAACTCCTTCTCTAGAAAGGATCCACTATTAGCAACAAAGACCTTGCCTTCGGGTCTGTGATAGAAGGTGTACCCAACAGTTTCTTTTGGGTATCCTATGAAGATTTATTTCTCCGATTTGGGTTCAAGGTTATCATGTTGAAACTTTTTCACATAAGCATCGCAGTCCCAAACTTAAAGAAATGACAGCTTAGGTTTCTTGTCAAACCACAGTTCATACGGTGTCATCTCCACAGATTTAGATGGTGCCATATTTAATGTGAATGTAGCTGTCTCTAATGCATAACCCCAAAAGCGATAGTGGTAGATCGGTAAGAGACATCATCAATCGCACCATATCTAATAAAGTACGGTTATGACGTTCGGACACACCATTACACTGTGGTGTTCCAGGTGGCGTGAGTAGTGAAACTATTTCACATTGTTTTTACTGAAGGCCAAACTCGCTAACTCAAATATTTTACCTCTACGATCATATCATAGAAACTCTTATTTTCTTGTTACGATGATTCTCCACTTCACTCTGAAATTCTTTGAACTTTTCGAATGTTTCAGACTTGTGCTTCATTAAGTAGATATACCCATATCTGCTCAAATCATCAGTGAAGGTCAGAAAATAATGATACCCGCCGCGAGCTTCAACACTCATTGGTCCACATACATCTGTATGTATGATCTCCAACAAATCTGTTGCTCGCTCCATTGTTCCGGAGAATAGAGTTTTAGTCATCTTGCCCATGAGGCATGGTTCGCAAGCACCAAGTGATTCATAATCAAGTGATTCCAAAAGTCCATCACTATGGAGTTTCTTCATGCGCTTTACACCATTATGACCTAAACGGCAGTGCCACAAATTAGTTGCACTATCATTATTAACCTTGCATCTTTTGGCTTCAATATTATGAATATGTGTATCACCACGATCGAGATCCAACAAACTATTTTCATTGGGTGTATGACCATCGAAGGTTTTATTCATGTAAACAGAATAACAATTATTCTATGACTTTAAATGAATAACCGTATTGCAACAAATATGATCAAATCATATTCATGCTCAACGCAAATGCGAAATAACATTTATTTAGGTTTTACACTAATCCTGAAAGTATAGGGAGTGTGCGATGATGATCATATCAATCTTGGAACCACTTCCAACACACATCGTCACTTCACCTTTAACTAGTCTCTGTTCATTCTGCAATTCTCGTCTCGAGTTACTAATTTTAGCAACAGAACCGGTATCAAATACCCAGGGGTTGCTATGAACACTAGTAAAGTATACACCAATAATCTGTATATCAAAATATACCTTTGTTCACTTTGCCATCCTTCTTATCCGCCAAGTATCTAGGGCAGTTCCACTTCCAGTGACCATTTCCTTTGCAGTAGAAGCACTTAGTTTCAGGCTTGAGTTTTAGCTTTGGGTTTCTTCACGGGAGTGACAACTTGCTTGTCATTCTTCTTGAAGTTCCCCTTCTATCCCTTTGCCCTTTACTTGAAACAAGTGGTCTTGTTAACCATCAACACTTGATGCTTTTTCATGATTTCTACCTTCGCCGACTTCAGCATCGCGAAGAGCTCGGGAATTCCTTTCGTCATCCCTTGCATATTATAGTTCATCACGAAGTTCTACTAACTTGGTGATAGCGACTAGAGAACTTTGTCAATTACTATCTTATCTGGAAGATTAACTCCCACTTGATTCAAGTAATTGTAGTACCCAGACAATCTGAGCACATGCTCACTGGTTGAGCTATTGTCCTCCATCTTGTAGGCAAAGTACTGTCAGAAGTCTTATACCTCTCGACACGGTCATGAGTATGAAATACTAATTTCAACTCTTGGAACATCTTATATGCTCCGTGGCGTTCAAAACATTTTTGAAGTCCCGGTTCTAAGCCGTAAAGCATGGTGCACTTAAACTATCAAGTAGTCATCATACCGAGCTTTTGTCAAAACGTTCATAACGTCTACATCTGCTCCTGCAATAGGTCTGTCACCTAGCGGTGCATCAAGGACATAATTCTCTGTGCAGCAATGAGGATAATCCTCAGGTCACGGAACAATTCCGCATCATTGCTACTAACATCTTTCAACTTAGTTTTCTCTAGGACCATATAAAAAATAAACGGGGTGCAACATCGTGAGCTATTGATCTACAACATAGATATGCTAATACTACGAGGACTAAGTTCATGATAAATTAAAGTTCAATTTAATCATATTACTTAAGAACTCCCACTTAGATAGACATCCCTCTAGTCATCTAAATGATCACGTGATCCAAATCAACTAAACCATGTCCGATCATCACGTGAGATGGAGTAGTTTCAATGGTGAACATCTTATGTTGATCATATCTACTATATGATTCACGCTCGACCTTTCGGTCTCCAGTGTTCCGAGGCCATATCTGCATATGCTAGGCTCGTCAAGTTTAACCCGAGTATTCTACGTGTGCAAAACTGTCTTACACCCGTTGTATTTGAACGTAGAGCTTATCACACCCGATCATCCCGTGGTGTCTCGGCACGAAGAACTTTCGCAATGGTGCATACTCAGGGAGAACACTTGTACCTTGAAATTTTGTAAGGGATCATCTTATAATGCTACCGTCGTTCTAAGCAAAATAAGAAGCATAATAAGATAAACATCACATGCAAATCAAAATATGTGACATGATATGGCCATCATCATCTTGTGCTTTTGATCTCCATCTCCAAAGCACCGTCATGATCCCCTTTGTCACCGGCGCGACACCTTGATCTCCATTGTAGCATTGTTGTCGTCTCGCCAACTATTGCTTCTATGACTATCGCTACTGCTTAGTGATAAAGTAAAGCAATTACATGGCGATTGCGTTTCATACAATAAAGCGACAACCCTATGGCTCCTGCCAGTTGTCGATAACTTTACAAAACATGATCATCTCATACAAAACCGTATAACTCATCATGTCTTGACCATATCACATCACAACATGCCCTGCAAAAACAAGTTAGACGTCCTCTACTTTGTTGTTGCAAGTTTTACGTGGCTGCTACGGGCTTTAGCAAGAACCGTTCTTACATACGCATACAAAACCACAACGATGTTTCGTCAAGTATGTGTTGTTTTAACCTTCACAAGGACCGGGCGTATGCACACTTGATTCAGCTAAAGTGAGAGAGACAGACACCCGCCAGTCACCTTTAAGCAACGAGTGCTCATAACGGTGAAACCAGTCTCGCGTAAGCGTACGCGTAATATCGGTCCGGGCCGCTTCATCTCACAATACCGCCGAAGCAAAGTATGACATGCTGGTAAGCAGTATGACTAGTATCGCCCACAACTCATTATGTTCTACTCGTGCATATCATCTACGCATAGACCTGGCTCATGATGCCACTATTGGGGAACGTAGTATTTTAAAATTTTCCTACGATCACGCAAGATCTATCTACTAGGTGCATAGCAACGAGAGGGGAGAGTGTGTCTACGTACCCTCGTAGACCGGGAGCGGAAGCGTCAAGTGACGCGGTTGATGTAGTCAAACTTCTTCGCGATCCAACCGATCAAGCACCGAACGTACGGCACCTCCGCATTCAGCACACGTTCAGCATGATGACGTCCCACGAGCTCTTGATCCAGTTGAGCTTCACGGGAGAGTTTTGCCAACACGACGGCGTGGTGACGGATATGATGTATCTACCAGCGCAGGGCTTCGCCTAAGCACTGCAACGGTATGACCGAGGTGTGTTTCTGTGGAGGGGGGCACCACACACGGCTAAAACAATTCAACTTGTGTGTCCTAGGGTGCCCCCTGCCCCCGTATATAAAGGAGCAAGGGAGAGGCCGGTCCTAGAGGGGGCGCGCCAAGTGTGGGGAGTCCTACGGGTTCGAGAACTATGTAGACATGACCGAGACTCATCTCCGGTCAATAACCAATAGCGGAACCTGGATGCTCATATTGGCTCCTACATATTCTACGAAGATCTTTATCGGTCAAACCGCATAACAACATACCTTGTTCCTTTTGTCATTGGTATGTTACTTGCCCGAGATTCGATCGTCGGTATCTCTATACCTAGTTCAATCTCGTTACTGGCAAGTCTCTTTACTCGTTCCGTAATACATCATCTCGTGACTAACTCATTAGTCTTTTGCTTGCAAGGCTTATTATGATGTGCATTGCCGAGAGGGCCCAGAGATACCTCTCCGACACTCGGAGTGACAAATCCTAGTCTTGATCTATGCCAACACCACGAACACTTTCGGAGACACCTGTAGAGCATCTTTATGATCACCCAGTTACGTTGTGACGTTTGATAGCTCACAAGGTGTTCCTACGGTATTCGGGAGTTGCATAATCTCATAGTCATAGGAACATGTATAAGTCATGAAGAAAGCAATAGCAGTAAAACTAAACGATCATAGTGCTAAGCTAACGGATGGGTTTTGTCCATCACATCATTCTCCTAATGATGTGATCCCGTTGATCAAATGACAACTCATGTCTATGGTTAGGAAACATAACCATCTTTGATCAATGAGCTAGTCTAGTAGAGGCATACTAGGGACACTCTGTTTTGTCTATGTATTCACACATGTACTAAGTTTCCGGTTAATACAATTCTAGCATGAATAATAAACATTTATCATGATATAAGGAAATATAAATAACAACTTTATTACTGCCTCTAGGGCATATTTCCTTCAGGAATCACTGGAACTAGTTTATGTGATGTACTACTATCCAATTCGGGAGAAGGTACAATTACCTCATCAAGTTCCACTTTCCTGCCACTCACTTCTTTTGAGAGAAACTCTTTCTCTAGAAAGGATCCATTCTTAGCAGCGAATATCTTGCCTTCGGATCTGTGATAGAAGGTGTACCCAAAAGTCTCCTTTGGGTATCCTATGAAGACACATTTCTCCGACTTGGGTTCCAGCTTATCAGGTTGAAGCTTTTTCACATAAGCACCGTAGCCCCAAACTTTAAGAAACGACAACTTTGGTTTCTTGTCAAACCACAGTTCATAAGGTGTCGTCTCAACGGATTTAGATATTGCCCTATTTAACGTGAATGCAGCTGTCTCTGATGCATAACCCAAAATGATAGTGGTAAATCGGTAAGAGACATCATAGACCGCACCATATCTAATAAAGTACAGTTACGACGTTCAGACACACCATTACGCTATGGTGTTCCGGGTGGCGTGAGTCGCGAAACTATTCCACATTGTTTCAAATGAAGACCAAACTCGTAACTCAAATATTCACCTCCACGATCAGATCGTAGAAACTTTATTTTCTTGTTACGATGATTCTCTACTTCACTCTAAAATTCTTTGAACTTCTCAAATGTTTCAGACTTGTGCTTCATCAAGTAGATATACCCATATCTGCTCAAATCATCAGTGAAGGTCAGAAAATAACGATACCCGGCGCGGGCTTCAACACTCATCGGTCCACATACATCAGTATGCATGATTTCCAACAAATCTGTTGCTCGCTCCATTGTTCCGAAGAACGGAGTTTTGGTCATCTTGCCCATGAGGCATGGTTCGGAAGCACCAATTGATTCATAATCAAGTGATTCCAAAAGTCCATCACTATGGACTTTCTTCATGCGCTTTACATCAATATGACCTAAACGACAGTGCCACAAATAAGTTGCACTATCATTATTAACCTTGCATCTTTTGACTTCAATATTATGAATATGTGTATCACTACGATCGAGATCCAACAAACAATTTTCATTGGGTGTATGACCATCGAAGGCTTTATTCATGTAAACAGAATAACAATTATTCTATGACTTTAAATGAATAACCGTATTGCAAAAAACATGATCAAATCATATTCATGCTCAACGCAAATGCCAAATAACATTTATTTGTTGGGGAACATAGTATTTTAAAATTTTCCTACGATCACGCAAGATCTATCTACCAGATGCATAGCAACGAGAGGGAAGAGTGTGTCTACGTACCCTCGTAGACCGGAAGCGGAAGCGTCAAGTGACGCGGTTGATGTAGTCGAACTTCTTCGCGATTCAACCGATCAAGTACCGAACGTACGGCACCTCCGTGTTCAGCACACGTTCAGCTTGATGACGTCCCACGAGCTCTTGATCCAGTTGAGCTTCACGGGAGAGTTTCGTCAGCACGACGGCGTGGTGACGGATATGATGTATCTACCGGCGCAGGGCTTCTCCTAAGTACTGCGATGGTATGACCGAGGTGTGTTTCTGTGGAGGGGGGCACCGCACATGGCTGGAACAATTCAACTTGTGTCTCTTTGGGTGCCCCCTGCCCCCGTATATAAAGGAGCAAGAGGGGAGGGCCGACCGGCCTCCTATGGTGCGGCTAGGGCAATCCTACTAGGAATAGGATTGCAATCCTATTCCTAGTAGGACTCCATCAAGAAGGAAGAGAGGGAAAGGAAAAGAGGGAGAGGAGGCGCCCCCCCAATCCTAGTCCAACTAGGATCCCTAGGTGGGGCGCCGGCTAGCCTCTATGGGCTGCCTCTCTCCTTTCCTCAAGGCCCACTATGGACCATCCCCCCTCGTAGGGGGTTCCGGTAACCCCCTCCGGCAATCCAGTTAAATCCGAAACTTTACCGGAACACTTCCGGTGTCCGAATATAGTCGTCCAATATATCAATCTTTAAGTCTCCGACATTCCGAGACTCCTCGTCATGTCCGTGATCTCATCCGAGACTCCGAACTACCTTCGATACATCAAAACTCATAAACTCATAATACTGATCGTCATCAAACGTTAAGCGTGCGGACCCTACGGGTTCAAGAACTATGTAGACATGACCGAGACTCATCTCCGGTCAATAACCAATAGCGGAACCTGGATGTTCATATTGGCTCCTACATATTCTTCGAAGATCTTTTATCGGTCAAACCGCATAACAACATACGTTGTTCCTTTTGTCATCGGTATGTTACTTGCCCGAGATTCGATCGTCGGTATCTCTATACCTAGTTCAATCTCGTTACCGGCAAGTCTCTTTACTCGTTGTGTAACACATCATCTCGTGACTAACTCATTAGTCTTTTTGCTTGCAAGGCTTATTATGATGTGTGTTACCGAGAGGGCCCAGAGATACCTCTCCGACACTCGGAGTGACAAATCCTAATCTTGATCTATGCCAACACCACGAATACTTTCGGAGACACCTGTAGAGCATCTTTATGATCACCCAGTTACGTTGTGACGTTTGATAGCACACAAGGTGTTCCTGCGGTATTCGGGAGTTGCATAATCTCATAGTCATAGGAACATGTATAGTCATGAAGAAAGCAATAGCAGTAAAACTAAACGATCATAGTGCTATGCTAACGGATGGGTCTTGTCCATCACATCATTCTCCTAATGATGTGATCCCGTTGGTCAAATGACAACTCATGTCTATGGCTAGGAAACATAACCATCTTTGATCAATGAGCTAGTCTAGTAGAGGCATACTAGGGACATACTGTTTTGTCTATGTATTCACACATGTACTAAGTTTCCGGTTAATACAATTCTAGCATGAATAATAAACATTTATCATGATATAAGGAAATATAAATAACAACTTTATTAGTGCCTCTAGGGCATATTTCCTTCATTATTTAGGTTCTACACTAATCCCGAAAGTATAGGGAGTGTGCGATGATGATCATATCAATCTTGGAACCACTTCCAACACACATCATCACTTCACCTTTACCTAGTCTCTGTTCATTCTGCAACTCTCGTTTCGAGTTACTAATTTTAGCAACTGAACTAGTACCAAATACCCAGGGGTTCTATGAACACTAGTAAAATACACATCAATAATATGTATATCAAATATACCTTTGTTCACTTTGCCATCCTTCTTATCCGCCAAGTATCTAGGGTAGTTCCACATCCAGTGACCATTTCCTTTGCAGTAGAAGCACTTAGTTTCAGGCTAGAGTTTAGCTTTGGGTTTCTTCACGGGAGTGACAACTTGATTGTCATTCTTCTTGAAGTTCCCCTTATATCCCTTTGCCCTTTACTTGAAACAAGTGGTCTTGTTAACCATCAACACTTATGCTCTTTCTTGATTTCTACCTTCGCCGATTTCAGCATCACGAAGAGCTCGAGAATTAGTTTTGGCATCCCTTGCATATTATTGTTCATCACGAAGTTCTACTAACTTGGTGATAGTGACTAGAGAACTTTGTCAACTACTATCTTATCTGGAAGATTAACTCCCACTTAATTCAAGTAATTGTAGTACCCAGACAATCTGAGCACATGCTCACTGGTTGAGCTATTCTCCTCCATCTTGTAGGCAAAGTACTGTCAGAGGTCTTATACCTCTCGACACGGGCATGAGTATGAAATAATAATTTCAACTCTTGGAACATCTCATATGCTCAGTGGCGTTCAAAACGTTTTTGAAGTCTCGGTTATAAGCCGTAAATCATGGCGCACTAAACTATCAAGTAGTCATTATATCGAGCTTGTCAAACATTCATAACGTCTACAACTGCTCCTACAATAGATATGTCACCTAGCGGTGCGTCAAGGACATAATACTTCTGTGCAGCAATGAGGAAAATCCTCAGATCACGGAACAAGTCCGCATCATTGCTACTAACATCTTTCAACTTAGTTTTCTCTAGGAACATATCAAAAAACATAGGGGAGCTATAACGCGAGCTATTGATCTACAACATAATTTGCAAATACTATCAGGACTAAGTTCATGATAAATTAAAGTTCAATTTAATAATATTACTAAAGAACTCCCACTTAGATAGACATCCCTCCAGTCATCTAAATGATCACGTGATCCAAATCAACTAAACCATGTCTGATCATCACGTGAGATGGAGTAGTTTTCAATGGTGAACATCTTATGTTGATCATATCTACTATATGATTCACGCTCGACCTTTCAGTCTCCAGTGTTCCGAGGCCATGTCTGTACGTGCTAGGTTCGTCAAGTTTAACCCGAGTATTCTGCATGTGCAAAACTGTCTTACACCCGTTGTATTTGAACGTAGAGCTTATCACACCCGATCATCACGTGGTGTCTCGGCACGACGAACTTTCGCAACGGTGCATACTCAGGGAGAACACTTGTACCTTGAAATTTTGTAAGGGATCATCTTATAATGCTACTGCCGTACTAATAAGAAGCATAATAAGATAAACATCACATGCAATCAAAATATGTGACATGATATGGCCATCATCATCTTGTGCTTTTGATCTCCATCTCCAAGGCACTGTCATGATCACCATCGTCACCGGCGCGACACCTTGATCTCCATCGTAGCATCGTTGTCGTCTTGCCAACTATTGCTTCCACGACTATCGCTACCGCTTAGTGATAAAGTAAAGCAATTACATGGCGATTGTATTTCGTACAATAAAGAGACAACCATATGGCTCCTGCCAGTTGCCGATAACTTTACAAAACATGATCATCTCATACAATAACGTATAACTCATCATGTCTAGACCATATCACATCACAACATGCCCTGCAAAAACAAGTTAGACGTCCTCTACTTTGTTATTGCAAGTTTTACGTGGCTGCTACGGTCTTAGTAAGAACTGTTCTTACCTACGCATACAAAAACCACAATGATTTTTCGTCAAGTATGTGTTGTTTTAACCTTCACAAGGACCGGGCGTAGCCACACTCGATTCAACTAATGTTGGAGAAACTGACACCCGCCAGACACCTGTGTGCGAAGCACGTCGGTAGAACCAGTCTCGCGTAAGCGTACGCGTAAAGTCGGTCCAGGCCGCTTCATCCAACAATACCGCCGAATCAAAGTATGACATGCTGGTAAGCAGTATGACTAGTATCGTCCACAACTCACTTGTGTTCTACTCATGCATATTATCTACACATAGACCTGGCATTGATGCCACTGTTGGGGAACGTAGTATTTCAAAATTTTCCTACGATCACGCAAGATCTATCTACTAGATGCATAGCAACGAGAGGGGAGAGTGTGTCTATGTACCCTCGTAGACCGAAAGCGGAAGCGTCTAGTGACGCGGTTGATGTAGTTGAGCGTCTTCGCGATCCAACCGATCAAGCACCGAACGTACGGCACCTCCGCGTTCAGCACACGTTCAGCTCGATGACGTCCCACGAGCTCTTGATCCAGTTGAGCTTCACGGGAGAGTTTTGTCAGCACGACTGCGTGGTGACGGAGATGATGAAGCTACCGGCGCAGGGCTTCGCCTAAGCACTGCAACGGTACGACCGAGGTGTGATTCTGTGGAGGGAGGCACCGCACACGGCTAAAAGATCAATGATCAACTTGTGTCTATGGGGTGCCCCCCACCCCCGTATATAAAGGAGTGGAGGAGGGGGAGGGCCGACCCTCCACTATGGTGCGCCCTGGGGAGTCCTACTCCCACCGGGAGTAGGATTCCCCCTTTCCTAGTAGAACTAGGAGCCCTTCCAAGTAGTAGGAGTAGGAGAGAAGGGAAGGGAAAAGAGAAGAGAAGGAAGGAGGGGGCGCTGCCCCTCCCCCTAGTCCAATTCGGACTAAGCCTTGGGGGGCGCGCAGCCTCCTCTCTCTCTTTCCCGTAAAGCCCAATAAGGCCCATATGCTCCCCGGTGAATTCCCGTAACTCTCGGGTACTCCGAAAAATATCCGAATCACTCGGAACCTTTCCGATGTCCGAATATAGTCGTCCAATATATTGATCTTTATGTCTCGGACATTTCGAGCCTCCTCTTCATGTCCGTGATCTCATCCGGGACTCCGAACTACCTTCGGTACATCAAAACTCATAAACTCATAATACCGATCGTTATCAAACGTTAAGCGTGCGGACCCTACGGGTTCAAGACCTATGTAGACATGACCGACACACATCTCCGGTCAATAACCAATAGCGGAACCTGGATGCTCATGTTGGTTTCTACATATTCTATGAAGATCTTTATCGGTCAAACCGCATAACAACATACGTTGTTCCCTTTGTCATCGGTATGTTACTTGCCCGAGATTCAATCGTCGGTATCACCATACCTAGTTAATCTCGTTACCAGCAAGTCTCTTTGCTCGCTTCGTAATACATCATCTCGTGACTAACTCATTAGTCATTTGCTTGCAAGGCTTATTATGATGTGTATTACCGAGAGGGCCCAAAGATACCTCTCCGACACTCGGAGTGACAAATCCTATTCTTGATCTATGCCAACACCACAAACACCTTCGGAGACACCTGTAGAGCATCTTTATAATCACCCAGTTACGTTGTGATGTTTGATAGCACACAAGGTGTTCCTCCGGTATTCGGGAGTTTCATAATCTCATAGTCATAGGAACATGTATAAGTCATGAAGAAAGCAATAGCAGTAAAACTAAACGATCATAGTGCTAAGATAACGGATGGGTCTTGTCCATCACATCATTCTCCTAATGATGTGATCATGTTGATCAAATGACAACTCATGTCTATGGCTAGGAAACATAACCATCTTTGATCAATGAGCTAGTCAAGTAGAGGCATACTAGGGACACTCTGTTTTTTCTATGTACTCACACATGTACTAAGTTTCCGGTTAATACAATTCTAGCATGAATAATAAACATTTATCATGATATAAGGAAATATAAATAACAACTTTATTATTGCCTCTAGGGCATATTTCCTTGAGCTCCGTGAAGGTGTGTGTCTTGAGTGCGGATCTTATAACATTGCATCTTGATGCACTCTTTTGTGGTGAAGATCATTTTCCTCATGCTTGTCTTAACAAGTCTTGCCATTTAATTGGTATCCCTCGTCTTGATGAGGCTTTCATTTTCTATCTTCACCATGGGTTGTCACAAGCTTGGTTGATATTTCTCTTTTTAGTGAGCCCGTGAATCCATTTGCTTGGTGTGTGTGGGAAGGACATGTCATGCACCCTGTATCTCAACTATTAAAGACTATGTTTATGCTTAATAATCATACTTATATTAGTCTTCTCAAGTGCTTTGCCATGACTCACACACATCTTTTTGGTTGAGCCTAATTTTAAGTTGCCTATTTTATATGTTGCTCAACCATTTGTTTGTTGCAAGTGCTAGGCTTTCTTTCCTATTTGCTCACTTGCACTTGTTGTGAGTTTCTATTGATTTTGGGGGAGTGATGATCCTATTTTGTGCACGTGCGAAAATTCTAAGGAGTGCACAAATCATGGGGAGCTTCACTAGTGTCTTTTAGAATGCTCCTTTGGTCTCTTGCACTTGTCGTGAGGTTCTATTAATCTTGGGGGAGTGACGATCCTATTTTGTGCTCATTATATCCAATTGAAAAACTAAATTGTGCACAAAACAAGGGGAGCTTCTCTAGTTTCTCTAGAACACTCCTTTGCTCATATCATAATATCTTTTATTCATGTGGCACGTAGGATCATTGGTATAGTTGGTTCAATTGGTATATTTTGATAGCTTGCTTCAATTGGTATCGTTTGATTGCTTGATTGCTTGTTTATATCTTTGTTATGACCTTGTGGCATATCATTCTTTTAGCAATCTTTGGGCCTCAATATAGTTTGTCTTCCTCTATGTATTTACCATTGGATATGTGTATTGCATTCCACTCTCTTGTTGAGAAATACAAAATTTATGTTGGAACACAATTATATTGGCCTTTCTAAGCTTTTCTCCCATTTTGCAATCAATGCCAATGGGGGAGAAGTTTCAGAGAGTTTTTGTGCAGAAGTTTACAGAGTCATCTCTTCTTGCTTTGGTTTTGTTCCTAAGCTTTTGCATCTCATACGCATGCATTATCGGTTGGTGCATTGCATGGTGATGCATAATTCCTTATATAAACTCTTTTGAAAGTGATTGTCATCAATTACCAAAATGGGGCAGATTGAAAGAACATGTGGTGCCCCCATGTTTGGTTTTGGTAATTGATGACAATCTCTATGGACTAATGGTTGCCTTGAGTTATATTTGAAGGATTTGTCCATAAGCTTTTCTTGAAGTCCATTTGTTGGTTTCAAGGATAGTTTGCGATGACCAAAGTGCTATTCAAGAAATTACCTAAAGATTGGTCATGTGAGAGGTTGATCAAGACAAATTCAAAGAGTGAATCAAGTTGATCAACACACAAAGCATAGAAGATGTACCGAGAGGGATCAAGTGATCCATGGTATGGTAAGCATTGTCAATTACGCTTTGTGTACTAACCCATGGTCTCTGTGAGAGTTCTTTATGGGGTTAGGTTGCGGTGTGTGATACGTCCATTTTGCATCATGCTTATATGTTGATATTTATTGCATTATGGGCTGTTATTACTTGTTTTGTCACAATACTTATGCCTTTTCTCTCTTATTTTACAAGGTTTACATAAAGAGGGAGAATGCCGGTAGCTGGAATTCTGGGCTGGAAAAGGAGCAAACTCTGGAAACCTATTCTGCACAACTCCAAAATCCCTGATACTCAACAGAACTCCGTTTCAAAAAATATAAAGAATATATGGCGAAAGAAGTTCATGAGGGGGGCCACCGGCTGTCCACGAGGGTGCGGGGCGCGCCCCCTGTCTCGTGGGCCCACCGAAGGTCCCCCGATGCCCATCTTCTCCTATGTGAGGTGTTTTGACCTGCAAAAAATCAGGAGGAGGCTTTCGGGACCAGACACCGCCGTCTCGAGGCGGAACCGAGGCGGAAACCAATCTAGGGCTCCGGCAGAGCTGTTCTACCAGGGATACTTCCCTCTGGGAGGGGGAAATCGTCACCGCCGTCATCACCAACAACTCTCCCATCTTGGGGAGAGCTATCTTCATCAAGATCTTCACCAGCACCATCTCCTCTCAAACCCTAGTTCATCTCTTGTATCCAATCTTTGTACCCAAACCTCAAATTGGTACATGTGGGTTGCTAGTAGTGTTGATTACTCCTTGTAGTTGATGCTAGTTGGTTTATTTGGTGGAAGATCATATGTTCAGATCCATTATGCATATTAATACCCCTCTGATCATGAACAATATTATGTCTTGTGAGTAGTTACTTTTGTTCCTGAGGACATGGGGGAAGTCTTGCTATCAGTAGTCATGTGAATTTTGTCTTCGTTCGATATTTTGATGAGATGTATGTTGTCTCTCCTCTAGTGGTGTCATGTGAACGTCAACTACATGACACTTCACCATTATTTGGGCCTATAGGAAGGCATTGGGAAGTAATAAGTAGATGATGGATTGCTAGAGTTACAGAATCTTAAACCCTAGTTTATGCGTTGCTTCGTAAGGGGCCGATTTGGATCCATATGCTTCAGGATATGGTTAGGTTTACCTTAATACTTCTTTTGTAGTTGCGGATGCTGGCATTAGAGGTTAATCATAAGTGGGAGGCTTGTCCAAGTAAGGACAGCACCCAAGCACCGGTCCACCCACATACCAAATTATCGAAGTACCGAACGCGAATCAGATGATCGTGATGAAAACTAGCTTGACGATAATTCCCACGTGTCCTCAGGAGCGCTTTCCTTTATATAAGAGTTTGTCCAGGCTTGTTCTTTGATACAAAAAGGATTGGTCCACCTTGCCGCACCTTATTTACTTTTACCTTTTGTCACTCGCTACACTTGTGGGTCATCAGTGTGCAAGTTCAAGTGATGCATCACGAAGAGATCAAGTGCTTGACTTGTCGTCCATTATGGTGACAATGGACTTGTGAAGATATGCCGAAGAGTGGATCACCCATAGTGGAGTATGGGGGAGCAATCTACTAGTCTTCACCGAGCCAACGCAATCAAGAAAAGTGGTCCAACTTGAGGAAGTCGAGATCATCTACATCTAGCTCAATTGGGCTTTGTGCAAGGCAAAGGTTTTCCCTTGATAGGTTTTCTATTTTACCGGTCTCATGGTGGTAGTTTGGAGACCGGGTTATAGGATCGATTACCGTACTATCAAGGGGGGCTCTTGATGAGTAGCTTGATCGTATCGTTCATAGAGAGCTCAAACCATTGCATCCTTGCATCATCCTTATTGGTTCTTGTTTGGTTCTTCTCCATGTGAGGTTTGGAGCTTATGGTCATTTTCATGACAAGCTCGAGTTCATCGAAAACAGAGTTCACATGCATCTTCTATGGTGTTTTCGATGTTGGGATTTTTGCCGATTCTCTTTGTGGATCTTAGAGCTTATGGTCATCTTGATGACAAGCTCGAGTTCATCGAAAACAGAGTTCACATGCATCTTCTATGATGTTTTCGATGTTGGAGGTTATGCTGGTCCTTCTCTGATGGAGGGTTCATTCCTCTATATCTCAGGCATACCTCCCTGCTTTTGGGGAACGTAGTATTTCAAAAAAAATCCTACGATCACACAAGATCTATCTACTAGAAGCATAGCAATGAGAGGGGAGAGTGTGTCTATGTACCCTCATAGACTGAAAGTGGAAGTGTCTAGTGACGCGGTTGATGTAGTCGAATGTCTTCGCGATCCAACCGATCCAAGCACCGAACGTACATCACCTCCGCGTTCAGCACACGTTTGTCTCAATGACGTCCCATGAGCTCTTGATCCAGTTGAGCTTCACGGGAGAGTTTTGTCAGCACGACGGTGTGGTGATGGAGATGATGAAGTTACCGGCGCATGGCTTCGCCTAAGCACGGCAACGATATGATCGAGGTGTGTATCTATGGAGGGGGGGCACCTCACACGGCTAAAACTGATGTTCCCTTGTGTGTCCTCGGGTGCGCCCTGCCCCCGTATATAAAGGAGCAAGGGGGAGGGCCGGCCGGCCCTAGGGCGCGCCAAGGAGGAGAGCAATCCCACTCCTAGTAGGAGTAGGACTCCCCTTTCCTACTCCTGCTAGGAGTGGGAAAGGAAGGAGAAGGAAGGAGAAGGAAGGAGAAGGAAGGAGAGAGGGGCGCCGCCCCCCACTCCTAGTCCAACTAGGATTCCCTGGGGGCGCCGACCAGCCCTAGTGGGCTGCCTCTCACTTTCCCTCAAGGCCCACTATGGCCCAATACTCCCCCGGGGGGTTCCGGTAACCCCTCCGACACTCCGGTTTTCTTCGAAATCACCCGGAACACTTCCGGTGTCCGAATATAGTTGCCCAATATATCAATCTTTATGTCTCGGACATTCCGAGACTCCTAGTCATGTCCGTGATCTCATCCGGGACTCCGAACAACCTTCGGTACATCAAAACTCATAAACTCATAATACCGGTCGTCATCGAACGTTAAGCGTGCGGACCCTACGGGTTTGAGAACTATGTAGACATGACCGAGACTCATCTCCGGTCAATAACCAATAACGGAACCTGGATGCTCATATTGGTTCCTACATATTCTACGAAGATCTTTATTGGTCAAACCGCATAACAACATACGTTGTTCCCTTTGTCATCGGTATGTTTCTTGCCCGAGATTAGATCGTCGGTATCATAATACCTAGTTCAATCTCGTTACCGGCAAGTCTCTTTACTCGTTCCGTAATACATCATCTCGTGGCTAACTCATTAGTTGTTTGCTCGCAAGGCTTATTATGATGTGTATTACCGAGAGGGCCCAGAGATACCTCTCCAACAATCCGAGTGACAAATCCTATTCTTGATCTTTGCCAACACCACAAACACTTTCGGAAAACACCTGTAGAGCATCTTTATAATCACTCAGTTACGTTGTGACGTTTGATAGCACACAAGGTGTTCCTTCGGTATTCGGGAGTTGCATAATCTCATAGTCAGAGGAACATGTATAAGTCATGAATAAAGCAATAGCAGAAAAACTAAATGATCAAGTGCTAAGCTAAAGAAATGGGTCAAGTCAATCACATCATTCTTTAATGATGTGATCCCGTTCATCAAATAATAACTCATGTCTATGGCTAGGAAACTTAACCATCTTTGATTTAGCAAGCTAGTCAAGTAGAGGCATACTAGTGACACTATGTTTGTCTATGTATTCACACATGTACTAAGTTTCCGGTTAATACAATTCTAGCATGAATAATAAACATTTATCATGATATAAGGAAATAAATAATAACTTTATTATTGCCTCTAGGGCATATTTCCTTCACATGCCTCTTCTTACTATCATGCTACTCGTCTTCCTCTATCCAACAAGCTTGAGTTTGCTCAATTCGGAGCTCATATGCAGAAGTTATGGCAGTTCTGCTTTTATTGTATCCTTGTGTTGTCTTTAGCTGCGATATGAAGGAAGACCGGTGCTAAAGCCTCTATGGCGTGCGGTAGTAACCGCAGGGGCCAGCGGTAGTACCGCTCCTGGTGAGCGGTAGTACCGCTGCCCCCAGCCCTGGCACTGAAGCATGCGAACGTAGGCGCGGATGTAATTTTTTACATCCGCCCCTACGTAGTAGTACCGCTCCCTATGAGCGGTAGTACCATGCCGGCTTTTTACTCGAAGCTAGCTCGAGCGGATATAGGCGCGGCAGTAATGTTTTACATCCATGAACGCACGGTAATACCGCTATCCCCAGTGGTAGTACCGCTGCCTCACTGTGTACTGCCATGTGCTGCACCTGAGTGGTCGTTGAATACTACCCCTGCGGTAGTACCGCAAGGGCAGGCGGTAGTACCGCAAGGGAAGGCGGTAGTACTGCTCCGGGAGTACTACCGCACTGTTGCCCCGTTGTAGTAGTACTTCAGCTGGTTACTACCGCCCTAGCGGTAGTACCGCTCGGTGCGGGCCGTGTGGACAACGGTTGGATTTTTCCCAACCTATAAAAGGGGGTCTTCTTCCCCATTGAGTTTTATCCTTTGAGCTCGTGTTCTTGCCCCATTGTTGACCTTCTTCGAGCTTGCTATTGATACGTCTCCAACGTATCTATAATTTTTTATTGTTCCATGCTATTATATATTCTGTTTTGAATGTTTAATGGGCTTTATTATACAGTTTTATATTATTTTTGGGACTAACCTACTAACCCAAGGCCCAATGCAAATTGCTATTTTTTTCCTATTTCAGTGTTTCGCAGAAAAGGAATATCAAACGGAGTCCAAACGGAATGAAACCTTCGGGAGAGTTATTTTTGGAACGATATCTTCACGAGAGACTTGGAGTACAAGTCAGAGAAGAAACGAGGTGCCCACGAGGGGGCAGGGCGCGCCCAGGGGGGTAGGCGTGCCCCCACCCTCATGGGCCCCACGTTGCTCCACCGACGTACTTTTTCCTCCTATATATATCCACATACCCTAAAAACATCGAGGAGCACAATGAAACCATAATTCCACCGTCGTAAGCTTCTGTTCCCGTGAGATCCCATCTCGGGGCCTATTTCGAAGCTTCGTCGGAGGGGGCATTGATCACGGAGGGCTTCTACATCAACAACATAGTGATACGTCTCCAATGTATCTATAATTTTTTATTGTTCCATGTTATTATTTATGATGTTTTGGATGTTTAATGGCCTTTGTTATACACTTTTATATTATTTTTGGGACTAACCTATTAACCTAAAGGCCCAGTGCAGATTGTTGTTTTTGCCTATTTCGGGGTTTTACAGAAAAGGAATATCAAACGGAGTCCAAACTGAATGAAACTTCGGGAGAGATATTTTTGGAGTAAAATACGTATGGGAGACTTGAGAACCATATAGTAGGGCACATGTGGCGTCCACGAGGGTGGGGGCGTCCCCCCCTACAGGGCGCGCCCCCTGCCTCATGGGCCCCACGTTTGGCCCCAGTACCCTCCTTCCTCCTATATATACCTACGTACCCCGAAACCATCAGAACAACAGAGAAAACCCTAGTTCCACCGCCGCAATCTTCTGTTCCCATGAGATCCCATCTTGGGGCCTGTTCCGGAGCTCCGCCGGAGGGGGGATCTACCACGGAGTGCTTCTACATCATCATCATCACCTCACCATGAGTTGTGAGTAGTTTACCTCAGACCTTCGGGTCCATTATCTAGATGGCTTCTTATCTCTCTTTGGATCTCAATACCAAGTTCTCCTCGGTCTTCAAGGACATCTATTCGATGTAATCTCTTTTTGCGGTGTGTTTGTCGAGATCCGATGAATTGTGGGTTTATGATCAAGATTATCTATGAGAAATATTTGGTTCTTTTCTGAACTCTTTATGTATGATTATAATATCCTTGCAAGCCTCTTCAAATTATTGGTTTGGTTTGGCCTACTAGATCTATAGTTATTGCAATGGGAGAAGTGTTTGGCTTTGGGTTCAATCTTGCGGTGTCCTTTCCCAGTGACAGTAGGGGCAACAAGGCACATATTGTATTGTTGCCATCGAGGATAAAAGGATGGAGTTTATATCATGTTATTTGAGTTTATCCATCTACATCATGTCATCTTGCTTAAGGCGTTACTCTGTTCTTATGAACTTAATACTCTAGATGCATGCTGGATAGCGGTCGATGTGTGGAGTAATAGTAGTAGATGCAGAATCGTTTCGGTCTGCTTGTTTCGGACGTGATGCCTATATAAAATGATCATGCCAAGATATTCTCATAAGTATTCGCTTTTCTATCAATTGCTCGACAGTAATTTGTTTACCCGCCGTAGAATTCCGCTATCATGAGTGAAGCCACTAGAGAAAACTATGGCCCCCGGGTCTATTCTCAACATATCAATCTACAATCTACTTTACTTTTCCGCTTTTACTTTCTGTTCTTATATCCAAAAATACCTAAAATATCGAACTATCCTATCTATCAGATCTCACTTTCGTAAGTGACCGTAAAGGGATTGACAACCCCTTATCGCGTTGGTTGCGAAGTTCTTATTTGTTTGTGCAGGTGCGAGGGACTCGCGCATGGTATCCTACTGGATTGATACCTTGGTATTCAAAAACTGAGGGAAATACCTACGCTATTGTGTTGCATCACGCTTTCCTCTTTGAGGGAATACAACGCAAGCTCGAGAAGTACCAAGAAGAATTTCTGGCGCCGTTGCCGGGGAGGCTTACGCAAAAGTCATATACCAAGTACCTATCACAAATCCTTATCCTTCGCATTACATTTATTTGCCTCTCCTTTTCCTCTCCCCCACTTCACCCTTGCCGTTTTATTTGCCCTTCTTTTTGTCGTGTGTTTATCGTTCGCTTGCTTCTTGTTTGCTTGTGTGTTGGATTGCTTGCTTGTCATCATGTCTAGCACACCTATCATTATCAATACTCCCGAGAGTGAGGTTCTTAATTTTAAACAAAGGGAGGAAGAAAACTTAAAAGATGCGTGGTATAGAATTTGCAATGCTCAAAATAGATCTACTAGGAAGCTTTCCACTTCCGTGCTTCTTCGCAATTTCTATGTTGGCATAACTCCTTGGAATAGATATATTTTAGATACCATTACCGGAGGGAATTTCTTGGGTAGCCATACTTTTGATTCTTATAATGCTATGACTGAATTATTTGGCTCCCCACCTCTTATGGTTAATGGGACTGTTTTAACTTTGGAGCATGTTATGCAAAGGCTAGAAATCATTGAAAACAAAGTTGCTACGGTAGAATTGGTAGAGAATTTGGATAGAAAGATCCACAATGAAATTACCCAATATGGGTCCAAGGTAGGAGTTATTCTGGAAAAAAATTAAAGATTAGGAACCCATAGTGAAAGAAAAATTAGATCAAGATTCTACTAGAATCGATAAACTTGAGGATATTATTACTAATGTGGGTTCTGCTCTTTCTGCTATGAAAACTACTTCAAATCCTTCTACCACTAAATTGTCTAAGTTCATGTATGTTCCTAAAAACAAGGGTGAACCATCTAGTAAAGGAATCGCTGATCTTAAATCTATAAGTGTTCATCCTAATTTTCTTACTTTTACAAGAGAACCTTTTGACACGATTGAATTTCTTGATTTCTTGCCCAAAAGTTTGATTATCAATAGGGATAAAGAAGATCCTAAGAATCACAAGTGCTTAATTAAAGAATTGCCTTCCAAAGATGGCAATACCTAGATCTATCCATGTATCGTGCCTAGCTAAGAGCATCTCCAGCCGCGCCCCCAAGATGCCCCCAGGCCGCTTTTTTTAGCGCCGGCGCTGAAAAAACGGCCCAGTCGCGCCCCCAAGACGCCGAAATCCGCCGGATCGGCCCGTTTTCTGACCCGGCGCGCCCAGGCCGAACCCGACGCACTGGGGGCGCTTGGGGGCACCGATGGAAGGGAAAATCGCCCGGGTCCCCACTGTCAGGCGAAAAGTCACACTGATTCGCCCCGTTTTCCCCTCTCCTTCCCCGACACCTTGCCGATCCCGGCGTCGCCAGCCACCTCTCCGCCGCCGCCGCCGCTATCTCGCCATTCCTCGCCGTGAAACAAAGAAAGATCCCCCCGACGCCCTCTCCCCCCACTTTCCCCGAGTTTCCCTTGCTGCTCCAATCTCGATTTGTTGTTGTCCGGTACCCTGCTAAGACTTGGTCGAAAGATCAAATGTGGGAGATCATGACATGTTGTGTCATTTTGCACAACATGATCATTGAGAGCGAGCAGGAAGAGCCAGTGTTTGACACTGAACCATATTATAGGCAGGGTCCTCTTGCCCAAGTGGATCAATAGCTCCCTCCAACATGGACGGCCTTCCTCAACATGCGCCAGGAGATCCGAGACCCACAGGTGCATCATCAGCTGCAGCAGGATCTAGTGGAGCACCTATGGAGGCTCAAGGGCAACGCCTAGCTCGACGTGCAATGAAATATGAGTGTTTTTATTATTTTTTTGAACTATATAATTTGTAGAACTACGTGGTGAATTATTTGATTTTCTGTGATGATTCTAATTCCTTTTGTGATGATTTTATTTGAATGAGCGCCGAAACACGTCGAGCGTGGGCCATTTTGCGCCGGAAATTGGGCCAATCCAGCGCCGAAAATGGGCTGAAAGCGTCGATACTGGGCCGATATCGGCGCCTCGGGGGGCGGCGGCTGGGAACGCATTAGCACCCAAGCCTAAAATAGCGCCGGCTCGCCCCCAAGCGGCGGTTTTCGACGCGTCTTGGGGGCGCAACGGCTGGAGATGCTCTAAGGGCGTAAAATGATAGCTCTTGTTGGGAGGCAACCCAAATTTTTTTTTGCTTCTGTTTAGGAATAAATATTGCATCTAGCTTCTGTTTAGATGTGGTTTTGTGTTTTAATTAGTGTTTGTGCCAAGTAGAACCTTTGGGAAGACATGTGTGAAGTTTATATGATCTTGCTGTGAAAAACTAAATCGTTAGCGCTCGCTAGAATGGTCACCAGATTTTGCTAGAGTGTGCTATTTAGTTGATTCTTTTTACAGATGATTAATAGAAAAATTCCTCACGTTTACTAATCTATTTCAATTTTTTGGAGTTACAGAAGTATGCGAAAGTTACAGATTACTACAGACTGTTCTGTTTTTGACAGATTTTGTTTTTCGTGTGTTGTTTGCTTATTTTGATGAATCTATGAGTAAAATTGGGGAGTATGAATCATAGAGAAGTTGGAATACAGTAGGTTTAACACCAATATAAACAAAGAATGAGTTCATTACAAAACCTTTGAGTAGTGGTTTGATTTCTTATACTAACGGAGCTCACGAGATTTTTGGTTAAGTTTTCTGTTATGAAGTTTTCAAGTTTTGAGTATTGCTTTGATGGACTTTGGAACAAAGAGTGGCAAGAGCCTAAGCTTGGGGATGCCCAAGGAACCCCAAGGTAAAATTCAAGGACAACCAAAAGCCTAAGCTTGGGGATGCCCCGGGAAGGCATCCCCTCTTTCGTCTTCATCTATCGGTAACTATACTCGGAGCTATATTTTTATTCACCACATGATATGTGTTTTACTTGGAGCGTTATGTATCATTTGAGTCTTTGCTTGTTAGTTTTCTACAATTATCCTTGCTGGACACACCTTTTTGAGAGAGAAAAATATGGCCTAGGAATTGTTAGAACACTCTATGTGCTTCACTTATATCTTTTGAGTCGAATAGTTTTTGCTCTAGTGCTTCACTTATATCTTTTAGAGCACGGTGGTAATTATATTTTATATAAATTGTTGATCTCTCATGCTTCACTTATATCCTTTTGAGAGTCTATTAAAACAGCATGGTAATGTGCTTTGGTTATAAAACTAGCCTTCACATGATAGGCATCCAAGATCAATGTAGTAAAAACTTTCATACTAAGTGCATTGAATATGATGAGAAGTTGGATGCTTGATAATTGTTTTGTGATATGAGGATAGTGATATTAGAGTCATGCTAGTGGAGTTATTATGAAATAGAGAAATACTTGTGTTAAAGTTAGTGATTCCCGTAGCATGCACGTATGGTGAACCGCTATGTGACGAAGTTAGAGCATGAGGTATTTGTAGAGTGTCATCCTTTGTGTGGAGGTCGGGGGCGCGCGATGGTAACTCCTACCAACCTCCCCCCTAGGAGCATGCGTTGATTTCTTTGTTTTGATGACTCGTAAATTTTTTTCAATAAGTATATGAGTTCTTATGACTAATGTTGAGTCCATGGATCATACGCACTCTCACCCTTCCACCATTGCTAGCCTCTCTTGTACCACGCAACTTTCGCCGGTACCATACACCCACTATATACCTTCCTCAAAACAGCCACCATATATCTTCCTCAAAACAACCACCATACCTACCTATCATGGCATTTCCATAGCCATTCCAAGATATATTGCCATGCAACTTTCCACCGTTCCGTTCATATGACACGCTTCATATTGTCATATTGCCATGCGTGATCATGTAGTTGACATCGTATTTGTGGCAAAGCCACCATGCATAACTTTTCATACATGTCACTCTTGATTCATTGCACATCCCGGTACACCACCGGAGGCATTCATATAGAGTCATACTTTGTTCTAGTATCGAGTTGTAATATCGAGTTGTAATTTAATATAAGTGTGATGATCATCATTATTAGAGCATTGTCCCATGTGAGGAAAGGCCGAACAAAAGAAAAGGCCCCTCCAAAAAAAGAAAAAAAAGGGACAATTGCTACTATCTTTTTCCACACTTGTGCTTCAAAGTAGCACCATGTTCTTCATGATAGAGAGTTTCATGTTTAGTCACTTTCATATACTAGTGGGAATTTTCATTATAGAACTTGGCTTGTATATTCCAATGATGGGCTTCCTCAAATGCCCTAGGTCTTCGTGAGAAGGCAAGTTGGATGCACACCCACTTAGTTTTTTTGTTGAGCTTTCATACATACTTAGCTCTAGTGCATCCATTGAATGGCAATCCCTACTCACTCACATTGATATCTATTGATGGGCATCTCCATAGCCCATTGATACGCCTAGTCGGTGTGAGACTATCTCCCTCCTTTTGTCTTCTCCACAACCACCACCCTATTCCACATAGTGATATATCCATGGCTCACGCTCATGTATTGCGTGAAAGTTGAAAGGTTTTAAAGAATAGAGTATGAAAACAAGTGCTTGGCTGAAACCGGGGTTGTGCATGATATGAATATTTTGTGTGATGAAGAGGGAGCATAGCCAGACTATATGATTTTGTAGGGATAACTTTCTTTAGCCATAGTATTTTGAGAAGACATGATTGCTTTGTTCGTATGCTTGAAGTATTATTATTTCTTAAGTCAATATAGACTTTTGTCTTGAATCTTTCAGATATGAACATTCATGCCACAATTAAGAGAATTACAGTGAAAACTATGTTGGTTAGCATTCCACATCAAAAATTCTGTTTTTATCATTTACCTACTCGAGGACGAGCAGGAATTAAGCTTGGGGATGCTTGATATGTCTCCAACGTATCTATAATTTTTTATTGTTCCATGCTTTTATTTATGATGTTTTGGATGTTTAATGGGCTTTGTTATACACTTTTATATTATTTTTGGGACTAACCTATTAACCCAAAGGCCCAGTCTAGATTGTTGTTTTTGCCTATTTCAGGGTTTTACAGAAAAGGAATATCAAACGGAGTCCAAACAGAATGAAAATTCGGGAGAGATATTTTTGGAGCAAAATACGCACGGGAGACTTGAGAACCACGGAGTAGGGCACACATGGCATCCACGAGGGTGGGGGCGCGCCCCCCTGCCTCGTGGGCCCCACGTTTGGCCCCCGGTGCCCTCCTTCCTCCTATATATACCTACGTACCCCGAAATCATCATAACAACAGAGAAAACCCTAGTTCCACCGCCGCAACCTTCTGTTCCCGTGAGATTCCATCTTGGGGCATGTTCCGGAGCTCTGCCGGAGGGGGGATCTACCACGGAGTGCTTCTACATCATCATCATCGCCTCACCATGAGTTGTGAGTAGTTTACCTTAGACCTTCGGGTCCATAGCTAGTATATAGATGGCTTCTTCTCTCTCTTTGGATCACAATACCAAGTTCTCCTCGGCCTTCGAGGAGATCAATTTGATGTAATCTCTTTTTGTGGTGTGTTTGTCGAGATCCGATAAATTGTGGGTTTATGATCAAGATTATCGATGAGAAATATTTGGTTTTTCTGAACTCTTTATGTATGATTATAATATCCTTGCAAGTCTCTTCGAATTATTGGTTTGGTTTGGCATACTAGATCTATAGTTCTTGCAATGTGAGAAGTGCTTGGCTTTGGATTCAATCTTGCGGTGTCCTTTCCTAGGGACAGTAGGGGCAGCAAGGCACGTATTGTATTGTTGCCATCGAGGATAAAAAGATGGGGTTTACATCATGTTATTTGAGTTTATCCCTCTACATCATGTCATCTTTCTTAAGGCGTTACTCTGTTCTTATGAACTTAATACTCTAGATGCATGCTGGATAGCGGTCGACGTGTGGAGTAATAGTAGTAGATGCAGAATCGTTTCGGTCTACTTGTTTCGGATGTGATGCCTATATATAATGATCATGCCTAGATATTCTCATATGTATTCGCTTTTCTATCAATTGCTCGATAGTAATTTGTTTACCCGCCGTAGAATTCCACTATCATGAGAGAAGCCACTAGAGAAAACTATGGCCCCCGGGTCTATTCTCAACATATCAATCTACAATCTACTTTACTTTTCCGCTTTTACTTTCTGTTCTTATATCCAAAAATACCAAAAATATAAAACTATCATATCTATCAGATCTCACTTTCGTAAGTGACCGTAAAGGGATTGACAACCCCTTCTCGCGTTGGCTGCGAAGTTCTTATTTGTTTGTGCAGGTGCGAGGGACTCGCGCGTGGTCTCCTACTGGATTGATACCTTGGTTCTCAAAAACCGAGGGAAATACTTACGCCACTATGCTGCATCACACTTTCCTCTTCGAGGGAATACAACGCAAGCTCGAGAAGTAGCACATAGCTCCTCCGACGAGTTGTTAGTAGTTTACCACAGACCTTCGGGTCCACAGTTATTAGCTAGATGGCTTCTTCTCTCTCTTTGGATATCAATACAAAGTTCTCCTCGATCTTCGTGGTGATCTATTCGATGTAATCTCTTTGCGGTGTGTTTGTCGAGATCCGATGAATTGTGGGTTTATGATAAAGATTATCTATGAAGAATATTGGATTCTTTTCTGAAATCTTTTATGAATGATTATAATATCCTTGCAGGTCTCTTCGAATTATTGGTTTGGTTTGGCCTACTAGATCCATAGTTCTTGCAATGCGAGAAGTGCTTGGCTTTGGGTTCAATCTTGTGGTGTCCTTTCCCAGTGACAGCAGGGGCAACAAGGCATGTATAGTATTGTTGCCATCGAGGATAAAAATATGGGGTTTATATCATATTGCTTGAGTCTATCCCTCTACATCATGTCATCTTGCTTAAGGCGTTACTCTGTTCTTATGAACTTAATACTCTAGATGCATGTTGGATAGCGGTCGATGTGTGGAGTAATAGTAGTAGATGCAGAATCGTTTCGATCTACTTGTTACAGACGTGATGCATATATACAATGATCATGCCTAGATATTCTCATAACTATGCGATTTTCTATCAATTGCTCGATAGTAATTTGTTCACCCACCATAGAATTCTGCTATCATGAGAGAAGCCACTAGTGAAACCTATGGCCCCCGGGTCTATCTTTATCATATTACTTTCCCTTCAACTAGCCAATTTCTGCCGCCATTGTTTATTTGCTTTATTTACTTTCTGTTTCTATACCAAAAATACCAAAAATATTATCTATTAGATCTCACTCTCGTAAGTGACCGTGAAGGGATTGACAACCCCTTATCGCGTTGGCTGCGATGTTCTTATTTGTTTGTGCAGGTGCGAGGGACTCGCGCGTGGTATCCTGCTAGGTTGATACCTTGGTTCTCAAAAACTGAGGGAAATACTTACGCTACTGCGCTGCATCACCCTTTCCTCTTCGAGGGAATACAACGCAACCTCGAGAAGTAGCAAGAAGAATTTTTGGCGCTGCTGCCCGGGAGATCTACGCAAAAGTCATATACCAAGTACCTATCACAAACCCTTATCCCCTGCACTACATTATTTGCCTCTCGTTTTTCTCTCCCCCACTTCACCTTTGTTGTATTATTTGCCCTTCTTTTTCTGTGTGTTTTATCGTTCGCTTGCCTCGTGTGTGTTCGTCTTTATTGCGGTTTGTTGCTATCATGTCTGAGATGGGGGAAGATGCCGTTGAAAAGGGTAGTAACGTTGAGGGCAACTTCACCTTTGTTGACCCTCCGGATGAAACTACCACTTTACATACTAAGAAGTTCTGGGTTGGTAGTGGTAATATTTTTGGAAAAGGAGTTCTTCAAGACTTCTTTACTTGTGACGGTGCTTTACCCACTATGGGTGGATCTATTCTTCATAGAACTAGTAGTCTTGCGGATGTCATATCTATGCTTGTAGTTGAAATTAAAAGGCAATTTATCCATATGCATCCTTGCATTCAGAGAATCTTTCTGGAATTTTCCAATATTGAGCATTCTTCTGTTAAGCGCGCAGCTACTATCTTTTTGGTTCATGAGTTCAAATTCATAATCAAATAGGCCAAAGAAATCTTCACGCATTATAAGGTGGACGCTGGTCGTCCTCCCATAGAAGCTATCTTATTTAATCAAGAGGACATAATGCGTTTGCAATCTTTAGATCGTGTTGCTTTTAATGAAAACCTTAGGAAAAAGGTTCCTACCGATATTGTTGGTGTACAAAAAGAGGGGTACACTTTTTGTACCCCTATGACTGTGCACGGGCAGTCTGAGCCATGGCGCCATCGCACCAAGCATGGCAAGGGAGGCAAGCTGGGGCAAGACTGAAGCTTGATGGAGACCGGAGCGACGCCAAGAACAAGACCACGAAGAGCAAAGGGGCGAAGAGGCTTCCCCCGGCAAGATCCTTGCCGAGGCTGGCTCTGGCAGCCCCGGCAAGACCCTTGCCGCGGCAGCTCGCCCCGCGCCTACGGAGCGAATCACCCTTGAGTCCAGCGCCCCCATGGGGCGAGGATTCGGGAGATATCCCCGTGGTGGAATGCAGATCTTTGTGAAGACCTTCAAGATCAGATGCAAGATAAGAAGACGACGACCCTTGGCGGGATCCCAGCCAAGGAGGTCCACAAGGCCCCCGGCAAGCACCTTGCCGGGGATGACAGCAGGCGCCACGGCAAGACCCTGGCCGGGGCCCCGGCAAGGCCCTTGCCGAGGACACCCACGAGGCCACCATCAGGCCCGCACCAACTGGGTTTCCACCAACCCACGCAGCTGCCGACTCGACCAGCTGGACAGGCTCCTGCGTGGCAACCCACAGATCTTCATGGAGACCCGCCGTTGCGCCACCTCAGCTGCCTGTCTGCCTACATGGCACCTCAGGCACCGCTGGCCAGGGCGTGTGTCGACACGAGGAGGAGCGGCGACGGACAAGACGCGCGTCTCCCCTCGTCCCCGATAAAGCAAGGACACCTAAGCTGGGCGCATTAAATGCACCTTGTCCTGTAATGCGAGGGATAACCTCGCATCACTATACCCCTTCCACCTCCTGTGTGCCACTGTGGCAACCCCTTTTCCCTATAAAAGGAGGCCCGAGGCGACCAGGAGGAGGATTCGGCTTTTCGGAACCCCTCACGACTCTTTTGGAGCTCCTCGTTAGCTGAAGAACACCAACATATAATCCACCAAAGTAGGAGTAGGGTTTTACGCATCTTTGCGTCCCGAACCTGGGTAAAGGAACCGTGTCCTGACCGTTAGATCCGCTCTTCCATCAACCCCGCGCCCCGCAACCGTAGTAGGGATTCTTGTGATCCCATAGGTATCGATCCAAATACACCAACATCTTTGGCGCGCTAGGTAGGGGGCGCGGTTGTGAGAATCGGCTTTAGCGGTTAGTTCGACGCTTCTGCATCATCATGGCACCCAAGAAGAAGACGACGGTGGCGGTTGGCCAGTCGGAAGCCGGACAGCCCGTCCCGACGCGCGCGAGCAGTGGACCAGTCGCGGAAAGGACTCGGGGCGCTGCTCGCGAACACCAACGCCATCCCGACAGCCGGAGTTTGGGAGGTGGCGATGCCGGTGCGCCTCCGCACATCGCCAGTTCCAGAGATGGAACCCGGCCCTCCGCGGGTGGCGCGGGGCCCTCCAAGGCCGCGGCCACACCACCCGAGGGCGATGCGAGGCCCTCCGGAACTCCCACGCCGGCGCCAACAACGCGCTCTTCTCAAGCAGCGCGCGACGAATGGCGTCGTCGTCCCGAAGACCCCGGACGTCACCATGGGAAGAGCCCCGAGCGCCGCTCCCGGGACGTAGAAGGCCTGCCCGCTTGCCGAAGCACTGGTGGAGACGATAGGCGACCGCGGGATCATGATGGAGCTCCCCCTGACGTGGTCAGGGGTCGAAGCGCGTCACGATCCGTGCAGGTTTCGCTACCGCCGACACCAGCCGAAGCTTTGGCGCGCGCGCAGTTGCTCCTCGACTTTCCTCCCGTTATGGGGAAACTCGACGAATGGAGAGCCACCATCCGAAGCCTTGTCGCAGTCGCCAACAGGGACGACCTAAATCCAGCGGAGCTCCCGGGCCGACGCTCCGATGGGGTCCCACGCACCGTGGGCGGGAGAGCTGGCAGCGCCGTGGCTACGGTGCATTCGCCTCCTCCTCGCCCAGTGCCGCGTGCGTCAACCCGTCGAGACGTCGTGGGCGACGCCATCTCCATAGCGTCGTCCGCCCCACAGACCCGCGGCGACCAGCGTCAAGTTCTTCAGGAGCGAGCCCATGAAGACGCTCGAACCACCATCGAGCGCCGACGCGAAATGCGCCACCAGTCAGACAGGCGAGCAGGGCCTGCTGCGGACCGCCCAGCACCGGAAAGCCCTGGAGGTCTACCCTACGAGGTGGGTTGTCCGGCTTTCACCCGTGAGCTGCGGCAGTTCCAGTGGCCCTCTCACCGCACCTTCAAACCTGACGTTGGCGAGAAGTACAACGGCAAGACCCACCCGTCGGAGTTCCTCAGCATCTATACCATCGCGATGCAAGCTGCTGGGGCCCGCGACGATAAGGTGCTTGCGAATTACTTTCCGTTAGCTCTTAAACCTAACGCCATGTCGTGGTTGATGCACTTGCCAATCGACTCTATTTCCTCCTGGTCCGACTTGTGCCATGAGTTTGTTGGCGCCTTTATCGGAGGCCATCAAGCCCATGGCCAAGCGAGTGACCTGCATGTCATACCCCAGAAGGAAGGCGAGACTCTGCGCAAGTACATACAGAGATTCAGCCGGGTAAAGTACAATATCCCCGATGTTCACCCTGCCGCCATCATCAGCGCGTTCCACCAAAACGTGTGCAGCCGCAAGATGCGCGAAGAACTGGCGATGACCAAGGTGAAGGACGTGGCAGAACTTTACGTTCTTGCCGACAGATGTGCCCGGGCCGAAGAGGGAAGAAAGTACCCCGGCGAAAGTGCCGGTGCGGAAACCGACGCCTCAGATGAAGATACCGCTGTTCCAGCGAAGAAGGGCCAGAACCGTAACAGGAAGCGCAAGGGGAAGGCCATGCTTGCCGTCGAGGGATCTTTTGACACCGGCTCCGCCAAGAAAACCAAGGCGGGTGACCCTGGCAAGGAAATTGCCGGATGTGTCACCTGCCGGGCCTTGGCGGCTACCGAGAAGCCAGGAAACTCCGGCAAACGGTACTGCAAGATCCATCGCACCAAGGGCCATGATCTCCAGGACTGCCACCAGGTTGAGCTCCTTGCTGAGAAGCAAAGAGCTGAATACGAGAGGCAGGACAAGGAGAAGGGCCAAGACGGTGCTGAGGGATCCAGCAAGAAGCGTGACGGCCAAGCAGGCCGTCGCGGCAAGGAGAAACAGCAAGAAAGGCCCGCCCGGGGCCGCGATAGAAGACCTGAAGACGACGATCACGAAGAGGATGACAAGTCCGGCGGCCAAGAGTTTCAGAAGGCCACGGACGCCATGTGTGTCGATGGTGGCGCCTCGCTGCATGCTTCTCACCGCCGGCTTAAACAGTGGGCGCGAGAGATTATTGCGGCAAAGCCATCGCCCGGTGCCCAAAAGCCGCTGAAATGGTCCAGCACACCTATCATATTTGATGCCGAGGATCACCCTGATCACCTTACTGCGGTCGGGTGCTTGCCATTGTTGGTTTCACCAACAATACGCAACCTCAAGGTGACGAAGATGCTAGTCGATGGCGGGGCCGGTCTAAACCTACTCTCGCCCACCGTGATCGAGAAGCTACAAGTTCTTGATGGAGACCTCGAGGATACGGGCACGTTTCAAGGGGTCAGCCCAGGAAGGAGCCAACCAAAGGGGAAAGTCACACTGCCCGTGACTTTTGGAAGTGATCTGAACTACAGGACGGAGAGGATCGTGTTCGATGTCGCCAGGATCCCCCTGCCTTACAATGGGATCCTTGCCCGCCCAGCACTGGCCAAGTTCATGGCGGCGTCGCACTATGCCTACAACACCCTAAAGATGCCAGGGCCCATGACGATCATCACCATCCCCTCCGACAAGAAAGACGCGCTGATTTGCGCCGACCAATTGTACCAACAAGCAGTTGCAGCAACTGCCGCTACGGGGGCATTTGCTCCTGCCACTGGAGCCCCGGGAGGGAAGAAGAAGAAGACCGGCGAGACCTCGGGCGCCCACTCCGGCAAGCGCACCTCTTCGGAGTGTTGTGCTCCCGTCGAGGACATGCCTGAGAGCTCCACCGGAAAGGAGAAGATCGGCGAGACCTCAGACACCCACTCCGGCAAGCACACCTCTTCGGAGTGTCGCGCTCCCGTCGAGGACGTGCCAGAGAGCTCCGCCGACAGAAACAAGAGATCAAGGGCTACGCCGCTAGGAACCAAGAAGGTTTCTGTCAAGGAGGACGGCACGGGAGGGGCTTTTACCATAAGCTCCGCCCTTGACAACAAATAGGAAGATGCGCTCGTCACCTTCCTGCGGGCGAATGTCGACGTGTTTGCCTGGCAAGCATCCGACATCCCCGGCGTTCCCAGGGAGGTGATTGAGCACCACCTTGCTGTCTGCCCTCATGCGCGGCCCGTCAAGCAGAAGGTCAGGAAGCAAGCATTGGAACGACAGGAGTTCATCACCGAGGAGATCCGGAAACTGGAAGCTGCGGGTTTGGTGAGAGGAGTGCTCCACCCAACGTGGTTGGCCAATCCAGTGGTAGTGCGCAAGGCAAATGGGAAGTGGAGGCTGTGTATTGATTACACCGATATCAATAAAGCTTGTCCCAAGGACCCCTTCCCGTTGCCGCGCATAGACCAGATTGTCGACTCCACGGCAGGGTGTGACCTGCTATCATTCCTCGATGCCTACTCCGGCTACCACCAGATCTTCATGGCGAGAGAAGACGAAGAGAAGACAGCATTCATCACCCCATGTGGTACGTACTGTTTCGTACGAATGCCTTTCGGGTTGAAGAGGGCTAGCTCGACATTTGCAAGGGCAGTCCAGATTGGTTTTGAACCCCAGCTCCATAGAAATATGGAGGCTTATATGGATGATATAGTGGTCAAAACCAAGGACATGGCAACCCTTGTACCGGATTTACAAGAAACATTTGTGAACCTGCACAAGATCAACCTCAAGCTGAACCCTGAGAAGTGCATCTTCGGCGTTCCGTCTGGCAAGCTTCTCGGGTTCTTTGTGTCACAACGTGGGATAGAAGCCAATCCGGACAAGATCAAAGCTATAGAGCAGATCGAAGCACCCAAACGGGTCAAGGATGTGCGTCGGCTTGCTGGCTGCGTTGCTGCCATGAGCAGATTCATCTCCAAGTCTGCTGAGCGCGCCCTCCCCTTTTTCAAGATTTTGAAAAAGGCGGGCCTAATGGAGTGGGCGCCGGAAGCCGAAGCAGCGTTACAGGATCTGAAGAAGTATCTTTCCTCCACGCCAATACTGGTTGCACCTCGACCACAGGAACCGTTGCTGCTATACTTAGCGGCAATGAACCAGGTGGTCAGTGCTGCACTGGTGGCGTAGAGAGAAATCGATGATGAGGTGATGGCAGCGACGAAGCCTGGTGCCACTGGCGTAGAGACGACACAGCCGATTGAAGTGCAGCCAAAGAAGAAGATGATGCAGCACCCGGTCTACTTCGTTAGCTCCCTCTTGCAGGGGGCTAGGTCAAGGTACTCCGGTGTGCAGAAACTGCTCTTCGGCCTTCTTATGGCCTCGAGGAAGTTGCGTCAGTACTTCCAGACGCACGAGATCACTGTCGTCACTCGCCTCCCTCTACAACGGATATTGCACAATCCAGATGCAACGGGAAGGATTGTAGAGTGGGCACTAGAGCTGTCCAGCTTTGGCCTCAAGTTTTAAAGCACCTCGACAATTCAGAGCCGAGTCCTGGCAGAGTTCGTCGCAGAATGGACCGCAACGCCTGATGAAGAAGTCCAAGAAACTACTCTCCCTGGCAAAGAGGCAAGTTGCAACTGGGTCATGTACTTTGATGGCGCTTTCTCTTTGCAGGACGCCGGGCCAGGCGTACTGCTGGTCGCGACCACCGGAGAGCACCTCAAGTACGTGGTCCAGATGCACTTCCCTAGGGAGGTATCAACGAACAACACTGCTGAGTACGAGGAGCTGCTTGCCGGTCTTAGGATCACGGCGGACCTCGGAATCAAGAAGCTCATTGTCAGAGGCGACTCATAGCTTGTCGTCAAACAAGTCAACAAGGATTACCAGAGCCCGTTGATGAAGGCCTACATCGATGAAGTGAGGAAGTTGGAAGAGCGCTTTGACGGTATACAGGCGGAGCACGTTCCCCGAGCGGAGAACGACATTGCCGATTACCTGTCAAAGCACGCTGCTCTCAAGTTACCTGTGGAACCAGGTACCTTTGTGCTCCAGCTTTCTCAGCCATCCGTTGATCCATCGACAGAGCAGAACAAGAGGAGGAAGTCAGGGCCCGGCAAGTACTTTCCCGCCGAGCTCCTCGGAGCCGTCGGCAAGGATGTTGCCGGGGACACTGAGCCCGCCACCGGAGGGCTAACTCCGGCGGAGCGTCAAGCTTTTGCCGTCGAGATGGCCACCCCCTTGGCGGAGGAAATGCCTTTAGTCCTCGCCGTCGAGCCCCAGGCTCCACCGTGGGTGCAGCATACCGTCCGATTCCTTCAGACTGGGGAACTTCCTGAGGAGCAGGAAGAAGCGGAGAAAGTAGCCCGTCGGTCCGCCATGTATCAGTTCGTCGATGATGTCCTGTACAGGAGAAGACCGAACGGTGTGAACTTGAAGTGCATCCCTCAAGAGGAAGGGCTGGAGCTGTTGGCGGAAATACATGGAGGCATATGTGGATCTCACATAGGGTCAAGAGCCCTTGCCGGCAAGGCATTCCGGCAAGGCTTCTTCTAGCCCACTGCCCTCCAGGATGCGGCGGCGCTGGTCACCAGGTGTGAAGCGTAACAATTCCATTCAAAGAAACTTCATCAACCAGCTCAAGCCCTTCAAACCATTCCTCTCTCCTGGCCCTTCTCGGTCTGGGGGCTCGACATACTGGGCCCTTTCCCCCGCGCCGTCGGGGGCTTTGAGTACTTGTACGTTGCAATCGACAAGTTCACAAAGTGGCCAGAAGTGGAAGCAGTGAGGAAGGTCACAGCTCAGTCAGCCGTCAAGTTCTTCAAGGGGCTAGTGTGCCGTTTTGGTGTACCCAACAGGATTATCACCGACAACGGCACGCAGTTTACAAGCCGCACCTTCATGCAATATACCCAAGACCTCAGCAGCAAGGTCTGTTTCGCTTCCGTTGCTCACCCCCGAAGCAATGGTCAAGCTGAGAGGGCAAATGCTGAAGTGCTGCGAGGATTAAGGACAAAGACCTTTGACAGGCTGCACAAGAGCGGGAGGCGCTGGATTGATGAATTGGCGGCGGTTCTTTGGTCGATCAGGACGACGCCAAATCGAGCCATCGGCCAGACGCCCTTTGCCCTGATATACGGGGCAGAAGCAGTTCTCCCCACGGAACTCATATATGGGTCGCCTCGAGTTCTCGCTTATGATGAGCTTGAGCAAGAGCAATTGCGGCAAGATGACGCGATCCTCCTTGAGGAAGATCGTCTTCGGGCGGCTGTGAGAGCAGCGTGCTACCAGCAAGCCTTGTGCCGCTACCATAGCCGCAAGGTTCATGCCCGAAGCTTTGAGGAAGGTGACCTTGTTCTCCGGCGCGTTCAATCGGCCAGGAATACGAACAAGTTGACACCAAAGTGGGAGGGCCCTTATCGGGTAATACGAGTCACCAGGCCTGGCGCAGTCCGCCTGGAGACCGAGGATGCTGTTCCGGTGAGTAACTCCTGGAACATCGAGCATCTTCTCAAGTTTTACCCATAAGGCGCGGCTTGCCGGGCCCCCCGGCAAGCCACCCTTTTGTACAAGCTTTTCCGGCAAGGCATGTAACCCTTTGTACAAAGCCAGGCGCAAACCCTGAGCATAAATAAATGAAGCGCTGGCGCCCTGAGTTTTAGCATGCATGCTAAGTCGAGTCTCGTCCTTGGTTAGGGTTGATAGTGCTTAGCAGCGGCTAACCCCTAGCTTAGAGGTCGAGTCTTTGTCTTTCCTCTATCTTCCTTGGTTTACAGGACGCACAGGCATCCTTGCCGAGGCCACTTGGAGGGAGGAGACAAGAACAAATCAGTACTTAGGCCCCGGCAAGCCAGCGTTGCCGGGGGCTACAGGAACCAGAATTCGCCCGCGGCAGACCAGGGTTGTGACGCCCGAAGACCGACGTCCCAGAAGATTCCAGAAGATTCCAGAGATTCCAGATGTTCCGAGTTCTCCCGTGTGTTTCTTTTGTGCTTGTGTTATTTATTTTGCATTGCATCATGTCATCATGCCATCATGACTTTAATCTTTGCATCTCAACTTAAATAAACCGTGTGGACCTTCGGTCCATTTAAATCGAGGGAAGTGTGATTTCTCTTTAAAACATATAAAAGCCTCTCAATATTATTAGGGAGCTATATTAAATATTCCATTTGTTTGGAATTAACCAACACACTTGCATATATTCCCCATGCCTCTTAATTCAAGTTTCACCGTCAAACCCTCCCTATATTTCTTATCCATTTTTTATCGAGGTTCCTCCAAAATCCGATCATTTTTTGTCACTTCAATAATCAAGTCTTAGTTCAAACCCATTTGAATTAAATTAAAATATGTTTGAATTATATCTCGATCTTGTCTTTTCTATTTTTCTCGGACCGCGCTTTGTTATGAGCCCGAGAAAATAACCTCTTGTGCATTTTTTTTCCTAACCCCTCTTTTTCTTTCTTCTTTCTCTTTATGGTTTTCTGCTAAAAAGAGAAAAAGGGAAGAGCCGGCCTCCCTGGCCATCTGGGCTCCCAGCCGCAGCGCAGCCTCCTCCAGCTGCCAGGCCCATCAGCCACTGGCCCATTGGCCCAGCCGCCTCCTAACCCTAGCTCCCCGACCCGCTCGCTCCCTACTCTACTCCCAGCGCGGCCGCACCCCCTCGCTCACCCCTCGTTCGCTCTCCCTCGATCTCGTCCCCTCGTCCATCTCCCGCAGCGCCCCGCTCCCTTCCTCGCAAGGCCCAAGCGCCGTGGCCTCCCTCGCCCGTGCGCCTCTCTCCCTCGATCTCCCTCCCTCCTCCCGACCGCGGCTCTCACCCCGCCTCGCCATGGCTCCTTCGGCCGCTGCATCGCGCCCTCTCCTCCGCGCCAAGTCCCTCCCGCCGTCGTCTCCCTCCAGCGGCCAGGGCCGCGCCGTCCGCGTCATCGACCGCCGTCCGTGCCTCGTCGCCCCGCCCTCGTAGGCGCCACCCCGCGCGATCTCAACCGAGGGGAGCAGCCCCTCGGGCAGCCTCGTTCCAGAGCCGCCGCGCCTGAGGCGCTTGAGCTCGCCGCCTCCCCGCCACCTCAAGCTCGCCATGGCACCCACGAACCCCCTGCTTTGCTCCTTCCCCTGCAGGTGGTGCTCTTCTCGACGACCCCCAGCCTCTGCTTCATGTCATGAACCGCGACGACGACCCCTTCGTCTAGTCGCTGCTCGGCCAGGCGTCCAGAACCAGCGCCCGAGTTGCTGCACCTCCGTGTCCGGCGAAGTACAAGACCGAGTCCTCGATCAGGAGCGTTTTCTTTTGGGTTCGCCAGGAGCATCTCGTGTTCGACCACACGGGACAACAAGTACATCTTCTACCACCTATGTTGCCGAGACCGAGACCGGCAAGTCCCGGATGCGCTCGAACGGCTACCGGATGTGCCAAGACCGCCAAGTACCTCGATGACCCCTGGTTTCGCCAAGACCGGCAAGATCGACAAGACCGAGACCGTCAAGTACCCTGGACAGTCAAGTTCGTCTACATGCGTGTACCACTACCGTCGCCGAAGACCGCGAGTACAACTACTTCCACAACGTGTCGTGTACATCTACGAAACGAAGTTCGACTACTTCCACTACCGTCGCCGACGAACCGTGTACCACTACCGTCGCCCCGAAGACGTCCGATGCCGCGACAAGTACCTCTTTGGAAACGTGAATGACTATGAACGGAACAACTACTTCCCTCTACGAATGTGTACCCCGACCACCTCGAGAACGTCTACTTCCACTACTTCCACTACGTCCCTCGACGACTCGAACCCCTCCGAGAACGAATGTTCCGAAGGTATAACCCCGAGACGATGAAACGTGGAATGCATGTGTTGTATGAGATGTTTCACTTGTGTGCTCCATGCCCGTATCATCTTTTGCCGTGCTCCTCGGTTGCCTCGTCGCCGACCCGTGGGAACCCGGTGACGGGATCACCCCACCTTTTCATCTTGTTCGACTTGCTCACGCCATCTATCTTTTGCCCCGGTCTCTCAACGAGTTACCGGAACCGAGATGTTGTCGTTGCATCATTTTTCGGATCGTTGTCGTGGCACCTTTTCCTTTCACCACGGTGACAATACTTCATATCCCTTCATGTTAACTTTTACTAAAATTGCATAAAACTTGATCATGTCATCCGCATCATGTTAACAACATAAAAATGTGTGAATTGTTGTTTGCTTAGAATTACTAAACATGCATATGGGGTTTTCCGGAATTGTTGTTGTTATTTTCGGCCTCATTTAAATTGCCTAGATAGGTAGTTTACTTTTGTTTCACCTCTTGCTATGTTAAAAACATTTAATCTTGTCTTGTAAATAAACGAGAGTCAATTAAATAAATAAAATGTGGTGTTTCGTCAATATGCAACTCGTTGCATATTGAGCTCCACTTAACTTGTAGTACTTGTTTGTGCACTTTGCCATGCCATGCATATTTAAACCGGACATGCATCATACTTGTTTGTGCATCGTATGCCATGCTTATGCTTGTGCGCTTACCGTGTTGTTTGCTTCTTTCCGGTTTGCTTCCCTCGTTAGCTTCGGGTTCGTTCCGGAGTTGTGAGGATTCGCTCGACTATGTTGCTCCGTCTACTTGCTGGACTTGTTCTTCTCCCTTGCGGAATCCCAGGCAAGATGATCATACCCTTGGATACCTTTACTACCATTGCCATGCTTAGTTGTCTCGATGTTATCGTTACATGTCACGCTACCCATCTTTTATGTCAGCCTCTCCTTGTTGCCATGAAACCTCTAATCTTTGACAGCTTCCTAGCAAAACCACTGTTTGGCTATGTTACCCGCTTGCTCAGCCCCTCTTATAGCGTTGTTAGTTGTAGGTGAAGATGAAGATCGTTCCAGGAGGGAACTTGTTGTTGGAATATCACAATATCTATTATTATTATTAACACACATATATACTGGGCATGGGTGGAAGGCTTGGCCTTTTGCTCGGTGTTTTGTTCCACTCATGCCACCTTAGGCGCCGATAAACCGGCATTATGTTCCTTGATTTTGCGTTCCTTACACGATGGGTGGATGGGGACCCCTTGACAGTTCGACTTTGAATAAAACTCCTCCAGCAAGGCCCAACATTGGTTTTAATTTGCCTCATAATAACAACTTAATTAATTAATTAATTTGCATAAGGGGGACGCTCCTTGGAGATTCTTTTCTACATAGCAGGGGGGCCAGTGCTGATGGTGTTGGTCCCAAACGGGGGTTATGCGGGGGCACCACGAGGAAACTCGAGGTTTGGTTTTACCTGTAGGATCACCCATCCGGTCGTGGCCTGAGACGAGATACGCGCGGCTACTATCAGGGTGTCGACACACCGGGAGGTCTTGCTGGACTTGTTTTACCATTGTCGAAATGTCTTGTGCACCGGGATGCCGAGCCTGATCGGTTTTCCCTAAGATAAGGGGTGATGATATTATATTTATCACTTCTGCTAATCGTGAGAGCTTGTGATGGGCTAAGTTGGGACACCCCTGCAGGGTTATGATCTTTCGAAAGCCGTGCCCGCGGTTATGTGGCAGATTGGAATTTGTTAATGTCCGGTTGTAGAAAACTTGACAGAGGATCCGAAGTAAAACACACAACTGCGTGAGTAACCGTGACTGTCTCTTTTCACTTTGAGAAGAGAACACGGCGGGGTTATGTTTGACTCGTAAGTAGTTCAGGATCTTTAGCGATCACTACTAGTTTGCGACCGTTTGCGTAGATGCTCATCTTATTCTGGTACTCGTAAGTTAGCCACCATATTATGCTTAGCCGCTGCTGCGACCTCACCACTTTACCTGTTCCTACCCATAAAGCTTTGCTAGTCTTGATACCCATGGTTATGGGATTGCTGAGTCCTCGTGGCTCACAAATACTACAACACCAGATGCAGGTTCAGCCGAGAAAGATGCAGGAGCTGGTTCAAGTACTTTACTGGGAGCTCGATGAAGAGAGTGGCTGTATGCTTGTGACGTTTTCGACGATCAGTAGTGGTTTCTACTAGGGGCGATTCGGACCTGTGGCTTTATGTTGTTTTTGGTATCTTTCTTTTGGATCTTCACCCGTAGTCAGGTTGTGATGTTTCGAATGATGTTTTGCTTATGTAATGTATTGTGTGAAGTGGCGAGTGTAAGCAAACTATCTCCTTTTGCATTTCATCCCTATTTTACATGAGTCGTGCAAAGATACCAAACTTGAGATCATTCCAGAATGGGCTTATACCTTTAAGTCGTGCCTCGACACGTATGAGGTATAGTCCCATCCTGGGCATTACAAGTTGGTATCAGAGCCTTCTCTGACCTAGAAGCCCCCACTGATTGATCGAATCGTTGACGGTTGAGTCTAGGCACACACTTGAAATGTTTTGAGTCCTATATTATATCGGAGAGTAGGATTTCTTTTGCTCCTCATCTCTTTTCACTCTGGTGAGGACTCCTGACGATTACTCTTGTCTCTTCTATTCTCAAAAATTCACCAAATTTTTTTAGGATCATGCGAGTATTGTTTGGATTGTTCCGATGTCTTTGTGACGAGAACATTGTTCTCGATGCCTCCTGTCATTAGGGGTTGTGGCAGTGTCCCGGGGAGTTGAGCTCCGAGGTGTTGTCGTCACAAATATATCGCATCAGTTCTGGAATACTTAAGACGGCCGACATCGAAAACTCTCCTATGCGGTTAGTGGCAAGATAACCCCGACATCACCCAGTACTGGGGAGGTAGTTCGGGAGTATTGCCATAGCTTGTATAGTGGATGCGTTTCGAAGGTCCGAGGTAAATGGTTTCCGAGAAAGACTGGTTATGTGTTGAAGGATGGATACAGCTGGATGTAGGATTAGAGTTGAGTGCGCGATGCTTCCCCTGTATCCCCAACACCTGATTGCATAACTGGAAACTTTCGGAAATTAATAGGTGGGTTCATCTAGTAGTTCTAGGTATTCTTCCAACGAATGCATGATATGAAGTTCGGAGTTCTACATTGAGTGAAGTGGTTTTATGGGCTTGTTCCGATCGGGAGTTGCATCTTAAAGGGTCCTTGGCTATGCTGATCCGAGGATTGCAAAACCCTTTTGTAACATGTTCCATAAGCTTTCAGCACGAATATGTTGAACGAAGCTTCTATCTTGTATTTGTTCTATCTGCTCCTTGTTGCTTTTATTTATCTTTTGTTCTTCCAAGTGGCTTCTCGTCAAGTTGATGTACCTACGGAATTCATTCGTTCAATTATCTGTTCGAATGATATTGTGAAGATTATGTTGCAACTTATCTATCCTTTGTTCTTGTTTTGATTCTGGTATTCGAGTTGCTTCGATGTCAGATGTTGATTCCATACCTTCCTAATCGGTATTCTCATATTTCTATGGGAGTGCTAATTCTTCTTGACCATCGAGATTTTCATGTTAATCCTTTTTCAACCGGTGTGCCTTCTCTTCAAGTTATTCCATACGGACGCCGTTGAGAAATCTGACGATTGTCTGTTTCATTCATCCCAAGTTGTCTTTGTTTTCCCCGCCCTCCCTCCCTTTTCTTGGAGCCAGAGTCCCTAATCAAGTATCCATTTTTATTCATGTGAGGTTCTTCATTCATTTCCTTCAATGTTCTTATCCGGTGATTTATCGTGAAGATGCTCAAGAGCTTCAAGTTCATCATTCTTTTGTTCTCAAATTCTGCCAGTGGATGTAATTCAAGATTTTGGTGTTGATCTTATCCTTTTCCTCTTTTCACAATGCTTTCTTATTTCGGTGCACCAATTAATCATTATCCTCTTGCTATTCATATCCGGAGTGCAGAAGATTCATGTTTCCATTCGCAATCCTTTCAAGCTATTTTGAGATTGTTATCTCATTCAAGCCATTTAATTCAACCGGTGCAATATCTCTTAAGCAATCTTTTCAACGGTGATTTCTTGAGTGGGCCCTAACCCACAGGTCTTTTCCCAGGATCTTACCTGACTCTTCTAATTATTCCAGAGTTATTCTAAAATTCTTTTCAAAGTGTGACGTAAGAATGATTTCCATCAGTCATATACCTTCTCCAAGATCGCTTTCAAATTCTTTTTTTCATCATTGGTTCAACCTTTTTAATTCTTCATTACGGAGTGCCTATACAATTCATGGTGGTGTATCTCATCGTCTTCTCAGATTTTGAAGACCGAAGACGAGTTTCTCTTAAATCTTGGCCCGTTCTCTTGAAGATTCGTGGTTCTAGCTTCATGCCATCCTCGTTATTGTTTTGATTGTGAGGAATTATTTTCATACCCATCCTAAGCATTCATGAATTCTTTCCATTGTGTTCCTCCGAAGGCCATCATTTCAGAATATTTCTTCGTTCCCAGTTTTCAACTTGTCCTCCAAATATTCTTCATTGATGTCTCTTCGTTCGTCTCCATATTTTTACGGTGTTTCTTTCAAGATTACCCTTCCGTTGTTATCGTTTTAATTCATTTGTTCTTTTCATAATCCTACCGGTGATTCGTTCAAGATTTACCCAAGTTTGTGCGAGATCTCTCTTTAATTCTTTGCAACGAGAATAAGTAGTATGCCAAATCCGTTGCTTGTCATCAATTTAATTTGATGAAGGATAGGCATACAGTAAATCTTATTCTTATTTTTCCTCGAAGTGATAATCTCTTTTTCCAGAGCTTGTTCATCATATCATATTTTCGATCCTAGTTGTTCATCTTGTTTTCCGGAGCTCCAAGTTATTTCAATTATATCATTTCAAAGCTCCATCTAATTCACCGCAGGCCTTGAATCTTATTCTTTCCATCTTTCACTTCTCATGCTTTCATTACCGGAGTTCTCATGGTGGTTCATCAAGATTTAATTCATCCTCGAAGTCTTCATCAACATTCTTGTTGGAGCTCAAGCACTCTTCATCATGATTTTCTATTGCAATCCTTTCTACCTTATTTTTTTCAGATGGTGTTATGTCATTCTTGACAATTCCTTCATGTTTCATGATTTACGAGTTATCAAGAATGAGATATTTAAAACCATCATTTTCCTTGTTCAGGAGATCTTTCTGTCGGTGTACTAAGGTAGGGGTACCTCAGTACCCCAACTTGTGCACGGGCAGTAGCGGCTTCCCGCGGCGGGGCTCACCACGTGTTTGCCGGAGACCTTCCTGCTCCATATAAAACCATTCAAAAACAAAGTATACAAGACAGAAAACCAAGACCCCGGCAAGTGGGGCTTGCCGGGAAGGCCGTCCCAGGCTCAAGGTTTCCGTATCAACTCAAGGCCCTGGCAAGGGGAGCTTGCCAGGAAGATTAGAAGATCACATTTCAGAAGACATGCCTCGGCGCTGCATGCGCCCCGGCAGGGTCCGGGGAGCGACAAGCTTCAGAGCCCGACAAGCTTCCGGGCCCGGCAAGGTCAAGACCCCCGGCAAGGTGCTTGTCGGGGGGAGTTGCGCTGTGTGCCCGCGCTCCAGCTCATCGGTCCACGCATCGCCCTGGGGCCATTCCAGGGACGCGTGGCGGATGGCTGTGCAGCCTGGGGGACACGGTGGCACTCCACGGTGATAAAGCTATCGCCGTGGCAAACGGAGACGCAAGGGCGGGCGCTTTTGGGGTCGACGGCGACGGGCATTAAATGCTCTTGTCCCCCACTGTCAAAGTAGGTAGCGACCACTGTTCATCCACTGTTGCTCCACTATTCCCGCACTGTTACAACTACCACCACTATTACATTTTTACCCTTTCTCCTACGTTGACACCTGTCGGTGACCCCTTGAGCTATAAAAGGAGGCCCATGCACAACGTAGAAAGGGTTCGGAACCTAGATTGCTCATTTGCTCGGTGTAGCTAGTTCTTCAAGCTCCCGAGCTCTCCAACTTAATACAAACTAAGCAGGAGTAGGGTTTTACGCGTCCATCACGACCCGAACCTGGGTAAACTGCCTGCGTGCTCTCCACGATCTGCTCTTCGTGCTCCCTCCGCTCCCTTACCGCAACGACAAGGGGCTCCGGTCCCATAGGTGCTCGTGGTGGACAGTTTCCCCCGACATCTTTGGCGCGCCAGGTAGGGGGCGTCGAGGTTGTGCGAACCTGATCCGGCGTTCACGCGGGCGCATTCTTCATCAACCTCTCCAAATTCGTCAGCCTCATCAACAACAGCGCCATGGCCCCGAAAAAGAAGGTTTCGGAGGTCGCAGGCCCGTCTGCGTCTCATCCGCCGCCACCGGAGCCCACGGTGGGCGGGGGAGACGCCGTCGGAAGGGTGGTCGCCGGCGAGGAAACTCGCGGCACCACCAAATCCAAAGACAAGACGGACGACCGAGCCTCGGTCTCCGTGGACGCGCCACGTCCATCTCAGCAAACGACAACCCAGCAGCGCCATGCCACAGGAGGTGGCATCCGCTTGCTGGGACAAGGGCAAACCGGAGGCTCGCGGGACGCTCCGGGCCATCGTCCTGGCACGAGCAAGGCGCGGTCGCCGGGGCGGGACCCTGCTCCTTCTAACCCAGTTAGGAGTCCGAGCATATCCCGCTCCTCGCACCGCTCGCCCCCGCTCCCCTCCTCTCCAGCAGAAGCGCTCGCAAGGGCGCAACTACTCCTCGACTTCCCTCTAGCGGCAGACAAGGCCGAAGACTGGAGGGCCACTATCCAGAGCCTGATCGCCTTCGCCAACAACGATACGCCGCAACAGCCGGCAACGTCGCGGCCGCGGCAAGTCGAGAAGACGAAGGCTGACGGCGACAAGACCGCCGGGGGTGCAACCACCGTGCACTCCCCGCCGCGGAAGCAGAAGACGCCGCCCCGCCGGATCAACGTCGACGACGACTCCACGGCGTCGTCGGATCCGCGGGCTCGTCGGGACCAGCGCCAGGTCCTTGACGACCGGCGACAAGAAGACGCTCGAACGATGATCGAGCGCCGCCGAGAAGCTCGGCGACAATCAGATCAACGAGCTGGGGACGCTGTCGACACGCACGCGCCCGGTGAACCAGGCGACTTGCCGTACGCGGCAGGTTGCCCCGCGTTTACCCGCGAGCTGCGGCGCGTCCAGTGGCCCGGCATGAAGAACTTCAAGCCCGACGTACCGGAGAAGTATGACGGCAAGACGCACCCCTCGGAGTTCCTCAGCATATACACCATCGCGGTGCAGGCTGCCGGGGGGCGCGACGAGAAGATACTGGCGAACTAGTTCCCGCTGGTGCTTAAGCCGAACGTTCATTCTTGGCTTATGCACTTGCCGGAAGGCTCCATTTCTTCTTGGGCGGACCTTTGCCACCAGTTTGTTGGCGCCTTCACGGGCGGCCACAAACCCCACGGCCAGGAGAGCGATCTCCACATTCTGGCCCAGAAGGAAGGAGAACCCCTGCGCAAGTACATCCAACGCTTCAGCCGCGTACAGCACAACATCCCCGACGTCCACCCTGCTGCGGTTATCAGTGCGTTTCACCAGAACGTACGTAACCGCCGCATGCGTGAGGAGATGGCCATGACCAAGATACGGGACGTCAGCGAGCTTTACGCTCTAGCTGACAAGTGCGCGCGCGCTGAGGAGGGGAGAAACTCCCCGGGGAGGATGCTGGCGCAGGGGGAAGCGACAGCGACGACGCCGCCCCGGCAAAGAAGAGCCGGTGGCGGAACAACAGAAGAAAGAACAAGAAGGAAGTGCTTGCTGTCTAGAAGTCCGGCAAGGAGGCTCCCGCCAAGCAAGCACAGGCTGGCGGCTCCGGCAAGGAGCCTGCCCCTGTGGCGGCGGCCGACAAGCAGGACGGCTCCGACAAGCAGTACTGCAAGATCCACCGCACCAAGGGCCACGACCTTTCCAACTGCAAACGCGTCGAGTACCTCGTCGAGCAGCAGAAAGCTGAGTACGAGCGGCGCGACAAGGAGAAGGCCCAAGGTGGCGGAGGAGAGCCAAACAAGAAGCGGCCGTTCAATGGCCGGGGAGGACGCCGCGGCAAGGCCAAGCAGCGGCAAGGTGACCGACCTCCCCGGGGCCGCGACAAGGATGAAGAAGACGACGACGACGACATGGAGGATGAAGATAACAGCGAGCAGGAGTTCCAGAAGGCCACGGAAGTCCTGTGCGTCGACGGTGGCGCCTCTCTGCATACTTCCCACCGCCAACTCAAGCAGTGGGTGCGGGAAGTGAATGCAGCAGAGCCGCCCGTGGAGTCGCGCAGGCTCCTCAAATGGTCCAGCACGCCCATCATTTTTGATATTGAGGATCACCCTGACCGCACCACAGCGGTCGGGTGCTTGCCGATGTTGGTCTCACCAACTATCCGCAACCTCAAGGTCACCAAAATGTTGGTTGACGGCGGGGCCGGCCTGAACTTGATCTCCTCTGCTGTGATCAAGAAACTCCAAATCCCAGATGGTGAGCTCGAAGAGACCGGATCGTTCCAAGGAATAAACCCGGGGAGGAGCAAGCCCAAGGGGAAGATAACTTTGCCGGTGACCTTTGGCGGGGAGCTCAACTTCAGAACTGAGTGCATCACTTTCGACGTCGCCGATATCCCATTACCATATAATGGGATACTCGGCCGTCCCGCCCTCGCCAAGTTCATGGTAGCTTCCCACTACGCCTACAACGTACTCAAGATGCCGGGGCCGATAAGCGTCATCTCTGTCCATGGCGACAAGAAGGACGCGCTTATCTGCGCCGACAAGATATACTGGGATGCAACAGCCGCAGCAGAGAAGGACGCCCATTGTCGCACCTAGACCACAGGAGAAGTTGCTGCTGTACCTAGCGGCAACCAACCAGGTGGTTAGTGCTGCGTTAGTAGCAGAGAGGGAGGCCGACGAGGAGTCAGCACCACCGGCGAGTGAATCCAGCGACAAGCAGGGGGCTACTCCGACAAGCTCTGGCCCCGACAAGGACAACTCTGCGCAGGAGCAAGAAGAAGTGCGGAAGAAGATGGTGCAGCGCCCAGTGTATTTTGTAAGTTCCCTCTTGCAGGGGGCTAGATCAAGATACTCTGGGGTGCAGAAATTGCTTTTCGGCCTCCTCATGGCCTCGAGAAAGCTGCGCCATTACTTCCAGGCACATGAGATAACAGTGGTCACTCGCTTTCCGCTGAAGAGGATATTGCACAATCCAGAAGCAACAGGCAGGATCGTTGAGTGGGCACTGGAACTGTCAAGCTTTGGACTCAAGTTTGAAAGTACCTCAACCATACAGAGCCGAGCTTTGGCAGAATTCATAGCTGAATGGACCCCGACGCCCGATGAGGAAGTTCCAGAGACAAGTGTACCCGTACAAGAAGCGACAAGCGAATGGGTGATGTACTTTGATGGTGCCTTCTCGCTGCAAGGCGCCGGTGCCGGCGTGGTACTCATCGCGCCCACCGGAGAGCACCTCAAGTATGTTATCCAAATGCACTTTCCCAGGGAGCAAGCAACAAACAATACTGCAGAGTATGAAGGCTTGCTTGCCGGCCTCAGGATTGCGGCCGAACTGGGGATCAGGAAGCTGATTGTGCGGGGAGATTCTCAGTTGGTGGTCCGACAAGTTAACAAGAGTTACCAGAGCCCTTTGATGGAAGCTTATGTAGATGAAGTGAGGAAGCTTGAAGAGCACTTTGAAGGTCTGCAAATGGAGCACGTCCCGAGAGCTCAGAATGAAATTGCAGATGGCCTTTCAAAGTGTGCTGCGATGAAGTTACCTGTGGAACCAGGGACCTTCTTGCTCAAGCTAACTCAACCATCCATTACACCATCAATTGGGCAGTCCAAGAAGAGAAAGTTGGTCTCCGGCGACTACTTGCCGGCGGATCTTCATGAGGCCGCCGCCAAGGTCCCCAAGATCAACGATCAGAACGCTGAGGAACAGTCTGCTCCTGCAGATCCGAGGATCTGTGCAGTTGAAGCAAGTGTTCCCGACAAGCCTCGCCCCGGCGAGCTTGCCGGGGGACCATCAGCTCCGGCAGAACCAGAGGTTCTTGTCGTAGAAGCTGAGGTCCCCGCAGCGGCCCTCATGCCTTTAGTCCTTGCCGTTGAGCCTCGGGCTCCGGCATGGGCGCAGCAGATCGTCCGTTTTCTGCAAACTGGAGAACTTCCCGACGACCCAGAAGAGATAGAGAAAATAACCAGGCAGTCAAGTATGTACCAGTTCGTGGATAATGAGCTGTACAGAAGAAGACTCAATGGTGTCAGGTTGAAGTGCATTTCCAGAGAAGATGGACAGAAGCTGTTGGCAGAAATACACGGAGGCATATGCGGCCACCATATTGGCGCAAGGGCACTTGCCGGGAAAGCTTTCCGGCAAGGGTTCTTTTGGCAAGAAGCCCTCCAAGATGCAACTGCACTAGTAACTAAGTGTGAAGCGTGCCAGTTCCATGCAAAACAAATTCATCAGCCAGCTCAAGCTCTCCAGACGATCCCTTTGTCCTGGCCCTTCTCGGTCTGGGGGCTCGATATCCTCGGCCCCTTCCCTCGCGCTGTCGGGGGCTTTGAGTACTTGTACGTCGCAATCGACAAGTTCACAAAGTGGCCAGAAGTGGAACCAGTGAGAAAGGTGACAGCACAGTCAGCAGTCAGGTTCTTCCGGTCGATTGTTTGTCGTTTCGGGATCCCTAACAGGATCATTACCGACAACGGTACACAATTCACTAGTCGCACCTTCATGCAGTACGTCCAAGACCTTGGCGCCAAGGTCTGTTTCGCTTCCGTTGCTCACCCGAGGAGCAATGGTCAAGCGGAGAGGGCCAATGCTGAAGTGCTGCGCGGACTCAAGACAAGGACCTTTGACAGGCTGCGCAAGTGCGGAAGAAACTGGATAGAGGAGCTACCGGCGGCTCTTTGGTCAATCAGAACGACACCAAGTCGAGCCACCGGACAGACACCCTTTGCTCTAGTCTATGGAGCGGAGGCAGTTCTCCCCACGGAACTCGTGTACGGATCTCCTCGAGTGCTCGCTTATGATGAGCTCGAGCAAGAGCAACTGCGACAAGATGATGCATTGCTCCTCGAGGAGGAACGTCTCCAGGCTGCTGTACGAGCTGCTCGATACCAGCAAGCCTTGCGTCGCTACCATAGCCGCAAGGTCAAGGCCAGGAGTCTCGAGGAAGGCGACCTTGTTCTTCGGCGTGTTCAGTCCGCCAAGAATTCCAACAAGTTGACGCCGAAGTGGGAAGGCCCTTATCGGGTGAGACAAGTAACAAGGCCTGGCGCTGTCCGCCTTGAGACCGAAGAAGGCTTACCGGTGAGCAATTCCTGGAACATAGAGCATCTTCGAAAGTTTCACCCATAAGGCGCGGTTGCCGTGATCCGCTCCGGCAACCACCTTTTGTACAAGCCTTGCCGCTGTTGCATGTAACCCTTTGTACAAAGCCGGGCGCAGACCCCGTGCATCAGTAAAGCTTTCGTGTTTTGCGCTATTTGCCTTTTCCATGCTTTTCTTCGCTATTTGCATGCGTTATTTGGCATCTTGTGCAACATACGTATCCGGTAAGCATTAGCACGCCGAAAGGCCATATACTTGTTTCCCTCTTCTTTTCCCTTGCCTCTTAAGCAGAAGGAATGTTCCGCGCGCACAAGTTTGCCGGGGGGAGGAGATGGAAGATGAACCAAGTGCTGTTCAATAAAAAGAAGCCTTTGCCGGGAAGCAAGCAATATATAAAAGCTAAGTTATTAGAATTTGAGCAGTTCAAATTTTTAAATTTTAGTTGTCTTCCTTGAACAATCACACTTTGTATGGAAAACCTGTGCGCGGAGGAACCTACCCGTGGCTAGCCGCACCCTTATCTTGTTTTCGAGTACGCTCAACGACTTAAGTGAGCTGCGACAAGTGTCGCGCCCTTGTTTCGTTTTCGAGTTCACTCAACAAGCTAAGTGCATTGCGACTAGCTGCGGCAAGGTTGCTTGCCGGTAAGACCTTGGCCAGCAGGCTGCTCAGAGTCCAGCACTCAGCGCTCGCGGCAAAGGGCCCTTGCCGGCAAGCTCCCTGGAAGCGTAGGGTGAAAAGCATACAAAGTAAAAGACCAAGACAAGGGAGATAGCATTGCACTAATTGATCAAAAATAAGATAAATATCTTACAAGAGATAACTTGTCGCAATGACTAATAAGTTCATGGCACACTATGCAGCAACAAAAGAGATGAAGAAGAGGAGGCCTAATCTACGCGGTCGCCCTCAATCCTAGAGATCTTGTTCACTTTGGCGATAATGTGGGCGACCTGCGCCTTCAGCGCCTCCATATCCGCGTCGGCCGGCAAGCTTCGGAGAACGTTGACGAGATTTATACCAGGATTGCGGTACACTATCTTCGTCAGAACGCGCTCCAAGGTTCCCGCGCAGAGCTGGCGTGACTCCTCGGCCAGTTGCGCGGGAAGCTTCTTCTGAAGATTTGCAAGAGCCGGCGCGATCCCTCTGAAGAAAAGGCTGAGCTTGGCGCTGTGGGGGAGGTTTGGATACGGAGAGTATATGAGATGCTCAACCCTCAGCGCCAACAGATCCTTGTCGATGTTAGTTGCAGAAGCGACCAAGTCATCGGTCCATACCTCGACGGTCCGGCGGAAGTTCTCAGCCGCAGTGGTGGCTGTCACACCCCAAAAATATTTATTTGGAATTTTGAAAACTTTTCAAAATTTTAGCTAAGATTTAAAAATTTTCTTGGAGGGTTCTGTTTGAAGGTTGGACTTATTTGATTTAATTGTTTTGGAGGTTTTCAAAACTTTTTCTCTCTAAAGAATCTTTGGTTTTTAGCTATTTATTTTCAAAGGCAAAGGTCCTTTCCACCTCTTCTAGCACCATAAAACCTCTCCAAATATTTTTCTGCCACTCCAAGATTTACCTCTCAAGTCATGCACACCTTCTGTGATATTATTCAACTCCTCCCCACTCCACAAAAATATTTCTTTCTATATATTTTGAATTCCAAAAGTGGAATTTGAATTAATCATAGTTTCTTGACATTTACAAAGGAACTATATTTTCTATGACTCTTCTGCCTCCACCAACATTATCCCTACATATATATGGTACCCTCAACCCATTTCTCCAAAAACATTTGGTCCCACAGTTCAAAAATTTCAAATCAAATTCAATTCAAATTTGGTCCAGAAATCATATTTCTGCCCCAAACCATTTCCAAACTTCACCAAAATTCTTGGCCTCCTGGCAAACTCATTTTTGAGTAACTACACACCACCACACAAAACCCCATGATCAAACAAGTTGCTTAAACCCCCAAAGCAATTCATCAAACAGTTGGCATGCACTGTTCATAACTGTATTGAAATTCAGTTAACTGAATTTCTTTCGGCCGACAGGGACAGCGATGCCGTGCATCCATCATCTTCCTCCCCCGCACGGCGATGTCGCCTGTGTTCAATGCCGTAGCTCCCCCTGGCCCAGCGCCCAGCCACTCCACTCCGGTGAGATGGCACCGGGCCAGTGCAGCCTCCCCGAGCTCATCCACGGCCGGGCCGAGCGGAACGCCACGGCCATAGGCCGCCATTCACTGCCCAGCAGCGCCCCTACCTACCTCTCCGCCCACGCGTCACTCTCCCTCACACCTCCGCGTAAAGGACACACCGGCCACGCCGCACGGGGCCCGTTTGGCAGTCGCCGGAGCCGGCCGCTCCGCCGCGCCCGTGCGGACAGCACATCGCAAACGTGTCAAGCAGGCACGAGCTCGTCCACGCGGAAGCTTCGGACGAACACCACGGGCCTCTTGAATGCCCCATCGCCCAGACCACCGGCCAGAACCAACCCCGGCGGCCATATTAACTCCGGCGATCTTCACCCGCTTCGGCTATCTTCGAACCGC